>CM037786.1:54405837-54430023 GCA_021229015.1 Solen grandis | reverse complement strand
TTCCACTTTTGTTTTTTCTGTATTAAAAATCACACCCCTCGCATACCCAATTATGATGTTCTAGCATGGTCTGGCCCGGGCTCTGTATTGGAGATGCATATATCGTCTGCGTATAAAAAACAGGGAAACGGAAATATAACCAGTAGAGCCCCAAGGTTAGGTTTGATTCACGAAAAAGGTCGTTGATAGAAATTGTCGGGGAAAAATTGAGCCTTGTTTTGCCCCATTTTTACAGGGAAAACCAGTCGTTAATTTATTTTTTACCCGTATAAGGTGTTGTATTTTTGTATAGCCCCTTTTTGAGTTGTAAATGTTTCCTCAACCCCATTGACGAGAATTTATATAACATCATGTTCTGTTATGTAGTCAAAGCATTTCTTGAGATCAGTGAATCCCGAAACTGAATCGTTTTTCTGTTTTTTCTATAAAGCGGAATACGGGTTTCACAAGCCCGGTCCGACGGAACGTTTTTTTGTTGTTTAAAAAATTTTGTTGTCCGCTAGGTATTTTGGATTTAGTATTAATTAGCGAGCTGAACAATTGTAATACACGAAGGGGGGCCTATTCCGCGAAAATTTTAACGGTATTTTTTTATCAGACAGACAGTATACTTTATTGACTAAACTTTACGTTTTTTGCATATAAACAGTATAATTTAAATTTTAATAACTCACACGATCACAAGAAGTATATGAAACAAATAAGTAGATAAAAAAAATGAAAATATTGGGAATGTATAAGACAGAATGCCAGATTGGAGGATGGTACACGTATTAATCACCCTTTTTATCTGTAACTTTTTCCCAAAATTCTATTATTAGAATGTCTAAGCTAAAGAAAGGTGGAAGTTGAGTAAAAACAACAAAATCATTTTAAAATCAGAATAAAAAAGGAGAACATTTAAAATACTTATAGCATATACAAATGAAGTATGGTTTGAACTATCATGTTAAAAGGGAATGTTTTATGTAACATGTTCTTTTATGAATTTCCAAGTTTTAAAATAACTTTCTATTATCTGAAGCTTTTAAATTAAATAAAAATTTTCTTATTTGGATGTTATAATTAAAGATTTTAGTATTTTTTCTGATGATTTGATTTCTGGACATACTATTAAAAAGTGATATCATCTTCAATATCAAAACTGTTGCAAATATTACAATATTCAGGGTCTTTTGTCTGTTTTGACCATACCTATTTTTCTTTTTCAGTTTAGGGGAAGGGCCCTCTTTGTAACAAAAGCAACCCAAAATTTAAAAAGGTAACAAATCAAATATTTTTCAAACCCAAAAAAAAACCCAAAAGTATTTTGGGTCAAAAATGACGGGATAATATCTATACTGTTCACCAATTTTGCTTAAAAATTTTAATATTAGTTTGAAAAAAAAACATAAAAAATTCTTAAATCTACACACCCAGGTTTTCCAAACATATAAAAAACCAAAATCATCCAATATATCTTTCTTTTTCCCAAAACCCAAATTTTTTCGATTTTGTTAAATATTTACCAAAAAAGCTGTTATATAAAGTAAAAAAATTTTAATTATTTGACATTAAAATTTCTTGCACCAATATTTAATAATGCTTTGTATATCTACTAACGAACAAGGAAATTCCCCAATCACATACACTCCCATTTTACTTGAGATGATTTAACATTTAACAGCGTTTAAAAAAATTTGACATGAATACGTTCGCCGTTTTTGTTTTTCCCAAAATCCCCAAATTTGGGTTTTTACTTTTTTTTAAAAATAAAACCCAACAAACGCATAAAAAAGCTGACATTTAACACTTTTTAAATTTCTATTTTTTTAAAAGTTTTAAGCAATATATTGGGGGGGGAGCTTTCAACCCTTTTCTACTGAAATTCTGTTTTAAATGTAAAAGTACCATTAAAATTTAAAGATTTTCCTAAATAATTAAAGTTTTTAAACCCATTTCTAAAAGTTTGAGTCATATTTCATTTTTCGCTAAAAAGAACCCCCCTGTGTATCTAAAACTAAAACTTTTTTTTTTAAAACTTTGACTGTAGCCCCCATTTATCAAAATTTTTTTTTAAAAGGTTTAAGCTGTGTTGAATTTGGATTTCCCAAATATTCCATATCGTCTGAAACAATAATAAAATAAATGATATATTCAAGTGATAATAAAATTAATTTTTCGTCCTGAAATAATAGAGCCCTCAATGAAAAGGGCCCAAAAGTGTCGACGAAATTACCCCCTCTTCCCTCAAGCCAATTGCACAACAAGAAATCTGAAAAGAAATTACATCCTCTTACACAAGTTTGACTTGTTATACTATCCTTAAAAACCCTTTAAAAATTTTGCCACTACCCCATTTTTATAAAATTTTAAACCAAAAACATTTAAAAAACCACTATAAAAACGCACGTTTAAGTCAACAAAAGTACAGTATAATCACTGGACGGGCCTTTGTTTTGGGCAATGATGCCTTGCGCCAAGAGGCGGTATAATGTTTTGTGTCTATTATAAGGGAAAAGTGAGCAGTCCGTTATAAAGGGGTTTTTAAACAATACGGATTTTGGGGACGGCAAATAAATAAATCTATAAAAAAAACGATGGTCAGAAATAAAATCAACTTTTCCCCCCGTGCGTGCTTTAAAACCCCCCACAAGAAATCGCCCATTTTCGAGAATTCGTATGTACGTGTTTGGTATTCAAAACAGTACATTCAAAGAGATTCGATTAAATTTTTGAAAAACAGCAGAATTATAGGCGGTATATAACAAAGCAAAAATACGAATTGGTATCAAAATACCCCGGAAGCATCAAATATGGCCAATAACGGCCCAAATATTGTTTTTTTTATTGGACCAATATCGGTTTTCAATATCGGGAAAATCGTTTTCAAAGTGAATGCATTCGGCCTGGATCTTTTTGAAATCTCCACATTGGGCTTTTAAGGGCCAATATCAGTTTCCTTATTGGTGGATATCAATATCCCTATATCTGCCGATAAGGTGTGCCTTGTTTGGATACATACACCCCCAAAACAAAGGGCCCTTACTAAGAAATTGTGAAGTGGTTGAAAAAAATTACCGACAATTTTTTGCTGAAAAAAGTTGGAACATTGATTAAAATTTTTTTGGCAACAGGGTTTTAAAAATTAAATTTAAAATCTTTAAAAATAAGACCCCCGTGACTTTTAAGCAAAAAAAAAATAAATCAAAAAAAATCAAAAAAATAAATCATGCATTGTGGAGGAAATTTTAAAGAGTAAATGTGAGAACAAAATATATACACAATTGTAATCAATAATTATTTACGAAATAATCCATTTAGTAAATAAATATCTTTCAAATTGACTTTGGTTTCAGTAGGCTCATTTTTCCCATATACTACAAATTTTGGAATTAAACTCACGTTTTCCCTATAGAGCTGGTCTTTTGTTGATATTTTGTGGATGACAAAACACACTAAAAATCATCAAAGTGTCTTTCAGAAAATTTGGTGTATCCACTTTTTCCCACCATCTCTGGAAAACTTTGGGGTTCAAATGTTGCTTTCTATGTGACTCCTTCTGGTTTTGGCCCTCTTAACCCGTCCTTAAAGGGACCCTCACCTTCAGTGCTGGGGTTTTTTGTAAATTTTTTTTTCTGTCCCCATTCTGTTCGGACAAAACAAAAGAGGTTGATAAAACATTTATTAGCTGCATAAAACTGACTTACAAACTTTTAATAATTTTTTTCAAGGAAAAGAAGACATTTTTTATTATCTTTTTTTTTAAACGAGATAGAAAATTTGGGGTATAGAATTATTGGTTAGCAGCTTTAATTTCCCTTTAAAATTTTTTAAATTTAAAAAGGTAAGGGTTGAAATGCTCAGACCTTCTTAACAATGACAATAGTTTATTTCAAATACATGTTTGCTGCATGTGTACTTTTTTGAATTGAAAAATTTTTTGTATTGGTTTGAAAAAAATCAACTTATGTATTCAAAAGTTATTCAGTCAAGTTTCCTCTTTTTCCCGTGAAGGCATATTTTTCTAGCATTTTGTTGAGATGTTTTCTTTCGGCGGGCGTTTCAATGCAGTTTTGAGTTATGTCACCAGCCTGAAGGTGAAAAAAAAAGTAAACATCAATTCGTGAATTACAAACACTGGCATGGTTTAATCCAATGTGCCTATATAAAGGGGCGTGTGGGCTTACGCACAAAACTTTCGTGCGTACAAATTGTTTTGAAAAATCAAAAGTTTAAAACGCCAAAAACGCTATAAAAACATCGCCTTACAGGGTAAGGCAAATTTTGCCCTGTAATTGATACAGAGAAAATTTTTTTTTGAAGGGTTTGCCTAGAACGTTTTTACAAAAATCATATCTTAAGCACAAACAGGCTATTTAACTTAAGGTATATATTTTTCAGTACGATTTTTCTTGTCAGCTATCTTTCCCCGCCTTTTTCATTGTTCTAATAGAATTAAAAATACATTCAATTGCCAACCCGTTAAAACAAAGGTTTAACATAGTGAGATCGGACTGGGCAATGTTTGTAACATTGCATGAAGGGTTAAGTTTTAATTATTTATTTTGCCCTGATTCATGAAGAAAATAACTATAGGTATGCAACAACTTTTTGTAAGCAGAACAGTGTTAAGATATACTTTTTTTATTTATCAAAAACAAATTTTAATTTTTTATCAACTTACTTTAAAAAAATGTTGTTATGAATTATATAAGACTGAAACATCTTTTTTGTTCTTATGCTAGTATATGATTTCCTTAATTGTGTTAAAATATTCGCGTTTTTTTATATTATTTTACTAATTTAAAAGGCTCAATAAAAAAAAAAAAAAAAAATGGCTCCAATTTTAAATTTGGTCTCCCTTTCTTCCAACAAATTTTAAAGCGTGAAGGCACTGGGGTTGGTGTGTCTCAAATCAAAGATGATCCTGGTCGTGGGCTCTCATGCATTTGGGTTTCAAAATTTTTTTTTTCGTCTCCGATTTTTATTTTTTTTTTTTATATGTGTCTCTTTTATAAATATTTCTGTCTCCCAAAACTTTTCCTTTTCTTATTCAGTCACTCTATTCATCCCCGATTCCTTACCGCTTTAAAGTAACTAGGACATTTTGTCCCTTGTCTTCTCTGATTACCGTTTTTTTTCGACCACGAATAAAGGTAGATATAGTGAAAAAAAAAAATGAAGATTTTATAGTAAGAAATGCAAAAGCTTTAAAAAGGAGGACTTTTAAAAGGGGAGTAGCTTAAAGCTGGATACAGTGAATGTAGCTTTTATTGAAGAATAGAGATTAGGGGAAAGGGAAAGAGGAGGGTTTAGAAGCAAGGGTTTAAGAGGAATTAAAAAAAGGAAAGAAAATTAAGGAAAAATCTGTGATTGGGGCCAACCCGGACTCGGTAAGGCCAAAAGTAAAGGGGGCCACGGCGACCCGGGAAGGGTATGTCGCTTGTGCAGAAATTACTTGGGGCGACTGCCCTCTCACATAATCCACATTTTATACCCCATTGTAAAATCTTTTGAACGGGTTTTAAATTTGGGTTTTATATTTTGATTTATTTGTCTTTTTTTGAAAAAAGACTGTATTTCTTTGAACATTAATTTTTTTCACTGAAATATGTTACATACTAGTTTTTTTACCCTTCCCGAAGCCCCAAAAAATCAAATAAAATAAACCCGTGTTTTCAAAAAAGGCTTATTTTTTGTATTTATATTTTTCGGGTAGCTGTATAAAATCGATTTTGATGTTTTTTTTTAGCCAAATCCCCCCTGCAAATCTGCAGAAGGGATCCCCACTTAACCCGTTGTCAGTAGTATGCGGAGGGAGGTGGAAGTTAACCATATATTTAATTAAAAACCCTACTTTCCTATCAATTGGGGGTCTTACTTTATCAAACGGATCTAACAAAAAAACATTTTTGAATTTACATATACAATCTACCTTTGACCCCTTTTTGTAATAAGTTAACTTTAAACCCTGTCAGTGTGTCGAATGTATAAATAGCTGCATGATCATATTTTGGAATACTCTGGGTTCCCGGAAATACGTCTTTATTAGATTGTAGGGGTTCAGTTTTTTTTCCATTTTTCGCCAATATCTTTTTTTAAGTATTTCTGTTTCTAAAGAAAGGGAGTCGTTTTATTAACTAGCAAAGGACAGTGTTTAGGGGTTTTAAATCGGTTTACAATAAGGTCCAAAGTTGGCCGTGGTAACGATTGTCTAAAATCCTTCGTTCACTCCGTGGGTTGTAGTCGGAGGTAAAAATTTTGTGTAGATTATAATCCAGACTATTATTTTTTTGATTTTAAAATTAATACCATAATCATTTCTGCATTTGAAATTTTTGGGTTTATTTTTACGTTTTGAAACGGGGGTACGTTAATTTTTGAGTTTATTCAAGATTCTTTTTTCATTCAAAGTTTTTTTTTTAACTAAATGATTCAGTTTGAAGCAAACGCTAAAAGGTTTAATTTTAATCCCGGGGGTATACTTAGTATATAAACGAACGTTTCGGAATTTTAAAAATTTTCGGGTACCCCAAATTTTTTGGAAATAAGTTATCCCAAAGTCGTTAAGAACGCTTAAGACGATGCGACGTTTCTTCTTTCTTTGTTTCCCAAAAGTTTGAATTTCATGACACCGTTATTTGAACAAAAAGTACAAACGTATTTGTTTTAAACTTTATTCTTTCTGATGTAAAACATGATTTTTTTTTTTTGATTTTTTTTTAATGAATACTTTTTTTGGTTTCAGTCCAATAACCCGGGGGGTGTTTTAATGCTTAGTTTAAAAAATTTTCTGCGCGTTTTTATTATTTCATTAGATTTTACAGTTTTTGTATTTTTATCACCTTTTAAAAAACCCTACGGGTTCCGGGGGGATTTTCCCCCCGGGGAAGCATGCCCCAAAGACCCCCCCAGCCATGGTGGTATCCGTATGGGGGCCCGGCACGCCCGGGGTTTTTATGTACTATGGGACGAGGTAAACAACCCCTCAATTGGCCCTGAAAATATGTCAAATTGGTAAGAAGGGGTTTTAAAAATAAAACTCAACGTGTTTAAAAAAAAACAAAAAACAAAAAAATACAAGATTGTGTATCGTATATGAAAGTAGTAGATATCTATACACAACAAGTTTTTTTTTTTATTTTTTTTGTTAGGATGCAATCAAATTTTACGAAGTGACTTCGCGAAAAAACCCAAATAACAAAAAAAAAAAGTTTTTGTAACTACATGCAAGAAAAAAAATATTTAAAAAAAAATGGTTTTTAAGGCAGGTTTTAAAAGGTCATTTGGTTTATAGTTAATGGACTTACCCGTTTTTGAGCCAAAACATCTGAAGAAAATTCAAACCAAAGAGCATGGTGGATGGGAATACAGTCAAAATCAAACGAGGTAAATTTGATTTTTTTTTAAAATTTTTTTTTTTTAAATTTTTTTTAGTTTCAATTTAAAAAAATGAATTAAAAACAAATAAAAATTTTGAAAGATTTAGCACATTTTTTCTTCCCTCTTATTTAAAATAAATTGTTTCTATTTTCTTTTTAACCCACACTCAAAGAAAAGTTACATCCCTTTTTGAAAGAATTTTTTAAAATGCCCGTATAGGCCCATATTTTGGGAAAAGATCTGAATTTTATATAGCAATCTTTTTTTTTTACACTTGCCAACAAAATAGTTTATGTGCTTTGATATTTACATTTGGACATGTACAAATTTTCTCTATGTACTGGATCGCAGGTTGGGGTTCGGTGTATATCGGCCCCAGTCGCAAAGTTCAGTGAGATTCGGCACGTATACCAGGGTTTCTGGGAAGTTCTTTTTTTAAACCTTAAACCTATATCCCTTTTTTGTCCGTATTTAATTTAAATTTATTAATTAAATTTTAAAAATTTTTTTAATTTTCTTTAAAATTTAAAAAATGATCCGACTGTTAAATTAGCCCTTTTTTTCCCAAAAGGTATTGCGCAGTTTAAACAATCAAACATAATATGAGTTTGATATGGCAGAATTCCATGTTTCAGTAAAAAGATGTGTTAAAAATTTTGGATAAAATTTGGAAAATCGCATGTTTAATTTGGATTTTATCCCTGTACAAAAGGAAAGATATCGTTCCTGTGCAACACTCTAAATACCATAGCCCGGGACGTGCAACGGTATCGACTGTGAACACGAGCCGTTAATTATCGTTTTTTGTAGGTAACACGCACGCTTCCCTCCTGTTGGCCTTGATTTAATGTTTGAATGAGCTGTTTCCTTCGGTCCTGGATTGTTTTCGGGTATTGGTCACCGACGCGGATATATGTGTCTTTAATTTCAAACGAACGTTTTTTAACTGAGATTTTGTCAGGAGTATGGCTGAAGTTCACCACAATCGGTCTCTTCTTTCCATTGATGTATTTCCCCACACAATGTGCACGGTTAATGACAAGCTTTTCGGCATCAGGCATCTGGAGCCTATCAGAGCAATACTGTTTGAGGGTATGACAACAATCTTCCTCTTTACGGTCATTTTGGTGTCACCTTCTCTCAAACCCGAAGAAAAGCAGATTATCACGCATGGAGCGTGCCTGAAGGTCAAGGACAGTTTCGGAGATATCGGAGTTTTCTTTGCACAATTTTGCACAATCATTACGCAACTGGTCAATAACGCCTTCTCAAGCTTAAGGGGACTGGTCATGGAAACCTGTTTGGCCAAATATATCAACATATCTGTGCATCAATCGCACGGCTGGCTTCAATTTCCAAAGATTTTTGTTAATATTTCGGTTTGCAGCTTCCACTGATATGATCCGGGCCTCCGTACTTGACATTTTCTGTGACAGTGAAGATACTTGTTTATCAATGTTGTCCAGCTTTTGTAGCCTGGATTCCATACTTTCAAGCTTACGTAATACTGTAGATTGTAAACCTGAGTCAATACACGGAGGGCTTGATTGAATCGGTTGTGATGGTGAGAACTGGAGTGGGGTAAAATTAGCCGCTTCCCCGGGTAAGGGGGGTATGAGGGATGACTGCATGTTTTGCATGAGAGGAGAAGCACTGTGGTTGAGAGATGTACATCGAATTATCCATGTTGGTCACGTAATTTAATCGTTTATTGGGTGTTCCTTACATAAAACAGTCAATGGGTAGCGACCTAACTCACCATATACAACTGCAGATGCAGTTTTGTTTTGTAACCCCTAATATATATTTACAAATCAGTTTTTCAATTACAGCACAGTTATATACTCCCCAAAAACCTCAGCATTACAACAACAAAATTGGCACAACCACTGTATCAAATATTTTTAACTTTGTTTTAATATCAAAATCGAAGTTATCAAAAACATATAAAACATTACTATATGCACAAAGAGCTTTGTTCACTTAACGCACTTAAGAGCAACTGAGAAAAATCACCCGTATATTTGAATTTCACACCCAGGTAGGTAAAACAGTCAACTCGTTCATTTTTTCACAATTTATAAAGAAAATTAATATTGTGTTCATGTTTTCTTTTTTCAAATATACACATCTTTGTTTTATTTATATTTATTTTTAAACCCATTTACTAGAATATTCATAAATTTTATCACGTTGATCTTGTAGACTACAAGCATCAGTAGTAAAGATAGCTATATCGTCAGCGAAAGAATCATGCACATATTCAATTAATTTATATCGTTTTCGGACAAACTATTTATATCAATGGATGAGGACAATGTCATTAATGAAAAATAAAAATATATCGGGGATAAGGGCTCCCCTGCTTCAAGCAATTGTTACATCGAAGAAGTCAGACATTTGCATTTTAGAAGACAATTTTACAAATGACTTAACAGTGGAATAAATAGCTTTGGTCATGTTGGTCATTTTACAGCTGACACCGCTTTCCACTTTATACCATAACGCTTTCTCTGTTAACCGTATCGAAAGCGCGTTCATGGTCAATAAAGGTAAACCCACTGTTCTGATAATATTTTCTGAATAGTAGCATGTAATAAAAACACGGCGTCTACTGTAGACCGACCATCACGAAAACCGTACTGGGAATCAGTAAATACATTTGTATGCTCACACCACTTATTTAATCTATTACGTAGCAACAGTGAAAATATTTTTGCAGCAGTATTAATTACAGTTATACATCCGTTGTTTGCAGGGTCCCCCTTATCACCCTTTTTATGTATAGGTTTATGTATTGTTCCTTTATACCAGGAATCAGGATACACACCTTTTTCATATATATAATTAAAAACAACACAAAGATACGACGAAATAAAATCATTAGCATCTACGAAGAAATCTGCAAACATTGTTTTCATAATCACAAACTCTTATTACGCTGAAGTGTCGATATCTTTTTCTTTATTCCATCTATAGTAAACGGAGCATCTTATTGGTCAATAGAAATATTTTCTTCGTTCGATGCATTCTGATAGGCATTGCCATGTAGTATCATTACCAGTCACAGAAGAAAAATGTGTAAATAAAGTATGAATATCAATGTCATCAGAAGTATTTTCCTTACGTTTATATTCATTTACATACTTCCAAAACTTGCGTGGTTCCAAAACTTGCGTGGTTCTTTCCTGCTAATACATGTCATTTTTTCTTTTTCACGTTTCATATACTTTGATTTAGAAATATTTTTCACCTTATTAAATATGAGATTTGCATCTCAGCATAATTCATTGATTATCATTAGTAGGGTTACTTTTATAGGTTCGTTTAGCAATTAAAAAGCAGACTTGGCTCTCCGACAATCTTCATTAAACCACGGTGATTTTTATGATGACTAACAGGGTTCTCCTTAACTTTCACATTTCTACCAAAAATCTAAAACGAAATATTATAAATAGTTGCAGACAAAGCATCTACAAATTCATCTAATGTGGACTCGCCTGTAGTAAATCTGAAAATTATATCAAATGTTTGTGTTTTCGTTCAATAAATTCAACAATTGGTCTTTCTTATCAACAGACCAGGTTATTTTATCATATGAATTTACTGGATCACGAAAGTCAGCATGAGACATAGCCGACATAGAAAATGTGACAGGGCTATGATCAGACCACGTGGTATAATCTTGAACAGTTATACTTGTAACAGCATCTATATTGTCAACAGAGGTGATTATATAATCAACTAGACTGGATACATCCTTATTTCTGTGACGAGAATGGAAAGTGCATTCTCCCGGTTCTAATCGACCGTTGAGAATGCAAAGAGTGTTCTCTTTACAAAGAGACAACAACTTTAACCCAAAGCCGTTCACGTGACTATCTTGATTGTGCCGGTCCGGTAATTCTCTACGACCCTCATTGTTAGATAAGATAATCTTTTATTATAGTGACATGTGTACATAAATATAAATATCAACACATTTCATGTACAAATACAAAATACACCCGGCCCAACGGGCCTATATGTCACCTTTTGCAAAATAAATTAACTTATATGGTGCAAGAAGAACATTGGTGAATATATAATGAAAATTACTATTACAAGTAAAATATGGAAGTTAATTAAATGGCGGATTTCAGCATTAAGTATGAATACTGAATGTACTGAGCTACGGGATACAAAATGTGTTCACTTCTAAATGAGAAAATTCCTATTTGTTGGAAAACATGGGTGCATGCATATGCACTTGTTCATATAATTCTGTTCGAGTTATAATATCTTAATCATTGTACGAATATTCTAATGCAATTCCAAATGAGTTATACTCTATTGTTATCATACAGTTCACGAATATTAAATACAGCATACAGTATATGGCTTCAGTATAACAAATTAACACATTAAATATACATGTGTATAATCCAACAATAAATGCGGCATTGTTAAGTAAGTTTGATATAACTTAATATTAAGTATAAAATCCCACGACAAATACATCAAATATCAAAGTATAAAACATTGGTGCAATATACCTAACGGTCAATGCGTATACATGTATATTACTTGTGTGACTTCAATGTTACAGGCTAATATATTATAAAATGGCATTTCAAATTCAGCAAATAAAACCGTATGATACACGGTATTATATATCATTAGCGAACTCTACTTTTGATACTGTTATTGCGTATTACTGTTAAATAACCCGGTATATATCATATTACCTCAGTATAATTGGATGACATTTAAATTAAAAGTCCGACTATTAATGCTACAACAAGTATCTTGTGATGTAAGAACTGGTACAGTATATAACATAACAATGTATTATCCCAGATCAAATACGTCAGAATGTACACATAAATGATGAAATCAATTAGGTTCCTTAATTTTGAATGACGGAATAAATTCAGTCTATGATAGAGTATTATGTGTATAGTACAGAACGCCTAAATAAATAGGCTGAAGTAGTAAACTTAGCACATTTTCTGGGGTAATATGTCAGTAAATATTTGAGTTTCTCCCGACAGTCCCATAGATATGAAGGGTTCACTGTTAATAATGGCCCCGAACATGCTAAATCGTGTGACGTCATACAGTGAACATTCTAACAGAAAATGTTTCTCGTCTTCAACTTGTCCACTGTTACACAGAACACAAAATCTTTGCTCTAACGGTTCCCCACTGTAACGGCCAGTCTCAACTCTAAGTGGCAATATGCCGCATCGTAGTTGCGCAAGCACTGAGCGTTCTTGACGTTTAATGTCTAATCGGAGGTAATCCTCGCATTTAAAATTAAACTTGAAGTCCTATATATCCTTAATTTTGTTTTTGTTTTCACATAATTGATGCCATTTTCTTGAATAGAAATCATAAAGTTTACACACGTTTTTTTTTATAAAATGTGGCATCAGTCCCATATCCGTGAATACGCTTTTAATGTCTGCACACCAGTTCGACATTTCATCACAGTTGGAATAGTCTGCAAGGAAAACACGTTTTGTAAGTCTTCCCTCATCGAGTTTCACGAGTCTGTTCCAATAACGGACCATCGAAATCATCGTCTATATAAGCATGGCAAACCATCCCGTTTCGCCCAATAGAGCCGACACAGGTGCAAATCGGTGTACTCCGAGGAAGTACCTCATGGCGCGATTATGTACATTCCCAGCAGTTTGATAGTGCTTGTATCCTCAGACTGAAGAACAGTAGTCCGCTACTGGTATAACATAGTTGTCAAACATTTTTTGAAAGGTGTTAAACCCACACTGCTTTAAATTGTGAATTTTTGAAATAACACTACCAAGTGCCCTCCCGGCACTTTTTGATAACAATTCACAGTTTATTGAGTAATCTCCTGTCTTTTGCATAAGAACGCAAGATATTTGTATTTATGTACTGTTTCTAGCACCTTGTCACCGATTTTAAATTGATAATCTGTGCGTCTGGTTTGTCTTTTCCTGAAGTGCATCACTTTTGATTTTTCTGTATTGATAATCACACGCATGCATACACTAATTATGCATAGTATCTAGCATGGTCTGAAGTCCGGCCTCTGTATTGGAGATGAACACTATATCGTCTGCGTATAACAACATGGAAACGGAAATATCACCAGTAGATGACACCAAGGTTAAGGTCATTGATCTTACGTACAAGGTCGTTGATAAAATTGTCGGTGATAAATTGCAGCCTTGTTTGCTCCATTTTTACACTGGAACCAGTCAGTTAATTTATTATTTATCCGTACACAGGATGTTGTATTATTGTATATGCTCCTTATTGAGTTGTAAATGTTTCCATCAATCCCATTGACGAGCAATTTATATAAGATCATGTCTCTGTCTTTGTAGTCAAAGCATTTCTTGAGATCAATGAATCCCGTATAAACTGAATCGTTATTCCTGATTATACTATCAAGCGTGAATACATGGTCTTCACAAGACCGGTCCGCACGGAATCCGTTTTGTTTGTCTGCTAAAATATTGTTGTCCGCTAGGTATTTTGTGATTCTAGTATTAATTAGCGAGCTGAACAATTGACTAATACACGACAGGAGGCCTATTCCGCGATAATTTAACGGTACTCTTTTATCAGACAGACAGTATACTTTTATGACGTAAACTTTACAGTTTCTTGTCATATAAACAGTATAATTTCAATGCAATAACATCACACGATCATCAAGAAGTATATAGAAAAATATATAAGTAGATAAACAAATGTAAATATTGGAATGTATAAGAACAGAATGCAAGATATGGAGGATGGACATACACGTATTAATCATCCTTCATTATCTGTAACATATTTCCAAAATTCATATTATTAGAATGTCTAAGCTAAAGAAATGGTGGAAGTTGAGATACAACAACAAAATCATCTTGAATCAGAATAAAAAGGAGAACATTTAAAATACATTATAGCATATACAAATGAAGTACGGTATGAACTATCATGTTATAATGGAATGCTTATGTAACATAGCTTCTTTTATGAATTTACCAAGATTTAGAATAACATTTCTATTATCTGAAGACATTAATTGAATAAATTTCATCATACTTGGGTGCTTATAATAAAACGATTTTATGTATTTTGTCTGATGAGTTGATATTCTGGACATACTATTACAAAGTGATACTCATCTTCAATATCAAAACTGTTGCAAATATTACAATATCTCAGGGATCTTTCTGTCCTGTTTTGACCATACCTACCGGTTTCTATTCTCAGTTTATGGGAAGAGAGCCTCATTCTAACTAAAGCAATCCTAAATTTAAAAGGTAACAAATCTAAATATTGTTCAAATCCAAAACAAACCTTAAAGTATTTATAGGTACATAATGACTGACAAGTATCTATACTGTTACACAATTTTGCTTAAAAATATCTAATACTCTAGCTTTGAATATAACATGAAATTCTTAAGATCTACACAGCCAGGATTATTCCAAACATATGAAATCCACAATCATCCAATATATCTTTCACTTTTACAACCAATTTTTTCGACTATTGTTAATATTTACCAATAAGCTGTTATATAAAGTAACAACAAGTATATTATTTGACATTAGAATCTTGCACCAATATTTAATAATGTGTGTATATCTACTAACGAACAATGGATATCTACCCAACTCACCATACACTCCCATATGACTTGTAGATGATTTAACATTTAACAGCGATTTACAAAATTTGAGATGAATACGTTCGACCGTTTTTGATTTTCCAAATCCCCATATTTCGCTGTTTACATTTAAAATAGAACCAACAAACGCATCAAAAAGCTGCATTTAACACTTGTTTTCAATTCATATTTTCTTAAGTTATTAAGCAATATATTTAGAGCTTTCAAGCCTTTTCCTACTAGAAATTCCTGATTTAATGTAAAAGTACCATATAATTAAAGACTGTTCCTAAATAATTAAAGTTGTCAACCACTTCTAAAAAGATTTGAGTCATATTTCCATTTTTCGCTAAGAAGTAACCCCCCTGTGTATCTAAAGACTATAACTTTTGTCTTGTTAACATTGACCTGTAGTCCCCACTTATCACAATATATTTTTAAAAGGTTTAAGCTGTGTTGTAACTCCTCTGGACTATTACCTAATATTACCATTATCGTCTGCAAACAATAATAAAATAAATGATATATCGTCAAGTGATAATGAACTTAATGTTTCGTCTGCAGAAATAACTCGAGATCCTCAATGAAAAGGGCAAAAGTGTCGACGAAATTACCCCCTTGCCTCAAGCCAATTGCACAATCAAAGTAATCTGAAAAGGAATTACATCCTCGTACACAAGATTTGACTTGATTATACATATCCTTAAAAATCCTTAACAATTTGCCACTTACCCCATTTCTTATATAATTTAAGCCATAAACATTTAAATACACACTATCAAACGCACGTTTAAGATCAACAAAAGTACAGTATAATCACTGGACGGGTCCTTTAGTATTGGGCAAATGATAGCCTTGCGCCAAGAGGACGGTATAATGCTTGTGTCTATTATAAGCTGGAATAAGTGATGCAGTACGTTATAACACTGGGATATTTTAACACAATATACGGAATTTGGACGGCAAATCAATAAATCTATATACTGATGGTCAGAAATATAATCCAACTGTTCCCCGTGCGTGCATTAAAATCCCCCACAGAAATACGTCACCCATATTCGAGAATCTACGTATGTACGTGTTTAGGTATTCAAACAGTCACATTCAAAGAGATTCGATCTAACATTTTTGTAAACAGCAGAATCTATAGGCGGTATATAACAAAGACAAAAATACGATTGGTATCAGAAATAACCAGGAAGCATCGAATATCGGACCGATATCGGACCAATATTGTTTTGTATATCGGACCAATATCGGTTTAAATATCAGGGCAACATCGTTTTTGCAAGTGAATGCTATATCGGCCTGATATTCTTTTTGATATCAATCCGACATTGGACGATATAGGTGTGCCTTGATTGGACCTACATACATTTCCCAACAAATGGCCTTACATAATGAAATTGTGAAGTGGTTGACAAATTACCAGACAATTTCTTGCTGAAAATAAGTTAGAACATTGATTCAAATCATTGGCAACAGGGTTTATAAGTTAATTAAATCTTTAATAAAATAAGACTCCAGTGACTTTTAAAGCAAAAAAAAAAATAAAAAATAAATAAATAAAAAAAAATCAATCATGCACTTGTGTGAGGAAAGTTTAAGAGTAAATGATGAGAACAAAAATATATACCACATCTGTAATCAATAATATATTTAATATACAAACAGTAATAATCCATTTAGTGAATAAATAGTCTTTCAAATTGGCATTGTTTGCAGTATGGCCTCAGTTTGCACATATCACATACGAATGTTGGAATTAAACTCACTATTCCACTATAGAGCTAGTGTCTCTTTGTTGATATTTTGTGGATGCACAAAACACACTAAAAATCATCAAAGTCGTCTTTCAGATAATTATGGTGTATCCACTGTTTCCACCATCTCTGGAAAACTTTGGGGTTCTGGAGTCAAAAGTGAATGTTGCTTCTACTATGTGACTCCTTCCGGTATTTGGCCCCTCTTAAGCCAGTCCTTCAAGGCATCCTCACCTTCAGTGCTGGCGGTTTTTTGTGATACTTTTTTCTGTCCACATTCTGTTCAGGGACACAAACAAAAGAGGTTGATATAAACATCTTATTAGCTGCATCAAACTGACTATACAACACTTTTAATAATTTATTTCAAAGGAAGAAGACATTTTTATTATCTTTTTCTTTTAACGAGATAGTAAATTGGTATAGAATTATTGGTTTAGCAGCTTTAATTTGCTTTAAATTTTATAATTACAAAGCTATAGGAGTTGTAATAGCTCAGACACTCTTTAACAATGACAATAGTTTATTTCAAATACATGTTTGCTGACATGTGTACTTTCTTTGAATTGACAATTTCTTAGTATTGGTTTGAAAAAAAAATCAACTTACTGTATCGAACGTTATTCAGCATCAAGTTTCCTCTTCTTTCCGTGAAGGCATATCTTTCTAGCACTTTGCTTGAGATGTTTTCTTTCGGCAGGCGTTTCAATGCAGTTTTGAAGTTATGTCCACACAGCCTGAAAGGTGAAAGGAAAAGTAAACATCATTTCGTGAATATACAAACACTGGCATCCGGCTTATAATCCAATGTGACCTATATCAAGGGCGTGCCTGGGCTTACGCACTAACGCACGTGCGTACAATTGATTTGAAAAATCGAAAGTTTAAAACGCCAAAAACGCTATAAAAAACATCGCCTTACCAGGGTAAGGCATATATTTGCCCTCGTAATTAGATACAGAGAAATTTATTTTGAACGGATTTGCCATAGAACGATATTACAAAATCATATCTATAAGCACAAACAGGCTAATTTAACATTAAGGTATATATTTTACGGTACGATACTTCTGATCAGCTCATCTTTCCCGCCTTTTTCATGTGTTCTAATAGTAATTAAAAACATTCAATATGCCAACTGTTAACTCAATGGTTACACATAGCTGAGATCGGACTAGGGCAATGTTCTGTAACATCTGCATGAAGGCTTAGATATTAATTATTTCATTTCTGCCATGATTCATGAAGAAAGTAAACGTAGCTAGGTATGCAACAACATGTATGTAAGCATGAACAGTGTTAAGATATAACTATTATATTATTTACTACAAAAACAATTTAAATATTTTATCAACTTACTTGAAAAAATGTTGTTATGAATTATATAAGCACTGAAACATCTTTATTGTTCTTATGCATACGTATATGAGTCCTTAATTTGTGTTAAATATTCGCGTTTTTGTATATTATTGACTAATTAAATGGCTCATGAAAGAAGAAAAAAAAAACATGGCTCCAACTTTTCAAATTTGGCTCATCCATTGGTTCCAACAAATCATAGCGCTGAAGGCATGGAGTTGTGTGTGTCTCAAATCAAAGCATGATCTGGTCGTGGGCTCTCATGCATTTAGGTTTCAACTTTTTTTTCCTTTTTTTTTCGTCTCCAGTATTCTTATTTTTCTTTTATATAGTGTCTCTTTTATAAATATTTCTGTCTCCAAATCTTTCTCCTTTATCTCAGTCACTCTATCTCATCCGCGATTCCTTACCCGCTTTCAAAGTAACTAGCGACATTTTTGTGCATTGTCTTCTCTCATTACACGTTTTTTTTCGACACACGAATAAAGGTAGACTATAGTGAAAGAAAAAAATCAAAGCGCACAATGCGCTGAGAGACGGCGACGGGATTAACATTCTAAATCCAGTGTTTCTGAAGTTTTTGAAGCAATCACATGACGACAAAATTCCACCTGCTGTTGCTACAGAAGTTCTGTTTGTAACATAATAATCCGGAGTAAAGGTCATGAACCTTTGATTCATAAAGAGCTGCATACCTAAGTAGGTCATTTTCTTTCTCTAGTACTAGCGAATTCTATCTGTTGTTTTGTATGTGTAGAAATTGACCAGGTATTTGATTATTTACGATACTAGAATGTTTGCCTATCTATTTCAAAGTTAAGAAATGCCCTGGGAGGAACCTAATCGCCATCATGCAAAATATTGTGTGGACTACTTTAGGTCAATTACATACATACGGAGCACTATCTTTTTCTTTTTACAGGAGTCGATCTTCATGTACGTAAGATGGGTTGCTGTTCTGGTTAAGAAATGTCACGGATATCATTTTTAAATTGATGCTTCCAGTGCAAAATAATGGCAAAAAGAAAACATGTTAACAACAATAACACACTAAAAGCGGTTACGGTAATGATTTAAACGTCTATGTAACATATTCCAATCGTATTCGTTAGTCCAGAATCGCATTGTATGGATCCGCACTAAGCGCGGAGAGGTACAGTTAAAAATGTTGTGGTAAATATGCAAATTGCAAGGCTGATTTCGTTCTTCAGCATTAGACGGCTATCGCCGTCTAATGAAGGTTTTACTAGTAAGAATGCAAGAGCTATAAAGAGGAAGAGGACTTTGAAAAGGGGGAGTAGCTTAAGAGCTGGATACAGTGAATGTAGCTTTTAGTTGAAGAGATAGAGATAGCCGGAAATGGGAAAGAGGAGACCATAGAGCAAGGGTATTTAAGATGGAATAGTAAAAAGAAGAATTAAGGTAAATCTGTGCATGAGAGCCCACGACCAGGATCATGCTGTAATTGAGACCTAAACCGTACAACGGTAAAGGCCGATCGAGTTCGCACCCGGCGAACGTTAGGGTATGTCTGCATTGTGCAGAAAGTTACTTGGGTCTGACTGCCGTCTCACATAATCACACTTTATATACCCTACTTGTAATATCTTTCGAACGGGTTTTAATTGGTTCTATATTTAGATTTATTAGTTCTTTTCTGAAAATGACTGTATTTCTTTGAACATTAATTATTTCACTGAAAAAATGTTACATACTAAGTTATTTTACCTTCCAGAAGCTCAACAAAATACAAATAACTAACTCAGTGTTTTCAAACAGAGCTTATTTTAGTATTTATATTTTTTCTAAAGAAAGGGAGTCGTTTTATTAAATAGACAAAGGACAGTGTTATAGGTGTTTTAAATCGGTTTACAATAAGGCTCCAAAGTTGGCCCAGTGGTAACGACTCGGTCTACAACTCCTCTCAGTATCACTCACGTGGGTTCGTAGTCGGAGGTGAAAAATTTAGTGCTAGATTATAATTACCAGACTATTAAAACTTAATACCATAATCATTTCTGCATTTGAATTATTGGCTTCTATTTTTATCGTTTTGAAAAGGACCTACAGTTAATCTATTGAGCTATTATTCAAGATTCATATCTCATTCAAAGTTATTTTTTTAAACTAATGATTCAGTTGAAGCAAACGCTAGAAAGGTTCAATTTCAATCCGGGGCGTATACTATAGTTTATAATCGCAACGTTTCGGACATGTATACATATTTCGGGTACCCAAATTTTTTGGATAATAAGTTATCACAATGTCAGTATAAGAACGCTTAAAGACGATCGCGACAGTTTCATCTTTCTTTGTTTCCAAACGTTTAGAATTTCATGACACCGTTATTTGAAACAAAAAGTACAAACAAACAGTATTTGTTTTAAACTTTATTCTTTCTGATGTAAAAACATTGTTTTTTTTCTGATTTTTTTCAATGAATACATTTTTGGTTTTCAGTCATATACCGAGGTAGTGTTATCCTAATGCATTAGTTAAAAAATTACTGCGCGTTTTTATCATATTTCATTATGATTTTACAGTTTTTGTATGTACTTATCACCCTTTAAAATGCTCCTACGGCGTTCCAGGAGCATTTTCCCTGGGGAAGCATGCCCAAAGACCCACCTAGCCATGGTGCGTATACCGATATTGGGTCCAGGCACGCCATTGTATATTCATGTACTATGGAGACGAGGTAAACAACTCCCTCAAATGGCCCCTGAATATATGTCAAATTGGATAAGAATGTGTATACAAAATAAAACTCAACAGTGTTTATAAAAAAACAAAAAAAACAAAAAATACAAGATTGTGTATCAGTATATGAGCTGTTGTACGATATCTCATACACACTAGTTTTATTTCTTTATTTTTTTAAGTTAGGATGCAATCAAATTTTACGAAGTGACTGTCGCGAAAACCCATGAATAACAAAAAAAAAACTGCCTTATGCTAACATACATGCAAGAATAAATATTAAAATCAAATGGTATTTAAGGTCAGGTTTAAATGGTCATTTGTGTTTATACGTTAAATGGACTTACCGGTTTAAGATGACCAAACATCTGAAGGAAAATTCAAACTCAAAGAGCATGGTGGCATGGGAATGCAGTCAAAATCAAAACGAGGCTAATATTTGATTTTTTTTTTAACATTTTTTTTTAATTTAAATGTTTAGTTTCAATTAAACAAATGATATTAAATCAAATAAAAATATTTGAAAGATTTAGCACATTTATCTTCCCTACTTATTAATATAAAATGGTTTCCTATTTACTTTTTGAACCTACACTCCAAGGAGAGTTACTTCCTTTGTGAAAGTAATTTTTGATATCAGCCCGATATAGGACCGATATTTGGAAACGATCTGAATTTTATATAGACAAATCCTTGTTTATTTACACTTGCACAACAAGATATGTTTATGTGTGTTGATATTTACATTTGGATTCATGATACAATTTACTCTATGCTACTGGATCTGCAGGTTGGGATATCGGCAGTATATCGGCCCGATGTCGCAAAACTGATATCAGTGTACTGATATCGGCACGATATACCATGCTTGCTGGGAAGTATTTCTTTTTAACCTTAAACCATATATACCCTTTTATGTCCGTATTAATTAATTAATTAATTAATTCCAAATATTTCTTTAATTTTTCTTTAAAATAAACAATGATACCGCCACTGTTAACTTTAGCCCTTTTATTCCAAACAGGTATTGCGCAGTTCAAACAATCATAACCATCAATATGAGTATTAGATATGGAAGAATTCCATGTTTCAGTAAAAAGCAAAATGTTAAATTTAGAGATAAAATTTAGGAAATCAGCATCGTTTAATTTGGATTTTATACCCTGTACATTCCACAAAAGGAAAGATATCTGTTCCTGTGCAACACTCTAACTACCATAGCCGGCACGTGCAACGGTATCGACTGTGAACACTTAGCCGTTAATGATCAGTTTGTCGTAGGATAACACAGCACGCTTGCCATCCTGTTTGGCCTTGATTAATGTTTGAATGAGCTGTTTCCTTCGGTCCTGGATTGTTTTCGGGTATTAGTCACCGACGCGGATATATGTGTCTTTAATTTCAAACGAGCGTTTTTTAACTGAGATTTTGTCAGGAGTATGGCTGAAGTTCGATGTGCACGGTTAATGACAAGCTTTTCGGCATCAGGCATCTGGAGCCTATCAGAGCAATACTTTTTGATGGTATGACAACAATCTTCCTCTTTACGGTCATCTGGTGTCACCTTCTCCTCAAACCCGAAGAAAAGCAGATTATCAGCATGGATGCGTGCCTGAAGGTCAAGGACGTTTCGGAGATATCGGAGTTTTCTTTGCACAATTATGCACAATCATTACGCAACTGGTCAATAACGCCCTTCTCAAGCTTAAGGGACTGGTCAATGGAAACCTGTTTGGCCAAATTATCATCACATATCTGTGCATCATCGCACGGCTGGCTTCAATTCACAAAGATTTTTGTTAATATCTCGGTTTGCAGCTTCCACTGATATGATCGGGCCTCCATACTTTACATTTTCTGTGACAGGGAAGATACTTGTTTATCAATGTTGTCCAGCTTTTGTAGCCTGGATTCCATACTTTCAAGCTTACGTAATACTGTAGATTGGAAACCTGAGTCAATACACGGAGGGCTTGATTGAGGCGGTTGTGATGGTGAGAACTGGAGTGGGGTAAAATAGCCAGCTTCCCGGGTAAGGGGGATATTTACCCGGGGAGATATGAGGGATTGACTGCATGTTTTGCATGAGAGGAGAAGCCTGTGGTTGAGAGATGTTCATCGAATTATCCATGTTGGTCACGTAATTTAATCGTTTATCGGGTGTTTTACTTACCCACCCAGGAGAACTTTCCGACTTAGTCCGTATTTTGGTATTTTGGAATTGGCGCCCTTTGTCCCTTGAGATCTTCCCATTTAGAATAAAACAGCACAGATGGTACATTATAGTCCAAAAGCGAATCATGAATATATAAAACAAAGCATTTATAAACACAGATCCGAGTGTTTTAAAATAGTTATTTCGTTCAAAATCTCTTGAAACAAACGTCGAAAATATTTTTCTCTCAGAATTCAAAACACGTCTGCAACATTTGACGCATGCGCACTAAACCGTAGGAATACCATGAAAAGAAGCTAATACACCCTTCATTAAATTGTGACCATGGTCCATCAATTGATCGTTGGAATTTTATAGTGAATGAAAGACATTAAAGACTTCGAGCAAAAGAGTTATAACTGCAAGTCATTGGATGTTTGCATCTGCACCGAGGTATTTCAAAGCATTTTAAGGACAATCAGTATAATTTTCATAATTTAATGATAGATGGATTGCTTAAAGTAATCCATCCATCATTAATTGTGATCATGTTCCATCAAGAGAACGTGTGAATTTTAAAGTAAATGCAAGTCTTTATAGACCTAGATCAAAAGCGCTCATAACTTCATCTCAGTTGATACTTACATTTGTACTGAAGTACTTTTGAGCATTTCAAGGACCATGATTATAAATTTAATGATACATGTAGAGTAATTACCTTAAGTAAAGTCAATGAGAAATAAAGACAGACAGTTGCGTACCGTTTATTCTAAATCTTATTTCAATGGTGCAACGTTTTTGGTTGGTCGAGTGTTCGCTTTAGAATACGTTAATCATAGACAACATTATTTTGGACTAGCAGTCTGTAGCTCTGTATTTTGCTACGAGCTGAATAGAAACAGTTTGAAATCCCGCTTCGGTCTCGCGAGATGTTCATTTTTCATGTTTTAAATTTTTCATTTATTACACACAAATATATTTTCAAGACACAAGAATTCGATTTATACAAGTTAAATTAATTTAGTAAATTTTCTGAAGAAATCAAATATTTAACAGTGAAACTGTCTTTGCGCCTTGTGTTATCCTATGTATTTGAGCCAGAAAAAACGTAAGTGTATAATAAAAATAATAACATTTTGACTTATGTTTATTATATCAATCTAAAAAATACTTAACACTAATATTGGGGGTTTTAAAATTTAGAG
>CM037786.1:54355737-54405737 GCA_021229015.1 Solen grandis | reverse complement strand
GTACTTTCCCATACCGCAAAATACCACCATCACTTTAACATAATTATCATTTTATTTCGAAATGTATCCTATCTCTGGAAACATATCAATGATATACGAGATAACTTAAAGCATCAGGATATAATTAACTCTCTTGAAATTAATGATCGAAACATAGTCGACAGCTGTGATATTGCAAACTACGAGTATTTCAATGAATATTTTACAAATATTTAGGTCAATTATAACATCAACTATTCCAAAAGAAATGACAAAACATTGGGCTGACCGCTCTCAGGATAGACTCAATGAAAGAGTTTCAATTTTCGTCCAATTTACGATTCCCTATTTCAAAGAAAAAGAGGTTTCGACCTCTTTACAGGAAATAGACAAAAGAAAAGCGACGGGACTAGAGGGAATTAGTCTGAAAATACTTAAAATATATGCTAATATTATAGTCACATGTGTTGCAAATTTAGTACATCCCCTAGCTCTCTAAAATATGCCAAACAATTTCCTATATTTAAAAACGGTGACAAATCTAATCAAACTAATTATAGACCGATATCAATCCGACTGTAATATTAAAACTATTTGAACGACACGTAGCAAAACATCTTTTGGCCTTTCTGAGGAAATATAACTGAATTCATGAAGGCAAATTCGGTTTTCGATATTTTCACTCATGACAGACAGCTCTTGTTGAAATTCTTGATAGCTGGCTAAGAAATATGAATGCGGAAGAAATTTGATCTCATAAATTTTCAGTTGCTTATTGAAAAGCTAAGAACCTACAAATTCTCTGACAAGACGATTTTTTGTTGTTGATGTTGTTGTTGTTTTATTCCATTTCTACATGACTGGAATATTACAGAATGGTGCCATCTATGATCTTACTTCAGAACCAATGGGAGTTCCACAGGGTTCTGTGCTGGGCCCAATATTTTTTTTGATGTTCATCATTGATTTACTATTATACCGGTATATCAATGGTCGTTCGACTGATCTTTTAGCCCCTCACCGCTGTGGGTTCGAATCCCGGTAGGGACTTCGGATTTTTCATGTGAGGAAGCCTTCCAGCTGGCTAGCGGTAGGTCGGTGGTTCTACCCGGGTACCTCTGTGTACTCGGGGTCTTCCTCCACCTGTAATTAGCTGGATGTCGTTATATGATTGAAATACTATCGCAGCGACGGTAAACCCCAATACAACAACAACAAATCTTTTAGCGGATCACAACACTGCATACACATGATAAGAACTTAGATGTAATCAAACTCAAACTGCAATTAGCGAACTGGTGTTCAAATAATTATGTTTCTTAATGCATTTAAGAATCATGTAGTCTTTGTTTAAATATTTAGAAAATAATTCTGCAAAAATAATACAACGATGATACCATTTTGATACCATACAATCATATATTGAAGATATTTTGAATACTTATCATCACAAGTTATCTCTGTATGTTAGTGATATAAAACATTTTATTTTTTCACTTTTAATACCTACCAATTGAATTATATTATTGTTAAGAGGACCATATGGGGGAATGGCATTCCTCTAAAAATAAAGATATTATTATTATTATTATTATTATTATTATTATTAAGGGAAGGGATCCATATCAAGTAGCTAGGACAGTCGTATTTGGCTCCGTAACGTCCGAGTTGTAGCGATATCCAAATTAATATGAGAGGACATGCGGTTTGCTTTTTTTTCCTAATCTAAATTTGCTCAAAGTTTGCGTGCGTGTGTGTGTGAAACACACTTAATGCCCAGTTGAGTATTTTATATATAATTGGGCACTGAATGTGTCTCAGGTCAGCATTAGGTGTGTCTCGTGTTAAGAAGCCTGACAATAACTAAATGTATCTATGACAATAACAAGATAGTTGTTTTCCACGAAAGTAGATGTCTCAATCTTTCAAATAAATTATCACTCTGCGCAATATAGCTGTTAAATATTATTATAATGTACATGTCTGGTAATTCCAACAAATTTTGACCTCACTTTCAAAGGATAGACGATACGATACACGAATCCACCACTTTATCAGACCTATTGATATTGTTATCCCTATTTAATCTCCCTTTACGTTCTACTGTTAATATTTATGATTACTGATTTTCAGCTTATGGAATTCCTTATAAATGGTACAGCATCGTTCAAAATATCGAACATCAGGTAAGTAGGTACGTGTGTTTATCATGTCATTGGTGCCCGTTTCACTTACTTCGATTTGATTTCGAGCGTAAAATTTTGCCCTACAAAGAGTATCCAGATTTTCTTATTTGCACAAGAAAGCGTTAAAAATGTGACTCATTTCATTCATTGCACATTTTGTGAAGAGAAAATAAAAAAAAATACGAATATACGCTTACGAGGCTTTTCTGACTCTTTTTTTTTTTTTTTTTTTTTTTTTTTTTCCATAAATTTTGGACATGTTATATTCGACAGATGACAGAGATTATCCGATTGTGTGCGGGTTTCCCTACATTAAATGAATTGTTGGAAGGAACAACTAATCAGAACATAGGGGCTCGAAGTTCCATGGAATATGATTCGCCTCAGGCAATTCGAGCTCCTGTGATCAGCAATTGACTACTTGTTCTTGTACTCTGCTTTGCTTTTTAACAAAATACATAACCGGAAACACTTTAATTATCATTAGTCCAGTTATAATGTTGGCTAAAAAATCTGTATAAAACTATTGATGCAATAATTTTATGATTATAAATAACACACAGTATTAAACAACAATTGCAAGCATGTGCAGCTAAATTCAAACTGTAAGGTAAGTCCATTCGACGGTACATGTTTATTATACTTGGGCCAAACAAACTTCGTGCGAAGTTTAGTAAAATGAGCACATGGATGGTACAGCCTTCTTATGTGTTATAGTAAACCGAGTCACTTTTATTCGTAATAAATGACACCCGTTCATTCATTCCTGTTTTATTTAAGAGGTAGGCTTTGTAATGCGGTTGGAACTTGGAAAGTGATTTTTGAGGGAACCTAACTTATGTAAACAATGTCCGATCACTATTTATTGTTTTCCAGGAATGGGAGCATTATCTTTGATTCGAATATAACTATCTCTGGGGCAACATCAGTGGCAGAGGCTGTGACGGTCATCGAAACAATCTTGGATAGAAGAAATGAGACCAGTGACAATACAACAATAGAAAACATGTTGGAGAATCTAAACGACACAAGTTTTGAAGAAGCATTAAAAGCAGCAAGTTTGTATTTAATATTTACATATATGTTAGTTGATTTTCTGTCCTACCTTTTTTAGACCCTGTCTACGTCTCACCGATGGACTTGTATGCCTCATGTGATGATTATTCGTCCACAAATTGTCGAGGTTCGGTTTCTATCACTTGCCGCTAAATGACAGGCAGTAGTTACTGGTGATGCTTTTGTTCATGTCTCTAATTTTGTTTCCTTTATTTAATGCATTTGTTTGAACTGATTTGTTGACGATGAGAGAACACTCATCTATCTAATGATCTTTTTACATGTATTTTTCTTTTAGATTTAATTTACTTCGTGTCTATTGTGAAAAAAAATCTTAAACTACTACAATACCATCTCGACGGTTCCTGGGTTGAACCAGTACTCTGCGATTAGAAATGC
Source organism: Solen grandis (assembly GCA_021229015.1). Classification (NCBI taxonomy): domain Eukaryota; kingdom Metazoa; phylum Mollusca; class Bivalvia; order Adapedonta; family Solenidae; genus Solen; species Solen grandis. The sequence goes on along the minus strand of CM037786.1, from coordinate 54,402,117 downwards.
CATGAAAAGACCTATTCCCAAAATGGGCACATCACAACAACAAAAAAACAAAAACAAAAAAAAACTAAAATTACCCACAGAATCCTGTCGCCAAAAACAAGGTTTACCAATGTTCGTGAAGTTAGCAACCTAGCGGCCTGGCGTCGTGAAGTTAGCGGCCTGGCGGCGTGAGCACGGCGGCCTGCGGCGTGAACTTTGAAACCTAAAAGAGTAGCGATCTTTTATCATAGATTCGTGTTTCTTATGTCAATAGGGTGTAAGTATTACAAAAATTATTTCTTTTATGTATGATGGTAAATTATTATGGATACTAAAGTAAGTGGTATTTTTCTAGCATGTCATTTTAGTAAAAAAAAAACTAATTTAACAGTTCATATTGAAATCATTTTTAATGATTTTTCTGAATAATTTTATGTTTGTAAAGCGACAGAAAAGCTAGTTGAATGCTAAAAGCCTAACAACCTTTTAGGATATATCTTCTTATCATATACTGGTGAAGAATATGAGAAAATGTCCGCATTTTAGAGTTGAATAACTGTTAAATAGCACTTTTTCGCTATGAAAACTAAGATTTACTTTTTTAAATCAATATTTAGTACTACGCCGCCATTTCGTAGGAGACTTTCAGTGGCATTACGGTAGAAAATATTTCGAAAAAGTGCTATTTTACAGTTATTCAACACTGAAATGCGGACATTTTCTCACCAGTATATGATAAAAAACAATAATATATCCTAAAAGGCTGTTAGGCTTTTAGCATTCAACTAGCCTTTCTGTAGCTTTACAAACATAAAATTATTCAGAAAAATCATTAAAAATGATTTCAATATGAACTGTAAAATAGTTTTTTAAATGAAATCGAGAAAATACATAAAAATATCACTTTCTTTAGTATCCATGATAATTCACCATCATACATAAAAGAAAAAAAAATGTAATACTTATACCCTATTGACATAAGAAACACGAATTTATGATAAAAGAACGCTACTCTTTTAGGTCGCCAGACCGCTAGGCCGCTAACTTCACGAACATAGTTTATAATTGGATGCAACCTTTACTATTGCAGGATTGAACGTATGCGAATTCGTCACAAAGGCTGATTGTAAATACGGCCAGTGGTACTCGTGCAAGGCTGAGGGGGACACGTGCGTGGAGTACTGTGCCACAGAAGGGTATGAAAGAGAATGCGATCACGGCAAGTGCGAGTTCGTTGACAGCGTCACCGCGTGTGTGTGAGTAAATTTAACTATCATTGCAGTCCGTATAGATTATTTTTCAAGGGTTTTCAAAAACAATGTTTTATCTTATGTCCATATCTTATTTTGAGCATTTTTCATATGAAGTGAAATGTCGTTGTTCTGAAAGAGATTGCGGGGTGTTCTTAGCTCTCCTAAGCACAACGTGCTCAAGGTGAGCTTTTGTGATCACCCTGCGTCCGTCGTGTGTCGTTTTCAACCGTGTGTCGTGCGTCGTCAACAATTTGCTTTAAACGACATCTCCTCTGAAACCGCTGGACAGAATTTGATTAAACTTGACAGGGATGTTCCTTTGGTGAACTTTCACAAAACTTTTTAAAATAAACTTGATCCTTGTAGAAATCTGGTTGCCTTGGCAACATAAAGAAAAATATGAAAACTTTAAAAATCATCTCCTTCAAAACTACTGACCAGATTTCAAAATGTTTTAGTACAGATGTTCCTTGGGTAATTCTCTACTAAGATTGCTAAATTTATTCCGATCCATGAAAAAACATGGCCGCCAGGGGCTGGGCTAATTTGCCTTAGATATATATAGTGAAAACTTTAAACGACATTTCCTCTGAAACCGCTGGACAGAATTTGATTAAACATGGCAGGGATGATCCTTTGGTGAACCTTTACAAAAGTTGCTAAAATAAACTTGATCTATATAGAACTCTGGTTGCCAAGGCAACGGAAAGAAAAAAATATATTAATACTTTAAAAGTCAACTCCTTCAAGTACTGGTCAGATTTCAAAATGCTTTAGTACATATATTCCTTTGATAACCCTCTACTAAGATTGCTAATGTTATTCCGACCCGTAAAAAAAAATGGCTGCCATATAGTGAAAACTTTAAAGAACATCTCCTCTGAAATCGCTTTACAAAATTTGATTAAACTTGGCAGGGATGATCCTTTGGTGAACCTCCATAAAATTTGCTAAAATAAAAGTTGATCAATTTAGAACTCTGGCTGCCATGGCAACGAAAATAAAAAAAATGAAAACTTTAAAAATCATCTTTCAAAACTTCTGGCCAGATTGCAAAATGTTTTAATACGAATGTTCCTATGGTAACTCTCTACCAGGATTGCTAAAATTATTCCGATCTGTTAAAAATATGGTCACTAAGGGCAGCGCTACTTTGCCTTAAATTACCCACTACCAAAACTGTTCGAACAAAGCCGATCCCTTGAAAATTTAGCTTCCTAGGGATGATTTAGAAAGTAAACTTACACAAACCTGATGGTAATGTTAATGACTATTATCTTGCCCAGGCTGACTTGGTATTGGACCACTATCTCCAATTATGGCCCTTGAAGTATAAAATATATTATATCTAACTTTGTTTGCATTTTAGAATCCACATTTTTGAAGCAATCTTGATAAGATGTATACATGATGTTAATAAACCAAGGATTATTATGCCTTGTATGGGAGTTATGGTCCATAATACTTGAGGTTGCCTTTAGAGCAGTGGTACTCTAGGGCCATCATGGTCCTCTTATTCAAAGGAATATGATCGAAATTTGTCTTAACGTACGTAGAGAAAGTTGTGGTGTATGTTAGTTCGTTTAATGTTTCTCGCAAATATAATAAATATTATTTTTGGAAAACTAATTTCATGCTAGGGGCTCATTGTCAAAGGAACCATCCTTATATCATACAATGATAGCGAGTCAGTAAGCGGACATTATAGCTACACAAAATCAGATTCTGACTGATGCAATATTGAAAATGAAAGATAAAACTGTTCCTTTAATTCGTTTCGTGGACAGACGGGACGAGAGAGAAATTGGTTCCAGTATAACAAATATCACAAAAGTGTAGTATCTGATTTTCAAAATTTAGCGTCGATGTTTCTTACTGGGAGGTCATGGGTTCAAACCCTGGCTGCGACAAACCAGTGTTGTTAAAATAGTATAAATCCTTGTGCTTGGGGCTCAGCACTTAGGTGAAGTTCCAGGACTTGATGGTCCCGTGTCAGAGTAATATGAATTTACGTAGTATCGTGCCACATATCGTAGTTAGACAGTACTTTTTCACATAGGCATACATCCCAAAATGACGTTAAAACCATTTAAAAAAAACAAAACAAAAAACAATGTTTTCTTCCTAAACTTAATTCTGAAAAACAATCACAATTCAACACTAAAGGCCTCATTATTATCATGCCTCCACCCCCATTTTTATATGGGGAAGACATTGCTTTTGTCAGAGTTGTTTGTCTATCTGTCTGTCCGTCTGACACACTTTTTGTCCGGAGCATAACTCAGAAAGTATCAAAGCTTTTAACTTAAAATTTCATATATGGATAGATCACATGGCGAGTTATTGTCTTTTGTTAAATTTCATGCTTAGTTTTTGTCAAGAGCATATCTCACGCACCATGAGACATAAAACCTTGAAACTTCATAGTTGGATAGATCACATGGAGGAGAAGTGCAGTGCACAAGAACAATAACTCTGCACATATATTTTAAGTTACTGCCCTTTGTTCAGTTAAATACTTGTTTGTTGTTGTTTTTAAGCATTTTTCATGCTCAATGAGACACATAACCTTGAAACTTCATAGGGGAATTGTTGTTGTATTGTTGTATTGGGGTTTACCGTCGCTGCGATAGTATTTCAATCATATAGCGACGTCCAGCTAATTACAGGTGGAGGAAGACCCCGAGTACACAAAGGTACCCGGGTTGAACCACCGACCTACCGCAAGCCAGCTGGAAGGCTTCCTCACATGAAAAATCCGAAGTCCCTACCGGGATTCGAACCCACAGCGGTGAGGGGCTGAGAGATTTGTAGTCCACGACTGTAACCGCTCGGCCACGGCGGCCCCTCATAGGGAGGTAAGCCTAACAAAGGAGAATTGCAGTGCACATAAACCTTAATTCTGCAAATTATATTTTTGGAGTTACTGGCCGTTGTTTAATTTGATATACAATAAAGTTTTGTCTGGAGCATAACCCATGCACTATGAGATATATACCCTTGAAGTGTCTTAAGTGGGTAGACCTTATGGACAAGAAATGCAGTACACAAGAGCATTATCAAAGGTTTCTTGTTGGAGTTTTTCCGCTTTTATACAATTTCGTGTCCTTAAGATAACTCCCGTTCGACTTATGCTATTGAAATTAAATTTCATTCATGGAACTAAATTAATGAGAGACAGTGTCATGCACAAGGTTCATAAATCTTGCCTCACTATTTTTGGAGTGGTGCCCCCTTTTCACAATTTCTTGACCACAAGATAACACTTGTTCTGCTTATGCTATTGAAACAAAATTTCACTTATGGAAAGAAATTGATGATAGGAAGTCCTACACACAAGTTCCATAACTCTGGACAGAAAACTATTTGCATAGCGTCATTATATGTGTGTGAGAGGAGAAGGGGGTGTGGGGAGATATCAGTTTTCTACGAAATCAAATCTCTATTTTTATATAAAATTAATATTTTTGAAATTCCTTTTTTCCTGTCTAGATTCCTAAAGCATTGCCTTGTGCAGTATCTTCTGGTCTGCAAAGATCATGCTTATCTCTGCATTATATCTTAAAAATTGTTTGTTTTCAGATGTGATCAGGATAGTTTCTTTACATATCACGGCCCTAGATGCGAGTATCGGACAGGTAACACCAACTTCCTTCTTGCCGTGACGCTAGGTGTCGCTGGTGGTCTGATGCTGCTGGCTGCCTTCATCATCGCTGTGCTGTGCTGGCGGCTCAAGCAAAGAAAGCAGACGGACGATAGCATGTACGTATCGTGCGTGGGGTAAAAAAATACACGTGACATGTGACATTTTCTCTCTTTTTTTTCTTGTTTTGAACTTAACCGTCACCGCGAAAGAGTTTCAGAAATATAGGGACGTCCACGGGCACAGGGACATCTGCCTAGAACGGGTGCACACTCCATCTTGTTGTTTTTTCCAGGTTTTTACTGCATTATGTGTTTAATTAAGTTAAAAATATGTGCCACCATTAAAATCGTACATACCGTAGCATGAGTCAAATACAGTATGCTTCTCCTATAGTTTCATTTCCATCTCAAATATATACTAATTCAGCATTCATTACATTTATGTTCGAAAACACTCTCACTGCTCATGACATGTACTCATTTTATATGCTCATTTAATTTTTTTCTAAAAATCAACATAATTATGTATCACGCATGCATTTGATGTTTGTATTATGAATTATGTAAGATGTCGTGCTGTATATGCTCAAATTTTATAATAAACTTCTGTTCTATATTTTTACCGTGTGATAATTTGTACTGTTAACCTTACTCGTAGTCTAAAAATTAATTTGTGATTATATCTCTATATATGGTTAATGAGGCGAGATATTTTGTTTACAAATAGCTACCAGTTACAGTTACTTTGTTCGGTATAGAATATATGAGATGACATTGGATATGACAGCAAGAAATGTTAACCACTGGAAAAGTGTATAAACCTCGGCTTCTATCTCGGTTGACATTATTTTGCTAAGATTATCGTTCTATGCTTTCACGTTCTGTGACATCTTACCTTATATTACGTTGGCATCAGACAAAAGTGAAGACTTCCATTATATTTCAGGTCACTTAACAGTATAGATCTAAACCTGTACCACCGGGTGGAACAAGAATTTAAAGGGGACCTGACTGGAAGAAACAACCAATTCATGCAGACTTTCGGGAATGAGGTAACAATCTCTCGTATTATAAGTATATCTATACTGGCCTAAATAACTGGTATTTTCGAAACGGTTTGTGTTGACAATGTGTTGATACATGCACGATGCCAGTACATATTTTATGTCTGTGGGGGTGAAATTATCCCAGTTTTTCCTGTACATACTGTAAATATTTTGCGAAACAAGATACTTTTATAATTGTATGAATATTTTTTCACTGATTACTCGCTATCATTTAAATTTTCATAGATCTTAAACTTGTCTTAGACTTTCTTGACAATTTCTTTTTTTTAAATTGTGATCGCTGATTCAAACTCAACTCAGTTTTGATCCCAACACAGGACTCTCATTTGTAACACCTGTTAGAAATGTGACCACGAGCGTAACATATGCCACAAATGTTTAACGAAAATATACATATATGGTGACGAATGTGTTCGATGTCGATTTTTGATGTGACATACAATTCTATTTGTGAAATTTGTTACGAATGGGATCTTACACAGCCCCACCCATATAATCTTCAAAGGTGGATATAGACCATTTCACCAGAGAATCGGCAATACCCGGTATAATTCGCTGATCTATATTGACCCAATCGTGACTGGGGAAAATCTAAAATGTATGTTTGGCTTGCGGTAGGTCGGTGGTTCTACCCGGATGCCTGTCATTAGCTGGACGTCGCTATATGACTGAAATTAGTGATGTTCCGATTGTCGCTAGTCGCCGACAATCAGTTACTTTACTGAAAGGCGACAATAATCGATTTACATATATACGTTCCACGACGTCGTTGTAAAATTTTATTCCATACCATATCATGTATTTTGTGTCTAGTGCACACCGTGCATCAGTCTGGAATCTCTTGATTTTATCCAGGTTTCCATAGGAAAACCTTTAAATATCCCCTAATAATATCCCTATCCAATAAGGTCCCAAACTAAGTATAACCTATTCAATGCTCCAGCATTATAAAGCTTAAACTGTGCCAAAAACTACTTCATGCCGTTCATGTAACTGTTTATGATAAAGCACATTGCTTAAATTTTACTAAGCGACAACTAATCGAAGTTATCGATTGTACCCCGTCCGATTGAACCGATAATCCATTGCGAAAAATACCAACCGATTTCTATCACTAACTGAAATACTGTCGAAGCAACGGTAAACTCGAATAGTCAAGTCAAGTCAGTCAAATGTATGTTTATTTCCTATTGGACAATGTGTAAACTGATTATACACCAGCATGTAAATTAGGTGTTCAGGAAGTGCTCGTTGATTTATATAGGTTTACGTCTTATTTCGGAGTGAAATGGTCTATTACAGGCAAACATTTTATTTTACATTTCTGCAGGCCGACACAGAGAGTGACAAGAAGTCGACCGGCGGACCTATCCGTTACGTGCCCCCACCCTCCACGTTCAACGTGAAGCTGGACGACAGTACAGTACCGTCATACCGCTCACTGGACACGACTGCTGATGTAAGATTTATACCTCGAACTTAACTACCGAAAATGTTGCACCCACGGACCATTGCGAAAGCGCCAAATATAAATACCAACAAATCATCGTATTAGACAAAGTGACTATAAAAATCATTTTGGAAATGATTAGAGAAGTGTATTTATAAAATGTGCAAAAGCAATGCTGTGTTACTCTATTTCCCAAGAGCACATAACTAAAAAAAACACGATTACAATGAATCATTCATTACAGCACTCTGAATTTTTTGTGTGGATAAACTAATTCACACAAAACAGTACTACTGTTTGGTGACGAACATGGAACAGCGGTGCCACGCTGTCTTTTCTTCGTACATAAAATCGTTCTGCATGGTATTGAAACATATCCGAATCACAACCAAATAATGACTCCAAAAACCTGTGACAGTCCGTTATTACAAAGTAAAAAGCATCTGCTAAAATAAGTAACTATATTAGACAGTATGGCGAGGCTGTTGAAAAACCACATCATTTTAGTATGCGCATTTTTTTTTGTTGTCATCCTTTGTATAATATTACATGTTTCATATGTGACGTCCATAAGCCAAAGGTTGCCGTTTTTCTCAACGGTATACTTTAAGTTAATGTGTTTTGAGAGCTGGCCCAGTAGTACCTATCACAAACACCATTTCCAAATAACAATATCAAAGATCGATATAGAAGCTGTAGCATTTGTTTTATACAAGGGGTAAGTTGTTGTGGATGCAAAAACAGTCGTAGATCCCGTCCAGTTGGTTAATTTTATCACTTAAACTGATTGATTGATTGATTGATTGATTGATTGATTGATTGATTGATTGATTGATTGATTGATTGATTGATTGATTGATTGATTGATTGATTGATTGACTGACTGATTGATTGATTGATTGATTGATTGATTGATTGATTGATTGATTGATTGATTGTACAAAATAAATAACACCGCAATTTTCACTCTCATCGGCCATGTAATGTTGGTCTGTTTTTCGACCACTCTGTTCCTGTAAGAACCAGTACTGGGGACGAAGAATACACCAAGTAATGGCCTATAGGTTGTGGCCGGCCTCAAGCCAGGAACCTTCAGGCTACTATATCGGTGCTTTACCGGTGTCGGAGTATAATTAATTATTTGTTAATAAACCATTATATGTTTTAATATAAAAAATAAGCACATCTTCGTTTTCTGTTCAGTACTCCATCAAGCGACCAAGCTTACGGAGCGGCTCCCTCTGGTCCCTAGGACAAGACACGACTCCACTGTGATCCACCAGTACTACAGTCTCCATGGTTACCAGATATGCCTTTACCAGTCGTGCAATTTTTTTACTGAAAAAATTATTTGTACGTTAAAAAAATTCAATATCTACACACATTTAACAATACTGGGTTACTATTAATTCGATATTTTATATTGAAAACAAAATCGTTCTAGTTTGCCCGATAACCACCATGTTCGAATTCCACCAACTATGGTAAGTGCTTAGTAATACTTATATTCTTAAATTAGGTAGAATTGTATTCCACCACCCCTGATGGAAAATACTCAAGTGCGATCTCAAGCTCAAATTTGAGTATCGTACTAAAATCCCTATTGAAACTAATGGGCATAGTTTGAGTATAAGTATGAAAATCATATTTAAGTACCATTTGTATTGTCGAGAACACGGGGCCTGTTTATGAAATATTAAGGCACATGGCTAAGATAACATGAATAAGTACATGTACGTATTAGTCAAGAATTTATTATAAGTATTTCATTAGAGAAACAAGGACGATATTCGCTCTTAAGTATTTAAGTATTACTTAGCGTTAAGTAATGTTGGGAAAATTCGAGCGCGTTCTTTTCTTTTCTTTCGTCCATTTCTACATGTGTATATAACAGTGTAGCTATACCACGTGGTTTATGACGTCAATTTAAGCTAACGCGAAAAGCGAATGTTTCATCGACTGCTGTAAGTATTTTATTTCTTTATCAATTTGAATGGTATATAGCGCATGATAAGGGAAAAATTGTGTCCTACACATTGGTCCTAATGATTCTTTTGTTAGATGTACAGTCTTTCCTAAAATTCGGGAAAACATTATTAGCGATGTGCCTTACGTGTTAGCAAACAAAATTTCACGATCTCGGGAGGTTTTCCCGATGAAAAATTCGCTTTTCGTGTTAGCTTAAAATGACGTCATATACCACGTGGTATGGCCACAATGTATAAATTCATTGTAAAGCATTGCTATCATGCTCTTATGAGATAAGCCCTAATTGACATCAACCTGTATTAAGTAGTCCCACTAACTGACTGGTGGTGTTGTTTTATATTTTTAAGTATTATGTACTTCAATGGAAACTCCTTAATCAGAAACCTCTGTAATCTGGAATCGTCTCCAAAAACAACTTTTTTGGTCCATTTTATTCTATATTTTCTCTATATGTAAAAACCCGGAATCTCCTGACGTTTCCTGTGGACTTGTCATGATTATATTTAAATTATTTTTATGTAAATTTGTATTACAGTATCTCTTAATTTATTTCATTTCATTTATATAAAAATGTACTGAATCGAATTTGCAATAATTGATAGGCAATAAATCTCGTATACTCTTGCCGCGACCCCAAAAAGCGACGTCATTTTTATTTTTTGAAGAAAAAAAAGGCCAATAGAATCTGTTATGATCTGCATCTTTTGAATTACATGTATATCATTTAAACAGCATTTAACGATAAAATTTGATGCAAAAACGTTTTGCTGTGATTGTATAGGAATTTATATCTGTTAGTACATGTATTTTTGATGTTTACCATTTTTGCACTTATTTATCATTATTAAATTTCATTTAGCCATATTATGTTCCAAATGTATGAGGAAAGAATAATTGATTTGACAAAAACACCATATTTTTTATTTCAATTGTAAGATTAAATAGGAATACAAAGTTAAAGAATCGTAGTATTGGCATTACTTCTCTTGTTCTAGTTTTAGGTCTTTGGTTAATCTGTCATTAGTATATTTCATTTTTTTCTAAAACACACTACTACTTTATCACTGTAATATGAATTTATGAAATTAATACTACCATGGCGTAAATAATGCACGTGTAACATAATAGGGCACGGATATAAAAGACCTCTGTTATCCGGACATTTTACTGGTCCGGAGGGTGTCCGAATTGGGGAGTTTCTACATTAATTAAATTCATAAACATTTGAATAAACTGTAACCGGATAAGAAACCAAAATTTTGAAGAAAAAAAACAACTATTTACCAATTAGATTTTTAATGACCTTTTTTGCAACAATAATGTTTTATTATTTCCCTTCTACAGATATCATATATTGGTATTTCTTTCTTCTGTTCCATAATATTTTGGTTTCACGAACAAAAAGTCAACATTGCATACTGTCATTTAACCATTAGTTGATGAGAAACTCTGCCAGATACCACAGATAGCTACGATCTATATTCATGCCCATGTTTATCCCGTGCAGGCTCGTGGCATAGGAAACAAACAGTGCTTGATCTATTTTAGGTGATCCCTGTATTGAATTGTAAACACTTACATAACTTATGATATTAATTAATTCATCTCATTAATTATCTTTCCTGGTAATAGTTTCTGTACTTCTAACACCAGCCTTTATTAATTAGTGTCGATTGATCATAAATGTATCTATAAACATACATCTCTCTCTCTCTTTCTCTCTCTCTCTCTCTCTCTGCAACCTTCGCCTCAACTAAATACATGATTTTTTTTTCTATTTTGTATAAACCCCATAACCGGAACCATTGTTTTTCATTTAAGTAATTTCTTCACTCGTCTTTAAGGAAGTAATTAAGTTATGTTCTGATGACATTTACATGAAGCCGCGATTTTTTCCTGAGGTCAAATATACTCAAATACTTAATTCGCTCGAAGCATAATGCCAGTTACATTCCAGTCCATTCCTTGTATGAATGTATATATGTTGTTTTATGTTTGTCTGTTATTGTTGTTGTTTTTTAAGGGAAGGATTTTTGCTGTTTTGTATTTTAATTTAATTTTTAAACTTCGCACCGATGTCAATTTCACGTCATCAAATCAGATCGTAAAAATCGTAGATATCTTTGAAAATTATGTTTCCCGTGATATTGGCAATACACAGTCAAAATTTGCTGTTCTAGTGGACACATATACAGTGAGAGAGAGAGAGAGAGAGAGAAAGAGAGAGAGAAAGGTGCAAATTAATTCGCATATATATGATCTTTTAATTCTATTGTTATTTTGTTGTTGTACCTCTATAAAGATTTGTTTGGTTGACTAGAGTTAGTATATATTATTGTAGCTTTATTTTATCAGTTTGAAATATTGATCAGTATTACAGATGGTAGCATTAAACAGTGCTAATTCTCACCCATGTTCTTGGCAAGACCATTTCACCAAGTCATCCTCTCATTTCTGACCCTCTCTCTCACTTTAACGTAATTAATGATTCCGCGGGGCTTTAAGGGTGTTATTTGGGGGGGGGTCCCTTTATTTTCAAGAAATTATTTAATAATGACTGTAGCATAAGTATTGTACATTTAATGTAATTCATCCATCAATAAATTAAAATCATGATCCTTCCCAGGCTTTAACAGACTTAAGTGCAGATGCAAGCATCCATTGACTTGGAGTTGTTGGCTCTTTTGATTGAGATCTATAACGGCTTGTTTTTAGTGGTGACGTCAGTCACACCAACTATAGAACTACGTTTTCAACTCCAGTTCTCCTAGATTTAAAACCGAATAACCTCTCAATGGTGTAAATATGATCGAACAATTGTATATATCTCTACAACATAAGTACATTAGAATAAAGCAAAATGCTGAAAATTGTCAAAAATAAATACTTACAGACTACAAAAATCGCCTGTGACATGAAAACATTATAGGACTTTTTTTTTCTTTGCTGATGTTACTGTAATCGAATGATGTAACTGTTTTTATCACGTGATTACTCTACCAAGCGCACGAATAGTTTGTTTCGATGCAAAAGGTGGCTCGCAAATAAATTTGATAGTAAATGTGCAGCGTTCGGTCACTTTAGGCTGTTACAATAACCCATGTGAAGTCCAAAACAAATCATTGTAACATACTAATAATCACATCAATCTACTAGTATCGACATCAGATATCTCCAAGTATTTATTTTTTACACTAAAAAAATGACTGAAACCTGTTTATCTTCTATCCGAAATGAGTTCGGAGCCTCTGACCTGTGAAGAAAGTTTGCATAATTACTTCAATCTATAGATAGGGTTTGTTGTAGATAAGGTACTCAAAGCTCTGATAGCGCTGGGAGAATAGGAATGCACATTTCTTTTGTTTATAAAAGTGAATTTACTTATTTAACTGGTGGTCGACTTGCAGCCCTCCAAACACTCGTTCATTTGAGACACACACACCTTCAGTGCCTTCAGCGCTTTGATTACTATGAAATTCCCGACATTAGTTGACGGGCCATGATTACAAGTTAATGATGGATGGAATACTTTAGAAAGTTTAATCTGATTTTTCTTCATATTCAAATAAAATTAAACCATGAGTATATGTATATTATGTATTTATGTATATTAAAAAAATAAACGTAAACGTCATGTTAAAATTTCTTTTTTACTTATGGCAAACTTCCCATACATACACAGCTAAATAGACATTTACGAGGTTATTTTATGGTAACTTTCATTTTCAGAAAAGGACAAAAATCTGTTTAAATTACTCTCTTTTTTTTTTTTTTTTTCCCCATATCGATTTTCTGAAATCGCGCACGTGGCCGAGACTTCAACGAGACCCGGACACAAGATTGGAAATCAAAGCGTTCGTTCATTTGAATTTCATACGTATTTACAACTTCTATTAATATTAATTTTGCATTAATATAGTATTGATATGGTTATTTTGTTTGGTTGTATTCAGTTATCTATCTTTCTTTCTTCCTGTATTTTATTTATGTTGATCATTATGTTTTATGTGTTTGATATACTAGATTTACAGTTGTACTTTACATATGGCATGACATAATTACATTGTCAAATTATTCTAATATTGTCCAAATAAGTGTCATTAATAACAAACACAGTATTTAAGGTTTTTCTTTTTTTGCTAAATTATCAAAAACCAATGTATTGGTGTGTTGAAAGGAGAGCAACTATAAGTATGTGTAAAAAATAGGTGAAGAAAACAGAATATATATACAACATTCTATTGTGTTTTGTAATAATTTACAAAAATGTAATTGGTAATCTATATGTAATATGAAAAAATCAATTTACCGAACCGTCCAAACGATTAACCATATAAATTATAAGTTCAATTTCCCAGTATATCTGAACCATTTACTTTATAAATTCAATTTACTGGGTAAGTCATTTACCGAAATGTCCGATACCATTGCGCTCTCGTTAAAGTACGCGATAAGGAAACCTGCGTACCATATGGGTTTCAACGAAAATCCTGCCAGTGGTTATAAGAATGGATAATCGGGCGGTCGGGGGCGTCAAACATACGTTTCCGCCAAATGTCTCTTATTAGAATAGAGATATAGTTTTCATATTTGGTAGGTAGAAAACTTATGGGAAGAGGAAGATTAGGAATGATTTTCAGGATGATAGGGTCAAGGTCAATATCACTGTTACTAAAAATAGATATTTCATTTCCGTCAGATAACTTCTTTTAGGAATGAGGTATGATGATCAGATTTTGTAGATAGATACCATATTCAAAGAGGAAGATAGGATTGATTTTCAGGATGATAGGGTAAAAGGTTAAGGACACTGTTAATGAAAACAGTTTTGCTTGCCTGGAGCGATACTTGAAACCCAGGTCCAAGTTTCGCGTCATTTGACGTGTTTCTTGTTCATCAGAGAAATACTTCAACATGGTATATCAAAATTAATGTAGATTGACAATAATGATACACGGTACATCCGTCATATTCCATTAATTTAATTATGGCATTTGACTCCGTAATGACCTGGGGCATAACTGGTAGTACATGTATTTGATGCTTAAACTTAAACAGCCAAAGTAGGAAACATATTTTCATCAGTAAAAAAACTTGACGAGTTTATGGGACAGAATTTAAAAAAAAAAAAAAAAAAAAAAAAAAAAAAAAAAAAAAATTGCCGATATAACTCTTGCTTCATTTGTCTTAAACCCAGACCACACGTACCAGTATGCACATTTTATTTGTTTTGAGTGGATATGGTATATATCTCACCGAGAAGTGATAAAAATTTATAACCATGGCGGCGACTTATTACGCCATGGTTTGCATGTAGCTTTTAAATAGGTACCCTAAACCATCACGTGAGAATCGATTCCATAATACGAGGTCAAATACAAAGCTGTATGGCGACCGTGACAAAACATGAATATGTTATCGTAAATAGTTTACATTTTACAGATTTGTCGCAGTGCCCGTCGCTTGAGATAAGTTTAAACTATAAATGATAATAATACTTATTAACACAGAAATTGGACTGAACTAACAGGGTACATGGCTTTTACTCATGAAGACACGTTTCAGCTCTCTCTCTCTCTCTCTCTCTCTCTCTCTCTCTCACACACACACACACTGCATGTCAGTAGGTAACATTGATCTACGCACTATACAGAGTAAAGAATCTGATTTGCCAGTCCAAGAAGTAAGAATGCCACTCGTTACAATGCAAAATGTTATCGTTGCCCTATTTCTGTTCTGTGCAATATATTTCACATATATGTATATATAAAAACAATAATACCCACTAATGTACTTTATTGTAAAGATGTTGGTTTTTAATGACTGTTTTCTTGAGTTTAACGTCGATATTGAGTTTTTCAGTATTTTTTTCGAACTGTCTACGCGAGATAGATATATTGCTGCCTCACTACGATATCGCGCCGTAGATAAGTGGCATGATATCATACCTGTTACATTATTTTGACACCGGGCCAACTCGTTCTGTATCTACTCTTATGTGCTGAATGCCCAGCACAAGGAAGCTTTACCAGTCAGTGTCATTATAAACGAGTTTGGTATGTCGCGGCAGAGAAGTGAACCCACGACCTATAACTATACAATTCATCGAATTATGTCCCTATTACAGCGCTCTGGTCAGTAAGACTTGACTTGACTATTTGAGTTTACCGTCGCTTCAACAGAATTTCAGTCATATAGCGACGTCCAGCTAATTACAGGTGGAGGAAGACCCCGAATGCACGGAGGCATCCGGGTAGAACCACCGACCTACCGCTGGAAGGCTTCCTCACATGAAAATCCAAATGACCCTGCCGGGATTCGAACCCACTCGTTAGTAAGAAGTCGGTAGTTGTTTGTTTAATAGGTTTAACATCCCACCGACAGTATGTCAGTCATTTAGAGACGATGTCTACTTGAGACGGGTATAGTGCTGCCACACTGCAGTATCACGCCGTAGACACGTGGAATGATACCACACCCAGTCACATCATCCAGACACTGGGCCAACCAGTCCTAAAACTATCCTTATATGCTAAAGGGAGCTATACCTGTACCACTTTCACGACTTTGGTATGTCGCGGCCGGGGATAAAACCTACAACCTCCTGATTCCGGAGCGGACGCTCTAACCACACGGGACCGGTGAAGTCATGTATTAACCACATCTGTAAAATATATGCATTTTGGAAGACATCTTAAGTTGATTTTCGATTTTTAACATTATATACATAGTCAATTAATTTTACAAACAGTAACACTTAAGATTTTAATATAAATTTTCACAAGAATTAGTGTAACCTACATCCTCGTTCTGTTCCGTTCCGTAAAATACTAATCGCTCAGAGGAATTGGTATTTCACGGAACGGAACGGGACAAAATTCCTTACATTGTTTGGAGTTGAACTGAAGTTTTATCAACATTTTATTGTGTTCACGATGCAACAAAGGAAATACCACATGTGTTATGGGTATACAAGTTTATGGGCATAATTCATTCATAATACACTCAATTTCCACAAATTTGCACAAAGGTAAAGCGGGGGGGGGGGGGGGGGGGGGAGAGAGAGAGAGAGAAAGAACCACTTGTTTTATAATTTTTGTAATATTTCGAACGTGAAAGAATAACAAAAGTTATTAATATTACAATTCAGATGCAACAATGACTCTCGTGTACGCGTTTATTTTTAATTTTTTTTAAAAATATTTAACCTAGATGTAACGGCTTTTGAGATATAGATGGTTAAACGACAAGAAACAAAAAGACGTTCTTGTCAGTTACTACTCTTCGAACAGTAACATCGAATATTATCTGCATACCATTAGAACAGCATTGCATCAGGCTATAAATAATGTTCTTAAAATTATTTTCAGAAATTAATAGTTTCTTAGAAAAAAGCAATCAAAGGATTGGGATCAACCATAGAAAAGCTTGAAAGAACTTCCTTATGTGATGTCTGATTTCAAATAGCTAGGTACCGTTAAAAAAAGTCTTCAGATTTCCAACATTTCTCTCGTTTCATTTGTCCACCTATCTGTAACGACTTTTGAGATATAGACAGTTAATCCTCAAGAAAACGGCAAAAAGATATTCATGTCTAGTAATACTTCCCGACCATAACCTTTTAGTTGATGTTGAGCGCATACAAACTTATGTAGCTTTTTTCAACCCTGACGTCACATTAAGAAAAAAAAAACTGCTTCGATCAAACGCGCTAAAGTCACTGTGCATACAGAGAACATTTCATGTCGCTGGCTCATCCACAACCTGTTTTAATTTGTTGTTGTAAATTGGGGTTTACTGTCGCTGCGATAGTATTTCAATCATATAGCGACGTCCAGCTAATTACAGGTGGAGGAAGACCCCGAGTACACAGAGGTATTCGGGTAGAACCACCGACCTACCGCAAGCCAGCTTCCTCACATGAAAAATCCGAAGTCCCTACCGGGATTCGAACCCACAGCGGTGAGGGGCTGAGAGATTTGTAGTCCACGACTGTAACCGCTCGGCCACGGCGTCACCCGTTTTAATTAGAACCTTAAAAGCAGAAAAAAGTAGAATAATAATAACAATAATAAATATTACCTTGGCCTTTGCAAATTTCCGGAAACAGAAGTGACATAGCTCTAAAGGATCATTTGCTGCAGCTTCAGTAAAAATTTCATGCAAATTAAACGAAAAATAAAGCTTACAGGGTTTTAAAACAGTTTAATTTCAATACAAAAGCTTTTTTTTTTACTTATAATGTCATATAATGTTCATCTGTTCAGATTGTAACATGAAGATTTATTTTAGTCCAAATATCAACACATCTAGTAGCGATATTATACGTATTTGAAATTTGACGCCTTTGGTTCGAATCTTGGATTCGCTATAGAACCTTTGCCTTTTCGAAATTGGAAAAACGGACACCAGTATGCACAACTAGAGCGTAACATACACATTCCGTTAAATTTTTCATGAAAATCGGTTCAGAAATAGTGGCTGAAGATAGCGTACAAACGTTTTTCTAGTTTTATGTCATATGACGTCTTCGGCATATGAAAATCATTGAAAGCAAAATATAGTATCTGAAGCCTACGCTATTTAATTTCATGGTCCTGGGACGTTCACAACATATAGGAGTTAACACGCAGAAATTATATTTTCTTTTTCAACATATGACGTCATTTGACGTCAAATGAAGCTTATCTTCTCAGAATGTAAAACAAACTTGGAGATTATATTCTTTACAAATATCAGCTTTCTAACTCATCTTGAAGCGATTTTATAAGTATTGAAATTGACGTCAATAGTTTGAATCTTGGATTCGTCATAGAACCTTTGCCAAAACGGACACACCAGGATGCACAATAAAGTGAAATATACATTTGTGAAATTTTGGTGAAAATCGGTACAGAAATAATGGCTGTAGAGTGTACAACCTTTTTGTCCTGACTTCAAATCTGACGTTATAAGACGGAACATGATTATGAAATTCATTGCATTCAAAAGTACATGTTTTGTTGTATATCATATAAACTTTTTTAAATAGAAGTTAACACTAAGAAATTAGAAATTATTTTCAGCTTATGACGTCATATGACGTCAAATGTCGTTCATCTTCACAGAAAGTAAAACAATTAGAGACTCATATACTATCATGATCAGCTTTCTAACTCATCTAGAAGCGATTTTATAGGTATTTGAAATTCAACGTCAATGGTTCAAATCTTGGATTCGCCATAAAATCATTGCCTTTTCGAATTTGGAAAAACGGACACTGGGATGCACAACTACAACGTTATATACAAATTCTGTGATATTTTGATGACATCGATTCAGAAATAATGGCTGTAGACTGCATACAAATTTTGTTGTTGTTTTTTTAACTCTGACGTCACGTGACGTCACATGAAAAAATAATTGCTGCATTCGAAAGGGCCAAAGTCACTGTGTCTACTGATAAAATTTCATGCTGCTGGCTCATCTGCAACCTGTTTTAATTTGAACCTCTAAAGGAAGAAAAAAGTAGAATAATAATAAGAAGAAGAAACAAGTAACTGAGTCCCCTACCGGTGAGGTACATAATTTTCCCATTACCAAAGCAACCAGAATTTTGGTCAGAAGAAAAAGAAAAACAAACAAGCTAAAAATGATGTGCATAATCTCCATACTGCCATCTGTTCATATTTGAAGTTTCATAAAAATATCTTCAGTACTTTTTGAGTTATCACATTAATTATTTGCCATATTTTAAGTCTACTTCTTGTCATAGCAACCAGATTTTTCAACCTAGGAAGAAAAAAAAGACGTGCATAATCTCCATACTGCCATCTATCCAAATTTCAAGTTTCATAAAAAATATCTTCAGTACTTTTGACTTATCATGGGATCCAGTTTTTGCGGACTGACTGACCGACTGATAGACAGACGGACGAACGGTGGGCAAACCTATAGTCCACTCCGGTTACACCGGTAGGGGACTAAAAAAACATAACAAACCCAATAGGACTTTCTGATATGGCAGAAAGCCGTAACTAGTACAAGTGTGGTGGGATATGACAAATGACAGACTAACAGTATATAGATATATTAGTGTTTTCTGCATTTACGTATTCCATACAAATAACAAAATTCCAAGTACGCCAAAACCATTCATAAATCACTACAATCATTTATCCAGTTGAGTTGCATACAGAGAAACTGTTTAATTTTTATACAAAATTACTGATGTCACAAATCCCACTTTCAACAAAATTTCCATGAGAAAAAAGACATCAACTGTAAAATGAAGGGTCCTGTGCAAAAGAGAACTAACAAAGTAAAAACAGAATGTTAGTTCACTTTAGCACCAGATCTCTAGACCCAGACCCATTGCAGCCAACCTGTTTTAAGCAACCACCTTTAAGAAGACATTTAATCCAGCTGCCACCTGTGCTAAGCAATGACTTCCTCATGTTCCCAATAATGGTCACTTAATACAGGTTAGACTATATAACAAGCTATGTAAAATAGTCTAAATGTTGATTAAATGTTGATTAAATCAGTTTAACAGTTATCTTTCTTGGTCTGTGTCTCGGGGCAATCACTGCTACTGAGACAGTGCCCCATCCACTCATCCACCCGCCAGTTACCCCACACCTATCACACATTCCCGCCTCAATTCTATGTACAACAATAATGGCCTCTCACAAAATATTTACACCTTCAGTAGGACACCCCAACTTGACCACCCACAACCCCTCTCATGAAACGTAGACCTGCCCACCTTCATACACTCTAACATATCATTCAAACCTTGAACTTTCATAAAAAGAATAACAGCACGGGACTGCAGGTACATGTTATACATGATCTGAAAAAATAGTTAAAGCATATTCTTCTAGAACATCTGAGGATTTTCCCATCATCCAGCCAATACATCATGTGAAGTTCTTTCATATTATTCTAGCAACGTCACTTCAATCTCAAACAAAATGCCATAAGAAACAGTTTTGTTTTTTTTTAGGGGGGGGGGGTTCAAATAACCTTTCAAAACCTTTTGTACTAATATTCAAACCATTTCAACAAAATATCAGTACCCCCACCCACTAATACATCTGTGGTTAGAGAAAAACATGGAGACAGTGAGAGTTATTAACAATCTGCTTTTAAGTGCTTAATAAGTTAAGAGACATAAATGCATGTGTCTTCAATCACTCTTATCTCATGATATCAACAGGCACACATATTTACTTCAACAGTTTCCATTTGTCTACCACAATAATTTGAAGAAATACTGCTGAATACAGCGCCCCATTGCGAGAACCTGCCCTGCAATGGCCATCCCAAGCTGAGTGATACATACGCTGAGGACTAAGTCTACACATGATGATCAATAAGATGGTGCACTAGCAGACCAATTAGAGACAATAATACTTGGGTGCATTACATGGCCAAAACGTTCCGATGTTTCAAAGCTGTTCCATATATCTTCAAATAGGAAGAAGCTTTTAAATATTTGAAGGTTTTGGCTACATAAAGTACCCTATGGACAGAACGAGCCCAGCATCAGCCGGGAGTAAAGCGTTTAGCACTACAAGGTCCCATGCTGAAGTCCTGTACAGGTTAAGTTATAACACACTCTTACTTCTTGATTTATTCTCTAAACAACTTTTAACAAATTACATTAATAACGATGTACACATCTGTGTACAGGTACTCTTAATTTTTGTTGTATATATCTGTACATTATTCTTAGATGCTTGAGAACTAAAAGTCACAGACAAAAAAAAAAAAAAAAAATCTTAATTAAATCTTTAAGATAAGTCAAACCCCTTCTTTTCTGTCATATACACCTGTAAACTTTGACCTCTACTTTTACAAAAGGGTGACAGTACAGCTGTACATAAGGCAATTTCAGAATCTGTAGAGGCATATTTAGGTCATTCGTTGTACCTAAGCAGAGCACTGTAGAAAGCATACCTAATTTAGCAGTAACAAAAGAGCCATCAGAAAAGATACCCTTTAAAAATAGTCTAAAATGAAAATAAAACCCTACAGTAAAAAATTATTTTCCCTTGCCATTATTCAAAACATAATGAGAGTTTTTAATGAAATAACAAATTGTTATAAATAGCAAACATCTTACACCCCATTCATGCATGGTTTCATTGTTTTACCTTCTGCAATCAAAGACAGGCACTAAAATGCAAGATGTTTTGAGTATACAATGAGTCAAAGGAAAAAAAATAGCATTCACTTTTTAAAACTAATTTCACAAACTGAAAATATACATAATCTCTATCTACTATGATCGCAAGTATTTCAAATGTAAATAATAATTTCGGGTATTTTCATATTAACATTTAAATCTTGTAATGTCTCAAACCTGCACAGAAGAATTAAATCTACTTCAGGTTCAAACAGTTCTAGATTAAAACTAAGTTCACCTTCAATGCAAATTTTTATCTATACTAAATAAATCAGTAGTTACAGTGTATTATAAACTAAGAGAAGCAATTCATCTCTTCAAACTACAACAACCTATCCTCAACTACAAATGACAAGGTTTTCCAACCCACTTTCATCTTGAATCTCACTTTTCATCAATTCAGACCAACTCTCACTTGCTTTCCAACTTTACTTCAACATCTCACACCTTCCAAATATTCATGGGAGAATCATGTAAGTACAGTTAAGTGAATATCTGCACTCTATCACTCTAAAGATGCCCATATAAATCTATATTTTGATATTTACACATTTTTTCTGGATATATGAGAGAATGTATGTCCTATTCCATAAGAGAGTACATGTACCTAGAAAACAGATGATAAAATATCTGACACAATTCTGGCCAAGGCTATTTTTTTTGTAGAAAACACACTTAAACTGACAAAATGTATATATATGGTCAATATGTTAAAAGAATTTTCATTTTACAAAATGTCTTCAAACAAAAAAAACAAAAACAAACATACCTGGAAAGCATCATTAATGAGATTGACAACTACAAAAAGTATATGTAATATTAACAAAAAATAAAGCTTTAAAATTAGGGTTTTAACAAATATATTACAACATTCAAGAGCTACACCCTCATTTCGTTTTTTTTACAAAATGCAACGGTTCAAAAGCATTTTCCAGGAGTAGCTATAAAATGAAAAGGTATATCTATATATAAGTGTATGTTCCTAAAAAAATTGAAGAATAGCCTATTCTATCATACAGAGAAAAAAAAAAACCCAAATTTTTTTTAAAACCCAAAAAAAAAAACCTTTCCAATTCATAACTATTCTTTTTTATGCTAATTGGAATATTTTCTTTATAACAAGGTTTGACTTTATACACACAAAACCTTCAAAACCTTAAAACACAATAATTTTGTATCAAAACACACGAGATGAATAATGTTAAACAAACACTATATCTTTGACTATAGGCTCATTTTACACACCATGAAAACATAATACACATAAACAAAACACAATGGAATTGAACTATGCACCAGACATACACAAAATTGATGTAGAAACAATTTCCACTATACAATAAAAGCTTGGTAAAGAAAAGAAAAAAAAGAAAACAAAGTATCCCCTTTCTAACAAGACCATACCGCACCACTCCAAAAACACACAAAATGAATTTTACAAATCCATTTACCTTTTCAGTTCTCAGATAAACAAACTATGAGTAACAAATTAAATAAGTTAAAAACACAAAGCTTAAAATAGTCTTTTAAAAAAGAGTATGCAGTGAGAAAAATGTATTATGAATGAAATCAGGTGCTTTTCATTCTATTCCCCCACCCACCCCAAGTCCAGCATCATGTAACTTAGTGTACTTTTATAAGTATACATATTATATATATGAAAACAATACTAATGAAGATTAGAATCTTTTTGACTGTTTTCTCTGAGTCATATGTGCAATGCAGCAAATCCACATGACCTTGGACCAACTGTGGTGAAGTGTCCTGCAGCAAAATATGAATCTCAATAAAAATCAAAATATCATAACTACAATGAATTTAACTTCTCATCAGCTTTATAAGTGATTGCACAATATTTCAAGTGATCAATAGAATGCAGCCTCCATATTAATGTTTTTTTGTCAATTGAAGCTGGTTTTGCAAACACTTCAGGAAACTTCTTGTTCCAAAGTGCTAAATATCAACTTAAAAAGAGGCCATATAATTCTTTTAGCAGCTTCAAATGTACCATTTGGATTTACAAAATCAGTTTTGAAAAAAGAAATAAAATTAAAATTTTTGCTAACCCACAATGCCACAGGTTGGTCTGAAGTCACATGGCTTCTCTGCACTCATGAAGCAGGTTGACCTGACAAATGGACAATTCCACCCACCCCCCATCACTTTATAAAAGAGGACAAACAGACCTGAAAACATTTGCCGAATTTTATATACCAAGCTTGAATACAGTCAACAAAACAACTAAACACTGATTGTTTTCTACATTTAATATACATTGAGCGATCTTTAGTAATATTTCAAAATGACAAATTTTGTCCCAAACATCTTACCCCAATACAAATCTGTTTGCCCACTTTTTCAACATAAGCTTGCTTGTATGCGCAATATCACAAATCTAACTCATGAATTGTAGTATGATCTGGAGAATTAATTTACACAAACCTTTCCAAAGAAAACGCAATGACCTAATCTGGAGAATTAATTTACACAAACCTTTCCAAAGAAAACGCAATGACCTAATCTTTAGAAGCCATCAAATCAAGTCCATGGATAATTAAGAACTTAATTAAGAATATATTTGAATTCATCAAAAACAAAATAAAAATCTGTCCCAAGAGGCAATTTATACCAAGAGGCCATTTATACACACATATTTAAAGTCTCTTTACAGAGTGGTCTCTCCAGAAAGGTTTGCAGTAAGATTCCGATGTTAAGATGATGCGGCCAGACTACAACTCATCACGCTCACGCAATAATGTATATCTGTTGTCGGATGGGGAAAGTTTCTTGAAGACGGACTCTGGGGGGTTTGTGGGTTCTTCAGGTTTCTTGCTGGGTTCATGGGGAATATGCCCTGCCTGGAACACCATACAGTAGAACAGTAAGATATATATACCTCACTTAACACAGAACTATACAGTCAGTTATACACTGTACAGTTAAACAGTAGCAAAGAATTTCAGACAGAACATAGACATAACAGGTTACAGGCAGTTTGGTCAACTGAATATTACCTTTCATTTAGAAAATAAATATTCAGAACAATAATTGAGTATTCATATATTTGATTATCTTTTTTAAGCAATAATAATAACTGAATATTACTAAAACTTAACTGAGTATTCATATATAATATATGACTATTATGAAAATGATATTGTAATTTTAGAAATGTTACCAAATTGCAGCTTGATGGGTAATTCCATGATCTTTTCAACTTGCATGATTAACAAAGGATTACAGTTATATTTTCACAACAAACAAGGGTATAACTATAGTTCACATGCCAATGTTTGTGGTTACAGTCTATTGTAACAAGATTTAGATGTCAAAACACCTTTTACCACTAGTATTTAGACAGCAATCAATACAAAATCTAACAGTAATGAGATTATTGCATTTACAAGTTTACATGGTGTTAATATCCATAATGGTAAGATGTTGTCAATATTGATGATGTATTGACTTGGCTTTAAGTTACTGTTCAGACTAACTTGATGGATTATCATGTTTTCTGTATTACTAAATCTTGCCATGCCTCTATCTACTTGTGTATAATACAAGACCAATACATTTTTAGAATACAGGTTCTGAAAAGGGAGATACAGAAACTAGAGGTACCTAATACAAGCCTCAAATCAAGCAGTCCATGCTCCATTTCCTACACTAGTGGTATAATTCTACTGGTAGGCTCAATTCAAATGATAAAACAACAACAAACAAAAACCAAGAAAGCAGTTCTGATAAACCTAGGCAAACTAAATATCTATATATAGCACAAACTAAATATCTATATATAGCACAAACTATCTAAACAAATGAATATAATTATGTATTCATCATTAATAATTTTGTGCAAATTAACTGTATTTAAAAGGTAGGATAGTGTCAATTGTGAACATGTGACTTAACTTTTCATTCACAATTCTTTTTCCAATTTGTCCCCACCTAATAAAAAGGAGAACACCAGTCTACTGCTTGTCACACCTAACCCACACTCCCAATATTTTTGTAATATGATGATTTTTACAGGAAGAGAACAAATGGGTTTTGTAACATGTTTATAACTCATACATTTTAAAATGGTCATTTTTAAATTTTAGCTAACCAACAGAATGGGTAACAAAATATTATGATAAATCCTCTTCGAAATATCGGAAACATTTGAGTTCTTATTCCAAAGCTTCCTTTTAGCTCACTTGAATAAGACCAGGGGCTGTATTCATAAAGCTCCTTAGTTTTTAAGGAAAATAATTCCTTAACTAGAATAAATCTCCTAAGGAGTTTTATATATAAGACTAAAGGAAATCCTTAATATCTAAGGGAAATCTATGTGATTTTAAGGAAAATCTTAGAAACTAAGGGATTTTTTTTCCTAAGGAGCTTTATGAATACGGCCCCAGAGGCTTTTGTAAAAGAATTCTGTGCATGTGTGCTTCACAAATTCAGAATGCCCTTTGACAAAGTGCTATACAGAAGATTTCAAGATGTACTGATCTACTGACTGCATCAATATAAAGAAAGAAATGCTATTCTCTAGTTTATTATTAAACCCAACCTGTTAGTAAAGCACTCCGGTGGCCATACCGGCCATTAAAGCTCATCCTTTTCAAGGATCGTGTAACGCGTTTCTGATGGTTTGAGTTTTTTAAATGTCGACTCAGGTGGAGTGGACGGTTCTGGCAGTTTTTTCTGATTCTCATCATGCGGCAAATGCGCACCATCTGGTTGTTGCTGGGGCTGCTCCCCGTTGTTAGGGGCAGGTTCAGGCGGCTGGGTCCCGGGGGTTGTGGGCTCTGGTACCTGCTGGGTACCAGGTTGATCCCCCTGACCCTATAACACACAACTTTGTCACTTATCTGTGTCTCGACACTGCCTTACAACCACACCAACCTTATGCCAGGAAGTAGTCCAGAAGCAACAGGGCATTTTACATGTCCTAGAGTATCTGTAGCTGTCCCCTTGGTGACAAAACTTCTATATTTACACATGGAAGAAAGTATAAACCAATCACATCTACTTCTGACTTAAAAAAAAACTTTTGTATTCCTTTAAATCATTGACTTAATTTTTTGACTTGTATGTAAAAGAGGGAATGATGAATTCTTGTTAGTTTTTTTTTTTTAGTTTTTTTTTTTTGCAGGTAAAAATATCCATTTGATGAGGGAGGACAGCCATATTTTACCTCCAAAACCTAATAAAAATGCCCTGTGCCAGAGATGAGAATTACTCAAGCTTACAATACAGCTGCAATTAGTGTCCTCCATGACCAAAAGACAAGAGATTGGGAGCCAGACACCAGAATCATGCTATGTGCACCAGTCATCCATGTTGCACCATTACAGCTTTATAAACTGTGATCATCCACTTGTGTCAAGAGACAAGCTAAGTCCTTAAACATTGCAAATAAAATCTTACCACCTTCTCAAAAATCAAATGATTTCTTTACTACAGTAGAACCCCTTTAAACCGGACAAGGTTGGGGACAACATAAATTTCCGGTTTAGAGGAGTTTCCAGTTTAGAGGGGTTTTGGCCTTTTGAAAAACAAACCATGTCTATATACTAGTATACATGTATAAATGTAATGCAGTATATGTGTTTGTTTTATGCTGGGATTGAAAGGAAGAGATGAAAAACTGGTTTTGGAACAGATTCAGAGTCTCTAATTAACTTAATCTTGTCTTCAAGAGACAGTTCTATTCTTCTACGTTATGTTGGAGGTTGAGACATGATGATCTGTTGAAAGTTAAAATTTAACTGATAAATCACAAAATGAATGATACCTAGCACTTTTGTAATTAATCAAGCTTATTTTCTATTGTTCACAGATCGTAAATTTATTGGTTACTATTGTTTATTTAACTGTCAATCACAATCCTGTCCTTAAGTTTCACAGTTAGACTTACCAAACTACAATTTCAAACACCTCTCGTGTTAAATTTGGGGATCATTACTAATTTCAAACGCTGATTGTCGGATTAAATTTGTTTTCATAACACTCATTATTGGTCGTTCCTTACATCCAATGCACCGGCTAGGTGTATTTTTCACACCTATGTTGATCACACGATGCACCGACAGCGGCGAAATGGCGGATCCCTACAGGTAGAATTAATTGCCTCAGGCAGTTTGGTGTTTCGAGTTTGTGTACTGTTTATTGGGTTGATGTCAGGTCCCAGACACGTGTCCGGTTTCCAGGGTGACTTTTCCGTTGCTATGAATGAAAGTGTGCCCCGAAATATGTCAGGTTTCCGGAATGCAGGGTTTCCAGTATACAGAGTTTACGATTATATGAAATAAATAAGGGTTGAAAACGGGACCAAAACTTTTTTCCGGTTTCAAGGAAATTCCGGTATATAGGAGTTCCGGTTTGGAGGAGTTCCACTGTATTTGTTTGTTTGGGTTTAACCACACACAGGCAGTATTTCAGTAATTTGGGGACTTTGTCTACATAGTGCTGTGCCACTAAGATATCAGGCCATTGACAAAAGGCACAATAACACACATAATCATAGTATTCTGACACTGGGAAAACCAGTGTGGTCTTTTAAACTTTGTGGCTAATTTCGATTATATACATAGTGCATATTTTTCTACTCTGGTTTAAAACTGTTTTTGTCACAGTAATACAAATGGTTTAATAAATAATCAAAACTGCACCTGACAATATTTTCTGTAGTACTTGCTACTGGCAAACAAATAAGGCAAGCCACATTAATCTTCACAGGTAACATGGAATGACAAGGACTTCAGAGATGGATTTTTTTATGTTGTTATGGGAGATTCAACAACAGCAAGACTGAAGAAATATATTTAAAACAATACACCCAAACTGTATATTGTATTTTTATAACAAGATATGTTGCATAAAAAAAAAATACTACAATGGTAAACTAAAGACGTGTTTAGAACTGTGTATACATCGCATATACAGCAACGATTAACCTCGTCAGAGTAAAGCCAGTGTTTATCTTCTCCTTGTTGCAAAGCTTTGCAAGTTATTATTGAACAATGAAAATACAATCAGTGCCTGATGGGCATGACATCCATTATCATTGTAATCATTTAACCCTTTCCCTCATATAGACTCATTTTGACGCACTCAATAGGTATCACATAAAGCCTGATCTGCAGAAAACCACAGTTAAACCTTACCAAATTTAATTATAAAGTCCTCATTTCAAGACCACTGAGGAGCAGCGAACAGCATAAAACCTGATCAGCCTGCGAGTGACTCGCAGGCTGATCTGGTTTTATGCTGTTCGCATAGGTCTTTTCATGGTTTCCTTTATGAGGGAAAGGGTTAATTGTTAAGCAGTTTTCAATCAATAAAGAAAATAAGTGCTGACTGTTCTAAATTCATGTTGAAGTCGAAGATGATGACTATGATGAACCAGTTTATCAGTTAGCCTGACAGCCCTTGAAGAAAATGAATCCAAGACACTTTAAACAAGAGGGCCAAGATGGCCCTGTGTCGCTCACCTGATTAAGATGGCTGTGTTAGGCAAAATGACAAAAAATCTGGCATCTAAAGTGTTTTTCTAACATTTGACTAAGTGGCCTACATTTTGATCCTACCTGAATTTGCACTCAACTGGGAATTCATGCAGTCATCATTCATATCAAGTTTAATGAAGACTGGGAAAAAATTGTAGGCCTCTGGTGTGTTCACAAGATTTTTCTAAAATTTGCCCTGGTGACCTACTTTTTTTTTACCCTATATTGCCCAGTTTTGAATTCATTTGATTAATAATAACATTTAAAATAATAAAAAGGTTTTTAATTTGACCTGGTGACCTGTTTTAACCCTTCTAAGATTTGACCTAGTGACCTAGTTTTTGACTCAACATGACCCAATTTCAAACTCATCCGACATAGCATTAAGACAAACATTCTAGCAAAGTTTCATGAAATTGGCCAAAAATGTGCCTCAAGAGTTAAAGTTTTTCTAGATTTGACCTGGTGACCTAGTTTTTGCCCCCTCATGACCCAATTTTAAACTCATCTGAGATATCATGTAGACAAACATCCTGACCAAGTTTCATGAAAATGGAGCCTCAAGAGAGTTAACAAGGTTTTTCTTAGATTTGACCTGGTGACCTAGTTTTTGCCCCCTCATGACCCAATTTTAAACTCATCTGAGATATCATGTAGACAAACATCCTGACCAAGTTTCATGAAGATTGGGCCAAAACTGTGGCCTCTAGAGTGTTCACAAGCAATTGTTGACGACGGACGACTGACGAACGCACAACGGACAGAAGGCGATCAAAAAAGCTCACCCGAGCACAAGTGCTCAGGTGAGCTAAAAAGTCTCATTTGCATTAACAGTTAATTGGTGCAACACCTTGTCATGTGACAGTGTGTTATGTGTATGTGAACTGCAAGCCCATTTTTTTATCACAATACTGAGCTGAAACTTGCACAGCAGAAATGAAGTCTGTATGTTGACAGAGTCCTGGCCATATCAACTGATCAACAAGTCACTATACCTTGACATCACTTGTCCTAATGACACACACACACACACACACACACATTCAATGCTTGTGTTTTTTTAAGAAAATCAAGTGCTTCAAAGTAAATCTATATGAAGCTTGTCTTAATCCACTTTGTATACATCACAGTATGCATCTTAGGTATAGCCAACTGTCAAAAACTTAATCTCCATCACAACTTTTATACAACCATGCAGGTTTCAAGTTCCTTGTGCTATTTAAAAAGAGTTATGTTTTCATAAAAAGAAAACATAGTCATAAAAAGAAAACATAAGTCTTTCAATTTTTGAGGTAGCAGCCACAAGTGACCTTTTGTTTTTATAGCCCACCAATATTTCAGATGGATATGTGATGAGAAAATCAAATAAGCCTCGGGACAGTTTGTTGTAAATGTATTCCGATCTTTGAAACATTGGGCAAATTTTGGTTTTTGCCTACAATTCAAGCCATTTATACACCCCCAAGTTCCTTCTGTCAATTTTCTCTTAATTGTTATTTTATCTCTCATTGGCAAACTTAACAGTCTATATAGGATCATGCCTATCTAGAAACAAGTCATCAGAAAAGCTCCATTCTTTTTTAAATCACATGTCAAGTTTATGCAGTCGCTTCTTTCCTTTACCCTTATTAGTCCTCTATATACATTCCCTAAAAATCTTCTACTGAAACTTTGAAAGCTAACAAAGATCCAAATCTTGCAAAATCAAATGTAAATGATTCCAATATATCTCTATCCTCACAACTTAAATGGCACGAGGGTATAAAAATATGTTTTCCTCTCTTTTTGAGTCCACCACCAAACTATGAACATGCAGGGTTAGCAAGATAAATACACATGCACAGATATAGGGGGCAGGATATACAGGAAAGAGATTATACAACAAAATAAGCTCTTCAACAGTCAAGAAAACACTGAAATCATTGTCAAAATGTTTTACTGTACAAAATACTATATACTATTGTTTATTAATTATTACAATTTATTAATATTTTTTCTTTACAAATTTAAGATCAGATTTAAGGAAAATGTGCATTTCTTTGGCTCTTTAACTGTTCAACTAATCTATCTTGGGGAAAGGTTATATAGTCAACAGACTGAAGTAGCAGCCTCTATAATATTCAAGCATATATACAATGCCTAAGCCTAAATAGCTATTAGTAATTAATGTGCAACAAAATAAGAACAATATTTTTGCAATTGTTACCATAATCTCTAAGTAATAGGAAACCATTTGATTTGGAATAAAAATGAAACTTATTTTCAAAGCTCAAGATAAATTCTAAAATCAAACAATATTGAGCTACTTTTCACTCTAGCCATTAATGAATTCCCCTGCAATATATATAACAGTATTTAAACCCCCCACACATACATATATTATCAACATAAAAACCTGCCCTATTATTCTTTTAAACAATACTTGTCATCTACTCTATAGATTTAATGAGAGAGAGAAAAGCATGTGTGTTTTAAAGACTCAAATGATTCAGGATTGTTGTTTTTATAATAATAAAACCAAACTAAATAGTCCTAGTACATGTCTGTTTTTTTTCCTGTCCCAATACTTAGAATTACAGTAACAAACAGCTTATATCAGCCATACAAAGCTGATTCATGGGTTGCTGAATGTGATACACATAAGGGGAGGTAAGTCTGTCTGACCTGGTCTGGATGAGGCGGGGCAGGCTTTGCCGGCTGATCCGGGTCAGCACCGTGGTGGAACTCCCGATGTAACTTTCCTGAATGTAGGTCAGCCACAAACTGCTTCAGCAAACCTGGTGTCCTGTACACAAGAGAACCTGTACAGTCAGCATTACAGTCAAACTTAGAGGGTGAACGAGATGTTTTATGAAAATGGAAGTCTTTCTTAATCTGTGTCTAGCATTATTTCTGTATATGACTTGACTATTTGAGTTTACCATCGCTTCGACAGTATTTCAGTCATATAGCGACGTCCAGCTAATTACAGGTGGAGGAAGACCCCGAATGCATGTAGGCATCCAGGTAGAACCACCGACCTACCGCAAGCCAGCTGGAAGGCTTCCTCACATGAAAATCCGAATTACCATGCCGGGATTCGAACCCATGCAGTGTGGGGCTGGGTGAGTGTTAAAGCCAGCGACTTTACCCTCTCGGCCACGGAAGCCCCTATTTCTGTATATAGTATCATCTTCAGAAACATTGAACTAGAGCTATCAAAGAAGGTGAGGAACACCCTGCTACATCAACATGACTCCATATTGGAACTTTTTGTAAATCGGGACAACCTGCTTGAGATATTAAAGGTAAGTGACACATGACAAAATTGGACACGACATAACAAGGACTTGTAGCCCAACCAACTTTCATGTATTTAAAATAAATAAAAAAAGTTTCAGCGTGAACTTGCTACAGGATTTCAGTATGGCCTCCCCTTAAATAAACAAGAATGTTCTCTTAAACACGTGTGTAACCTGTGTCCTGATGGAAAAAGTATGACGGACAGACAGATGGATGGACAGATGTACAAACAAATGACCGAAAAGTGTTCCCTATATGTCACCTCTGCTTACAGCAGGTGACACAATATAGAGCAAAATTAGAGTTTTGATTTATGCCACTTATTATAAAGGTCAAAGCAATCATCTTGTAAGTTGAACACTTACTCTACATCGTTCCGTACATCATGTTTAAACAAGTACATGTGTCTAAAGCTGTCTATAGCTAACACTGGCAGATCATTGACAGATTTACCCAGATGGTGGAGAGGGTGGGAAAACTTTGTGCCATCTGCTGTCAAAAAGTTCACATTAGCTGAAATGAGAGAGAAAGAAATCTTTTATAAAATGAAAATTTAGAAAGAGAAATAAAGATATATATCACAATTTTCTGTGCCTGTTTTACAAATCTGCAATTTCATCAGAATTATCAAAAGATTATGGATTTTTCAAATGTTATTTCATTAGAATTATTCAAATTAGGAAATGTTTTATTAAAATATCTTTTTAATTCTATCAGATGTGCCTAAAATTGAAGATGAAACAGGATATATTCTTTATTCATCAATGATGCTCTACAGACTTACATCCAACAGTAACATGCCAAGGTGTTATGGAGAAATGAAATTTAATGAGACTGTATAGCTGTCTTATCAGAAACGCTATCAAGTGACAAAACATGTAATATTGCTTTTTTAAAAATACTGAAATCTGGATTAATACTAAACTGTAAAATATCATATCATCTAAAATTTTATTCTTATGTGACTCACTTTTTTCAGGTAAAAGTTCATTGGTAACGGCTCTGGTAAACTTCTCAACAATGTCAGTGTCCTCCAGTTTGTGAAAGAGGATTAGGAATGGCAGTCCCTCCTCTGTCAGCTCCTACAACATGGCAGCACATATACAAGACTATACACCACTGGTGAACATATATGAACTAGCAGTTCAGCCAGTGTGTCCACTCCTGCAACATGGCAGGACATATACAAGACTATACACCACTGGTGAACACATGTGAACTAGCAGTTCAGCTGGTGTGTCCACTCCTGCAACATGGCAGGACATATACAAGACTATACACCACTGGTGAACACATGTGAACTAGCAGTTCAGCCAGTGTGTCCACTCCTGCAACATAGCAGCACATATACAAGACTATACACCACTGGTGAACACATGTGAACTAGCAGTTCAGCCAGTGTGTCCACTCCTGCAACATAGCAGCACATATACAAGACTATACACCACTGGTGAACATATATGAACTAGCAGTTCAGCCAGTGTGTCCACTCCTGCAACATGGCAGCACATATACAAGACTATACACCACTGGTGAACACATGTGAACTCAGTGACTTGGAAACCCGTGCGCCATGCGCCAAAGTCCCATTAAAATTGAAAATGTCCCATTGTTCTCACATTCCTGTGCGCCATTTGTCTCTTTCACTTTGAACCACATTAAGTACAATATGCATTGAATCATAATCTTTATTGTTGTTTTTTCTTATCGAAATACATTAAGTATGAATTGCTTTTTCATTTTGCTTTTTTGCTGAGTAAGCCGTATATTCTCAGACGCTTATTAAGATAAGACATCATACAGGCAACTGAGCTGGACGCTTATTAAACCATATAGAATTACGCAGTTGGAACACTCGGTTAATATAACAAAAAAGCTTGTCCGAGATGTTACATTCAATTTCGTATGGTAGACGCATTGAATATCGTCTGAAAAGAACAAGAATGCTTAAAAAAAAATAAAAAAAATTGAAAGATCTGACCAACAAAAGTTAGACATCCATCTTATCGTTTTTAGGCCCACAATCCAGATATTATATGAAAACTGTAAATGATAATAATGAAACAGCGTCAAGTGCTGATTTATCGCAGTCTCCCTCTCAGAAAGTTACGAACTCTGCTTCATCTCCCCCTTGGGAAGTTTCGTCCGATTCATTGACACAACCAACCCCTAACCCTCAAGATGTCTCAATACCTTCCAGTAACACCAAAAATAAACCTAGTAAAAACCAGTAAAGTGGAACTAAGATTTAGGAGGTGAATTTTTAGCTTAGAACTTTTAATCAGGCCTTCTTCCAAATAATGAGCTGGGATCTTTCTAGATCGTATTTAGCCTATGTCTTATTTTAACAGCGTTTTTATAGTTGCTTCAGGTTGTTGAAGAAACTGTTCTTTATTAACAAGACTATGTGAAATGTTCTTATTTACTTACCACAAGTATATGTGTTCTAAAACCAAATAAAACTTGATGTTAAGCAGTTTTCCTTTTTAACCCACTAAAACTTTTCACATCAATAGTTAAAAATGTCCCATTAGATTTGAAAATGTCCCATTGATTTTAGCAAATGATGGGCCATAGTCCCATTGAAAAAAATTCTTTCCAAGTCACTGTGAACTAGCAGTTCAGCCAGTGTGTCCATTCCTGCAACATAGCAGCACATATACAAGACTATACACCACTGGTGAACACATGTGAACTAGCAGTTCAGCCAGTGTGTCCACTCCTGCAACATAGCAGCACATATACAAGACTATACACCACTGGTGAACACATGTGAACTAGCAGTTCAGCCAGTGTGTCCACTCCTGCAACATAGCAGCACATAAACAAGACTATACACCACTGGTGAACACATGTGAACTAGCAGTTCAGCCAGTGTGTCCAATCCTGCAACATGGCAGCACATATACAATACTATACACCACTGGTGAACACATGTGAACTAGCAGTTCAGCTGGTGTGTCCACTCCTGCAACATAGCAGCACATATACAAGACTATACACCACTGGTGAACACACAGCCAGTGTGTCCACTCCTGCAACATAGCAGCACATATACAAGACTATACACCACTGGTGAACACATGTGAACTAGCAGTTCAGCCAGTGTGTCCACTCCTACAAAGCAGCACATATACAAGACTATACACCACTGGTGAACACATGTGAACTAGTAGTTTAGCCAGTGTGTCCACTCCTCCCTTGATGGGTATTATTCCATTATGGAACACAGCTACAGTGGTTGTATCACGGTCAAGGGTTGAACTTAAGACCTACCAGGCCAACACCCTGACCATCTAACCACTTGGACAGGTTTCAAGTTTTTATATATGGGTGCATGTGAATAAAAGAACCAGCTCTAGGGAAAAGCGGAAAACACACATCAACCAGATAAAATAATTCTTTAGAGCTCACAAGAAAACTTAAATAAAAGTTGAGCAAAAACCTCTAAAACTTCTTACAAAATCATTAGAAAGTTACTTCATATCTAACTTTACTTCCTCCTAAAAATATTTCCATAATATCTAATCCGTAATTTCAGGTTAACTTTGTGTATACAGTAGAATCATTATAATATTCTCAATCATAATGTCAAATCTTATACAACACTGGACCCCAAACCTTAATTTTCTGATTTATTTACCTGACTTCATGTGAGGCAGTTTTACAAAAAAATGATGCAGACCAATTTAATCAGTATCTTAGCCTTACACTCCAAATATTGTTATGAAGTTGAACTGTAATGTTTTACAAATAAAATCCTCACCTCTGCATTTTCGAACGTGATTTCTCTGACGAGCGGCACACATTTGTCCTGCATCCACTGGAGCATGTAGTCGTAGTTGGCCAAGTCACCCTGGTATACAATGTCCTCTCGCCGAGTCTGAATAAAAAGGTTTTTCATGAATGTAACCTCAAACTGATGTTTCAAAACTAGACATAATATGTGAATGGGACTAAAATGTATTAAGAAACTAGAATGTGTCCAAAAGACACAGATGCCCTAGTTGTTTGATTTTCGTCAATTTGTTTTCGACAATGAAAATGATGAAAATATATAGAAGAAAAGATATTATTCAAGTCAAAAATAACCTATGGTTGGACACACTCAAATTGTTTTTTCACTGTGCCCATAATTCCAGTATGCATATGTAGCATAAAATTACATAACTGTTTCATGCATGCAATATTACACCCCTACATCAGTTGACACATTGTTCAGTGAAGTCCCAAAGTAGAACCTCTATACAATATGACCCTTTGTCATGAAAACTAAAACGAAACTTATGTTTAAGCAATGATTACACCCAGAATATACTTACATGGGGAGGTCGGAACACTATTTTATCACTCCCACCTACTCTCTCATTGGCAGATACTTCCCTGAAATACAAAAAGAGCTGCATCAGCATAGGCAAAGGTACATATACATATCAGATGACAATACAAAGATAGCCTTCTTCGCTTTGAACTATGAGGTTTGTCCTTAGAATTGTCATTCAGTTGCAATAACCTCGACCACCAAGACCTACAGCCTAACCTTCAAATGTATCTTAAGTATCAAATCTGGCTTCACTTCCATGGTTATTATTTCTCTAATAGACATACCCATATATTCCTTTTCAAATATTGTTAGTATCCTAGGTCATATGAAATTCATGTCACCTTGAGTCAAGAACTTGGATAAATAGTTCAACAAGAACAGTGGAATATGTTTCTAATTTAAGACTTGAAGTACCAGTGTTACTCAGCACTAGGTATTGTTGGTGGAATTTGAGCATGTTCATTATATATCATCATTATCAAAAGTTAGAGACAGAACGTATTGTTGGCTCTGCTGCTGTTGCTTTTGTTCAGTTTATTTGCTGACAAAAGCTAAATCCCCAGATGGCAAAATATGCATCATAAAGCAAACAAACCTCTCACTTGTGTCTCAGACTAGGGTGACTTACAAAAAGCAACATTCATTTAGTATATAATGTATCCATTTTATACTGATTCTTAACCAGAAACAGACTCTTTAAAAGTTTTTCTTGCAACTCTTGTCAGAATCATCCAAACACAAACTACCAAGACCCATAAAATTACTGTCTGACTTCTATTGCTTGAAATTGTCTATACTCTTTTAACATGACACCAGTTCCAATTGTTTGTGCCTAACATTATAACCTACCCGACTGCTGCGTGGAACACACAATCATCTCGTAAATTACTGGAGACACGGCGGTACGTCTTGTATGAGTCTGTCTCTTTATCGTTGAAGAATCCAATCACATTACGTTTGTTGTTCTGAAATATACACAAAGGAATATTACTACAAGTATAGACCATTTTACTTCAAAATGAGACATAAACTTACTTAAATCAAAGAGCACACCCCCAAACACCTAATCTACCTTCTGTTGTATAATTCCACACAGTTCAGTAGGAAATAATAAAGGCTATTGTTTTTTTATAGACTGATTTATTACAGGCTAAAATTGCGTTAGGGTGGTATGTTTACTTGTGCACTGTTTTCAGTGTTTCCTGTTAGTTTCACACATTCATGAAAATCACTCAACCACATTAACAGGTGCTTGTATCTGGTTATGCCTTGTATCTGGTTATGCCTTGTATGTGGACGAAAAGGAGAGTAAGTCTGGCAATGAGCCGTAGTCTGTACAGGAAATTGCTTTTATAAGGAGAAGCTCCCAGACCAATCGAAACGGCGTATAACAGCACCCATGGAGCTCATGAGGTGGTAAAGTTCGTTGGTTTAAAGGGCAATTACCATAGGTTACATAATTAATGATTCACCGCTGAAGATGAGGTAGATTTATCATTTATTTAGATTATGCAGATTGCATGTCAGAAATGCATTGACTGAAAGATCAAGCGGTGAATACGTAAATTTAACTTTGCCATAAAAAGATCTGTTGAAATTGCTACTGTGCCAATCTCTTAATAAATGTACAAGGTAAAATTGAATTTAGAACTAAACAAAGTCTAGCGAGGTCAGTATTGGGATAGAAAGATGCAGTTTCGATATTTTCAGCCATCCTTGATGCATTGCACTTGAAACTTGCTGATCATGAGCATGGCGTATATATGATGAAATGGTCGTATACCCAAGGCGTTATAGTCCTAGTCATGGTAAAGATTAAAGCATTATCGGTGACTGTGGATAATGACTATATAAACAAAATCATAATGGTTTAAATTTGGTTTCCCATTATGTAAATCTATCTTTTTATTACCAACCCTAATAAGCAGATTAGTAGTAGGGTAGATGCAGCATCAATGATTACAGAACAGTTTTGGGCTAAAATCAAGGTTGAAAACACTTAGTGATGTAACAGAATTGTATTTGCGACACTGCCTTGCTGGACTGTAATGAGGGAGGTCATTCCAGGGAGTTAATGCATGGGGGAAGAGGGAGAACTTAAGAAAATCATGGAGGTATGTATCATCTGCGAGTAATAAAGACGGTGGTGTCTGCTGTTTCTCTCTGGAGCTTTCATGTAAGTTGGTAAATTCAAAGCTACAAGGTTACGATAGATTTTGTGTAACATAATAAGTAGATTATCCATACCGCAATCATCCAAGGGTTCTCAAATTCAGTTCTTTTTCGGTATTGAGTTTACAATGGAGTAAGCTTATCACATTAATTTATAACAAATATATATTTGCCACAAGGTCTAGAATTTGCATGTTGGCAATTAAACCAGGAGGTTCAAGCGGGGCGAAATGGAGGGCTCTTTTGCTGAACAGCCTTTTCAGTCATTATCAATTTTCAACGGTCGGTCTAGCTCCTGATGATTTTTCGGTGAATACATCAATAATCAAGTTCTCCATTTGGCCTCTTGGAAATACATCTTGGATCTGAACCATTCATTTACAATCACATTGAAGGGGGTCGCGGTATGTTTTGTGTGCTGACAATTTTGGTGTAGAGCAATACTACATGGCTAGTGTCTGCTTAAATGCATCATGCAACGTTCAACCCCACAGACACACCTTATACACCATACCAAATTAACGTCTTTATTTGTAAACCATTCAGTTTCTCTCAGGATATAAATTTGAAGGTTCTCAGTCTTTCAGAAGATAATTTAGGGCCCTAATACAGAGATCTACATGTATAAGGAAGTTCTGCTGCTTGTGGAGAAGGTTTTGGAGCTGACTGTCTAGGTGATGGGACATTTACTGTCTTTAGCCTGCAAGGTGGTAAAGACGGGATAGTACATAGGACATTCAGTTCTTGTAGTATTTTTTTTTGTTATGATACAATAAATAGTATCAAGTAGGTTGAAAAGTTTAGGTGATTGTTGGGCAGACATTGTAGTCTGCAAACTCGAGGGTCTTAGGATGTTGACTTTGAAATTTTTGCAACTTTATCCTAAATATAGGTCAAGCCCTTACATAATATAGCAGTTAGTTGGTCTTGTTTACAGATTACTGGAATACCTGATTCAAAGAGCAATCCCCAGAACCAGGACAGAATCTGGTACCTATACATAATTCTTAAGATCATCTTCAAGCTGGAGGCAGGCAGTTTTAGAGAACAGATACCAACACAAAATATTTGGTATGTCTTATTACTCATCTAGTTTTTAGACGTTTAAATGTAGAAGGAAACTTCGTGCAAAACCTTTGCTTGACACTAGATTGTCACCCAACTTTTTGCGATATTGTTGGTCATAGTTTTAAGACTTTGGTCAGTTCATAATTCTCAGTTCAAGCCGTCTATTTTAAACAGCCTACACATAAGCATTATGGATTATGCAGGGTTTGTGAACTTGTCTTCAATTCTACTTCAAACTGAAAGTCATTTAAGGACTGTCTCAAAATCAAAAACAAATCCAAAGAGGGACCTGGTCACTTTCACATTATCAACAACGTGATGGGTTTTTCCTGGTTGCCTTCTTGTTTTACATTGCCGCTAACAAGATAACAATTCAGGGTTGTGCTAATAAAATGTAAACGACACATTTCAATCATACAGACTGCAAAACCAGCTCCTTTTACATTGGCACAACCACCTTGATAGCCTAGAAGGGTATTCATTAACTTCATACGAGATTACTGAACATAGGGACAGGTGGTCCTGATACCTCCATGAGATACAAACATCATGCTCTCATGGGAAGGGGTCACATGCAACTTTGTAAAAACAAGTACATTATCTAGACTGCATGCTCCATCATACCACTGTCTGACATATCTTTTAAGTTTTTCAGATACAGTCAAACATGTCTGGAGGGCCATCAGTGAAGGGAACGAGGAAAAGTAGCTGCTAGGCATGGGTGACCACTGGTTGAGGGTTAAACATATAACAGACTGTTATGGTTTGGTCATTTTGGAATGGCTGCTGGATGCGGGTTTGCCACTTATTTGGATGGCCCTAATTCTTGGGTGTACTGGGATGAAAAGTGTGCAGTATTTTGGAACCAGGAACATACTTCCAGTCTAAGTTAATAGCAAGCATCAGAGGATCACGCATGCAAGGGATGAAGAAGATACATTGTACAACTAGAACTTTTTGGGCACTACATAATCCAAAGGCTTAATACTACACTTGGCTTTTAACAATACAAAAGAACTGACAAAAGCTTTGTGTTACTTGCTATGATATGCCGTGAAAGAAAATGTCCTTTCTTTTTAACAGTTCTTGATAATAATTTATTTGTATTATCTTCACTTCTTTGACTGGTAGGGGACTTGACATGCATGCTGATCGTTAAATTAGAGCTTTCACAGGAATCAAATAGTTTTAGATTCTGGAAAGAGCATGACCAGGAATTTTAATGATTATGAAGTACCCCGGGTTGCATTTGGTAGACAGTTTTCATATGTCATTTGGGAAATTTTGAAGCAATATATCATAAATAAGAGCCGGAATTTCGGGGTGAACCTAGCTCATGTGGCGAAAAATTCTGGAGAAATGCTGGGAATTGAAATCATTTGTTTTAGTCAAATAAGGTATTTTGGGATCATTTCAATGGAAAGGAACTGGCTGCTGACCGATCCGTTCTGTTAGGAAGTATATTAAAGTTTATCTGATCAAAAGGCCTAGTGATTGAATCAAATACTGGGTCTTGTCTGATCAAATGGCCTAGTGATTGACTCTAACGCAAAGACATTCACCTCCATATGAGTTTAACATCTACCGTATGGAGGGAAAAAGTCGCCATTGGTTCCCCGGGGGTAGGGGGCCCGGGGCCCCGGGGGACCCTACGGGGAATTATTGGAAGTTAAATGGGAAATGGACCCCATGCTGAGCAAGTGTAGGGATTGGACCCTACTGGATTTATTTCTTGGGGAGTCGCAGCTAGTTCCTTTAATAATGATAATTTCCTCGGGGTTTTCCACTACATCAAGGACCTTTACAGCCACACTTGGAATGTGAATTGATTCGATAAATATTTGTTATTACCACACTTGGAATGTGAATTGATTTGATAAATATTTATTACTACATTTGGAATGTGAATTGATTTGATTAATAGTTGTTACTACATTTGGAATGTGAAATGATTGGATAAATACTGGTTATTAAACTTTTAAGTTAGTGCTGGTGTTGGTGATTAATTTTAGCCATTTTGTAATAAACATACATTTGAGATTCCCCCCCCCCCCATTCACTGATTGGTCAGTTTAAATGAGTGAGTACTGCTGAACCCCTAGTTAAATGGTCTAATGACTACAGGCTGCTGTACAGTTGTGGACAGCAACCCATTCAAGGTTGTGGGTTCTATCTT
Source organism: Solen grandis (assembly GCA_021229015.1). Taxonomy (NCBI): domain Eukaryota; kingdom Metazoa; phylum Mollusca; class Bivalvia; order Adapedonta; family Solenidae; genus Solen; species Solen grandis. Next base: position 54,360,041 of record CM037786.1, on the reverse strand, counting down.
AAAATATTACAAACCGATAATATAGCAACTTCAAACTTGGTACTCAATGGAAGTTAACAACTTTTGGCCCTGTTTCAGAGAACTTTTTTTTCTTAATGGATTTCAGATGCCAACACTTATCTCTTTGTTGTTGTTTTTTTAAAGGGGGGGGGGAATGCAGCCCTTGTAATAGTGAACAAGTATGTGAAGTTGGATGGAAGTGGTTTCAATAGTTTAGACAACTATTCTGCTCAGGACAAAGACGATGGACACATCAGAGTGAGGACAATAACTTTACTCTTTTTTTTTTTACTTTCTTTTGTTTATTTATGGGTTTAACGTTCCGACGAAAGTATTTCAGCCATTCGGAGACGATGTCTACTTGAGACAGATATGGTGCTGCCACACTACAGTAACACTATGTGGCATGATACCACACCCAGTCACATTATCCTGGCACAAGGCCAACAAGCCCTGGAACTACCCTTATATGCAGAGTCCCATGCATGGAAACTATACCAGTACTATATTTTACCACTCTGGCATGGCTGGGCTAGGGACTGAACCCTCAACCTCCTGCTCCCAAGACAGAATCTCTAACCTCTCAGCCACCAGGGTTTGTTTTTATTTATTAAACAAGGGTCAGGACTGCCACAAAATACGCCCATCACAGTATGGGGACTCTCAGAAATAGCTCAGAGAAACAAGCTATTGTCTCCTAAATCCCAGTAGTTAATGAATGATACTTATTAAAACAATCATGTTGAAACATTTCCATTAATTTGAAGGAAAATGTCTCTTTTGACTTATTCAAGTGTTCAAGGGCCATAACTTCTAAGTCATTCACGCGATAATGCTGAATATCGAACTCATCCGCGATTTTATGGCCATGCACATGTGTGGAAAGTTTGAAAAGGATTGGACTATTGGTATTGAAGTTAGAGACCGGACAATCACAATTTCAAGTATTTTGTGTACGTCAAGGGCCATAACTTCTAAGTCATTCACGCGATAATGCTGGATATCGAACTCATCTGAGATATTATGGCCATGCACATGTGTGGAAAGTTTGAAAAGAAATGGGCAAACTGTATTGAAGTTAGAGCCTGGACAATCACAATTTCAAGTATTTTGTGTACGTCAAGGGCCATAACTTTTAAGTCTTTCACGCGATAATGCTGGATATCGAACTCATCCGTGATATTATGGCCATGCACATGTGTGAAAAGTTTGAAAAGGATTGGGCTAACGGTATTGAAGTTAGAGCCTGGACAATCACAATTTCAAGTATTTTGTGTACATCAAGGGCCATAACTTCTAAATCATTCACGCGATAATGCTGGATATCGAACTCATCCGAGATATTATGGCCATGCACATGTGTGGAAAGTTTGAAAAGGATTGGGCTAACGGTATTGAAGTTAGAGCCTGGACAATCACAATTTCAAGTATTTTGTGTACGTCAAGGGCCATAACTTCTAAGTCATTCACGCGATAATGCTGGATATCGAACTCATCCTAGATATTATGGCCATGCACATGTGTGGAAAGTTTGAAAAGGATTGGGCAAACGGTATTGAAGTTAGAGTCCGGACAACAAATGTTCCACGCCCGCCCGCCCGCCCGCCATGAGTGTTCACATAATACGCCCCATCTTAAGATGGGCGTATAAAAAACAGTCAAGCTAACAAGGGTCAGGACTGCCACAAAATACACCCATCACAGTATGGGAACTCTCAGAAATAGCTCAGAGAAACAAGCTATTGTCTCCTAAATCCCATTAGTTAATGAATGATACTTATTAAAACAATCATGTTGAAACATTTCCATTAATTTGAAGGTGATCTCTTTTGACTTATTCAAGTGTTCAAGGGCCATAACTTCTAAGTCATTCACACGATAATGCTGAATATCGAACTCATCCGCGATTTTATGGCCTTGCACATGTGTGGAAAGTTTGAAAAGGATTGGTCTAACGGTATTGAAGTTAGAGCCCAGACAATCACAATTTCAAGTATTTTGTGCACGTCAAGGGCCATAACTTCTAAGTCATTCATGCGATAATGCTGGATATCGAACTCATCCGCGATATTATGGCCATGCACATGTGTGAAAAGTTTGAAAAGGATTGGACTAACGGTATTAAGTTAGAGACCGGACAATCACAATTTCAAGTATTTTGTGTACGTCAAGGGCCATAACTTCTAAGTCATTCACGCGATAATGCTGGATATCGAACTCATCTGAGATATTATGGCCATGCACATGTGTGGAAAGTTTGAAAAGAAATGGGCAAACGGTATTGAAGTTAGAGTCCGGACAACAAATGTTCCACGCCCGCCCGCCCACCCGCCATGAGTGTTCACATAATACGCCCCATCTTAAGATGGGCGTATAAAAAGGATGGAACTCCAAGAATGACTCCAAGAATGGTAATCAAAAATATCATCTCAAACTGAATGTATTTTTTTATGTATATTAATAAAACCCTAATATCTAATAATCCTCTTACAATCTATCAATTTCTCCCACATCACACTGTCATAACCAAGGTCTGAAGATGTGTGTATATATACCTCAAGCTCGTCCAGCTCATCCAGCGTGGGGTGGACCTTGATCTGGTCCTCTAGCTGACCCTTGATAAACTCTGCCAGGGCGTCCGCTGACCGCTGTCCACGATACTCGCGTTTCACCACCTGCCCATTTCTGAACAGCTTAAGGGTTGGGTACTTCGAGATATGATACATTGTGGCGATGCCATCTACAGAATAATCAACATTTAGATGTCATTAAGGAGCAAGTCATTACAATTAACACTAGATAACTAGAAAACAACACATATGTTCATTGTAAGGTTAATCATGTCTTAACTGAGGATATCTCTTGATCGTAACACCTATCATAAAAATCTTTTTAAGGTATGAACCCCTAATAGATATATTCCTTATCTTGTCACTGGATGGTAATATTTCTATGAAACTTCACTTTGAAGACATCCAAAAAAGATGTTTCACCGAGAGCATTTCCAAATTTGAATACATATGGGGGAGTTAATCTGTTGAAGTCTATGGGAAATAAACAATTTCTGTGAATATGAAAACTGAATTTGGTTTTCGAGAAAAACTGACGGTAGAAAGATGCATTTATATATGATTCCATTTCAATTTCATAAAAAAAATCTAAACATTATCATAGGAAAATGGAGACAGTCACTTTTTAAGTCTTCAGAGGAGATAACTCATTACAACAAAATTATCAAGGGGAGGTAATAAAAGATGCTAATTTGCCCCTAAGATTTCCATTGTTTGACATTCTAAAAACTTGTATCTTGAAGTAATATGCATGGCTTTAATGGAATTAGTGGTTATAATGGAGCGTGTATCTTAATATTGTATTGGTTTTTGTTTGTTTGTTGATGTTGTTTAAGGAGAGTTTATTGTATTGTTTATTCACTTTTACCCTGTGATGTCATAGGCTTGTTGGCAGCCATCTTGAGAGGTAAAGCAAATGGAGGCTAAATTTGTTTTTAAATCATCACTGCGCTTTCATTTTTCAGGCTGTCTTACTGAAATTTATGTAAAATTGATTAGCTTAATAAATCCTTTTGAATATGAAAATAATGTTTTGATAAATTTAAAGGTAAAAACTTTATAACCCAAAATGTTTCACAGTTTATTTTGTTTAAGAATGAACCCACAATGTTTTCTTTACTGTTTTTTTTTGTTGTTGTTTGTTTTGTTTTTTGTGCATATATGCATGAAAGAAATATTTTATCCTAAAAATATGAATTTCAAGAGCTTTTTAATGGTGTAAACATTTTGATTTTTGGATCTGAAATAAACTTCCATTTAAGATTTCAAGTGTTTCTTAGCGCCAAATATTGATGGCAGATTTCGAACTAAATCAGGATAATAAATGAAAATACTCACTTTCGTTATCACAATCCACTTTGCCAAATGCTACTTTTCCTGCTTCCTGAAAATACAAGTGGACAATGCAAGATTATTCATATGCTTCAAAGTAGACAAAGAAATCAAAACCTCTTCAATGGAAAATAGTTTTGTGCTGAAGATGACCTATTCTATTAACCTATAGGCCTGGAGTCAATTTATACAATATACATTTAACAAGAGCTGTCAGAGGACAACAGCTTGACTATTTGAAATGCTTGCTGGTAAATCAAATGATATTTACTTCAATTCTTGCCCTTCATATACCCTGTATATAATAATTGAAAACAAGAGTGCCAGTGCTGCCACAATATACGCCACCACAAAATATAAAGACCAAGAGGGTCCTTTTAATTATTGCTTTGAACATTTCTG
>CM037786.1:54323556-54355637 GCA_021229015.1 Solen grandis | reverse complement strand
TGGTATATGACGTCATTTTAAGCTAACGCGAAAAGCGAATTTTTCATCGGGAAAACCTCCCGAGATCGTGAAATTTTGTTTGCTAACACGTAAGGCACATCGCTAATAATGTTTTCCCGAATTTTAGGAAAGACTGTACATCTAACAAAAGAATCATTAGGACCAATGTGTAGGACACAATTTTTCCCTAATCATGCGCTATATACCATTCAAATTGATAAAGAAATAAAATACTTACAGCAGTCGATGAAACATTCGCTTTTCGCGTTAGCTTAAATTGACGTCATAAACCACGTGGTATAGCTACACTGTTATATATACATGTAGAAATGGACGAAAGAAAAGAAAAGAACGCGCTCGAATTTTCCCAACATTACTTAACGCTAAGTAATACTTAAATACTTAAGAGCGAATATCGTCCTGGTTTCTCTAATGAAATACTTATAATAAATTCTTGAATAATACGTACATGTACTTATTCATGTTATCTTAGCTATGTGCCTTAATATTTCATAAACAGGCCCCGTGTTCTCGAAAATACAAATGGTACTTAAATATGATTTTCATACTTATAATCAAACTATGCCCATTAGTTTCAATAGGGATTTTAGTACGATACTCAAATTTGAGCTTGAGATCGCACTTGAGTATTTTCCACCAGGTGTGGTGGAATACAATTCTACCTAATTTAAGAATATAAGTATTACTAAGCACTTACCATAGTTGGTGGAATTCGAACATGGTGGTTATCGGGCAAACTAGAACGATTTTGTTTTCAATATAAAATATCGAATTAATAGTAACCCAGTATTGTTAAATGTGTGTAGATATTGAATTTTTTAAACGTACAAATAATTTTTTCAGTAAAAAAATTGCACGACTGGTAAAGGCATATCTGGTAACCATGGAGACTGCAGTACTGGGTCATGGCTGGTGGATCACAGTGGGGTCGTGTCTTGTCCTAGGGACCAGAGGGAGCCGCTCCGTAAGCTTGGTCGCTTGATGGAGTACTGAACAGAAAACGAAGATGTGCTTATTTTTTACATTAAAACATAAAATGGTTTAATTAACAAATAATTAATTATACTCCGACACCGCTTGTGAAATTGGTAAAGCACCGATATAGTAGCCAGAAGGTTCCTGGCTTGAGGCCGGCCACAACCTATAGGCCATTAATTGGTGTATTCTTCGTCCCCAGTACTGGTTCTTACAGGAACAGAGTGGTCGAAAAACAGACCAACGTTACATGGCCGATGAAAGTGAAAATTGCGGTGTTCTATATTCTGTACAATCAATCAATCAATCAATCAATCAATCAATCAATCAATCAATCAATCAATCAATCAATCAATCAATCAATCAATCAATCAATCAATCAATTAATCAATCAATCAATCAATCAATCAATTTGTACATGTATATGTATATCAAACAATCGATTTAACATGTTTTTATTTTTATGAAATACTATTGTGACGATGCGTCGTCACAGGTACATGTATAAATACATTCTCTGACAACTGCGTCAGGGAGTCGACTCTTTGGCTCAGTGGTTAGAGCATTGGACTTGCACGCCGGCGGACCGGGTTCGTTCCTGGGCCGGGTTGAGTTTGTTACACTATTCAATATACATTTGTCAGTTTAAGTGATAAAATTAACCAAATTAACCAACTGGACGGGATCTACGACTGTTTTTGCATCCACAACAACTTACCCCATGTATAAAACAAATACTACAGCTTCTATATCGATCTTTGATATTGTTATTTGGAATTGATGTTTGTGATAGGTACTACTGGACCAGCTCTCAAAACACATTAACTTAAAGTATACCGTTGAGAAAAACAGCAACCTTTGACTTATGGACGTCACATATGAAACATGTAATATTATACAAAGGATGACAACAAAAAATGCGCATACTAAAATGATGTGGTATTTCAACAGCCTCGCCATACTGTCTAATATAGTTACTTATTTTAGCAGATGCTTTTTACTTTGTAATAACTAATTGTCACAGGTTTTTGGAGTCATTATTTGGTTGTGATTCGGATATGTTTCAATACCATGCAGAACGATTTTATGTACGAAGAAAAGACAGCGTGGCACCGCTGTTCTGTGTTCGCCACCAAACAGTAGTACTGTTTTGTGTGAATTAGTTTATCCACACAAAAACTTCAGAGTGCTGTAATGAAAGGTTCATTGTAAGCATGTTTTTTTTAGTTATGTGCTCTTGGGAAATAGAGTAACACAGCATTGCTTTTGCACATTTTATAAATACACTGCTCTAATCATTTCGAAAATGATTTTTATAGTCACTGTGTCTAATACGATGGTTTGTTGGTATTCATATTTTTATAGTCACTGTGTCTAATACGATGGTTTGTTGGTATTCATATTTTTATAGTCACTGTGTCTAATACGATGGTTTGTTGGTATTCATATTTTTATAGTCACTGTGTCTAATACGATGGTTTGTTGGTATTTATATTTTTATAGTCACTGTGTCTAATACGATGGTTTGTTGGTATTCATATTTTTATAGTCACTGTGTCTAATACGATGGTTTGTTGGTATTTATATTTTTATAGTCACTGTGTCTAATACGATGGTTTGTTGGTATTTATATTTTTATAGTCACTGTGTCTAATACGATGGTTTGTTGGTATTTATATTTTTATAGTCACTGTGTCTAATACGATGATTTGTTGGTATTTATATTTTTTTTTATAGTCACTGTGTCTAATACGATGATTTGTTGGTATTTATATTTTTATAGTCACTGAGTCTAATACGATGATTTGTTGGTATTTATATTTTTATAGTCACTGTGTCTAAAACGATGATTTGTTGGTATTTATATTTTTATAGTCACTGTGTCTAATACGATGATTTGTTTTTATAGTCACTGTGTCTAATACGATGATTTGTTGGTATTTATATTTTTATAGTCACTGTGTCTAATACGATGATTTGTTGGTATTTATATTTTTATAGTCACTGTGTCTAATACGATGATTTGTTGGTATTTATATTTTTATAGTCACTGTGTCTAATACGATGATTTGTTTTTAGTCACTGTGTCTAATACGATGATTTGTTGGTATTTATATTTTTATAGTCACTGTGTCTAATACGATGATTTGTTGGTATTTATATTTGGCGCTTTCGCAATGGTCCTTTGGTGCAACATTTTCGCTAGTTAAGTTCGAGGTATAAATCTTACGTCAGCAGTCGTGTCCAGTGAGCGGTATGACGGTACTGTACTGTCGTCCAGCTTCACGTAGAACGTGGAGGGTGGGGGCACGTAACGGATAGGTCCGCCAGTCGACTTCTTGTCACTCTCTGTGTCGGCCTGCAGAAATGTAAAATAAAATGTTTGCCTGTAATAGACCATTTCACTCCGAAATAAGACGTTAACCTATGTAAATCAACGAGCACTTCCTGAACACCTAATCTACATGCTGGTGTATAATCAGTTTACACATTGTCCAATAAGAAAAAAACATACGTTTGACTGACTTGACTTGACTATTCGAGTTTACCGTTGCTTCGACAGTATTTCAGTTAGTGATAGAACTCGGTTGGTATTTTTCTCAATTGATTATCGGTTCAATCGGACGGGGTACAATCGATAACTTTCGATTATTTGTCACTTAGTAAAATTTAAGCAGGGTGCTTTATCATAAACAGTTACATGAACGTCATGAAGTAGTTTTTGGCACATTTAAGCTTTATAATGCTGGAGCATTGAAAAGGTTATACTTAGTTTGGGACCTTACTGGACCGTATTAGGGGATATTTAAAGGTTTTCCTATGGAAACCTGGATAAAATCAAGAGATTCCAGACTGATGTACGGTGTACAAACAAAATACATGATATGGTATGGAATAAAATTTTACAACGACGTCGTGGAACGTATATATGTAAATCGATTATTGTCGCCTTTCAGTAAAGTAACTGATTGTCGGCGACTAGCGACAATCGGGACATCACTAATTTCAGTCATATAGCGATGTCCAGCTAATGACAGGCATCCGGGTAGAACCACTGACCTACCGCAAGCCAAACATACATTTTAGATTTTCCCCAGTCACTGATTGGTCAATATAGATCAGCGAATTATACCGGGTATTGCCGATTCTCTGGTGAAATGGTCTATATCCACCTTTGAAGATTATATGGGTGGGGCTGTGTAAGATCCCATTCGTTACAAATCTCACAAATAGAATGTTTGTCACATCAAAAATCGACATCGAACACATTCGTCACCATATATGTATATATTCGTTAAACATTTGTGGCATATGTTACGCTCGTGGTCACATTTCTAACAGGTGTTACAAATGAGAGTCCTGTGTTGGGATCAAAACTGAGTTGAGTTTGAATCAGCGATCACAATTTAAAAAAAGAAATTGTCAAGAAAGTCTAAGACAAGTTTAAGACTTATGAAAATTTAAATGAAAGCGAGTAATCAGTGAAAAAATATCCATACAATTATAAAAGTATCTTGTTTCGCAAAATATTTACAGTATGTACAGGAAAAACTGGGATAATTTCACCCCCACCCACACAGACATAAACTATGTACTGGCATCGTGCATGTATCAACACATTGTCAACACAAACCGTTTCGAAAATACCAGTTATTTAGGCCAGTATAGATATACTTATAATACGAGAGATTGTTACCTCATTCCCGAAAGTCTGCATGAATTGGTTGTTTCTTCCAGTCAGGTCCCCTTTAAATTCTTGTTCCACCCGGTGGTACAGGTTTAGATCTATACTGTTAAGTGACCTGAAATATAATGGAAGTCTTCACTTTTGTCTGATGCCAACGTAATATAAGGTAAGATGTCACAGATGTGAAAGCATAGAACGATAATCTTAGCAAAATAATGTCAACCGAGATAGAAACCGAGGTTTACACACTTTTCCAGTGGTTAACAATTCTTTGCTGTCATATCCAATGTCATCTCATATATTCTATACCGAACAAAGTAATTGTAACTCAGCTCGCTAGCGTTATTAACCATATACAGACATATACTCACTTACCAAATTTTAGACTACGAGTAAGGTTAACAAATTATCACACGGTAAATAAAATATAGGACAGAATAGAAGTTTAATATTGTTAGATTTGAGCATATACGACTCGTCATCTTGCATGCATAATTCATAATACCATAATACAAACATCAACTGCATACCTGTTACATAATTATATAGATTTTATAAATTAATGAGCTTATAAAATGAGTACATATCATGAGCAGTGACAGTGTTTTCGAACATTAATATATAAACATATATTTAAGATGGAAATGATATTATAGGAATAAGCATAATATTATTTTGTTCGTGTTACGGTATGTTCGGTTTTAATGGGGGCAACAATTTTTAGAAGCGAAAGTCAGACAGTGGATTTTCTCCTTACAATCACATAACCGCCACTTATCCATACATTCGCGTTGAAAAATAGTACCACTGGTTGTAGAACATTGCAGTTTTGATAAAAGGTAGATATATTGCAGGATGTTGAAAGCATTTGGGCATAATCACAATTTCTTTGCAAATTAAACTGTAAAAGAAGCAAGTTTATAATTCAGTGTTCATCCGCAGTTTGATTCATTAAACGACATTTAAATAACCTTATTTGCACCACAAATTTGCGCCTGCGGAATTAGCTCAATTGGTAAGAGCGTCGTTCAGTATTTTGTTCTTGCAAGGGGCCGTGAGTTCTAGTCCAGCTGAGATCGCTTTTTTTGTAATACTTATTTTTTCATATTCTTGGGTTATATATTTAGATTTTTTTTTAAATTCTTGTTTTTATACTTCCATTATTTTAAATTATTTATAGAGAGGTCGATTTTTCTAATATGAGGGTCCTGTGCATAGACAGATTTAGTTATAAGGTCAAAACAGCAGAAATGGGAGGGGGACAGTATGTTAAATGTAAGCCGTCAATTGAAACTTTTTTTTATATTTTTTGTTGTTGTTAGAGTTTCAAATGGCTGTAGTGTCTCTAGTCGCATCTGTATGTCACAACTCAGAAAGTACTTTAGGGATTTAGTTTATACTTTATACAATGGTCAAACTTTACTTACCAAGAACAATAACTCTACCTTGCTTCATCTCTATTACTTACTTGTATTTTCTAGAACATATTTTAAAACACATATTTATGCAGTAAAACATGGAAAAAACACATAGATGGAGTGAACACCCGTTCTAGACAGATGTCCCTGTGTCCTTGGACGTCCCTATATTAATGAAACACTTTCACGGTGACGCCTAAGTTCAAAACAAGAAGAAAAAGAGGAAATTAACATGTCACGTGTTTTTTTGTTATTTTTTATTCACGGCACGGTACGTACATGCTATCTTCCGTCTGCTTCCTTTGCTTCAGACGCCAGCACAGCACAGCGATGATGAAGGCGGCCAGCAGCACCAGACCACCAGCGACACCCAGCGTCACGGCAAGAAGGAAGTTGGTGTTACCGGTCCGATCCTCGCATCTAGGACCGTGATATGTGAAGAAACTATCCTCTTTACATCTGAAAACAGGCATGGATTTTAAAGATTTGCAGATATTATCACGAGCTGTGATGCAAGGGAGAATGCAGACCAGCAGATACTGAACAAGGCAGTGCTTTGGGAAACTGGACCCCCCCCCCCCCCCCAAAAAAAAAGACTTACAAAATATATTTATTTATTTTATACAAAAGATAAATGAGGGCTTTAGTGTTGAAACGTGATTGTTTCTCATAATGAATTTATTTGCTTGTTAACGTCATTTGGGGACTTATACCTATGTGACACTACCTCCTTGCGATATGTGGCATGATACTACGCTTAGTAACATTATCCTGACACGGGACCATCCAGTCCTGGAACTTCACCTAAGTGCTGAGCTCTAAGCACAAGGGGGAGGGGGGGGGGGGGGGGGGGTATTCTAGTACCATTTTAACGCCTTTGGTATGTCGTGCGGGGATCAAAACCACCACCCCGGTTAGAATCATTTTAAAAGTAACGATAAACTTTCAGGCACTCTAAAGTGTCCGTGACAGCGCGAACAAACCGACATTGTAATTGAAATAGATAAACAAATATTTTAGAACAAATCATTTTTTTTTATATATATTTTATATATATTAAAAAATGATTATTTTTCTGGGATTGAATATTTTTTTCTTGAACAAATATTAGTATTTATTGAATACATTTTTTCTATATACAAATTTTGCAAAAATCCTCATACCATATACAGTGGTAAAAACATCTTTGTGTTGCAAAATTAATCACATACTGACGTACTATCATAGTTGCATGACCCCTTAGAAAATGAGGTTCCTGGGATGGAACCTGTTTTTCCAGAATAATCTTTATTATTGTCAGAATTAGAAAATGAACAAACGCACAACACTAATAACTTACTTTTAGACAAATTTATTTAATCCTTACACCCGTGGGAGCCCCGGCCGCGACATACAAAAGTCATTAAAACTAGTAATAGTGTACTTCTTTTGCTTTGCGCTCACCATATAAGGGTTGTTCCTGGATTGGTTGCCCCGGTGTAAGAATAATGTGACTGTGTGCGGTATCATGCCATATGTCCACGGCGTGATACTGCAGTGTGGCAGCACAATAATTTCTAAAGTAGACATCGTCTCTATATGAATGAAACGTGAAACCCAACAAACAAACATATTCACACCAAATAATCCCTCGGAAAGCATCTCCACAATCTTCAGAACAGCGGCATTTAATGCCCAAAGCACGCGGACATTACATAATTCAATGTTTTTGATAACTCTGGAAAATAATCTATACTGACTGCGATAATTGCTATTTCTACTCACACACACGTCATAACATTGTCTGCGAACGTGCACGTGCCGCGACCGTTGCATTCTTCCGTATTACAGTACGCCACGCATGTGTCCTCCCCATCCTCGCACGAGTACAACTGGCCGTACTGACACTCGGACCTTGTAACGAAGTTGCAAAGGTTCGATTCTACAAGAGTAAAGGTTGCATATTACGGCGACAGAATACTGTGATTAAGAGTATTTTTTCTGTGGAGAGAGAGACTACATGGTCTAGTGGTAACATAGGGGTCTATGGATTCGAAGGATGTGGTTCGTACCCGGTTGGGAGAAAATATTTTCCATTTCTAGGAAATGGAAAACCAGGGAGGGAATAATTTTAGTTGTAAAACCTTTCAAACATACGTGGAATGAATAACTTTAGAATAAAAGAAAAATATAATGTGTATTCTCTGTGAACGAGCTGTTTTATGTTAGAAATTATAGATAAATGGATATTCTAAATTAAAGCTTGAATCTGGTTTAAAGTACCACAATATTCAAAATGTTTAATACCAACACTCTTTTCTAGCACATACAAAAATGACCTCAGTATTCAGAATTACATATAGTGAGAATACAGCCGTGTGACAGTAATTTCATTAGATAAAGGAAACAAAAACAGAGACATTAATAAACGCATTTCGATGGGACGTTTAACCCAAGAAACATAAACGCATCACCGGCAGTTACTTTCTAGCATTAACAATACTCATTAAGCATGATAACGTCCATCGGTGTAACGAAGACACGGTCTTAAAATGACTGCAAGGTAGAAGCGGGTAATCCAACTTTAATATAATTCATGTACTTGCAAAATCCAATGCGCTCTCAAGACTTGCGCTGGTTAGATTCCGCAACATAAGTTCTATTGTTTCATTGGAACTATTCTCATTTCTCCTCTCCAGGATCGTGTCAATAACTTTCTCAGCGTCTTTAACTGATGTCGCCTCAGTGATAGTTATGTTGGAATCAAATATAATGCTCCCATTCCTGGAAAACAATAAACAGTCATCGTACATTATTCACTTATTTCGCAAAGAACATAGATGTATGTCTCACTTTCCATTTTCTAAATATTGAGATCGTAACGATATCAGATTTCATCAAATGCCAACATGATTTTATTCCCACGAAAAAACTCTTTATTTCCCTTCCAAATGGATTACAAAACCTACTTCATCAAAAAACAAACCTATGAATGAATGATCGGATGTCGGATGGATACGAATCTATGTGATTCGGTCGGTTAGACATTTCACAAACAAAAGGAGGTTGTACCATTTCAGGAGTGACAAACACGTTAACGTACGTACCTGATGCCCGTTATTTTGAACGATGCTGTACCATTTAAAAGGAATTCCATTAGCTGAAAATCAGTCATCACAAAGAAATATTAATGACACAACGCAATGGAAGGTTGAATGGGGTTTTGAATCACAATATCTGCATATTTGATATCTGACTTGATTTTGAACTATTTCATTTAAAACAACACCAATAACAGTCATTTTGGGGATTTAAGGCTAAATAAAGTGATACCTCACAGCGATATCACGTCACATTGATGTGGCATATCACAACAGTCATTTGACATGATATCAAGCTACAGTCAAGTTACATGACATCAAGCCGCAGTCAACTGACCCGATATTACGCCGTAGAATGATATCAAGTATCTTTTGAACGCTATGACAAAAATTGTTGTGATTTCCAGACAGTACAATGAGGCAATTTACTAAGGTCTCATTCACAGAATGATCGTTTCAGTCATTTGATTTTATTGAAAGATGAACGTTGACATGTGTGCTCTTACAGAAGAGGCACCTGCTCTCGTGGAAAACAAACATTTAGTTGTTTTTTTATATGTATTCAAAATAGTGTCATTTCTGTCGTTTTGTGTTACTGTACTTTCAACATGTAACACACTTTATGTCCAAATGTTATTTTAAACGCGTGTGCTGGACATATTTTCAAAAATGCAGATTATATATACAGGAACACTCTTTGAGCAAACCTTGATTTGAAAATGTTGTTGTTGTTGTATTGAGGTTTACTATCGCTGCGATAATATATCAATCATATAGCGACGTCCAGCTAATTACAGGTGGAAGAAGACCCAGAGTACACAGAGGTACCCGGGTTGAACCACCGACCTACCGCAAGCCAGCTGGAAGGCTTCCTCACACGAAAAATCCGAAGTCCCTACCGGGATTCGAGCCCACAGCGGTGAGGGGCTGAGAGATTTGTAGTCCACGACTGTAACCGCTCGGCCACGGCGGCCCCAGATTTGAAAATGAACAAGCAAACAAACAAACAAAAATATTGAACAAAATATTGAGCTAAATACGACTTATTTTGCTGATTAGGATCCCTTTCTCGTTCTTCAATAAATCAATGAGAATGTAATAGTTTGAAGGTATGGAAGAGTACGTTCGTAAGACGTAAAAATCCACTAACCCGACCGACCCTATTTTTTTGTACTGACCCTACACATTTCATACAGCATTCGGGCTATAACGGTTTCAAACCACTGTTTTTCGTCACTTCCTCTAAAAACAAGGTAAAAAAGAAAAACAGTTAAAAAAGTTCAGCTGGCTTTATTCGGAGATATAAGTGGAAACAAGCACTTATTTTCGACTATCGTCTGTTTTCATCCCTATCCCGTATCTTTATGGCACTTGAAAATCGTTCTAGGATTTAAATCAAAATGTCAATCACATATAAAGTAACGACTCACCATTTCGCACCAACGTTCTACTTCATCATTCCAGGTAATATTGACTGTGATGTTCTTAATACTCATCTCGATCTCTAAAGACAAAAAAAAAAAGGTAATTTATGGTGGCATATTTCTGCCAGCCACTTATCCACTTAGCTATGTCGAAACTTTTTTGAAAAATTGTCACATATTCAGTTAGTATCTGGCAAGCAGAAAACTTTCGTGTTATCCTCTTAGGTATCTTGACAGAACAAAACTGCCTGTTAGTGCCCACTACTGCCAGCCATATATTCACTTAAGATAAGTGGATATCTCACCTTTTTTCAAGTTAATCAGTTAAATTTTTTTCACATAATTATCTGGAAAAAAAAGCATGATATCCAGTTAACTTAAGTGAATATATGTTTGGCAGTAGTGGGCACTAACAGACAGTTTAGTCCTGTTATGATACCTAAGTGGATTACTTGAAAATTTTCTACTTGCCAGATAATAACTGAATATGTGACAATTTTTCAGAAAAGTTTCGACATAGCTAAGTGGATAATTGACTGGCAGAAATATGCCACCATAGTAATTCAAGCGCACGCACACACAAAGAAAATAACAATCTCTTACTTACATAATGTTCTTTACTTAACTGACATCTACATTTAGCAAGCTATCCTGAATATCAGTGATGTTCACCATTATAAAATTTACATCACTTAAATCTATAGTGATCGTTCATGAAAAAAATGTAGATATGTAAATGACAAAATTTACCAATTTTTGGAGGAATTTGTGGTATCGTTGTTGTCGCTGCCACAGTAGATGTGGATTCAGACGCTTGTACTGAAGAAGTTCTCGTAGATTCAGATATCACTGTACTGGTAGATTTAAACGTTGTGACTGAAGTGGAAGATTCAGACGATTGGACTGAAGTGGTAGATTCTGTCGTTAGGGATGAAGTGGCAGATTCAGACGTTTGGGCTGAAGTGCTAGATTCTGTTGTTTGAGCTGAAGTGGCAGATTCAGACGTTGAGATTGTAGTGGTAGAATCTGTCGTTGGGTCTGAAGTGGAAGATTCAAACGTTTGGACTGAAGTGGTAGATTCTGTCGTTTGGGCTGAAGTGGAAGATTCAGACGATGGGGCTGAAGTGGTAGATTCTGTCGTTGGGACTGAAGTGGAAGATTCAGGCGATGGGACTGAAGTGGTAGATTCTGTCGTTGGGGCTGAAGTGGAAGATTCAGACGATGGGGCTGAAGTGGTAGATTCTGTCGTTGGGGCTGAAGTGGAAGATTCAGACGATGGGGCTGAAGTGGTAGATTCTGTCTTTGGGGCTGAAGTGGAAGATTCAGACGATGGGGCTGAAGTGGTAGATTCTGTCGTTGGGGCTGATGTGGCAGAGTCAGACGTTAGGGCTGAAATGGTAGATTCTGTTGTTTTGATTGTGGTGATGAAGTCTGTTGTTATCGTTGTTGTTGTTGTTATAGTTGTAACAGACATTGATAGAAGGACCGCCAACAACAGGACCGTGGGTGTATGTGGCCTCATGTTTACGGACCCCTAAAAACAATTCATTTCAAAAACATTCAAGCGGTCCTTCATGCAAAAATTGATATATGTAATAACCGTTCTTAATATCATTTTGACTCCCATTATCTAATTTGAATACACCCGTACGTTTTGCAAGGAAACAAGTGGCATAATGCCTCCCTTGGGACATTTAACCACTGATTGCAAACCCGGATAACTCCAAATCCTCACCCAGTATTAAAATCAAACATACTAATTACACAGGTGCATCATTATTTTTTTGTTTATTTTTAATTAATCTGTAAATTAAAAAAAAATGTCTGTAATATTATAAAATGCGAGTTTAACTATAGGGTTTAATCGTTTCTTGTTTGTTTTGTTTTTGTTGGTTCTAACGTCCTACCGACAGTATTTCAATCATTTGGAGACTAAGTCTACTTGAGACATGTATAGTGCTTCCAGACTGCAGTATCACGCCGTAGACATGTACTAGGCCAACCAGTCTTTGAACAAACAACCCTTACATACTGAGCTTTTCAAAAAGTGGAGCCATTGTCATGAAGCGGCGTCGGTAAAGTTTTTCGTTCAGGTATAATTTTCATAACCATCAAACATATTCACTTTAAAAACTTGATAAAATTTCTCACTATCAAAAGAGAAGCCTATTTTAAAAGGACAGGAAATTCTAAAATTAATTTTTTATGGCCCCTTTTCGACTTCGAATTTTCTTGGCTGATTAGGTTTTTTTTGTTAAGATCAAATTCTCAAATTGTGTCAGCCATATACACATCAAGCTTTGATCGAATGTGAAATATGAAAATACGTGTTGGAAACCATTTCAAAATGGCAGGTAACTTTAAAATTTAAAAAAAAAATGACACAGTTATGGCCCCTTTTCGACTTAGAATTTTTCTGAACTGTCCCCCACCCCCTTCCTTAAATCATCAAACATTCACTTTGAACTTGGAATACATGTACTTGTTTACGTCTTTCTATAAGGAAACCCATTTCAAAAGAGCAGGTAACCCTTAAATGCATTTCTGCACAGTTATGACTATTTTCGACTTCAAATTATCTGGGTTTGTTAAGCTTTTAAGTTAAATTTTCCAAATCTGTCAAACATTTTCACTTCAAACGTGGAATACGTGTTCACAATCAGAAGGTGAACTCATTTTAACAGGGTAGGTAATCATACATTTTATTTTTGCAGTTATACCCCCTTTTTCGAGTGAGAATTGATTAAGGTCAATTTCACAAAAAACTGTTAAACAAATTCCCTTCAAGGTTGGAATACTTGGTCACTTTCAAAGTTATTTCAAGAGCAGACCTGAAACCAAATGATGCGCTACTCGGCTAGATATCGTTAATTCTCGGCGCGAAGTCTCGCGGGTGCAAGTTAGAACGTGAGTAATTGTTCAAACCTAAAACATACTGGGTCTTTGAATTAAGATGTGTGTTGTCAAAGAGTTCGAGATTTTGCGAGACGTAACTTAACTGTTTACGGTGAACTGCGCATGTCATTACTTTAAATTATGCTCCTCCCTTAGATGTTGCCCTACTTTTTTACCAATGCGGTGGTTTTATTTCTATGTATAGGTTAGAACTTAATAACTTATATAGATTTTTTTTTTACCTCAGTTGAATATGTTCCCCCGCCTCTGAATGACGTATCATGCTTTTTCTAAGGAAGTCGCGAGAATATGTCTTTGACTGCGCAAATGTGTTAAAACATGATTGAATTATAATGACGTTCGAGTCCAGTCGTTTCCATTGGATACACTTTCATCGGTACTGCTCCTACCTGGCCATTTTTATCTATTGAGGTATGTCATTTGAAATTATCTTTTTATTTCGGATGTTTTTTCCAATTATTTTTTTTTCCATAATTAACGATATTAATGAGCATTGAGTATTGGAAACGGAGTTAAATGATTCTTTAATGAATACACATGCACATAAAATATTTTATCTTTAGCTTTTTGTGTAACAGGGTGTGAAAAAAATGCAACTTGATCAGAGCTCGAACCTGGAGCCTTTCATTTTAAGGGCAATTGGTTTCCCGACTGAGCAACCCGGTCGCTTACACACAGTTCCCTATAATGAGTAATCGGTGCCGTGACATACTCCCCCGCAAAATGGAAACCATAACTGGTACAGAGAACAAGGTAAATATAAGCACATGATGACACGGTCCCACTTTGGGCGTCATTTGTCACAGGGTGAGAAAAATGTGTAGCCTGACTGGGATTCGAACTCGGGGCTTTTCGCTCACAGGGCGAATGCTCTACCGACCTCCCCTATAGTGAGCAATCAGATCGGTACCTTCGTTTACTTGGTTCGAAATTCGCAATGATTGGTAAAAGTACAGCAAATAAATAAGTCGGTTTTTTTAAAAAAAAAATAAATATAAAACTCCTGATCACGATTAAACATCATGATTCAATGCGGATGTAATCTTACATTCCCAAATGAAAAATGTATGCATTTACTTGTGATAACACCTATCCCGTTGACCGAGTGGTTAGAGAGTCGTTGGTTCGATCCCCGGCCGCGACATATAAAAGCCGTTAAAATGGTATAATCTCTCTTGCGTTTGGCCCTCAGAACTTAAGCGTTATATCATTATCTTTAAGCCTACAGTCAGGATGATGTTTCTGGATGGGATATCATGCCATTAGTCTACGGTGTAACATCGCAGTAAGGTAGCACCATATCTTATTCAGTAGGCTAAGTCGCAAAAATGACTGAAATATTGCCGGGGGCACATAAAACTATATCAAGCAGACAAGACCTAATGATTTATTGTAGTCCTGAACTCAAAGACGCTATGGGAGCAGATCTCCATCATCGTGTGACGTCTTTTAATGCGTTTGCACAGGGGTGAAAATGGTTAAATCTGAGGAAATAGACGCTTATATTTTTCACGGATGTTTTCTACCTGAATATGTCGTTTACATGAAATAAAGTCACCGCATTGGTTAAAAAAAGGTCAACATGTAAATGAGTTCTTACCTATACTAAATCTGTTTCAAAGCTCCTTAGGAACATTCAATTGGATAACGATATGGTTAAACTTCATTAAAATGACCTTTTAATAAATGCTTTATGATTTTTCTTCAAGTCAAGACATTCTTCTCAGACATTTTAATAGATCTATTGTAAAATAATTTCATTCCATGCTTTCGATGAAAAGACTGAGAAATGTCTATGGATGATTATCATCTCTTTCACTGTAGAAGACAATATGTTATCATAGCAATTTTGGTGTATTCTTACTGCATTTTAAAGTTATTGTTCGTTGACTGATTCATGTAAAACATTGCATCAAAATACGAGGATACAAATAAAAAACATTTCACGTCGTAAACTATAAATGCGTCCATAAGACACGAATGCCCCCACCTAAGTGCTTTGTCACACATCTGAAATATGTTTGTTTGTTGTTGCGTTTAAAGTCCCACGGACAGTATTTCAGTCATTTGGAGACTATGTCTACTTGAGACAGAGATAGTGCTGCCACACTGCAATATCAAGCCATAGAAATGTGGCATGATACCACACCCAGTCACATTATCCTGACACCGGGCCAACCAGTCCTGGAACCACCCTTATACTGAGCGCAAAGCAAGGGAGCTATACCAGTACCATTTTATCGACTTTGGTATGTCATGGCCGAGGATCGAACCCACGACCTCCCGCTCAAAAGGCGGACACTCTAACCACTCAGCCACAAAAATAACAAAGGGCAATAACTCCAAAATTACTTGCTCACGTGTTATGGAAGTTGATCACTGCACTTTTTCTGAAAGCATGCTATATAAATATCAACTTTGAAGTCGGCCAATTCAGTTTTTCAGTATGCATGCTACATAAATATCAACTTTGAATTCAATCCCTGTATTAGTATTCAAGTTATGCTCTGGACTAACTTTCAGAACAAAGGACAGTAACTCCAAATTACTTGATTTATGGAACTTGGTTACTGCACTTCTCCTGAATGCATGTAGTATCAACTTTGAATTCAATCCCAGTATAAATATTCATGTTATACTCCAGACAAACTTTCGGGACGGATGTACTGACTGACGGATGGACTGATGTATGGATGGACAAAGGCTAATCTATATGCCCCCCATCCCACAATAAGTGGTGGAGGCATAAAAATATCTACCTATGAAATTTCATGTTGATACCTCTTATAGGTTTTGAGTTATGCTTCGGACAAAATTTAAGTAAGAAAAATAACAAAGGGCAATAATTTCCTAAATCATACAAAATAGAGTTATGGTTCTTGTGCACTGCACTTTTCTTTATTAAGCTCTATCTACCTATGAAGTTTCATATTGATACCTCTTATAGGTTTTGAGTTATGCTCCGAGCATAATTTAAGAATGAAAAATAACAAAGGGCAATAACTCCTAAATCATACAAAATAGAGTTATACTTCATGTGCACTGCACTTTTCTTTATTGAGCTCTATATACCTATGAAGTTTCATGTTGATACCTCTTATAGCCTTTGAGTTATGCTCCGGACAAACTTACGGGACGGACGGAAGTACGTACGTCGTAAGGACGGACAAAGGCAAATCTATATGCATCCCCCACCCACCCCATAAGTGGCGGGGGCATAAAAAAGACATCAAATAAGTAAAAATGACGCCACAATGTACATATATTATTGAGGCTCTTCTTGGAGAATTTGAAAGACACGAGGAAGTTATGAAAAAGCGTTTTTATAAGATAAAATGAATATTATATTTTGTTGGTTTTCCTTCTTCTACTTATAATCATATATAATACATATTTTCACTCGTGATTCCGCCAATCGTGAAAATATTGTTTTCTATGACCACGCGATAAGGAAAATCAGTATGTTAAAATATTCAAAATACGCTTATTTCTCCCTTTTACAGTTCATGAATAACATTAAAACTAAATAAAAACCAAAATCAACCGGGCTAGATCAACTAAAAGCATTTATCTCTTGATGTGAAAAACCATATATTATGTGAGAAAAAAAAAGTTTTGAAATAATAAAGTTTTTCGTTTTTCGCAGCAGTTTTTGTTTATTGTAGATCAAAATATAAATAAATCGAAATTCGAATTCTATACGGTACCTTAGGAAGTTATAATTCCAGTTTTCCAATCAGTTTTGGACGGGTGGGGTGAGATATTTTTATTTACACGCTCCCGTTCCACCGTGTGAGAAATATTACAGGTTCTTAACATTTTATTGGACCACTTATACTAGATTTAGAGACTTTAAATTTGGACAAGGCAACCACGTGTTGGTGTAACGACTACCCTAATCTATGATGTAATAATTGCAATATATATCAGTACCAGGGGATAGGTGACATATTCATGATTTATTTCTAGGGTGCATCTGCATTACTTGTATTGCACAGCCGTTTGTCCAGGTAAGTTTGTGATTAGGGCTCTCCAGTACGGGCACAGCAAGCATACGCCTTTATTTGAATTGGGTTGAAGTATTTACCTGTTGCCTAGTATAGATACAGTCGAACCCCGGTTATTCGAAATCCCGGGGATCGGCGTTTTATTTCGAGTAAGACATGGTTTCGAATAACCCAAACCACTTCGACCGTTGGAATAAAAACTCATCCCACCCACTTTTTCAAGCAGTGAACGTAATATATAATGTACTCTTATTAAAATATGTCATTACGATTTAGGAGCGTAAATGAAAAACGAATATAGATTAATTAACTTTTATATTATAAGTTCCTTCTTTCTATGTATAAAAGATATCGATAAAAAGACAATCAATGCATTAGTCAATAACCAAGATACATACATGTACATTTTTTCAGGTCTGACTAAATCACAAGCGACGACATGTATCCACTATCAACACAATAGATAAATTTTTAAAATTAATCTTTTTCTGCATAAATGTTATATAACCAATGCATACATCAATACATACCTAAACATTCATCAGATCAGAACTACATGTATAAACGCAATATCAACGTCGTCTCGAAATGTTCATTTAAAAAACGATGTAATCGTGGCCTGCTTGTTATACTTGTGTAAATCTTCTTTTTCGTGCGTATCCGAAATACTGCACAGGTATCTAAATCATTAATCATTACCTTTATGATTGATCTGCTGGACAAACATCCAATCAATTAACAACTTTTGCAAACTGTAAGCGGCCGTCTCCCACTCATTTCGGTAATTAATTGACATTCGCGCCTTTCCATTTGTTTGTTTTCAAAATGTCGCCGGTAATTAATGCTCGTCAGCGACTTCGGATAAGGGGGTGCGAAAATCATGCGAACTGATTGGCACGGGCCAAAAAATCTTTTCGGATGAGGCCAGGTATTCGAATGACACAAATTCGAATAACCCAGATATTTTTATATAGAAATAAGAAGGAGAGTGATCGGGACCAACGAAGTGTTTCGAATGACGCCGGGTATTTGAATGAGAGGTGGTGGAGTAACCGGGGTTCGACTGTATAAAGTAAAATATATCATGTTCAGTCAGCAGTTGTATCTTATATGTGTTATCGAGATTAGATAGCTCTTCCCATAAAGGCCCAGATCTTAATGGGATATACTTCAATCAGATGACTATAAAATTTATCTAAGGGATTGTGTCGTTCTGTATTTCTCTATCCTCCCCTGATTGCAGCATGGGAAGGAGGAGAATCTGACATCGCTTAATGACGGGGTCGTAACTTGGTACTTAAATTCATATAGATTGATAATTTATTAAGACTGTGTCATCAATCAATATACATTTTTAGGATAGGATTACTTATTTTTGGGTCTTGAGAATATGTTTCTCGGCTTTTTGACTAATGTCCATTTATAGATAGACATGTATGCTGGAAGAGTAATGCGAGTATCAGATGATTTCGGTCCCAAGTTTAACAAATTAAATACCATATATTTGTCCAAAAACTTTCGGAGGATTGTTTATTAAATTAATGTTTTTCATTTCATGTATTATATTAAATTATATTTTTCCACACCCCTCTACACAAGTAGTTCAACTAAACATACTGCCGAATATCTTTCTTAAAGATATTTCTTGTGTTTAAATTTTAAATGAATATCTTCTTTTGTAAAATTAAGGAATCACAGACGTTTTCATGATTTACTTAGTTGTATCAACCGTCGATATCAAAATTTATCATTTCTATAAAGTGGCCATGATCTGAATATTTTAGGAAAATAGCCATTGGTTTGTTCAAAAGTGACCGCTGTGATCATGCCATTTTACAAAGCAAGGGCAATAAACCGCCAGAAGTCAAGTGATAAAGCGCATCACGTGTTTCTCGTCATATCTTGTCCAATCCTCGACATGAGCAAGTAAACATACTGTAAGTATGCCAAAAGCCCCCTCAGCGGGCTAGTGGAGTGGGGCGTTTGTTTGCCGTCAGTATTTTATGTCACCAAGAATAGATCATATATTACTTCGTCTTTATTAAGTACAAGTTTCTGCTCCTACTAGATGTATTTGATTCATGACATAAAAATGAAATAAATGCACGCAAGTATATACATGACACACGCGGGCATACATCCTCTACCCCCACCCATAACATACCTTATGGATCAGTAATTCACCCGCATCCATAAATTCAAATACCATCTACGGGGTTATTACTTACACTGTGTTTTATTCTTGTTTTGTATCACAAGTTACAATATTACGTGTTATAAAATAATACATAAACACTTTAAGATGTTTGGATCGTCTTTTTTTTTTTTTTTTTTTTTTCAGGATTAAAATTACAGATATTACATTGTAATTTAGATATTACTCAGAATTATCAAATGATTTTGCCGCCAGTATTGATAGTTAGAATTCCTTTGAATGGTCAGGACAGCCATGACGTCATGACGCGTGTGCTGTCGAGAATAGCAGGTTCAAGACTGGTTTATCCATAACTCATTTGCATTTCAATTAACTTTTTAGCATCCTTTTGTTTTTATATGTTTCTTGCATTCCCCCAATATGATTTTAAAACATATTGGAGATTATTCTAACAACTGTTTATGAACCCTTACCCCGACATGTATAAAAGCTTGTGAAGTACGTTTGGACATTTATATTATGATAAAATGCTATATAAATGGGGTTTAATTATAATAATATTACAAGTGATAAACAGGTTTATAGCTTACACAAGACACATTACTGCATTTCACAAGATTATATTTACTAGCGTTATGTTCCCTGAAAGCATGAAGAAAGATAAAAACCGTAACTCTGTATCATATTGCTTAAACTTCGATCAGGAAACAGGTTCTTATAACTTATACTAACCCCCTCGACGATTCGTGGGCTGGACCACGGAACTAGGTTACAATTTGCACTAAAATGATAGCATGATTAATTCATTCATTTTGATACAACAAAAGATTATATCACAATTATTATATAATGATCTTCACAACGAAACGTTGTTTTATATTTCTGTTTTTTTTTTTTTTTTTTTTTTTTTTTTTTTTAAGAAAACAACCATTTATTGTCAATGGTATTCATTAATTTCGGATAAATATTATTTAAAAATATCCGTATTCAGAGGGACTTTCTTATATTAAATTACGCACTTTTCTAACACATTATCTTAAAGTCCAAATTACAACTTTTCTTAAGACTTTCTTTCTCGAAGAAATACCATTAAGGTACGAGCTATGAGAAGAAAATATGTACGATAGATTATTGAAAAAAAAAATCATTTAAACTCACCGTATATTGTAAGTCAAACCGGAAGTATATTCATTTTATATATCAAAAGTTAACACTTGCCATTTGTAGTTCATTACGTAAAATGAAGAAGAAAAAAAAAACGCACGTGAAGAAAACAAAATTAAATTTTTTTTTTTTTGAGAATTCAATTTGAAATTACATTTTCTTATACATGTCCTTATAATGACAATGCTGATTTTACAATGTCGATTTTTTTTCTTTTTTAATTTTTCACAAAAATATTGTGATTTCCACCAGGTATACAAAAAAGGCACAACCTACAACCGTGTACATTTAGCTCACTTGAATTACTAGAATCTAGAATATTAAACACACTATCGAACATCAGCCAAACAAATGAAATTTACGTTTACATAAATATATTTATTCGAGAAAAGTTTAGGTTTTGTTCGTCAAACATTTTGACATGATCTTGATTAATTCAGTAATTTCACGAATGGTCGGGACAATAAAACAATGGTGGGCATCTCTGTCATATCTCGTTCTCTCCGTGTCGCACATTATAACGACAACGCGTCGGTGCGAAATACACACGCTTGCCACGTCTTCGTGCCGACTTATCGCGACGGCGCCTTTCAAACGTCCGGATGTGACGATAAAAACAACGTTAGCGCCTATTTTGACCTATCCGCGTACAAGAGTGTCGTGCTGTCGCGTCCGCGCGTTCTGTGTGTGAAGCTCGAAACTACAGCAAAGTGCAATTGTCGTGCCGTCGTGTTGTCGCCTTAGGGTTAAGGATATGGTTTGGGATACCCTAACCATAATCACTTATGAAATGTTAATTGAAAAAAGCGTTGATTATAAACGTAACTATATGTTAATAACATATTTATACACGTACCTGTGTAGTTGCTGCCTCCGATCACAAGTTTTAACCAGGGAGATCTACTACATAATAAACGAAATGAAAAGGAAGTCGTCTTGATAAAAATATGATTAACCCTAAGCCTATTTGTTCTCTCGGAACATGCTAACGCGAAGACGCGACATAAGTGTATATTTCGCACCGTCGCTCTGTCGTGATATCACTTATATGCAATATGACAAATCTTGGCCACTATACTTCATCTTTGTCGTCGTCATTGGTATAGCGACCGGTTTAAACTGCAATTACCCGAGACCTAGGTCTTAGAAGGTGATGGACACGGAACAGATCATGGTTTGTTTAATAACAGTAATATTCCATATCGTTAGGATTGACCATAGTGTGTGTGGGTGTGTGTGTGTGGGGGGGGGGGTGAAAATAGTTTATGTGTAACCTTTTATTAGTTGTTAAAGCAAGTACCAAGTATGATAATTAAAGACACTGTTTCTATCGTGTTGTTTTGGTGATTCCTTTACCGTCTATTTGCATCTGAAATTAGATAAAAGGTATTTGTAAGGTAGTTTTAAATCATAAGGAGGGGAGAAGGGAGATAATACATGGAACGATACTTGAACAGACACTGACTTGACTACATGAGTTTACCGTCGCTTGGACAGTATTGAAAATTTGACGCAGTTGATGCAATATTTTTATTGAAATCATTTGTTAATAAGCAATTACGAAATCGAAAGAAATTGTATTGTTGTTACGTGGATCAAAAGAAATGGCATTTGATACAAACTTCTGAAAAATAGGATTAATGGGCGTATTTTTCGTGTAATTAAGTCAATATAATTATATGATGTTAAATTATGTGTTAGTCATATGGGTTCATTAACAGAATTCTTCAATAGCAATATTGGATTATTGCAGGGGGAGATCATTTCTCCAATATCATTTTCTCTATTCACTAATGATATCGAGTTATTTTTAAGTGAAAATGATAATGTACCATTAACACTCGATCAAATATCAATTTATTTATTACTGTTTGCAGATGATGCAATAATATTTTCAGAAACGCCACAAGGACTACAAAAATCTTTATCAAATCTTCAAGTTTACTGTGAAAATGGAAACTTAATGTTAACGTGGAAAAAACAAAAGTAGTTGTATATAAAAAGGGAGGTTATAACAGGGATGAAGAGGTTTTTAAATATGACGATCAAATACTAGAAAAAGTACCTTCATTTAACTACTTAGGATTGGTGTTATCAATCGGGGAATCATTTATGTATGCAATACAAACATTAGCGGACAAAGGTGTTAAGGCCATGGGGAACTTATTTTCAATTACTAAAGGTAAAGAAATACCTATTTAATATATACTTCAATTATTTGATACATTTGTTTCATCAATATTACATTATGCATGTGAGACTTGGGGCTTTTCAAAAGCAGAAAATATAGAAAGGGTACATTGGAAACTTCTAAAAAGGTTACTTGGTGTTAAAGTAGGTACAATCAATCATGCTATTTATGGCGAATTATGAAGGTATCCTTTATATATAACAGGATATGCTAGAATAGTTAAATATTTTTTGAAATTACATTCTGTAAAAGGAAATAATTGTATTTTATATAATACGCTAATTAACATGAGAAATGATGCTGAAGGTGACAACGACTGTATTAACTGGTGTTCACAAGTTAGGGATATGTTACAAGATTCAGGCTTTAACGATGTTTGGTTGTTCCCGGAATCAGTAATCATAAAAGTATTTATACCTGTTTTTAAACAAAGACTTATTGATAACTTTATATGTGAGAAAAGAATCACTTGTCTTATTTAGGGAATTAAAATTAAGCTTTGAGATATCAATACTCGTATATTGAAAAAAATAAAATGTATTAAATTATTAAGAAATATATTTGCAAACTTAGATTATCATCGCATATGTTAAACATTGAATATGGAAGACATTTGAATATTAAAAGAAATGAAAGAAAATGTACTTAAGAAATAAGAACGATGTAGAAGATGAATTTCATTTTGTGCTTATATGTTCATTATTTGAAATCTTAAATATATAAAAAGACATTTCTATATTAGACCCAGTGTGGTAAAATTTGTTCAACTTTTAAATTCTAATAATGAAAATGATCTTAAGAAATTAGCCTTATTCTGTAAACATGCTTTTAAGTTGAGACATAATAGAGACATAATACATTAAATGGTAATACTTAATTTTTACAGATTTGTAATGATTTTGAAAGATGTATATAACTATAATTTATTAGGATATATAATCTACCTTTTGCACTCTCGCATTGCTATATCTTTGCGCACTGTATGTGTATTATTTATGTTATATGTAACTATGAACTGTATATGTTCAAGTAATATCAATAAAATGTATGTTCTGTTTTGTTCAGTATTTCAGTCATATAGCGACGTCAAGATAATTACAGGTGGAGGAAGACTCCGAATGCACGGAGGCATCCGGGTAGAACCACCGACTTACTTTAATTCGGTTTATGCCCAACTGTCCCACTTTTTGATATTTTGTTTCCCAACTGTCCCACTCAAGATTTTTAGCACCTTGCTGGGTGTGTTTTGATAAGGGATTATAATCTATTTCAAACTACAACACATTAAAATGAATTGAAGTTGTATTATCTGATTTTGTTTCTGATTTTTTTTTTGATTTTGTATTTTAAGAGGTAAAATTTCATGTTTTAGTTATATTGTATTATTTCTTTCTAAAATGTGTTTATTAAGGTCCATTAATTAGGGTTACTAAATTAATTGTAATTTATAGTGTAAACATGCATTCCTTTGATCTCTGGCTTTAAAGCTTATGTGAATTGATAAAGATAAAAAATAATTTGAACTTATTAAGATAATTATCACCTCTGCTACTTTTTTCTTTAAATTGTGTTAATTGATTGGTCCAACTAAAGTCCATTTATCCTGTATATATTGCTAAGTGATTGGATTAAGAAATACAAACAAGTCCTTTGATCTAGCAGTTTACTACTTAAGGTAAACAATTTGATTTGAAGTAATTAACATTTTTGGTTATCAATTTATTGTGACTTTCAAACTGTGATATCTCATTAATGAACTGAACTGTATCAGATACAATATATTTACATTCTGATGTAAATGTCTTCATTTGATAGTAAAATTTCACTAAGTAACATCGTCTGAAATTATAAGCTAAAATGGCAAATGCACAAGTGAGTGTGCAGTTTGTCAAGAACCAACGTGGTGGTGATAGTCTGGTTTACAATGGATTCAGATACCAGGTCAAAAACCGAAAACCAACAAGGGTGTACTGGGTCTGTCATGTCCGAACCTGTTCTGCTAAAATCACAACAGCTGACAACATTCCAGTTTCTGTGACCAATACCCATAATCATGCAGCCGAACACATGGAACTGAAGCGCCATGAAATAAATCAACTCATGCGAAAGAGGGCACGCGAAGAAACCACGCCGATTCCGTCAATATATGAAGAAGTCATATCCAGTCTGAGAGACAGAGAATGGGACGAAGATGCAGAACAAGTCTGCAAAGGATTACCAACCTTCCCCTCCACCAAGTCATCTCTATACAGGGAAAGAGGTGCATTGAGACCGGGGATACCAAAGTCCAGGAGTGACATAGATTTGGATGGAAAATGGACTGAAACGCACACTGGTGAGCAGTTCCTACTGGTTGATGAGGCAGAGAATGACAACAGGATGCTGATTTTTGCTACAAGAACAAATCTCCAGCATCTGGCACAGAACCCAACCATATATGGAGACGGAACATTTTATGTGTGCCCAGACATATTCAGCCAGGTCTACACACTCCATGGATATATTGATGGACACATGTATCCGTTAGTGTTTGCCCTTCTGCCTGGAAAAAGTGAAAGGATTTACTGCAGACTTTTTCAACATCTTCAACAGAAATGCAGGGAAATAGGAATGGAACTGGGACCAGACACACTCCTGATAGACTTTGAGGCAGCAACCAAGCAGGCAGCTCGCAGAGTGTTTCCAAATGTGAATGTGAAAGGGTGTTTTTTTCATTACACACAGTGTGTTTGGCGGAAGATACAGAAGCTTGGCTTAGTTGGACTGTATTCTGAGAATGAGGACTTTAAGAAACTAGGAAGAAGAGCTGCAGTTCTGCCTCTAGTCCCCATACAACATGTTGAAGATGTGTGGTTTGTCGCACTGACGGATGCTGAAAATGCAGAGATTCCAGTGGATGTTTCAAGGTTCACAGACTATGTCACTGAACATTGGGTTGAGGGAGACAAGGACAACTGGAACCATTTCGAGGACCAAGAACAACAAACAACTTGGAAGGCTGGCACAACAAACTAAAGAAAAGTATGAGACAGTCACATCCGAACATTTACAAGTTCTTGGAAACAATACAAAGGATTGAAGCTGCCAATGCTATCAAAATTCTTCAGCACAGTGCCGGAGGAGTGAGAGAAAAGAAGAGGAGGAAATACCGACAACTTGAACAGAGACTGTCTGCCCTGAAACACAAGTACATGGCTGAAGAAATCACTGTGATGGAGTATGCCGATTGTGCATCGCATTTGATTCGGTTTGACGAGTAACTCTGTATAGAACAGATCAGTAGGGTGGAATGTCACAGTTGTTTAAATGAAATGCTTGTTTTCAAATTAAAACAAAATACAATAAATTGTACCACATCCGAATATAGCCCTGTCTTTATTTGATTTGTTCATGACACATGAAATAAAAATAATAAATATATGAAAACATAAAGAGTTTGTTTTCTTCATTTCAGAGAGAGAGAGAGAGAATACTGACAACATCCTAAAACATAAAATTAAATACTTATTATAAATAATTTTGCTAATAGCATATAACTTATTATAAATACTAATGCAATATATTACTAACCATAAATACTATTGCAAATTGCTCTTAATAATATAAGACAATAAGACAAATAATTGCACTGAAATATTCCATCCATTTAGGTAAAGACTATAGTCACTCATCCATGACAGTCTATTGTTATCCAATTAAGCATGATTCCCAACTGTCCCACCTTGATTTTTACTGTTTTATATAAAAGTGGGACAGTTGGGAAGACACCCTTTAATTCAGCTGGAAGGCGAACAGACTATGAAGAAGAAACAATCATAAATGATGATGATAATGATGGTGATGATAATATGATGATAGTGATCAACAGTAATTTAAAGGATAATGAGATTACTGGAACTTAATGATTATAAAAATAACTCATTCAGAAAATTAATTTTTAAAAAAAAAAAAAATCAAAAAGTGAATGATGTTGTGACTTACGTTCCCATCTCTCCCTGGGGTACAACGTATACGCCTCGGCTATGGCACGTGAGACCCGAGGAGCACGGGCACTGGTACACAGTGTGGTCCGGCTTACCGGATCCCTGCTTCACCAGGCAGCCTGTTGAACGATATACGAGGGGTGTCTCGGAAGTTCGTAGAATTACTTTTAAAGACTTACACCTGTTTTTTTTATACTTTACTTTAGATTTTCATTATTATGACATATAATATGGCACGCTTGACTTAAGTTTTCATAGAAGCATAACTAATGTTACTCGGCGCAAAGGAGTATTTGTATTAGACGGACGACAAGAAAAAAAAAAAAAAAAAAAAAAAAACACGCACAAAAACGATATTTCACTGTGTCAAGCCGTGTTACTATAAGCATTACCAAAGATTGTTGCTTGCATCAATTCTGATCACAAGAGCTTAGTTTGTTTCTCTTTTCCCGACCCGTCCTCATTTTTCACCTATATTTCTACATTTTTGGCCTGACTTTTTTCTCTTTTTTTTGTCAGAAAAGTATTTTAAACCGGATAAAAGTTATTGAAATTCATTGAAAGTATAATAAGCTAGGAGCACACAACGAAAATCATGATAAAACAGATCTAGAAAAACCTATTTCTGCTACTGAAAATATAGAGTCCAAACTACATGTCTTTATTTAAAGAATTATTATAGATGTTATCGTTGTGGACCTTCTAATTACGGTCTATTTGGCAACATTAAAAACAAGAGCACCGCAATGCGTGGCAATATACGCCCGAAAGTATTGTAATGTGAAGAAGCCTTGTATATTATATGGTACAATACTTTTGTCTATCAAAGGCCAAATTATTTTTCACAAACTGCTGGCATAAGAAAAGAATTTTTGTTTGACGCCGACGTTGTTTGCTGATATATCTACATATACTTTGGAAACTTTCAGATCATAGGGCACAAAATCCAGCCTTCATGCACATCTACATATAAAGGCAAATTATATTGGTAAGTGTGAACCAAATCCCTCCAGTAGAGGAGGAGGTGGAGCTGCGTTCACAAAGTTCTACTTATAAAACTGCATATAGAAAAAAATGAGAAGGGGCCATAACTCTTGAAAGCTGCATGTGAGAGCAAAATCCAGCCTTCATGCACATCCACATATAAAGGCAAGAAATGTTGGTACGTTTGAACCAAATCCCTCCAGTTGTGGAGGTGGAGTTCTGCTTATAAAACTGCATATAGAAAAAAATGAGAAGGGGCCATAACTCTTGAATGTTGCATATGAGAGCGAAATCCAGCCTTCATGCACATCTACATATAAGGGCAAGTATTATTGGCAAGTTGGAACCAAATCCCTCGAAAAGTGTAGGATGAGTTGCACTCACGAGGTTCTGCTAATGGACAGGCGGACGGACAGACGGACGGCTGAGGGTGTAACATAATACGACCTTTCGGGCGTATACATATGTATAGACGGAAAGAAAAAGGTGAAGTTTATCACTTACCAGATCCAGATGTCCCCATGGCAGAACAGTGCCCGTGAACTGATCGTTTGCCGATTGGCTGAAAATCGCTGACGCAACATTCGGAGTCTGCGCAGTCAGCACCGGAAGCACATGCCTGATTCAATGTCTTCACATCCGGGGAAGAACTCGCAGTGCAAACTCCTGCGGAAAAAAAACGGCTTGGTCATAGGCAGCTTAAAATATTTCAATTGCAGTCCAGAATCACAAGATATACTTAAGTTCGCTCTTACTAAGTCTTATTTGTTCCCTTTTTTATCCATACACGGATCTCAATTAATAAAATGTAATTATATCTATTTTATATCCATTTATAGGTAAATTACTTGGATTGAGATATCAGAAGAATGATTTTTGTTGATTCAAGGAGATAATAAGGGAAAACTCAAAACAACAAAGGCCAAATGTAGAGGAAAATCACTCTCCCTTACCCAGTTCTCCCTTGTTGATGACGAGGGCGCCTGTTCCCACACACAGGTACCCGTCATTACAAGGGCAGTCATAATACAGGCCGTCTGTGCCGGTCTCCAATCCGCCAACCACGATACACCCTACACGGGGCAACGGAAATGATCATCATTAAGATTTTCTCTCTTTCTTAAGTAGGTAGGCTTCAGCAACTGTATGCTTTTGCTATTGAACCAGATTTTTCACCGGATTTCGTTCAATCAGAAATGATCAGAAATTTTATATATTAGCGCACCCTCTGAAAGGCAGTCTTCTCATTGGCTAATGGTCCAGGCTGGTTTATCAACTTTTCACAAATGTAACTGGGCATGAAAACTGTGCGTAAAATCAGAGATACAGCTGTTATGTAACGGTAACGGATTTAAATATGACCTTACGCTTCAGTTAGTGACTTTACATTGTCCCAAAATATTACAATCTTCGGAAAATCTCAATTTCATATAGGCCTATTTTTCACGCCCATCTACACTATTAGCTCAACTAAGCATCCTGTAGAATGTAATTGTTAAAGATACATGTATTTTTTGTTTTCCATGAAAATAGGGACAAGCATTCATCCTTTACTTTTTGTATTAAAATCCGTTTTAATAAGCATGATTCCTGTATGTCACACATTCCTTTTCTCTTTCGCCATTCTGGGGGCCTCCGTGACCGAGAGGGTAAAGTCGCTGACTTTAACACCCACTCAGCCCCTCACCGCGTGGGTTCGAATCCCGGCAGGGTTATTCGAATTTTCATGTGGGGAAGCCTTCCAGCTGGCTTGCGGTAGGTCGGTGGTTCTACCCGGATGCCTCCGTGCATTGGGGTCTTCCTCCACCTGTAAGTAGCTGGACGTCGCTATATAACTGAAATACTGTCGAAGCGACGGTAAACTCAAATAGTCAAGTCAAGTCTTTCGCCATTCTCTACTCTTATCTTATATGTTCAGCAGACAGCGTACATGACCCACTTGTACACATTTACAGGTTAAAGTTTCAAACTCGCATCACAACCTATAATTGTGAGACGTGGCTTATTTTTCGCTGATCTTTCAAAGACTTACTTGCCATAAATCATAATCATTTTTTTTAAATATCTTAACACACCTAATCAAACACACCTATTCTAGAATAAAAACTTGCTCACTTGAACCGTCGGTTCCACGTTTTGTGCACGTGCCGTGAACTAGCCTGAGCAATTCCGGCGACAGGTCGGCAATGTTTGCCCTCTTGCCACGAGGTTGTATGTAACTAAGGCAGCATTCGTCGGCAGCACAGTCGGAACTGGTGTTACAGAAACCAGCCAGGGCGCCGTGACCTGGGGCCGGAATAGCCTGCCACAATTTTACATTATTTAACATTTTGGGTAATTAGATGTCATTGCAATGTGAATTTTATATCGAACATTATCATCATCGTCATCATTTCCCCCTCTCCATCAATCCCCATCAACATCATCATCATCATCATCATCATCATCATCGTCGTCTTCGTCAACATCATCATTATTAGCGTCGTCGTTGTTCTTCTTGTCTTCGAAGTAGTATTATTAATTGACGTTGTCACTGTCATTATCAGAAAAAGATACATGCATCCACTGTATTGCTCTTTAATGTTTTGATCATGATCATTACCTGCAGCTGTAGCGAAAGTCGTAAAATTTGGTATGGTATAGCACCATTGCACGGCGCTCAGCATATAGGGTAGTTCCAGGACTGGTTGCCCAGTGTCACTACATTCAATGATATAATTCAACAATGAAAATATCAGCTTAATTTCTTCGTGTAAACAATTAAAATAACACCGCTCTTTTTTATTTAAAAAAAAAAAAAAAAAAAAAAAAAAAAGGGAAACCAAAATACGTGCTTACGTATACATATTGTAATCCACAAAGAATAAATGCCGTTAATGCCGTAAGCCACAACATTATATTGAAATCCTGAATTTATAAAGGTGAGATAGCCCTCTAGAAACGTTGCCTTAGTTTCCTTTTGTTGGTCTACGTTCAAACAAGTTTATCTGAAAATGAATGACCCGATCTGACTGCTTTGGCACATAGATAAACATATACACACGTTTTGTTTTAAAATGAATGAATTTCAAGTTCTATGTATTATTTATTTATTATTAATAATAAATTAGAATAATTGATTGTTCCAACACTGTGTTGTTCTGTCTCGACATATTCTGCATGAAGATGGATTTACCCCTAGTAAATATTAGTATCAAACGGAGATTATGAAGCAGACTATAGTATATTGCAGATATAAGATCGGCCCCAGATATGTCTCAATGTACATCCAAGAGAAATATTATGATAAAACAACTATATCTACATCAAAGAAACTATAATTCTGTCAGAATACTATATTGATATTCCGTGAATTCAGCTAGTTGTCATCTTAACAAACAATGGTGCGTAGCTTTTTCTGTAAGTATAGGAAAAAACTACCAGTGACAACCGTTGATATATTCATTCGGATATATCTTACGTTAAGTAGGTCCAAAGTAAAGTTAGACAGCTTCAACACACACACACACTGTCTGATCAAAACATTATTTTGACACATAGTGAATAACTGTAACAGTAAATATATAAATGAATTCATAAGTATTTCAAAACAGAAAAAAGACTTTTATTGTCTCTGCCTTAACTGACCATAGTTGCTCAGTGTTTCAATGCCATTTTGTTTTGAGCAAGTTCTTTTCTCTCTTGATACAATCATTTTTTGCGGCGGGTAATCCCCTGTTGAACCTAATATGTCACGGAACGTGTTTGTCACATGTGTCTGATATATCCGACCGAATAAATGACATCTGTCTAATGTGCAATATTCGTTTGGTCATTTTTTGAAGTTTACACAGAAACGTATATGTCACATATTTTGTGAAAATTACATTTATTTGTTAAACACATTCCGGGGCCTCCGTGGCCGAGCGGTAACAGTCGTGGACTACAAATCTCTCAGCCCCTCACCGCTGTGGGTTCGAATCCCGGTAGGGACTTCAGATTTTTCATGTGAGGAAGCCTTCCAGCTGGCTTGCGGTAGGTCGGTGGTTCTACCCGGGTATCTCTGTGTACTCGGGGTCTTCCTCCACCTGTAATT
>CM037786.1:54267274-54317274 GCA_021229015.1 Solen grandis | reverse complement strand
CATTTCTAGGTACCAGGGTACTCAGTAAGTATTGAAAATAAAGGATAATACTAAGTAGGCCAGTAAAACTTGTCTTTTCTTCAGAAACAGTCCTATGTTTGGCTACGGGTCAAGATGGCCCTGCTGTCCTTGGACATCTAGTTGTACTTTTTCCTATCTGCTGTGATCCAAACATGCCTATCTCTGGAGTTAGCATTAACATCAGTGCTTAACAAGCAAGGGTGTTAGATCAGTCCATAAGGTGCAAGTTTGTTACACTGGATGAATTGTTTTATAAAGTTTCTTAGAATGCTGTAATAGATTCACTCCGAGTAGATAGAATTTCTCACAAGAAAACTACGCAATAATTACACAGGTTTTAAACCTATATGTATCACCAAATTATTGGTTATTTTAAGTATAAGGTAATGAAAGGTTTGAACAGGTCACCAAACTGTGAATCCTGTTTTCTCATTTTAATTAATTACAAATTATTGATAAAATTGAGGTAATAATCCTAAAGCATGATTGTGAAACAGTATGATAAGTTGATTTGATAAGATGCAATCATGGAAATTTAATATGATCTTTCCCCTGTGCTGTGAAGTTGAACATCATTACATTAATGCCAGATTTATTGTTATGGGTAATACATTTGTAATATGCCAGTAATCCTAATGGAGTGTTCAAAATAGATGTATTAGTGTATTTGTAGGATGTGTGTTTAAACCAATAACTGAGATTTACTGTAAAACATGACCTCAGATTTTCATTTCGTGCTCTGTATTGATTACATGTTATACTTTATAGCGCTTCATCCAAAATATTGTTTTGATTGATTATTTAGAGATTTTCATTTAATGATTATGGTTGTTAATTTTGATATTTTTTGTCTTTCATTTTTATAGGTCATGCCTTTGAGGATATTTTGTAAATTGTACTTTTGATGTATATTATGTCGGTATGTCAACATGATGGTAAACAAATGTATAAACCCTTAATAGATGAATGTGTTGTTCTCATCCACTTAAAGAGGGAATGGTATACAGGAAACACCATGTCTTAGACAAGTCCAGGTGTAGATGAACAGCTCACATGTCCACAGTTTTAGAGCAAGGTTTTTCGTATTCCATTTCAGTGAGAGTAAGAGAGGCTCTGTCAAATCATTTTGTGCTAAAATCGTCCACCCCATCTGTACCTGCATTTAATGTATTGATATATCCTTTGCATGGGTGAAGAATGAGTTAGATTGCTATTTATGTAGAGATTATACTTTAATTATGAAGTCTAGATTTGTTTTTACATGGCCATCATTTATTAGAAGCTTATAGTGCTAATTCATTGAGCCATTGTTCCAAATGGTGCAGGGACTTTGTACACAGTGTCAATCAAGTACATGTACTTCAGTTTACTCTCTACAGCTTTGTTTGAATCTTGTTTTATGTGTGATTTCATTGAGTATAAATACAGACAATAGACCAAAGTGCTGATATTGCTATATAAATGTACATGAGTTGTATAAATCCTACTACTTTATTCACAGCAAGTACTTCAGAAGGTTATATAGGGGTTTGACATTGACAAGCTATAACTATCTTCTCTAAGGTCAAATACTTGTCATAAAATGAAGTACTGCCACATGTAGACATCTGCAGCTCTTGTCCATCTGAAGTGGTATAGTCCAAGTTATCACTGTTACTGGGATAAAATCCAAAGGGAGGGAGTTCTCCAGCACATCACAATTCTTGAAATGGTTACAGGACTGTCAGTGTCATTCAATCTGTCATGTATTGCTGAATCTGTCACTGTATCATGCTAGCACTGTAGGTGACACTCAAAG
Organism: Solen grandis; assembly: GCA_021229015.1. Taxonomy (NCBI): domain Eukaryota; kingdom Metazoa; phylum Mollusca; class Bivalvia; order Adapedonta; family Solenidae; genus Solen; species Solen grandis. Next base: position 54,315,455 of record CM037786.1, on the reverse strand, counting down.
TCATTACTGTAACTTGTAGCACTGAAGATGACATTCAAAGTCATTGCTGTTACATGCTAGCACTGTAGATGACGTTCAGACAGTCACTATGTAACTTGTCGCACTGAAGATGACATTCAAACAGTTATTGCTGTTACATGCTAGCACTGTCTATGACACTCAAACAGTCATTACTGTTATATGTTTACACTGTAGATGGCATCAGTCATTATTGTAACATGCTAGAACTGTAGTTTACATTCAAACAGCTATTGCTATAATATGATTGTACAGTGGGTGACACTCAAACACCCATTGCTGTAACATGCAGACACAGTAGATGACATAAATTGCTAGCACTGTAGATGACATTCAAATAACCAGTCATTGCCACAGAACCTTGCAGTTTAATTGAAGAAGTGATGCAGACAGTTCTTGCTGTGAACTGCTAGGACAGTGACATTCAGACATTGACTTGGCTATATACGCTTTCTGTGTAGCTGAGCTTTACTCATCTGTATTCGTATTGTTAAACAATATTACCTTTCAAGAGATTTTTATTTTTACCTCAGGAATTTCTTTTCATTTTGAGCAGTATTTAAATATTACTCTTCAGGCAGTTTACCTAGGATTCAGTTTTTTTAGTGATCGCCCTTTGTCTGTCGTCCGTCGTGCGACGTCTACAATTTGGCTTGTTAACACTCCAGAGGCCATAATTTTAGGCCTATCTTCATGAAACTTGGTCAGAATGCTTGTCTCCATAAAATCTTGGACAAGTTCGAAATTGGGTCATGTGGGGTCAAAAAGTAGGTCACGAGGTCAAATCTTATAAAAACCTTGTTAACACTCTAGAGGCACATTTTTGGCCCAATCTTCATGAAACTTGGTCGGAATGTCTGTTTTCATAAAATCTTGGACAAGCTTGAAAGAGGGTCATGTTGGGTCAAAAAGTAGGTCAATATGAAAAATACAACATATGTTGCTCATTTATAATCAGGTGAGCGATTCAGGGCCATCATGGCCCTCTCGTTTATTTCATTACTTTTATAAAGACAAGCTTTAATTCTGCTAAAGTTTCCCTGTGAGATGTAAATAGACCAAATTGAGACCCTTAGACCACTACTTTGTCCATGAATCATAATACTTTACAAAATTTAGGGTGTTATTAGATGGGGACTGTTACACTGTGGCTCTTGAGACCTTCTTGCATTTTGGGAGGGGGGGAAGGTGGAATCTGTATTGCACTTCATATGCCTGATTCAGCTGAGGTTGATTTCAACGAGCCTGTGTACGATGTAGAACAAGTGGTTTCCCTTGACAACTAGGTGTTTAGAGCGCAATTTGGTCATAAATAGGCCACCAGTTAAGATGGATAAAGATCCAGATTTTGTCTTCCTGAGATGAATAATGACTGGGAAAGGTTCCATGCCACAGTCAGATTCACACTGATAATGGTACATTGACATTTTCAAAGAAATTTAATTGTCCCCAGTCACTGGATGAATGTCACTAATGCACAACCTCTGAGTTCCACCTTATTTCTTACTTGGGACTGATTGGCTTCAAACCAAAGCTATAATGTTCCATGTTACAAGGCAGCCAAAAGTCTGTCCGTCCATATGTCAGTGTTTAGACCAGTCCCTGTCTAAGTGTTATCTTAGAAATATAATCATTGGTTTGGTTTTAAACTTTGGTTAAAGGTCAATGTCCCTGTGGAACCAGATCTTGTTTAGATCATATATTGTTATGAAGGAGGCAAGTAAGTTAATTTAGTTTTAGCCATATCATGGTAGTTAAATGAAGTGTTAGTTTTCAGTTTTTTCTCAGTGATTGAGACACTGGTGCTCTCGCCCAGTAATCAGTAGCTCATGTAACGTTGTGGTAGAAGTGGATGATCAGGTTTATTACAAACAAAATATTGTTGTTTGTGTCAATCATAGCTTCTGATACTATTACAGTCTGCAAATAACATTGTGCAATATTGTGCAATATATTCTGTGACCTGATAAGAGATGATAATGTAATCATGTAAAACTTAACACATGATAATGGTGGCATACAATAGTGTCACCCTTGTCTGTACAATTGTAGTGTAGATTTGTGTCTAGCTCTGTATTTTTCATTGGGCTGATATATTTCAGACACAGATGCTTATAGTGGTTAGGTTTATTTCCAATCAGCATGAATCTCTAGAATAGCACAATTTATCATTTATTGTCCGACTTCCTCAGTGAAGAAAATATGTCTGGAGAATTCAGTGTCATGTTTTTATATAATGGGCATTTACTCGTATTTGATGATTTTTGGTCAATATTGTAACTTTGCCCTCAGAAGAGTGGTGCAATGTTTTTGTAGATTATGATGAAAAGAAATGTTAATATTTTTGCAATCCGAGGTCATACCTTGGTCCATTATTTCCGAGTTTGTGTTTTTCTCGTCTTTTATGGGGGAGTGGAAATGATGTTCATGTACAATTGTTGATTAGAAGTTTTGATTACCTCCTATTATTTATCAATGCTTTAGATAATGATTCAAAATTGCATAGGTTTATTGTGATGTCAGAAACGAAACGGTGTAATATCACTGAGTTGGCAAAATACCAAATTAAGGCAAGTCATATGGTCAGTCTACAACATTATATGTAAGGCTTTAACGACATGTGGCAGGTGGTGAGCAGAGCATTAAAACTAGACCACCATAGCTTTTTAGGTGGTATGTTTGTGTCTGCTGGCAGTACTCTCCCTTCAGCCAGGTGTCTGAACTATGTGGTTTGCCCTTTTTGTTGTGTGAAGGTCTGTGTTGTTACACTGGTAGCATTCTGGTCAGGAACGGGGCCCCCCAAAAGTCTTGGATTCATCCATCAAACAGAGGCTCCTGGGCTGGCTTTTGTATTTAAATTTCTCTTTCATCTGAATTAAACAGATTAACATCTACTACAGAGTTTCAGGTTTAAGCTACAGTGGATGGTTATGGTAATGACAATTGGTAACACTAGTGGCAGTGTTAATGCTAATGTTACACTTCTTTGTCCATACTGTAATGCTCCCATGTCCATACTGTTATAATCACATGTTCTTACTGTAGCACTCTTGTTTTGCTTTCATTTCCCTGAATGACTGAAATACTGTCAGTTGGACTTTAAATCCAAGTAAAGAAACATGTTACTGTGTCATTACTGTTGTACCTCCTTGTCCCTACAGTTACTTAGCCATGTCCTTGCTGTCACACTTATTGTCACACTGCTGTGTGTTCCTTTATAAGATGTGCTACATGTTTCAACATGAAGTAATCAATAATTACCAGGGTGGAGAATGGATACTAGAAGACAGGTGGATATTCTCAACTACTACATTGTGTTTATGACCTTAGGTCAGTATTTTTTGTATATATATGATGTTGGAGATTTAACTGTTTTAATACTGCTGTATTTTGTTAAATTAATGTTTAAAATTGTCGAAAATGTTTAAATGGCCATGCATGTTTGGTCTTCCTGTTATAAAATAGTGTTAAAAATTAAAATCATGAATAAGTTCTTGCTAAAGAAAATGTGATTGAAATAGCTGATTCTGTAGGTACTTATCAGTTCTATACAGTATACTTTTTCCATTTATAGATCTCTATACAGCTATTTTAACTTTATTTTAATAAAACTCAAACTTTAAAGGACATTAAATGTTTTTTTCTTCATAAACTATAAAGAGAGAATGCAGCCAGACCATTGGGCATGCATGTACGTATATTTGTATAATAAGTTAGATTGTTCCTACTAGTTTGTTGTAAAGGTACCTAATACATTGCTTTGACCGAAAAACTGTTTTTTTTAAATATGCTTTATAGATTTATAAATTGTATGTAAAAAAAAATACATTGTTTTAGATACAATTTAATGATATTCTTAGAGTGGTGAAGCACAGTTGAAAAAAGGTAGTTTTTTTGTCAAAGCAATGTACCGGGTACTTCTGGTTCATTGTTAACAGTTCAAACAGCAATCTTTCTCAGCCTGAATGATTGATTTTCAGTGGAACATTAAACCCAAGCAAGCAAACAAACATTGTCCGATAGAAATATTTTTTTTTTTTTTTTAATATTCTTATTAGTAAAAAGATAAGGATATTATAGATTGATTGCAAATAATTTGTCTGAAAGTTAATCGGTTATAGACTTGTTTTTCTTGTTGTATTTTTTTTCCTATTACTTTCCTTAATAAAAACACACAAAAAAATGATGAAAGTTTCTATATATTTTTTTCGCTAAAGGTATTGCTTACTGATTTAAGTACATATTTCATGTTACAATATTGCTCTCTCATTCTCTTGTAACGTTTTCATTGTCTAAATTTTCTTGAATACCACAGAATGATATAGAAATTAGTTCATCTCCTGTCTAATTGATACATAGTCATGTTGTAGTAACTTATGGCCGTTCAAGATCTAGTAAGGAGGTTTTTGATTGGTTGAGCCACCTCTTATCTTGAGTTATTTGGTATACCTTCCAATCAGATGACTTGATAGACATTTCCAGTATTTGTTATTATTATTTTATTTTTTTTTTTTTTCATTTCTTATAACTGTTGTGATTTATACATGTACTCATGTATAACGATTTTTGTTTGTAAAATGTATAGAAATAAAATGTTATATATGCCTTATAAGCAGTTTTATCTTTATTCCAACCAAGTCTTCGAAAATGCATTAATCAATTCATAAATACTTATGGTTGATTTTAACTTGAGCATCAAGAACCTTAACAATATAAGAGTACCCTTTTACTGGAAAAAAATGTATTTAAAATGAGTTTAACAGAAGTATCTTCCGATTGCAAGAGAGTCACTTGTTCGTGTTAACAAATTCTATTAAACTCAGTTGTTTTTTTTTTTAAGCAAAACTCTATCCTATACAGTAAAGATTTGCGTAATAAGAAGTGACACTTTGTTGGCATTTAAATTAAATGACTGACATTACATGTTACCATTATTCCCAGTATTGTTTGCGTGGCTGTGAAATTAAAAAAAAAAGTTTGAATGTCGCTTGCAACAAAATGCAAGTTTGTGACATAAATGAAGGTCATGTTTCATTGCTTCAAAAAGTTTATTCAGAAAAAAATAACAATATAAAACATTAAAACAACTGAAATATTGAAAAGATTAAAATACACAATAATAAAGATCACTTTTTACATGTACAACAAGATGTGCTTCAGTAAACACATAACTTTATATTACAAAGTACCACAACTTGCATCTAATCTTTGTTTTATTATTTTGGTAATTCAAAATATCAACACTTCTGCATGCTTACAAACTGCACAAAATATGACTGTTATGGACACTTTTTCGTAATGCAACTACACACTGTATGTACATAGAAATTCTAAATCCTATGACTGGCACACTTACTTATTTTCACTCTTTGGTATCTGAAGATAATAAGCAATAAACATCGCTCCCTGCCCTACTTCCCCGTGCTAAAAAATTATATATACGCCATAGGAGAACTCAGTAATGTTACTGTATGATTAATGTAAAATGCACCCGCCGTCTAAAGAAAAGAGACCTGTTTTTAATCGCTCAAGCGACAACTCCACTACGATTTATTTCACACAGTAATTTCTTATATTTATGGAATAAGTCTTTTGGGGATGTTTTGTTATGTATAATTACATTACGTCGAGAAAAAGATATAAATATTCAGGGAAAGATGTTCCCTTCATTTTAAAATTATGATACAATGCCTGAAAATTTTATTGAGTAATTCAAAATTTCGAGCGTGTTGGGTTTTAAAAGTAATTTCTTGACAAACACCCTCAAATTGTTTGAGGAAGAAACACGACAGAATCTATCACCAGATTTCCAGGCACCTGATACGTCTAGACAGATGATTGTGTTTTTCCCTCGTTGAAGTTATATTTTCGATGGAAGTGACCCAGCAAAGATTTACCAGTTTTATTTGATAAGATTAATATACTACCAAATCATTTTTAAATGTAATTAGAGTAGAAAAAATAAAGTGACAAAATGTTCGTCGGGAAATTTCTTAGATATTATTCCAATCATATTTAGATGTATAGAAGCATAATTATCCACAGCTCACAATATGGGCTAGGTGGTAATGGCGCAGTAAAAGCTTTACTCCTTTCATACAAAAAAAAGTGGTAAAAAGGAACAGCGAAAAAATACAGTACATACATGGAAAGAATGTTAGAAATATGCCAAGTTTTGTAATTGCGAATAATTAAAAATATTGTTCTTAAATTTTGAGTTATTGTTACACTTAAATAATTTTCTTCTTGACAAAGAATATCTTATCCACAAGATGACAAAATACGTCTACCATATTATTTGCATAATTATAAGAAAGGCTATGTATTTAGTAAGATATGGGTAAGACACTTATATAAATTGTGATAAGGATGGACCGACATACGATATGAGGGACTATTTGAAATGCAAACATGTATATATGATACATTACTGGATCATTATTTTTAAAAAAAAGCATATGTTTACAAAGACATATGAGGGACAATTTGCAATGCAATAAGAATCCTGGTGGTATGCACATACACTAGGGCATATGATTAGAGGGATTATTTGCATTAAAATAGAAGACATGTATACAAGGACCATCGTGTATAGACTGGAAGGTTGATTTAGAGACTTAAAAAGGATTGACCCTCAATGTAGATTATTACTATGTACATTACATCGTAAAATAGTTGTGAATCAACTACTGGATAAAAAGAAAAAATACAACTACTGTTACAACTGATGTTTTTCAAATATTCTTATTTTAAAACGTCAGTAGCTTTAAAACGTATATATCCTTATCATTTTTTATAATATAAATACCAGACATGGTGAAGAGGAAAAACCTATATAATCATACGGAAACGTTTTCTGTCTGTGAGATCATCAAACATAATCGTTTGTCGTCATGCAGTTTACGTAATTTTGTTTTATACAAGACCCGTTTTAGGTTTTATAAGATATATATGGTTTACAGTAGGTCATTAGTTTATACTGATTACGATCCCCATTTCATATACATATAAAAACATCAGCAGTTCTTCTCAGCAAAACACACTATCACATGAGGGACTGATTAATAAATTTTGTCTAAAACAAAAATGTACTTGTAATTTTAGATATACCAGTAATCTGAAATTAGTTTAACTTTTATAAAACCTGAAACTGTCACTAAATGAGAGTTCGCAGAAAACATTTCTCAATGAAATCTTAGCTTTTCCTTTCACTTGCAAAATATTCCACAATATTGTTTCTTAACAATATTGCGTTCTGTTGGAAATGAAACGTCCTCGTAGTGTATATCCAATTTAAGATGTAGCAAGGTGTTTGTAAACACTCTTGATCCGATTAAATATCAAATGATTTTATACAGATTATCGGGGTAAGAAGTACATACATATTATTTGATACTAAAACTAACAGGTACTGCAATTTGACTTATTATTTTGATAATGTAATAGTATTTCATACATCAAATTTCCAATATACGAGTATGTACATTATTACATGTATTGTAATGAACTATATTCAAATAAATATATATTGTAAAATACGCTACTGTAAGAAATTATAGATGTAAAAATGATTGTTCTACTGATAAAAATTAAATAAAGTTGGCTTGATGTGAAATTAATCTTAAATATATTAAAAATAAAAACAAGACAAATATACCACAGGTAACACTTCTACTACTAAGGTACGAAACATAAACACTGTAACTTGTGAAATGATAAAATTAATGTAGCGTAATTAATATAATTTCTTGCATTTTCAGCAAAGAAATTTTAATCATGATACCATGTAATCCAGTAAACCTGCATTACCATGAATGACTTGGTCAAAAAGTGTCAGTTATATACGGATTCTTTAAAAAGTTTAGGCACGCCCCTTTCGCTCTGAGGCCAAAAGTCTCACGTTGATAGAAGATTGTTGTGACGTCCTCAGTGAGGGCGGAGTTACATTGGATTGCGTTGCCTTACTATTGCAAGTGTACCGAAACGTAGCCTGACCAACTCTCGAGTCTTTCAAAATACTTTCCTTCGTAATTTTGAGACAGAATAATTTGTGAATGAAGACATAATATCCTTGGCGAAATCTGCGATTACACATAGCGTATATAATGGAATTCAAACAACTGTTGCTGTGACCTAAGAGAGTTCCCACCACGTAAACCTCCTTCGGCCACGTGTCACGAACATCCACAAGAACCGCAATCATGTAGGGACTCCAGCAAATCACAAATACTAAAAATGTCATGAAAAGAGTGAAGGCTAACTGGAGATCCTCTTTATTGACATGTGACTTCTTATTCCCATTGGTCATCGATTGTCCCATCAGATTTTTTGAAATTCGTGAGTCCTTTCTTCCTGACACTTTCTGAAGTGTCGCCCGTGATTTCCTGACGTACAGGAACACCCCGACATAAGAGACCAATACCACCACCATAGGAATGGCTATACCTGTCGTGGTCAGGAATATCGTGTAGGAATAGTTAGCCGTACGGTCGAACGTACACCCCATTTCTTTCAGTCCAAACGTGTGGCCTCCCCAGCCCAGCCAATTCGGGAGGTCTAAAATAATCACAAAACACCAGAGTCCTATGCAGTACATCATTGTCTTTCCACGCGTGTAGACGGACCGGTACAGGAAATACTTGCAGATACACACCACCCTGAAAATACATTGAAGAGATTAATCATTAATCTGGTAACATATGTAATTAATACTGAAATACACATATCTCGTGAGATGAACTTGGCACACAGTACTTACTGAAAATGTATTTCTTATGAGATAAACTTGATACTCGGCATGAAAATACATATAACTCGTGAGATGAACTTGGTACTCATACTCAGCATAACAATATAGTAATCTTGTGAGATAAACTACGATTAGTTATACTTTTTTTTCTTTTTTATTTCTGTTTCATTATAAAAGGTGTCAGTTTTTCGGGTTTAAAGATAAACTTATTGGACATCTTTTTTGTATGATACAATATATTGTGCAATATTCTTGAGCATATTAACATAATGTTTATCACTACATTTTACGGATATGTATTTAGTCAATGTTAAGTTAATGTAAAAATAAATGCTTAAATAGCATTTACTTACAATCACCGGTAACAATGATTAATAGCCACATAAGACACGTTCATTAAATTTCAGACAGTGAAGACTGCTTCAAGCTATATTTTATTTTAGTTTTAACATAATTTATTTCAAAACTGATATTGAAATTGGATTGGGCCACAAGTTCTAGCGACATTACGTAAAATAATTTCACAACTGAGAACATATTTTTCATATTTTGAAAATTAAACGCAAAAAAAAAAAAATCAAAAAAAAATCGTGAAACAGAATTCATGAACGTCAATCAGTAAAGCAACATTTCTCTAATTCATAATTCAAAACAAAAATGTTTTTAAAAAAAAAAAAAATATATATATAGAATGCTGTACAAAAGCTACGTTAGTGGGCATGTAGTATACCGAACACGTATATATACTTACTAATAAGAGTATTCATATAAAAATCACGCGTCATCTACAAACTAGTTTAAATCCCTCTTAAGTGAACTTTGCATGCATATATTAGTTAAATTAATTTTTATTATGAAATTTTTGGTTTAAATTAAAAATAATGGTTAAATCATTATCTCAATTTAAACTGTATAAGTGCACAAAAAGAAATACAAAATGAGAACATCTTTATCTCCTCCCAAATATTGAAGATTACAACTATAAGACATACATATAAAAGGAACATGAACTATGAGAAGCAAACAAAAACATGCATACAAGAAAAAAAAGGCATAATATGAATAGTTATTAAAAAAATCTAAGCATGAAATCGACGAAAATTAGTTACAGCGAAATTTGATGACTGTAAAGTACTTTATGACACTACATAACATCTCGAGTATCTTAAGGAATCATCCGTCATTAAATGTGATAATGGTCCATCAAATGATCGTAGAAATTTTATAGGAAATGCAAGCTTTATAGACTTTTAGAGCAAAAGAGCAAATAACTCCAAGTCAATGGATGCTTGCATCTGCAAAAAGGTATTCTTAAACATTTGGAGGACCATGATTATAATTTAATGATGGATGGATTACCTTAAATGAACATGGCACTGTAAATACCTGTTGACGGCGACAGCGGCTATGGACCACATGGAGACGATACAGCTGACGGTGCAGATACTGCCCAGCATGTTACATAACATCACCTTGTCCAGGAAAAACTTGGGCCCCCTGGTCACACCTGCAGCACAGTGCAACACAACTACAAACACAGCTACATCATAACTTGTCCACAGATCTTACTCGTTGAAGTGTAATCGCTTTGCATTTTCCTGCACAATTTCTTTCCAATTCCACCAAAGGCGTATAACTTGACAATATTAGCTATGTAAAACCAAGGGACACATTGACAAGATCTTCTTGTGATTAACGGTCCCTGATAAAATAATTATCTCCCCTGAGAACTCGTTTTTATCTCCATTTAACTAAAAACTCTGAAAGTTAGATAGGTGCTAAATGGGGTGAATGCTGTAGCCTATTTCGCACACATGCTAAATATGTTAAATGGGGAAGCTAAAAATGGAATTTACATAAAGCATTTTCTTAGTCAGACAGGTTTGGCTGAATTTGTACCTATTTACTAAATAGGCTAGGTTAAATGGGCGAACTTCAAACACATGTCAGATACTATGGCTATTGGCGGTTATTTACCTGTCATGTTCATTGGACACACGATGGACGTTATACAGAGGTCGGCAATGGCCAGATTCACTATGAAGAGGTTTCCAGTGTTCCTCAACAGTCTCTTGTAGCTGAGGACAGCACCGATCACCTGTAACAGACGGGTTCTACATTCTACAAACTTTTCTTTTTATAACTTACGGTAATATCTATTTGTGACTTCTTTAATACGTTTGAAGAAAAACTGTTTTAATGTGAATTCATGTTATTTCAGCCTGTACTATAATTTCACTTCGTACATTGAATTTCTCCTTATTTACAACACAGTCAGATATGAAAGAACATTTTTTCTTACAGTCTTACAGCAAAAATATGGAAATGTACGATACTTTTTTTAATACTTTATCACGAACAAGAGGTTAAGCTGGCCATAGATTGCTCAGCATTGTAACATAAGAAAAATAAAACAATTCAGGTAACCTTAAAAGCAATCAGATTGAAATTTCAGATACAAATATTTCTAAAGTCCGTTTACAGATAAAATTTGAAAATCAGTAAACCACCTGGAGGTCTCATTTTTCAAGGGATCAAAAATGCTTAAACAATTATGATAGAAGATCATGAAGTTGTCGTTCATAGAAAAACAAAATTTAACCATTTTCTGAATTTCGAAATATTTACGTCAGGAAACTATAGAGATTATATTGCTTTAGACAAGAATCCAGTATGTTAGACCACATCATTTGTAACAAATCATATTTGCAACAAGAAAGACAAAACGGTCCTATGAGAAATAAGAAAAAATAAACTAACTCAAGAAGGAGGACCGTGTAAATGGACAAAAAACAAACAAACAAAACAAAAACCAACAAGAAGACATGATATTACATAAAGCAGTAGCCGCCTCGAAGCTGTTAGTCAGCAGAAGGACCAACATGCGTGTTATAAATGTGTAAACGAAATCAAACTCATATGTTACATATTAATGACTGATGTTTTGATGTGTTATAAATGTGTAAACGAAATCAAACTCATATGTTACATATTAATGACTGATGTTTTGATGTGAAATAAAATTATATGTGATCACATTCATAAATAATCTGTTACACATGTGGTTTGTTATGTGGTCTAACAGCTGTAGAACGTTTAACGAACGTAGCGTGCAAAATATCTTTCAGTTCAATATAGTTTATATAAAAAAAAATCGCCAGTTCTCACAATAAGAAATCAAACATGGCTGACTCCCCCGCTACATTCCCTGCTTTAAAAACCGGCGATTCGTTGTAAACTGGAATGATTTATCGTTGTAACTCGATCATTTATAAATAAAACAATTTGTTTAGGAGAATATCGTAATTAATTATGGATTTTGATGTACATGCCCATTAAATTCGATATGGTCTATTTAATGATTCCACCAAGCTCAATTGCTCAATACATTTTGTTATCCACTTGAACAATGAACGCATGGGGAACTTAATTAAAAAATGGAAATAAAACAGCGAGTCGTCCCTTAGCCGTAGAAACAGCCATTAGGTCGTGTCCAATAGTTCCATAATAGTAACCTAACCTGATGCAACTGGTGCCCGTCTGGTTCCACACAATGGTATACATAATGTATGACCAGTCTACAAAATGTATGGCTGGTATGTATTGTTATGGCCACGTCCACACAAAAGCTGACTGCAATATTTTTCTCTTTTTTCTTTCCATCTGGTGACTTTCCCTTTATTTTTTTGCGTAACAAATGAATGCGCGAAATTGAGGACAATGAATTTTGACTGATTGGTATGACACAACTGCTTCAAATATATGATAATCATACCACAGCACAAGTCTTTGTTAACTAACTGTTCACAACTACGATATGCATAGACATATTATTCAGGTAAGACGTCAAGTCAAGTCAAGTTATTCAGATAAGGAGAGTTCATCAGTAATTTATGTTTTGTGCATATCCAACATACATGGTATCACTCCTTCCTGTGTAATTTGTTTAGTATTCCGTGAAATCAAGAGTCGAGAAAATTGAAACACATGGGCATCCGCGAAAATTGCATTTCGTGAAATACACACTATAGTTTGTATTCTCTTAAGTTTGTTTGGTCGGTTTAACAGCACTTCTGTCATCTTGAAGACTTTGTCTATTTTTTATAGTGCTGCCTCAGTATCACGCCGTAGACATTTAACATAATTCCACACCCAGTCAAATTATGCTGACACCTGGAACTACCATGTTTATTATGTATGTTGAGCGCCAAGCATGCAGGCAGCTACCAGTACCATTCTTTTAACGACTTTGGTATGTCGCGGTTCTCATGTATCCTAGGCGGACGCTCTAATCCATTGGCCAACAGAAAGTGACAAGACCTTGAGATGACCGGGTTCTGTGATTTGGTGTAAAAAAATATCGTTGAGTATCTAATTTGTTTGCAAACCTGTCAGAATGCGAAGACGAAGCATGACGTAAGCAAGATGTCGGGGCTGATCGACGATGGAACAAACATGTCATCCAGTATAAGGGAAAACATCCCGTTTGTAGTACATCCCAAGCAATAAAAGTACATAAATTTGTACAACAATAAGTGCATTGATCGACGCCCATGTCTCCGATTCCAGCAAGTGAGGGTACAGATGTCTATAGAAATAAATAACCCTGTTTGTTGTACTTTTGTGGCATTTTCTGGTCGTTAGTCACGACGGACTCAATCGATATTAATTGAATAACATGCCTCTACAGTGACTGCCCGCATTGTCCGCGGCAGCTCATCCGTCCACTTTATGCTGGCACTGGTACGATCACTGAGCACGGGACACTGTGAACACGTTCTGATAGAGCGGGTAAATCTAAATACAGGTATTTGGTGATAATCAATAGGCAAGAAGATAGTTCAGTTGTTAGGGTGCAGAAACGGAATTCCTAAGGCCCTGTGTTCGAGTACCGGTCGAGCCATTTTTTACCACCAGTTTCATATAACAGATCAATTAATACCGTCAACATAGATGACTCAATCACAAGTGTACAAACGTTTTATCGTTGTATGGAATCGAGATCAGAAAACATAAGAAACATGCAGACAGACACTCGGACAGACGGACAATATGATTAACAGACACGTGTATAGTATTTTAGCGATAACCTCTAATAAGCCAGTTTAGAAAGAAGTGCGTGGAATATGCTGACACCTGGTTATTTCAACAGCCATATGGACGGACACATCGACAGACAGACATATAAGACTACTCCAGTTAATCCACAACTTTGGTGCGGAGTTGTCAAGCTAAAAACAGTTATTTGTTCCCGCTAACCGGACCGACCCTATTTTTATACTGATCCTAAACTCCTTTTTAGCATTCGGGATATCTCCGTTGTGAAACGTCGTTTTTCGACACATCCTCTGTAAAAAGGTTTTGCCGACCTACCTATTTTTTTAGAGACTATAGCGGAAACAAACGGCTTATTTTATATTATTATTTTGCCTAATGGCAGACTAACAATAGTTCTTGTAATTAAACAATATGTTTGGTATTTGATTTTCAAACATATAATTTGTTTTATTCACCTATAATTCATCCTGTTTACCCATGTTTACTCTGACGCTATGGAAATAGTAATTTTCGATACGTTATTTCTTCTATGTTCAATCATTGTATTTGATTTACGTTAATTTTCACAAAATAGGAAAACACTGATCAGTTCAAGGGAAGAGCATTGTTTATAGTTATTTTGTTATAACTTACGGATAGGGCTGATCAATATTCATTCACTGGTCGAGCGGCAGTGGAGTGTTTTACGACTATCTAAAAAAACTTTTGACAACTTCTGTCACGTAGAACAACGTCATCCGCCCACAAGTGATACACGCTGCCATGCAACAATAGATGTTACAATGAACTGTTTACGGCTGTTCTCATTCAAGATGCTAAAAAACTCTAAATGACTGATAAAATCAAGATAAGATCAATGCTAAATCCATATGCATAGCCATGTTGATAAACACGCCGTTTCTATTGTGAAAACAATCTAGTCTACTCGGCAACATCCAGCAAAACCTGGAAAAAATACCGAGGAAAAACGCACACATCCGTTAATGTGTACGAACTAAACAAGAAATATCTTTTGAAAAAGATATTAAGCGTATCTGGATTTATCACGATATATATATATATATATATATATATTAATCGACTGATCAAGTAATTCGAACACATTATATTACTGATATGCACCAAATGTAGTAGATAAAACAATATTATAAAAAATACTACAAGATACATCAAAGACGCCGCGCATGTTTTTAAAGCACAACTTACATAAGGCAAAACCATTTCAGAATAATAACATGTGCATGTATCATTTACAAACAACAGGTCTAATATTTCCTCTAGGAATGATCATGTCATTTCCACAAATATCCTCAGCTGTAGGCCGTTGGGTCAGAGATTTCTAAAATGTATTCTAAAGGTCCATGTAAATCAAGAATGTCTTCGGCTTAATTTCCTTTTTTTTTTCAAACATATTTATTTATTAAATCTGAAAAAATAATTAATTATCGCGAATATGGCCGATGAAAAACTCATATTATTAGAATATTGAACACAAAAGTACAGAAAAATACTTTAATTCTTTAATTATAGTAGACATAGTCTATGATGATGCCATAAATTAACTAATCTATAGATCAAATGAGATACATTTTACAACAGGTAATTCCTTTGGGACGTTAATATCTTTGTAACAATCATTTTCAGTCAGGTTGTATAAATAGTTAATTGTTTTTGTGATTTAAGCTGAAAAAAAATGATAAATAAATTAATTAATAAATTAATCTTGTCTTTTTAACCAAGCGTTGGTAATATTTATTTATTTTTTTTAGTTTCTTACATTTTTTTTTTTTTGCAGACGAACCTCTTCCATGATAATACAGTTCATTGGATGAAATGGGAGTCCTTAACAAGACAAAATGAATAAACAAGAAAGGGTGCTTGGATAGCGTAGTGGTAACGCGCCTCGCTTCTCACCAATGCGTCCCGGGTTCGATTCCTTGGCACGTACGTAAGAGGATACATTGGTCGCCCGTCCAGACACGTGGGTTTCCGGTTTCCTCCCACTATAATGATCACATACGCCACCACCAGAGCCATCGAGAGTGATTCATATAAGTTGTGAGTACTAGTTTCGTAATCGATGTAAAATAAATAAAGTTTAAACTAATAAACAATAAGAATAGAGGCGACTATCAACATATTACGAATAAAAAATATCTGAAAATAAAATCCATATATTAATTATTTAAGTTATTATACAATACATAATATATGTTTACATTAAATAATTACATATTCTTTTATTTATTACATGTGTTATTCTTTGAGATCCGAAATGATGCGGTGAAATGCAGTAATGATCTACAGACGGAGACGCTACCACTGCGCCACTCTGGAGCCTTATGGTCAACGGACATACAACAGTTATAACAGTATCATTGGGTTAACGTTTATAAAAAAATACTCGTATAATACCAAATTAAGCTCTGTTTGAAAACACTGGTTTCATAAATATGCATTTTTTAGAATCTGTAAGGAAGAAGTAGTAGTACGACTGGGGATTCTGGAACACTTTGATATAAAAGATCTTTTTTAAGGCTTACTATAGCGTATTTTTGCCGGAGCTACCACAAATGTCGGCTGCCAGGCCCGCAAAAATTTGGATGGCGAATTTCGGCTACCAAAATTCTCCATCCCAATTTTCGCCCACCTTCCTATTATTTCTTAGTGGGACGGTCTCCAAGCCTTGTCGAATACAATGACCCTCTCTCGCCTATTCCGTATTTAGCTTTTGCTGCGCGTACCCCGATCTCACCAGAAGCAATGTGTCGAATGGCTTCCGCACAAAGTTGTGGTTTTTTCGGTATTTTGGTGTATGTCTCTAGTTAGAGTGCCCTATCTGGCGTATGTCTCTCATTGGCGTCCCCGTATTTTTGCCGAGCTACCGAAATTTGGCTACCAGGGCCCGCCCCAAAAGCTGAGCCCGCAAAATTTGGCCGCGTAAACAGTAGGTCTCATTGAGTGCTGGACCGATTTTTTACACCCGCGAACTCAACCTTGAAGTCTTTGAGCTCCCTTGTGAGCTCGTCACATACTCGATCTCGTCTTTTAACGTCTTCGAGCTCCTTCTCGAGCTTGCCTTTGGCGGTTTCGAGCATACCCAGAAGATATTATAAGACAAAGAAATCTTAAATGTTCAAAGAATTAAAATTATTATCATTGAAATACTGACAAGCCAAAAATAGAAATATATTAATTACCGTGCGAAAGTTTTTACTAGTAGGCCTATAATGTATAAATTATGACAGAATGCAATTTCACACGCAGTGTTTGCACAATGTAGACTAAGCATTTCTCTAACGCTTGCTAAGTACGGACACATCCGACTTTTATTGTTGTACAGTTTAGGCCTCAATCAGATCATGATCCTGGTCTCTCGTTTAG
The DNA here is from genome assembly GCA_021229015.1 of Solen grandis. Lineage (NCBI taxonomy): Eukaryota > Metazoa > Mollusca > Bivalvia > Adapedonta > Solenidae > Solen > Solen grandis. The sequence goes on along the minus strand of CM037786.1, from coordinate 54,298,246 downwards.
GTCTCAATCAAAGCATGATCCTGGTGTCTCGTTTAGACCTCAATCAAAGCATTATCCTGGTGTCTCGTTTAGGTCTCAATCAAAACATGATCCTGGTGTCTCGTTTAGGCCTCAATCAAAGCATGATCCTGGTGTCTCGTTTAGGCTCAATCAAAGCATGATCCTGGTTCTCGTTTAGGTCTCAATCAAACATGATCCTGGTCTCTCGTTTAGGCCTCAATCAAAACATGATCCTGGTCTCTCGTTTAGGTCTCAATCAAAGCATGATCCTGGTCTCTCGTTTAGGTCTCAATCAAAACATGATCCTGGTGTCTCGTTTAGGTCTCAATCAAAGCATGATCCTGGTGTCTCGTTTAGGCCTGGTCTCTCGTTAAGGTCTCAATCAAAGCATGATCCTGGTCTCTAGTTTAGGTCTCAATCAAAGCATGATCTTGGTCTCTCGTTTAGGTCTCAATCAAAGCATGATCCTGGTCTCTCGTTTAGGTCTCAATCAAAGCATGATCCTGGTGTCTCGTTTAGGCCTCAATCAAAGCATGATCCTGGTGTCTCGTTTAGGTCTCAATCAAAGCATGATCCTGGTGTCTCGTTTAGGTCTCAATCAAAACATGATCCTGGTGTCTCGTTTAGGTCTCAATCAAAACATGATCCTGGTCTCTCGTTTAGGTCTCAATCAAAACATGATCCTGGTGTCTCGTTTAGGCCTCAATCAAAGCATGATCCTGGTGTCTCGTTTAGGTCTCAATCAAAACATGATCCTGGTGTCTCGTTTAGGTCTCAATCAAAGCATGATACTGGTCTCTCGTTTAGGCCTCAATCAAACCATGATCAAGGTCTCTCGTTTAGGTCTCAATCAAAGCAAGTTCCTGGTGTCTCATTAAGGTCTCAATCAAAACATTATCCTGGTGTCTCGTTTAGGTCTCAATCAAAACATGATCCTAGTGTCTCGTTTAGGTCTCAATCAAAGCATGATCCTAGTGTCTCGTTTAGGTCTCAATCAAAACATGATCCTAGTGTCTCGTTTAGGTCTCAATCAAAGCATGATCCTAGTGTCTCATTTAGGTCTCAATCAAAACATGATCCTAGTGTCTCGTTTAGGTCTCAATCAAAACATGATCCTAGTGTCTCGTTTAGGTCTCAATCAAAACATGATCCTAGTGTCTCGTTTAGGTCTCAATCAAAACATGATCCTAGTGTCTTGTTTAGGTCTCAATCAAAGCATGATCCTGGTGTCTCGTTTAGGTCTCAATCAAAGCATGATCCAGGCTCTCGTTAAGGCCTCAATCATAGCATGATCCTGGTCTCTCGTTTAGGCCTCAATCAAAGCATGATCCTGGTCTCTCGTTAGCCTCAATCAACCTCATCAAAGCATGATCGGTCTCTAGCTCAATCAAAGCATGATCCAGGTCTCTCCTTTAGGCTACAATCAAAGCATGATCCTGGTGTCTCGTTTAGGCCTCAATCAAAACATGATCCAGGTCTCTCGTTTAGGCCAGAATCAATGCATGATAATGGTCTCTCGTTTATGCCTCTATCAAAGCATGATCCTTGTCTCTCATTTAGGCCTCAATCAAAGCATGATCCAGGTCTCTCGTTTAGGCCACAATCAAAGCATGGTACTGGTCTCTCGTTTAGGTCTCAATCAAAGCATGATCCAGGTCTCTCGTTTAGGCCTCAATCAAAACATGATCCAGGTCTCTCGTTTAGGTCTCAATCAAAGCATGATCCTGGTGTCTCGTTTAGGCCTCAATCAAAGCATGATCCTGGTCTCTCGTTTAGGCCTCAATCAAAACATGATCCAGGTCTCTCGTTTAGGTCTCAATCAAAACATGATCCAGGTCTCTCGTTTAGGCCTCAATCAAAGCATGATACTGGTCTCTCGTTTAGGCCTCAATCAAAGTATGATCCGGTTAATACTGTTCTGTATTCTAACTTTCGCACTCGCTCATCTATCCTTCATTTCAACTTTTCATTCGCAATATTTAACAAATCCCCCTTTCTTGCAATAACTCTTTGCTTTATTCGCATTTTTCAGTATTTCACGGTGTATCTATTTCTCCTCTGATTGTTCCTCATAGTCCAACAATTTGGTAACAAACAGATGGGCAACAGACTAAAGACGTGCATTTTGCATGGATGGATTAAACGGAGCTAGTGAAAACTAGTACCCTTTCTTTAAGCAAAGGGACGAGTTACAAGGCAATGCTGCTAGTTAAGGAGATATATTTAAGGACGATTTCTACAGATTTCTAAAATTATAATCCTTTCATAGAATTTTCTAATTTTTTGACATCCGTAGTAGAATTCAATGGCGAGTTCGAAAATGAAAAGAAAAAGTAAGGTTGTCGGGCTACTTTTTTAGTAAAAATGAAGTTTCCATGGTAACCAATTTGGTGAAATCCTACAAAATGGCCTAATTTATTCAAGTTACTTAAAATATTCCAGATATTTTACACAAACATAACAAACATGAATTTGCACACAAAATAACTTTATTTTATTTTATAATTAAGTAATTTTTCCATCTGTACATTTTTTCAACACAATACAGCCATTTTGAATTTCCTCACAGGGTAAAAATGAAAGAAAAAACACACATTTTCTGCAAATAAATAAAGATTAAATAATAATCCTTTCATAGAATGTTTTTATTTTTTGATATCCATAGTAGAATTTAATGGCGAGTTTAAAAATGAAAAGAAAAATCGCCCAACATCCGATATTCTTCGTCATAACACGCCATGATTCGGGATGTGATTCTTTTTCATTAATAAGTTTAATTCATGGTATCGTATACCATTGTTAATCAAATGTAACAAATTTAATGCCGATAGATGGAATAATAATAAAAAAACACTACAGAAGTTCAGAGCAAATGAACGATATACTGTGCCCCGTCATTTATAATTCTAATACATTTATGAGCGTGCATATTCAATGACTATAAGTATTTAATTCAATTATTCAGCCTTGAAGATAAAGTTTAAACTTATATAAATTAAAACGGGCTCCTTCAATATTCATTTTCATAAAATTTCCGATTTCTGTTAAGGGCGTTCAACATACCTTTAAATAAAAGCTATGCTATGTATAGAGAGAACATTCTTGAAAACAATTTCCTACGTGGCTGATGTTCGTACTAATTAGGTATTCTGATTGATACATATACAGCAATATGTTGTGGACATACAAGAATGAATTTATACGTTACTTTTATGTGACACGGCGTCCAAGGGAGGTAACTGTTGAGATGTGTAAGTAACAAAACGACGTAACATTTCTAATAAATCATTTAATGATTAATTTAAATAATTATGATGAGAAAACGTAGATTCATACGTCCATGAGAATCCCATTTAATCATCTACCGTTAAAGATCACGCTAATCAAAGGTATTTATACTTAATCAAATCGTCGAGAGTTTCGTTCAAAATGCTTATACGATCATTCCTATCATAGTGCGATGAAGAACAACATATAATGAATTTGCGTAGTTACGACAAATAAAATATAACATGTCCAAATACTTTTCGTTTCCATTAGTGCGTCCCTGTTTTATTATTGGATGCGATTAAATTACATGTATGATAAATGATGTTCTACATGAACTGTACTTCTATTTCAGTTAAATGTGACCTTCGATGCCAGAAATATAGGCAGAATTTGGTTAGTGTTGATGATTTAGGCTAATCAGATAACAATTTGTCCAAACGCCATTGAAGCGTGGAATTTGCAATAAACGCTGATTGATACTTTTAGGATTGGCCTATTTGTAAACAGGGTTTTTAGATGTTATTTAGTTTCAGACATTAGGGATTTGTTTCATTTAATCGATTTCATTACTGCCTAAGTGGTCATTAATTACTCTCAAGTGATGGATCCTTTTTGAGTGTAGAGTGTTTTTTGTGTTGGTAGCAAAACTAAACTTGAGCTCCACTTAGTTTTACAATACATGAACAAGAATGACTAAACATGGACGTTTTTGTTCCCTTTTGTATGATGATTTAGGTCCAAACATGTGCTTTTTTTTGTTACTCTATGCACAGTCTCTAGGTGTTTCAATAATGTTCACGCTGAATTCGCCGTAATTATTTCCCCATTAACTCCAAGTACGTCTCCACTTAGTAGCGATATCAATATCTAGTTAATAACAATGGCATTTATTTTGAAATGAAAGCTTGGTTATCTCCGGAAATGTTTGTGAACTGTACGACGACTAGGCATCCGTAAGATCTAGATGAGAAAAAAAGTGACTCAAACAAAGAACCTTTCTTAATCATATCAGTTGTACATGGCGGTGTAACGTTTTCAAGTTTTATGTTTCTTTGTAAATATGTACTTATTATACTTAATTGTGTCATTAACCCATTGATGTATCTATTAGTATTTAATGTTCCTAAATTGAATTTATATGATTTTAAATTGGGTAATTTGAAAAGGTTTTCAAATTCATCCTGGGTAACGTCGATTCCTGGGTAGAACATCTAAAAATAGGGTGGTGGAGTCTCAATAAGTTTTCAATATGCCCCATCCGAGAATACAAAATGTTTTCAAAGTCCCGGAGGGGGGAATTTGGAAACGTTTTTATGATCCCGAAAGGGCGGGGGGGGGGGGCTTGAATCGGGGGCTTCTTGAAATCATTAGTTGTAACGATTTCAAGTGATCCCACCCCCAGATTCAAGTTTTCCCCCGGGAACATGCAAATGTTTTCAAATACCCGTGCCTGTCGCCTTAAGTATACCGAGTTCCTAGTTATTCGCAAATTTATTCATGCTATTTTAATTTTATTTTCATTCAAGATATAAAAGAATGAATTTAATGTGCTTCCCATTTACAAGTGCAAAATGTAATAAATCATTTACTTATAGTCCCTTTTAAGCTAAATCAAATTGCACTTTCACCATAAAATTTATCCCCAAAAGATTTCGAAAAATGTCTTTATATTTATGCGACAGATCGCAGGTGGTAGTTTTTCCGTTCTATATTTTATATTAACCCTACAAAAACTAACGCACGAGGAATATTTCAGAAGTAAGTGGATTTCCTTCGAATCATCTACTTCGGTATATCAAAACATATTCAAGCTATGACAAAAGTCCATGGACTTCTGAAACACCCCTCATACTCCGAGAAATCCGTGATTGATTTAGAACATCTCACTATACTAGCATTTAGTGCCCTGTCTGAACAACTAAGGATTCCGGTGAATTCATTATATATTTCATTGTGTAGACTTTGAAGGTTGATTAAACCTCATTCGAGGCTTTGCCCTCATGAAATATGCGACAGAAATTGTTCTCTTGTAAATCCTAAGCTAAAATGTACATGGTCTGCAATAGTGTCGAAAAGGAGGTTGTCTTTGTTGTTGTTTCACAGCTTAGATACTAGACCAAATATCTTATTCTGAAATGGCTACTTTAAAGGTAAGAGACGCCCATGTGATACGTAGCTTCCGAATTACCTCGGTTACAGAAGTGCTATAAGTCTTAATTGAGAACGCATGTCTCTCAAAGGTAATTGCTTTAACCACGCAGATAATCCACGTGATCCACATGTGCTAGGCATTGGATCTCAGACAGTTAACATTGATTTACGACGAGTTAAAAGTTCAGTGACTGAATAACCAGGAATAGCTGATCAAAAAAAAAAAAAAAAAAAAAAAAAAAAAAACTTCATCTCTTTCTGGAATCGCGCAAACAGCAAGACAGAGAAGTTCTACAGAAAACTATTTTAGATTTGTTGCACTCTGAATTCAGATACGTGTATATTTGTATTACAAACAATAAATGTCTTTAAAGAAAGATCTTCGGCGGCATACGCAGTCACTAGCTGTACCGTAAGATCGTATTAAATGATAGCAAACAATCCGTATCTCTGATTTTGCACACAATTTTCATTTACATTTGTGAAAGGGCCATTACCCGGTATAACACCAAAAGCCAGCTGGAAGGTGTTCTCCATGAAAACTCTGGGTTACCAGACCGGAACTCGAACCCGCTGTAATGAGTGGCGAAGTAAAAGCTAGACAGCAGTCACGGAGGACAACATTTATATCATTTAACAGACGTATATTGCACAGTGTGTTTTTGTATTCCGCACACTCTTTTAACCATTTATACTTGGACGAGCGATACTAATTTCCTTGTAACAGTTTTCCTTACCTTATCTTCCTTATATGATATCAGAAATCATATTATGCTACAATTTTAATCCCACATTTAGAGGAGAACATTTAAACCATGGTGTAAACATAAATCAATACATTACACAAACGTCTTCCTTTATAATTTGTTATAAATGTAACCATGGATACTGTATTCTTTATTTATATTTGTTTGTTTGTTTGTTTGTTGGGTTTAACGTCCCATCGACAGATTTTCAGTCATTAGGAGACGGTGTCTACTTGAGACAGATATAGTGCTGCCACACTGCAGTATTACTCCGTTACGTAGACAGTCCTGCAAATACCCTTATGCTGAGCGCCAAGAAAAGGAGCTATAACAGTATCATTTTTTACGACTTCGGTATGCTAATGACCTCCCGCTCCCGAGGCGGACGCTTTAACCACTCGGCCACCGGGGACGGTCCTTCATTTATAGACAGCAATGTCGTGTTAGATTAGTAAATAACAGGCAAAATTGGGAACAAAAGCAAGCACATGTACAGACATCGTTGAAGATATTCCGCGTCTTGGAGATAAAACTAACAAAATAAAGACATTCGTAAGGGGCTGTAACACTCTAGCGTATGGCACTAACGTATGCGAGCTTATAAGAAAAATTGATTATACGCTCGCATACGCAAATAAGGGGTAGGTTAGGCATAATTCGTATTCGTCTCAATAACGCTGTCATACGTTGATGTACGATCTCATACGCAGAGACCGAAACAATTTCGAATGCGTTCAAAATTTTCAGCATATGCGAACGTAAGAATGATACGATACGAATACGCTCACCATACACTGGGCATAAGCTAAATACGCTAGAGTGACCCTTGCGATACGTTAGTCTTAGGTCAAGTACGCTTCTCATACGGTGGCATGAAGGTGGCCCAGTAAAACTAGCATATGGATAGCATTGCAACGTATGTCTGACGAATGTGTAAATTCCCAGGATTAAAAAAAAACGTATGTCTAACAACTGACTGGCGTATTTAACGTATGTCTGACGAGAGATTGGCGTATAGAATATCTATCCCCGCGTATTGCCAGCGTATTGAAAACATATTATAAATTATTGGGTTTGATACTGACCCCACACTGAAATATAGGGAGTCATAATGCCCATAGGGGACGAAGCGCTAGACGTATGCCTTTATGAACATTACTGACTCCCTGTGTTTCCGTGTAGAGTCAATACCAAACATAATAATTGATTTGTTTCATCGATCACTTTTCCTTGTCATATATTTGTTGAGAAGCAGATGCAGATTATTTTCAATATCCGACAATCGAGCAATGTCAAGGTCGCTGTACTTTACAAATCCCAATCAAGTATTCCGATATCGATAAATGCAACTCTAACGAAAAAAAGGCCATTAAATAAAAATTGATAAGGAATGTTTAGAAGTGATATATATATATATGGATTTCAACTGTCCCTACTTAGAAATGTATGGGGTCACCCCACGTAACCGCGATTCGACCAATGAAAACGCAAGGAACTTAAAGGTGGTGAAACAATTATATACTGTAAAGTTGTAAACCTATCTAAGTTCGCGTGCACAAATGTTCATGTTTTACCGACAGCAGGTTTTTTCGTGAATATTTAAATTCACGCCTTACTATATCCAGCGAAATTCGCAAAAGACAAATCATATCGCCATGCATATATAACCACGATCTGCCTCATATACATTATCGTTGTGGAGAAAAACGTGATTTTCTTTTTTAACAAAAACCCTTCTATCTTTTCCTAGAACTTCTGACGCATGAACATGAAATATGTACTGACCCGTTTCATTCGTGATTAATGTTCTAGAAAAAAACTAGAATTCTGAATAAATGTCAATACGGCATATTTTACTTCAGCTAAGGCTATTATACAATATGACTCAGCTCCTGGTGATTTATTTAACAGTGTAAGTTATTTTTCACACTTTCAGTAAATACTAATTTGCAATTATTAGTTATTATTCAACAATTTACTAGTTAATTGAGGCTTGAGGCACAAAATGTCGCTAATGGCACATTCCTCTATTTTATTTAACCTTTCCATTTTATTCAAGAAATACATGAAATTTCCATAGTAGATGTTTGTGTTGGACACAATGAATTTGGAAAGTAAATGGTAGCTTTGTTACTTTAAGGTGTTAATTGGTCTTTTACTTAAGGTTGACATTTGCGTGAGTTTGTAAAGAATCTAAGCTTTCAGAACAAAAGTTTGATACGCTCATAAACTAAACGTTATGCATACGTTACTTACACGTTAACATACGCTACTTACACGCTACTCATACGCTCATAAACGTTATGCATACGTTACTTACACGCTAACATACGTTTCTCATACGCTTATAAACGTTATGCATACGTTACTTATACGCTCACAGGTTACTTATACGCTCACAAACGTTATGCATACGTTACTTACACGCTAACATACGCTACTCATACGTTTCTCATACGCTCATAAACGTTATGCATACGTTACTTACACGCTAACATACGTTACTTACACGCTAACATACGTTACTCATACGTTTCTCATACGCTCATAAACGTTATGCATACGTTACTTACACGCTAACATACGCTACTCATACGTTTCTCATACGCTCATAAACGTTATGCATACGTTACTTACACGCTAACATACGCTACTCATACGCTGATATACGCTACACTGACGGTGACTCAAGTTGGCATACGCTACATACGCCCGCATACGTTTTCCAATCAATATTATTAATGATTTTTTCTACAATTAGAAACATATTTGCACACCATTTCAAATATGCCTCGTTAGAAAATTGCAGTTTGTGTTAAAAAATTGTATGACTGAAGTGTTATCAAGAAATATGAATTGAATAACTTGTCAATATAGAATTTCATATTTCGAAATATGAAAGTCACCATGTTACGGATACTGGACGGTCAGACGCAAGTCTTTATCAAGAGTCTATACTGAAAAGACTAACATATTCCAAATGTATCCAATTACCCACTGTATTTGAATCGGTAATTACAATAAATGTCTTCAAATAATTTTGAAGGTTCTGGAAAAAAAGGAGTCTCTTTGTTATGAAAATTAAGGTCAATCCTTTGTTTCTTCAAGAAAAAAAATGAGCAGGTTTTATATAAAAAAAGAAGAAAAAAAGAAATACATGTACATAACAGTGAAACTAAAGAACATCACCAATGATAAAGGATTAAGAAATGCATGATCGTGGTTCTTACCACTTTGATCTTTATCAGCAGATGTTTGTTTGCTGGGATGAACGTTCAACGACAGTCCACTGAGGACAACTCGAGACTGGTATCGTGATACAATATCATATATCACAATACAATATCATATATCACAATACAATATCATGACGTTAACATGGTATTCAACACCTAGCAGAATCAAATTAAACGACATTTGCATATTGCGACCGGGGATCAAACCCGTGACACCCGGCTCCATATGAAGAACAGTGCTGCATCAATGTAGACTTACAACGAGGATGTCAAGCTCCGGCGCATCAATCACTGCCACACTGAATCACCACGTGTCCATGGTGTGTATCAAACGCCACGCTATTGATTACCTGGCATTTAGCTGAAACTAAGCTATTTTCGACTCACTACATGGCAGAGACGTGTATGAGATTTCCTGCGTTGGAGATTGTGAGTATGTATAGTATTACACCACAAAAAGGTCCAGACTTTGTATGCTTAGCGCAATAGTTGAGATATAACAACTTTGGATCGAACCAACAACCCCCGCCTCCAAGGCCAATAAATTACAGACACGTTTGAATACTCGTTATAATAACATAACCAAATTAGTATTAGCGACAGATGATATTTGACAATTATTCTAGCTGACTTTATTTTATCATAATATGGTCAATATTTATTGACGACGCAGTTACCTCGAGGGTATTAGGAGGGCGGGGTTGTTGCATGGTGCGGTTGCCCTCTCAGTTGCCTTCGGGACTCTAACAAAACCTCTCATGTGGTCGACGCCCTACACGCTGGTTCCCGTTTCAGTTTCAAAGAACGCATGTTTTTAATTTTTAATTTTATAGAACTTCCACTTAAAAATCCCGTAATGAAAGAATAAAAAGGAATCGATAGATAAAGTTGAAATATACTTTTGTGTCAACTTATACTGAATGAGCCAGGAAACCTGTTTTCCGAATTAATTCTAAAACTCTAGACCAGTCTTAAGAATGATGGCTGAGGAATGGAGTAAAGGATTTGTGTAGAAATTAGCATGCTTTCCGTTAGACACAATACTTAAATTAACGGATTGCTAATTTTCTCTTGCTTATATGACTCGTATGGATTCCGGCTACCCGTGAAACACATAAAAATGTCCAATTTAAATCAAGCCTAAATATCTGTTCTTGTCTGTCCTAAACAATTCTGACTGGTTTGATGCACTGTTCGCAGAATTGGTTCACGTAGCCGCGGGAATTTTCCCAGGTGCTGGTTACCAACGCTTCTGCTTGCGTCAAGAGAAGTTTAGTTCCCGTCTTCATCAGAAGTTCTTGAGTAGTTTGTAATTTAATAGTCCTGCATGCATGTTTTAATTAAGCGTGTATAAGCTGGTTGTCAGAAAACAAAGCCTGTTGAACCAAAACGGAAACACAAGGAGTCATAAAATAGACAATAATTAGCCGAAACGTTTTGGTGTTAATGCCGAAATTCCTTGACATTACATCTCAGTTTGTTGCAAGTAATACTCGTGTCTACTCGGCTATTCCCGGCTATTTCCGTGATACACAGACCATCAGGTATCTACTTGGCAATCCCAGGCTATACCCCTGATACTCAGACACAGTCATATCTACTGAGCAATCCCCGGCTTTATCCAACTCGTATCTACTCGGCAATCCCCGGTTATTCCCGGTCGTATCTACAAGCCAATCCCCGGCTATACCCCTGATATTCAGACACAGTCGTATCTACTCGGCAATCCCCGACTCTATCCGTGATACTCAAACACAGTCGTATCTACTAGGCAATCAGGGGATATGACAATATGACAAAGCCACACTGGTGGCTACTTGACAATCTCCGGTGGATATAAGAAATGGACAAAGTGGTCACCCATCCCGAATAACTTTAGAGACGGTGTTTTTATAAATCGGCAATACTTGGCAATTCTCGGAAGAATCCGGTGAAGGTGTTCCGAATGCTATGATTATGTGAAAATTGAACTTTTGTCTTTCTCTCAAATATCTAATAGGAAACTGGTTCATTTCTGTATCAAAATGCAAATTTATTTGTATCAAACCTTTCTTTCACCAATGTCCTGATACTAATGGCGACAGCCATGTTTCACGATTGCTCGAGTTGACATTTATAATAGCGAAACAAATATACCAAAGCCTTATTTTACCAAATGTAATTTAAAAACAACAACAACAAAAACAACTTTTTCATATTATATGCATAGCTACATACATGTAAAATTGTCTAGTTTAGAATTATCCTTGTTATAAACAAAATAATAATAAAACTGTGTGTAATTTCGCAATTATTATTTGATTTCTTTCAGCATGTTTGTGATTTCCATTACTAATTCAAATACATTTGATGAAATATACAAGAAATTTACCATGCCTTTATTCACTCTTAAATGACGTTTAAAAAACAGATACTCTACCAAATACTCTCTCTCTCTCTCTCTCATACACACGCACACAAATAAAAATGCAGTGAGTTCACTGATATTTCTTTTTATCATATGACATTGTGCTCAAACAGCTGTTTCCGGTTTCTGTAGCTGGATTAAATGTGGTGGATTCATTATTCATGAATGATGTTGAAAATATATGAGAAATACACACGTCAAATCGTTATTTTCAGTTATTATTTGAAACTATTTTCTTGGTGTTAGCTTACAAAAGTAATTTGTCCGTTCATTCATTTGTTTGTTTGTTTGTTGTTATAATTGCGATTTACTGTCAGTAAAGGTCATATGATAAAAAGGATCTGACATGAATTGTTATTTCATATCAAATTTTACTAACGAGTTCACGAAAACGTTATTAAGCGAGCCTCTACATTTCGGATAATTTTCTGATTGCATATTTAAGATACTTTAGGCATATTCACACTCACAATTATTTATGTATTTTGATTCAGTGAATTTCTATAATTCAATACCCAGAGAAGCGCATTAATTGGAATGATTTTCCATCGTCATTATTGTGTCGGTTTCTGGATGTCATGCTGTTATTAAAGCCTCTAAAGCCTTATTTACTTATTCGTATGAGAGTCATTTATTATACATTGATATACTGTACCTATGTGGAATACTGTCAAACCTGTCTTAAGCGGTCAGTCAAGGGAACAAGAGGAAGTGGCCGCTTAACAAAGGTGACCGAAAAATGAATTTTAAATATATAACAAAATGCTAGTTAGGTAATGTTAAAATTGACCGCTAAATGCAGGTTTACCACTTAGTACAGGTTATAACACAGGTTATACTGTAAACAACACTGTTACTCATCTTGTTTAGCTGTTACTTCTTAAGTATATATTACATATCATATTATTTTACGTCAATTTAGATATACATTTTCATAATTTAAATATACATTTTCATAACTTATCATCTATGCCCTCGGAAGGTCCCTAATAATTCTCGCTCCAGCGAGGATCGAACTTCTCGTAAGAATTTCCGGACATGTAGTCCAAGGACATGGCTTTGGGACCAGTTGACATGTATTACATGTATTTTGTTTTGTTTCTACAAAGCAAATCCTGTATTCTTCAAAGAAATCTTCATTTAATCTTCCTAGCCAAGTCTAGGAGAACAAAAAACAAAACAAAAACAAAAAACAACAAAAAACGTTTTGCCACAAATATATTTATTGAGAAGCTTTGACTTTGATTTCGTTAAATGATATTTATACCAAAAGTAACTCTAACATATTTATACCACAAAGTAACTCTAACATATTTTTATCACAAAGTAACTCTAACATATTTATACCACAAAGTAACTCTAACATATTTTTATCACATTCAAACATTCAAAGATGTAGATGGATGCGAAACGTGTAATGAATTCAGTAATCAAGAAACAGTTCAGTCAACACACGTAAGGCGTGGATCGTTTTTGCTTTAATCTAAATGGCAAAATACCCCTATATAAGATAGGGGAGTCTTGTTGATTGTTTTTCACCAGATCTCATTTCCTTATTGCCACAGAAAACAATATTTCGCGAGGGTTTTATTTATTAGTGCAGGTAAAAGAAAATACAACGTATAAAACAAAAGTGTCATTGATTTTATGCCTTACTAATTTACGAGAATTTGAAATCCCAATGAGATGCTTCAATTATACTACATGACGTCATTTTAATGGACTTGGAGTCAATTTCAGGATAATTTGAACCCGGCTTTTTTAACACTTTGCATTCTGACGCACGGGTAAACAGAGCAGACCCAGATCTCCTATGCTGTGCGCAGCTCAGATTCTATACAGTCTGCATTTCAAAAAAAGTCCATTGTTTCAATCCTTTAAAGTATTTATCAGGTCATAAATTGAACGAGGTAGTAGGTTAAAAAACAAACATGCAGCAGGAAACATTTATCACAATGAATATGATAACATCTTATCTCCTATAGTGTATAAAAGGTTTTATAATTAATGGATATTTCTCATATTTCTCACTCTTTCAAAAGAGCGCGTGTGAAAAATATATATTATTTTATAAGCAAAGCATACCAGTACCCGGGTGGTGTGTGATACAGAAGTTGACTTCAACCTTTATCCAGACAACATTAACCCTGGATTACTTCACATGGGCACTCTTTTCTTCGAGTCAAAAATAAACACAAAACTTTATCTTTAATATTCCATTAGCAATCAAAACACAAATATTTATATCTTATATTAACATCTCCTTCAACATTTCAGCTCAAATACTTTTTCCAAGATAAACAAGAATTATTACGTCTTAGAATGTTAAAAAAACTCACAAACTACTGATTACGTTTGTATGCTTAAAAACACTGACGAGCTGTTCTTGAAATTCTATATACCTTACCGTTTGGGCAAGCGAAACAAACTGATGTCATACTAGTGTTTTTACGATTTACTGAGAAATGTTTCAGCTAGACTGAATGAAAAGGGAGAGAAGATTAAAATTCATTAGTTTAAATGGAAAAAATATACAAATTGGTGATTAAACCTTACAAGTGATTGCACTGATATGAGACCGAGTAAAATAAATCAAATCAGTTTCTGGGTAGAGTCAATTTATACAAATTATCTAGACGTTATTGTGTTTAATACAATAATTTACGCAAACATTAATTTATTGAATGCAAGTTTGAACGAATAATGGCAATATAGAAATCTAAGCTTTTTTTCCTGGCCACCTGCCGCCTTTGATAGATTATATAAAACTATGTCACTGCTAAATTTGAAAACACCCATTTGGGAACAATACAAAACATAGGTTATATAAGATTAAAAGGTTAGTCAGCCGATTTATTCTGACCTCGGGGTTTTTCTCTATAACAGCAGGCGTGTGTTCCGATTTTTTAAGATTTGATAATAACGGAAAGAGACGCAAAAAAGTTTGACAAAATCCGTCTTATATCCAAATCTTTGTTGATATATTTATAATGAATTCTTAATATAACGATTAGCTGTTGGTGTTGTGCTGGAGTACCCTTGTGGAGGAAGATACATAGACTGTGTTAGCCAGCTGGAAGGCTTTCTCAGATGTAAAAAAATAACAGACCCTGCTGGGATTCGAACTTACTGCTGCGAGGTGCTAAGATAAGTCAGTAAGCGACTATAGCCACTTGGTCTCATAGAGGACCGCTTTTTATCTGAATAGCGCAACTATTCTTGAAAAAATCCACTATATAGTTCTGGTCTGTTGTAAGTCTGCATATTAAATTAATATAAGATTATAAGGTAATGTTATGAAAAGTTTGTTATGTCTACATATAGAAGTTAATAAATGAAGTAGATAATACATATAGTGGATAATACATATAGTAGATAATACATGAAGTAGATAATACATATAGTAGATAATACATGCAGTAGATAATACATTCAGTAGATAATACATATAGTGGATAATACATGCAGTAGATAATACATGCAGTAGATAATACATATAGTGGATAATACATATAGTGGATAATACATGCAGTAGATAATACATATAGTGGATAATACATGCAGTAGATAATACATACAGTAGATAATACATGAAGTAGATAATACATATAGTGGATAATACATATAGTGGATAATACATATAGTGGATAATACATGCAGCAGATAATACATATAGTAGATAATACATGAGTAGATAATACATATAGTGGATAATACATGCATAGATAATACATGCAGTAGATAATACATATAGTGGATAATACATATAGTGGATAATACATGAAGTAGATAATACATATAGTAGATAATACATGAAGTAGATAAAAAATATAGTGCATAATACATATAGTGGATAAAACATATAGTCGATAATACATAAAGTGGATAATACATATAGTGGATAATACATAAAGTGGATAATACATGAAGTAGATAATACATATAGTAGATAATACATAAGTGGATAATACATATAGTAGATAATACATATAGTAGATAATACATGAAGTAGATAATACATATACTGGATAATACATAAAGTGGTTAATACATGCAGTAGATAATACATATAGTGGATAATACATATAGTAGATAATACATGAAGTAGATAATACATATAGTGGATAATACATATAGTGGATAATACATGCAGTAGATAATACATGCAGTAGATGATATATAAAGTGGATAATACATGAAGTAGATAATACATGAAGTAGATAATACATATAGTAGATAATACATGAAGTAGATAATACATGCAGTAGATAATACATGCAGTAGATAATACATAAAGTGGATAATACATATAGTGGATAATACATATAGTGGATAATACATATAGTGATAATACATATAGTGGATAATACATATAGTAGATAATACATGAAGTAGATAATACATATAGTGGATAATACATGAAGTAGATAATACATATAGTGGATAATACATGCAGTAGATAATACATATAGTGGATAATACATGAAGTAGATAATACATATAGTGGATAATACATATAGTGGATAATACATATAGTTGATAATACATATAGTGGATAATACATATAGTAGATAATACATGAAGTAGATAATACATATAGTGGATAATACATATAGTGGATAATACATGCAGTAGATAATACATGCAGTGAGATAATACATGCAGTAAATAATACATGCCGTAAATAATACATATAGTGGATAATACATGCAGTAGATAATACATGCAGTAGATAATACATATAGTAGATAATACATATAGTAGATAATACATATAGCAGATAATACATGCAGTAGATAATACATGCAGTAAATAATACATGCAGTAAATAATACATATAGTGGATAATACATGCAGTAGATCATACATATAGTAGATAATACCTTCAGCAGATAATACATATAGCAGATAATACCTGCAGTAGATAATACATATAGTAGATAATACATGCAGTAGATAATACATGTAGTAGATAATACATGCAGTAGATAATACCTGCAGTAGATAATACATATAGTAGATAATACCTTCAGTAGATAATACATATAGCAGATAATACATGCAGTAGATAATACATGCAGTAGATAATACATATAGCAGATAATACCTGCAGTAGATAATACATATAGTGGATAATACATAAAGTAGATAATACATATAGCAGATAATACCTGCAGTAGATAATACATATAGTGGATAATACATGCAGTAGATAATACATATAGTAGATAATACCTGCAGTAGATAATACATATAGAGATAATACCTGCAGTAGATAATACAATGCAGTAGATAATACATATAGCAGATAATACATGTAGTAGATAATACATATATGCAGTAGATAATACATATAGTAGATAATACATGCAGTAGATAATACATATAGTAGATAATACCTGCAGTAGATAATACATATATGCAGTAGATAATACATATAGTAGATAAACATAGAGATAATACATTAGTAGATAAAACTGCAGTAGAAATACATAGTAGATAAACCGGTGATATAGATATAGCAGGATTTTTCATGTAAAGTAACACTATTGTTCTTTTTGTCTGTTCTTTATGTGAATTTGCCCGGTCAAGTAAATAAATGTCTGAGGATATTTTTAAACTGGAATCAAAGCTGTCGAAAGGAAAAAAATAAATAACAACATACTGGATTTAAATGCTAAAAGAATGATATTGGCACAACAGGTGTTCAGGTGGTGAAATATCAACTACTTTTAATCAGTTACCACGTTAATTGACTATGTAGACTCAAACTACCTGTAAACTACCTCAGATATAAACTAAATTGCATACAACAGACGGTGTATAAAAAACACGAAGGATGCCGAAACAATTCTGCAACTGGCGGCTTTAACGTGATGGATTGTAAAAATTAACGAGGTTTCCTGAAGTAAGGTTTAATTTCCATTAAATTACACTATATTTTTTTTCAAAACGAATATCAAGGTACTGTAAACAGAATATTACTCTGTGTAAATGGAAAATTCGGGCTCTTGTAATGTCTCTCTAAGACTAAAGAAGAAGCAGGAGTGTTCTGGTGTCTTGCGATTTATCCTTCTGTACAACTGTAACATTTACAAACCATGTACTTCTGTTTAATGATGAAAACATTGTTTATGCTACCTATTTAAACACTTGAATCTGACTAAGTGCACAAGTTGGCGTAACTATCAATACAACAGAGCACATACACGACGTGCAGGAACTGCTTGATTTAAAAAACCTGTTAGCAGCCACGGGCCCAGGTGGCAACGAATAAACTTACATCAAAGGATTCGTCGTTTGAGATGTGATCTGCTACCTACAGGCGCCAAACCGGGAACTTATCCAGGATTGTCATATGATCCATAGCCCAAAGTTCGAGAATAATTCTTGATATTTATGTCTGCTGCTGGGAGTTGACTAACTACAGGTGAAGGAACTAGACGTGCCCATCCCCACCCCCACTACCTGGACACACCAACTTAGTCGCTAATTTTTTGCTCACAAGAACACAACGTTCTCTCGAAGTGAGCTATAGCGACCACCTCCTGTCAGTTAGAATTCTGCTTGTCATGGAAACCAAATGATTTTTTAAAAGAAATACAGAAAATTCTTCCTTGAATCCAACGCTACAATTTAATTTCATTTGGCATAAATGGTCACCCCATAGTCATAAACCTTAATTGCTAAAATGAAGTTGATGCCTGAAAAATGAGGCCCCAGGGGGATCGGCTATAACTTCCTTATATACTCTATATAGATAATTTCAAAATCCTTCCCCTCTGAAACCAATATCCAAACTTAAGTTTCGCTTTGTACTATAATGACAACCCCTTGGTCTTCTACTACAATTGCTTAATCATGTTGATCCTTTGAAAATAAGGCCCCAAGATGGGCGGAAGTTTTTTTATCATCTGTATAGAAACTTTTTTTGCATCTGTAGAAACATAGAAGTCTATGTATCTGAAATTTGAATTTTGTTGCTGCTGAAGGTAAGTGACCTGGATTGTTTTAAATAGGTTGAAGGTACTCTGGTGAGCGTTCAATGTCTCTCTTGTTTATTGATATTGTACAAACAGCAAAGGATGGTAATCCAATTACAAAGTCTAGACAAAACTGCTCACACTGTTTGTCAACCTTTATGGATAAAAACAAAATTTGTGTTTTGAGTATCGGATACAACGAAATTAATTTGCAAGCACTTTTTAATATTTTATCACACTTACAAAGGAAAATTTTAAAACTGTCTCACACGTTTTAAAATCACTTCTACGACAGTCATGTAATGTTCAGGGTTTGCCAAAAACAATATCTTTTCCCGGATTTTGTTCTTGCATAAGATCAATAATTGCAGCGACAAAGCACAACATGATTTATTCAGTCAATTCCTTGTTTACGTTAATGTCACAATCTCCTAGGTCCATCCATTTTGAGATTAATTGCTTTCTGGGGAACCTAAAAACACTATTCAATAATGCTTTTTTTAATTAATAACTAATGAGTGAAATTGCAATTGGCAACCGAACCGCCCGTTTCTGATGATTAAGTTTTTTTTGCAGCTTAATTTTGTAGTGGCAGTCAGTTTTACAGATGTATTACCTAGTTAGAACAAGTTTTGTAGTGGTAGTCAGTTTTACAGATGTATTACCTAGTTAGAACAAGTTTTGTAGTGGTAGTCAGTTTTACAGATGTATTACCTAGTTAGAACAAGTTTTGTAGTGGTAGTCAGTTTTACAGATGTATTACCTAGTTAGAACAAGTTTTGTAGTGGCAGTCAGTTTTACAGATGTATTACCTAGTTAGAACAAGTTTTGTAGTGGTAGTCAGTTTTACAGATGTATTACCTAGTTAAAACAAGTTTTAAAGTGATCATATTCTCAGATATTATCTTAACTATTTCTGTTCCGCCAACCCGACAGCAACTTTTCGCAGCTGTATTTTTTAATGATCAATATTTTTGTATGTAATTCTGTTTAACTTAATGGCGAAAATGGAAAATGAAAGGGTATTATTAATAACAATAATTATTATATCTTTGTGCATGCCTTTTTCAGTAAACGCAATGCCAAATTTGAATTTTCAATGTTCACAAAATAAACTTCCATTTTTGCCCGGAAAATCAACTCCACCATGGAGTAAAAACAAGAAATATCTTTAAAAAATTTAACCGGCATAGATGGTGGAATTAAGAATTATGGAGAATGGAAAAAGAAAAACGGTTATACAGTGTAAATTGTCCCCTTAATGGGGATGGGGGAGTGGGTAAATATTATTGTAATGAGGCCAACCGTCGAGACGGCGAAGCAGACTTAAATATACGGCAGATAATTATAGCGTTCGGTACGAACTAAGTCTCAAAGTGAATCTTAGAGAAGTAGTTTGATAAAACAGCTGTATGATATAAACTTTAATTCAGTCAAATATTTTACTAATATTTCATGAATACGAAGCTTATATTTCTTCCAGTTGACATCTTAATCAAATAATGGTGCGTTTCTTTTTTTTCTATAAGTATACAGAAATATCTACCAATGAAAGTCATTCGGCACTGTCTTACGTTATCATCCTTGAATAAGAGGGAAGACAGCTACGCCGAAAAATATAAGCATTACATATAGTGGCGATCGCCAGTGAAATTCTAATTAACTTGTTATGTAATTTGATATTTAAACAATAAGAAAATGAAAACGTATGTCGAGCGGACTCGTGAAAAATACCACAAAATGCTTTCCCCAGCTCAGACATAGAGTCCGAACATATGTAACCTGAATGCTAAGGCGGATGGGGACATGGAAACTGCATCTACTCACCAAAATGTTGCCAATGTTTCCAATGGTCACGGCCACCCCGGTTAAGACTAGGAAGGCTATGGACATACCAGGGTGACGATCAATGAAATCGTATTCTAGACTCGACTCGTTTTCGTTGGTGGTCCATCCGTCGGTCCGCTTTAGCATATCCTGGAACATTGGGTGCAGTTCGCTGCCAGACGACATTTTCTGTGAGGCAGACGATAACTTTTACTATGTTAATGAAGCCTGCACGTGTTTTAATACACTGAAACTCTCATTCTCATTTGAAATTGCACGTGATGCACTTGTCCTACGTTCAATAAACAACTATTTGACAAGATACAGTAATCCAATGTCCATCAAGTGGCATGATGTCACGCCCAGACAAGTGACCTGAAATAAAAACAATAACATTAGTCTGCAAATATACAAAACTATTATATGAGGATATCAAACACTGATATAAGCTGAATCATTAACGTGATGACGAGCACTCGACCTTTTGGGAAGTACAATAGATAAACATGTTTATAGACAATGTTAAAACAAGAGACAAGACGCTTAAGTTAAGAGGAATATTCAGAACAAAGATTAATTGCACGGGTTTGGAGATCTAACTGTATGACGGATATTGGCCCAAGAAAGAAACTTTCACAAAACTCTCGTTTTAATGAAAAGTAATTGCAGCAATAAAGAAAAAAAGTGTCCTATCTGACCTTTGACCTCAAAAACATTGACCTTGAACTGACACTTTCAAATATAATTGACCAGGCGCATTTAAGAATTAATCAAATATAGGTTTAATGTATGTTCCTTTCACATGTGTGCACGCGTATTGCTTCATGTATTCACTACTAGGAAACAGCCTACTAAAAAGGGTTGGTACAGTGTTTTTTGCCATGTCCAATCCTCATTTTTTTATGTGTGTGTGTGTGTGTGTGTGTGTGTTTTTTGTTTTTTTTTAAGATCATGTCAAGGACTAGTTATTGTACTAACCTATTTATTCGTAAGTTTTTCACGAGATTCTCACATTTATAAACACTTACTGATTGTCCAAGAAAACTATTGTTTGATATTAGGCAGATATTGTTGAGTTTAAAATTAACCGTGGTATACGTTAGCCTAATCATTATCGCGATAAACCGTGGTGTATGTTACCCTTTTGTATTTTGCCTAAATTGTAAAATTTTATGTTCCTCTTAGCTATAAGCCTACATAAATTTCCTCGAGTAACAGGGGTATGTGCTATCCTAAGGTATAAGCCTATGTATATTTTCGCGATTAACTGTGATATGTGTCCCCCTTGCTATCAGCCTACATAATCGTGATATATGTCAGTCTAAAATACTGTTGCGAGTAACCGTGGTAAATGTCACCGTATCACACATTTCTACAAATTCTATCGCGATTAACGTAATATATGTCATAATATCACAAAATTGACAAACATTATTCTGATTTGATGAATATTTCCTATAGACTATGTTTTATTCAGTCGACATTTGTTATTTACAATTCATTTCTACAGGTTGACATTAACATCGCAAAATACCCCCGAACCTGAGACATCGTTAAATATATTCAATGGTGTGTTTTCAATTATTCAACGTACAGTGACATAACAACTAAACAGTCTAATACTTAACCATATTAAGTATTTTCCCGCAGGACAAAACACAATTTTAGTGAACTATTGTCATTTGATAACTGAATATTATCATATGTGCGACATGCTGATTTATTTTTATTGACTATATAGGTCAGCACATATTTTTTCATTCATTTCTGATGTGTGTCCAAAATTTCACTTTCTCGAAATTCGGCATCAAATTAAATCAATCACTCCTCAATACCAACAACAAACATGCAAAAGAAAAGTTCTTATACATTCAATGTAACAAAAAGTTGCAGGGACGAATGTCAATGTCTTTATAGAGAATCATAAAGGAAACATTTTTATGGAAAATAATAGGGGTCACTGTCCTATTTTTGATTTATCTGCCCCTAAGACGGTGACCCCCAATTTTGTTTCAATAAAAATGTTTCTTTTTTGATTCTCTATAATCATGTAAAAGTTCTATTAAACAGTTTAAATTTTCCTTCTTTGTCTATATAGAAAATGTAGCAAACTGTCACAGACGTCCTTAATCAACTCTTTATCTGATTATCTCGTAGCAATATTTTAACATAAGCTGGAAAGTTATCTTCAAAGATTTTGCTCGATAGGTTCGAACACCGAACCTCGCGGTCTTATCTTAGTTCCGCTCTACATAGGATATGACCAATTTATGCCGTCCATTGTGTTGTATTTTAAAGCAAACATCATTAAAAAACGGGAAATAATTGTTTTTCGATAACATGTCATTGAGTTCCTGTGACCTTATTGACACACCTTATATGGATCTATAATGGGATATTCAAATAAAACATTTCAAAATATCATTTCCGATAAAATGAATCTTAGTGACCTTCATAAAGGCCCTATGAGGAAATGCTATCGAATCCCTGAAAGGCAACATCTCTGAAGGAGTCGATATGTTTTTAAGTTTTATATAGTGATCACAAAATGAGAACGTCATGAAGAAAATTATAGCCTCTATAAAGATTCTATAAAGAAAACCAGTCACAACAACACATGGGCCTCATTCTGAAAAGGTTACTCTCGTTCTAACAAATTTATTAGATATATAAAAAAAAAACATTTATTGGGCACTTTCTCGTCTGCAGGGTTCATTTTCAGAGATAAGTTTCGTAAATATTAATGCAAAAAATAATAATTATAAAAGAAATAAAAAATATACTGATTAATTGAAAACATAAATCTGACCAGCCTTCAATTTAAGAGCTTGTAAATTCTTATATTTTTGGCTGTTTCCATGACAACTGATAATGGATCAAGTTATTTTCGAATGGTATCAGCCAAACCAAGTTTCGTCAGCTTCTGCCAAGGATCAGAGGCGGCGCCATTAGAATGAAGAGGTGCACGCACAGCGATAAAATACGTTACATTCGAAAAAGCTGAAAGCCAACTTTCTGCTTATATATTTATAATGTCTCAGTTTTTAAATATATTTGAGTCTCATAGTTAAGTCACTACCGCTAAATTATCGAAACAAGTACTTAGCCCTCTCGAATGTACCAAGGTTGGACCAGTGCTTAACGCCGTGTAAGTACGTCATGAAGTAATACATGTAGTTCATATTCATGTTCAAAATTCATAATCAATGTATGGAGCATGCACTTGAACGATCCAAATAAAATAAGTGGATACAATTTGGTTTTACGTCCAACCAAATGGTTTCAAACAGACCATATTTTTTTGAGAAACGAACAAGTTGTAGACATGTGGCATGATACCACCGTCAGAGACCGTGTCTACTTAAGAAACATGTACGCTAAAGAAGTTCTAGAATTATACAATTCTAAGATGTTCTGAACCTCAAACAAAACCATACTTAACCATATTTTTATGCTCAAAATCCATGCATGAAATTTAGGTTCAGTGGGGATTTTAGAATATGCCTGAGATCGGACTAACGTAGTTTTCGAGAACTCGGAAGCTGATCTACTGAAAGAAAGAAACACGGCAGACGTGTGGCATGATACTAATATAACATCAGGTCAACCGGTTCTGGAACTTCCTTGTATTTATGCTGAGCGGACGAGGATCTTACATGCGAACTTCACCACTGAGGCGGGCGCTCTACACACCTTTCCACCGGTGACCATAAAAATGAAGTAATTAAAATACCTGGGCTTTACGCATGTATCGGTTGACATCTCATGTACTAAACAATAACCATAAAATAATATGGATAATATGTATTTGTGAGAATGTGTTATACACTATAAACACAACTGCTCAAACAGCAGTTTTCTATAACTTAGGTAACTAATGTATAAACAAATATCAAATTTTTAACATCTCAGTATTGTTATGAAACTATCACTATCTCACAGTCAATTCTAGGTTAGAACAATTAATTTATTAAATTCTTCAAAATCACCTTGCACATTAAATAACTGTCACAGAAACATTATTAAAACAAGATATAAAACACAAATTATTACCAAACTTAAGATATAATAAAATGACATTCATTCCACGGGATAAACCATAAATGTCTGACTATATAAGTTGTGTCTTGTTTCGTATTCGGTGTTTAAGATATCCGGTTCTTAGTCTCGAATACAATGTACTTATTTACAACTATGTGTTCATTTATTTTTTCACCAATGAATTAACAAATGTACATTCAAAAGCTAGCACTTGTGTTCAACAACACTTTCTATTAGAGATGTCCTTTTGCACAAAACTTACCATATTATACTTTATCCTGAATTCCGTTATTTATTTTTCTAATTAATATCCTGATATTAATTCGTTATCGCTTCATTCGCGGAACACTAATACTAGTTGTTAGAATGCCACCTCTTCAGTTCGCCACTCGAGTTAAACAATCGTGGATATGTCTCTTCCAATTTCACAGTGTAACTTTAGAAAACTCCAATATTCATCCGGTATTTATCACGATAATATTGTCATACCGACAGCGTTGCGCCCCCTAGTGACGAAAACAAACGAGATCTGCTGTACCTTGTATGTTTCCGTGAGATACCGGAAAAAAATATCTGAGACTATCTAGGAATGAGTTTCGACCAGATATTGGAACGGCAGAGGAGGCGGCAGTGAGTTGAGTGATGGGCCCACCTGTCGACCGGTATCGGAAGCTGCAGCAGCTACACAGAGATCTGTTACTTCGATATAGTAAACAGATTTCACCTTTATTTCACAAGGCATTCTTAAAAGCTTCGGTCTGCGATAAATCTTTATTCCTTTTATTCGTTTTTTCTTTCTTTAAGTGGCATGCTTCGAACAACATTCAAGTAGGCCTATA
This sequence comes from Solen grandis, assembly GCA_021229015.1. Lineage (NCBI taxonomy): Eukaryota > Metazoa > Mollusca > Bivalvia > Adapedonta > Solenidae > Solen > Solen grandis. The sequence continues at coordinate 54,272,746 of CM037786.1, read as the reverse complement.
ATAAACTCTGTTCAACTTGTGATGACGAATCAGTTACTCCTAGAGCTACAACATATTCATGTTCAGCGTCACAAAACAAAGCCACTGCACGACATTAGTATGTCGCAGCCGATGATCGAACATCAGGCCGAACACAACCCTCGAGGCGGTTGCCCTCACAATACGGCTTTGGATAGCGGTTGGGGTTAGTTAGATAGATTATCATAGATATTTCATTTGAAAATCCAATAGGGCCCAGGAGGTACAATGTTTTACATATAATATGGCAAGACAATGCCGTTTTACAAGTATATATACATATCATATTATAAACAAAGTATTTAAATTGGCTATATAAACAAGATAAATAAACAAACTACATATTATATTCTTTTTATCTAATCGAAATAATACGCTATCAAAAGATTCAGGAAACAAACAAAAAAATAAAACAGAAGGTATAATTTGTAATTCCTAAAAAAAAAAAAAGAAAAAAAAATCCGCTTTTGAACTACACGAAATGGATTACATGTGTATATCAAATTAAAATTACCATTGTTTATTATTCTAGATATATAAATACAAGACAAAATCAGTCGAAAACATATCATAGCAAATTAAAAAAAACACTTACATAAATATTATACATTAATAATATAATGCACGTGACTTGTCAAAGACATCATACAATGAGAAGTTTTCAAGATTTTTAAAGTCGCGAGATACTAGTCCAACCAATCGTCGTTTATAATACATTTCTTGTAAAACCTTGGATCCCAGTCGATGTTAAAAACATAGATTTTACTTTGAACTGATGTATCGAACTTAAATGTCCATCCAGGTGGCTTCACGCGTCGCTTAGCTTTTGTTTTTCAAATCGAATTCAGTTGCAGAACATACTTTGGTACAGAACTCGGCATCAATATCCATCATTAGTTCGCAGCCTATTCAAATATCGATTGTGACTGCATTAATTTTTCGCTTCATTAAGCTGTTATTGAAATACCAGGACTCTAATTGATGATTAATCAGAAGAAAATGCTTTGTTTTTCCTTTTCTATACTACAAACTCAAAGTTCTTATTGGTTGCATGTTGTTATTCACATCCCCCACGTCATCGTTGTTTTAACAGACTCTTGTATATAACAATAAACAAAACAAAGGATAGCCGATTTATTATATACATGTACTTGCATAAAGGGACGTCTGTTTTCTCGATTATACCAAAAGGTGGCTTTTCTTAAAATTATTATTTTTAGGTTACTCTTTATTTCTTTGTTTATTCATTCATTTATTAATTAATTCATTCAAACTTCGTGCGGTAAAAACATCACTTTTTCAAACTGACATGTGATTGATCCGCCTTCTACTGCTTGTTTAAAAGACAAGAGAGATGTCATTCTATTATTTATAGAAATCGTTGACAACATGGTGATTGAGAATTCCGTAAAGCATGTGGTCCCTCGACTCTTTCTAGTATTAATGAATATGATTCTTGTTTAATCATGGGATGAAGATCTAAACTGAGTTTCCCCCGGGTACACACCGGTGCCGCCGACAGTGTGGTTAGAACTGCCTGTTGAGCCAATATCGCTATATCTCTTGTTTGTTACTGCAGTGCGTCAGCACTATACTCGTAACTGTCTACTGTCGACTGGACGCACACGTCACTAATCATATTAAAGACTCTTAAAGTTACAACTTGTTTTATCATGAATGATGAAGAAAGTGGTTGTGACGCTCTGTCACTACCTAAAGCGCTCACTTCAATTACAGCTTCCCAGGAAGCTATTTCGTATACAGCTCTCCAGTTAGCTCTATTCGCCGCATAAAGCTCTCGTAACAAATGAGGAGCTGTTTTCAGAGTACTTGTTACTTTTTTACGGATAGAGACTCCCAATAATCTCATGCAAGATTTCACTGTATATACAAACAACCTGCAAGAGAGAGGCATTAGGAATGCAGTAGCCATGTAGTAATGCAATTGTCTGTCTGTCTGTCTGTCTGTCCGTCCGTCCACCCGTCCGCCTGTCTGTCTGTCTGTCTGTACATGCCCAAAAGATATTAGGGTGTTACGGGGTAACATCTTGACATTATGGGGTTGTTTCGGTTCATTCAGTCATTATAATGTTAAATGTTTACTTGTATTCTGGGATTAAAATGACCAAAGACAGATCAAAGTGATCCGTCTCGTGAGAACGTTAGAGTTCATTGGGTCAAATATCAAAGCGTGACCGAGTGGTTAGAGGGCCCTCCGTGGCCGAGAGGGTAAAGTCATTGACTTTAACACTCACTCAGCCCCTCACCGCGTGGGTTCGAATCCAGGCAAGGTCATTCGGATTTTCATGTGATGAAGCCTTCCAGCTGGTTTGCGGTAGCTCGGTGGTTCTACCCGGATGCCTCCGTGCATTCGGGGTCTTCCTCCACCTGTAATTAGCTGGACATCGCTATATGACTGAAATACTGTCGCAGTGACGGTAAACTCAAATAGTCAAGTCAAGTCAGTGGTTAGAGCGTCCGCCTCGGGAGCGGGAGATCGTGAGTTCAATCTCCGGCCGCGACATACCAAATCATAAAAGATGGTACTGCTATTGCTCCCATGCTTGGCGCTCAGCATATAAGGGTAGTTGCAAGACTGGTTGGCCCAGTGTCAGGATAAAGTGACTGGGTGTGGTATCATGCCTTTTGTCTACTGCGTGATACTACAGTGTTGAATCACTATATATCTGTCTCAAGTAGACATAGTCTCCAAATGGCTGAAATACTGTCCCAACAAAAATGTCAAGTTCTGAAATACTGAACCCAACAAAAATGTCAAGTTCAAAATGATAAACCTTACCGATGAATACACCGAGCACCACTTGGCAAATAGTAAAACTGCAAACGATGAATGACCTCCTTTAGAGGATGTCCCCTCTAGAATAAACCGCGGTGAACCGGTGTACAACCGTAACGGTACCGTGGACCACCAAAATGTTTTAAATATCCGGGAGTCATCGAGAGCCACCAGGAAGGATTACCTTAGGTTTTCTTGAAGATTTCATTCTACATCTATTTGTAAACATAAGGATGATTTGGAATATTGTGTATACTCAATATCAAAGATGCTCTGTTGTCTCGGAAGGTGGCGGGGAAAATATAAAAATAAATTATCAATCATTCAATTTTTTTTTATTTGGATTTTTATTGGACAGGACGCTTCTGTATATAGCTATAAACCCTTGTATAAAAACATCGGCCGTTATCGACTTTTTTCATATGTCCGTAACTTCATCCGTGATACTATCCGTTAGGATTAGTTTTAAATTGAAAGTGCATGTCTTTGGGTTAAAAATTATTTGTCTGAAATCATCACAATGAATTCAAATAATTAATCTAGAACGAAATCCTTAATATGAAAAATATTTGACCAGTGTTGGTGCTGAAAAATAATATTCCTATTGTCATCGTAATAATATTTTAAGATACACTGATCAGAAAAGAAAAAGGATTTTGTTTACAAGTAATTATCTGCAATTATTGTAATGATTTTGAAACAAATATTATTATAAGGATACATATAATCTTAATTTAAAGAGAATCAAATGACCTTGTCTGTTTGCAACTGACTGACAAATCTAACTTCTAGATTATAGTTTGCCATTCAGATATCTATTCAAGATATCAACACTCCCCGTTCTATCAACACACACACATACAAACATACACACACGCCGGCGACGACGATATATAATACCAAGACAAAAAACAAAGCAATGATAGTGTTAGTGGGCCGATAGCTTCAAAAGATGAAAAGTAGACTTTTCCGCGTGAACTTGCTCTAACTGTTCCATATGGACTTGCCCTAACTGTTCCGTGTGAATTTACTATTCCGTTTGAACTTGCCCTAACTGTTCCCTCTAACTTTTCCGAGTGTGCTTGCCCTAACTGTTCCATAAGAACTTGCCCTAACTGTTCCGTGTGAATTTACTATTCCGTTTGAACTTGCCCTAACTGTTCCATGTGTTTGTAACGTTACTGCTGATTATTTGACCTAAGGCAATCCACTCTTATCAATTAAAAAAGGGAAACAACTCGAAGTGAATATTAACGATTGTCTGGCACTGTGATTCAGTAGTATGTTGTTCAGTGGGTCTGTCTGGAAATTCCCCGAATCAAACGACCAAAAGCGATGGGGGTTATTCGAATGAACAGTCATTTATTACCATGTGCAACACTTAAGTTTTAATTTTACAGTTGTGAAACGCTTAAAACAAAACATCGAATGGATTATTAATATCCAACTATAAAGGGGTGCGACATTTAGCGTTGCTGTTGCGACACATAGCGGCAGTGCTTTTTTTAATTTATTTTTTTTGCAATATTTGACATTACGGATGCGATATATAACGTTAGAAGGTTTTGCGACATTTAGTGTCAGTCTTGCGATATTTAACGTTGATGCGACATTTAACGTTGTTACAGTCAGGGTCAACGTAATATCGATACTCAAAACAGTTTCAAATCAATATTTTGAGAACTGTTTCAGTCAAATTCTTCAATCAAGACAATTGGTCTTTGAGACTAGACGAGAATTATTGTTTTCAGAGTTTTATCTATTCAGCCGGCAACTCAAAGTTTATGCCATTCTGGTTGACCATTCAACTTACCCCTTGTAAGCATGGGAACTATCTAAGTTAATTGGAAAAGTTTCCAATAATTGGGAAAATAATCCTATATAGAAATGGGGAAGTGATCCAACTATCTGACCCATAAATTATGTACATAGAAAAGGGCTATACTTGTTCTAATTCATCTGATGGGTAAGATACATGTAAATGAAAAGTGATTGGACAAATCCTTGAAGTTCATTTTTTTCAATGGGAGATCTCTTTGTTTTGCGTCAAATTTCGTCAACATATTCTGAAATTATTACACGTAGATATCGCTTTATGGAAATTAGAATCAATCCAGTGACATTATCGTCCCAGAACGGGAAGCTGTTACAAACATTCTGTTTATAAGATCAGACTTAGATTTTTCTTTTTGAAAATATCTACTCATTATAGACCAGCTTTATAAACATGGAGTGATTTGTATGTCTTTACCTATAACACTATACATGTATATGTCATTTTTATATACTTTTTCAAGACCTTTTTCACACACCAAATTATTTTTTTTTTCATTCATATTATTCCATACTAGATAAATAATCTATAAACCACACAACAAAGTCATTATTTATATAAGTACATATTTCATTACAAAGTTTATGTTAGCAATTAAAGTCTTTAAATGCATTGCTTAATACTTATTTTTATTTATTTTACGTCAATTGGGAAACAAGTACTAATCCCTCTTGACGGTTCGAGGGCTGGACCAGTACTTTGCGCCTGAAAAGGTAATGAAAATTCCTTACCCCCTATGGGTTTCGAACCCACAACCTTCGGATCCGCAGCCGAATATGCTACCACTGGACCACGGCGCCCTGTTTACACTACTTAGATTTGC
>CM037786.1:54217174-54267174 GCA_021229015.1 Solen grandis | reverse complement strand
ATATTCATGTATACATTTATGACTTGATGAATATTCATGTACACATTTGTGACTTGATGAATATTCATGTACACATTTATGACTTGGTGAATATTCATGTACACATTTGTGACTTGATGAATATTCATGTATACATTTGTGACTTGATGAATATTCATGTAACATTTTGACTTATGAATATTCATGTACACATTTGAACCTGATAGATCTGACACTGTGTAGACTGAGATACAATATTATATGAGCAAACAGAAGAAACCCTGATCAGACTGTGTAGAATCTGAGATACAATATTATATGAGCAAACAGAGGAGATCCTGATCAGACTGTGTAGAATCTGAGCTACAATATTATATGAGCAAACAGAGCAGACCCTGATCAGACTGTGTAGAATCTGAGCTACAATATTATATGAGAAAACAGAGCAGACCCTGATCAGACTGTGTAGAATCTGAGCTACAATATTGTATGAGCAAACAGAGCAGACCCTGATCAGACTGTAGAATCTGAGCTACAATATTGTTGACAAAAGGCCCTGATCAGACTGTAGAATCTGAGCTACAATCTGGAAAGATCTGAGCCTGCTTTGTTTGCTATAGTATCAAAGGTCAAGGTTAAATACATGTGTTGAATTATTTTCACCATAAAAATGCATGTAAGTTATTCTCTAATTCAGCAGTTTACTGACACAGTCTTTCTGTCGTTTATATTTTATATTAACTTCTCCTTACTACACCTAAATTTCTGATTTAAGAATTTTTTTATTTCCTTTTTATGTCTGAATTGATGAAGTAAAAATATAAATCTTCCCTTCTTTAAGAAACCCTAGACCTGAATCATATCTGCATATACACCTTTAACCTTTGAAATGAGTCTCAAATGACTATTCTATTATTATCAGAAATATCAATGAAGTGTCGGGTTAAAACGAACCATTTCAGACCTTTTATAAATAGACCACACTTAAACACACAAGGAATTAAAAAAAGCCAATGTAATCCTAGTAGTGAATTTGAAATTAAGAAATCTGAAGGCAATTAGCAAAACATTTCATGTTTGAAGCAGGCTAATACAAGACATTGCAGTCTGCCTACTTGCAGCTTAAATGAATGTGATTTTTCTCAGGTCTTGAATACACAAAAAAAGTTGTATTACAGGTTGAGTCCTGTGAAAAACATGAAAAGGCTATTATCATCATTTCATACAATGGATGAGCCATGATTTAAATAGCTATTAAATATGAAATTCTGAGCCTTCATCAATACCAATATATATTGTAAGATCAAGTAAGATCCTGACTGAGTGCAGCAAGGTTAATTAACATGACGCGAAAACGCCCCAAAATTAATAACCAGTGAAAAGCTGTACAAACAAACAGATGCACGTGAATCTTGCTTTAACCCTTTCCCTCATAGAGGACACCATGAAAAGACCTATGCGAACAGCATAAAACCAGATCAGCTTGCGAGTAACTCGCAGGCTGATCAGGTTTTATGCTGTTCACTGCTCCTCAGTGGTATGGAAATGAGGATTTTGTAATTAAATTTGGTAAGGTTTAACTGTGGTTTTCTGCAGATCAGGCTTTATGTGGTACCTATTGAGGGCGTCAAAATGAGTCTATATGAGGGAATGGCTTAAATAGTAACCGCCGACAAACATTTAGGGCGGGGCTATACCTGTTTTTGCGTCAAGTTTATTATGTTCATTATGTACAGGAGATATACACAATCCATACATAAACATAATTAATTATTTCCCAATAAAACCACAACAGTGCGTAGACAGCAGACACATGCGTCAGTGTGATATCACCACTGGCCTGACAACAGCAGGTGCTTGTCATATTACCTGGACATTGGTATACATTACTCTCAGTAAACATATACTATCATCCCGACTGCAATGCACTGTGGGTACAAAACAATAGCAATCAAGGAAACATCCCATGCAAGCAGTAAAAAACAAATTAATCTGTAATTAACATGCTGGCTGATCAAGCCCACAACTTAACTTGGCTATACTCAATTATTTTACTCATTTTAATATAACTTAACTCAATGACAGTATAAAACATGACTCAATTAGCATACTGAGCTGATTTTTATCCTACACAACATAATGAATGAATAAACATATTCAACTAATTTATCTTACATAACACAATTATCCTACACACTCAACTCAATTTATCAAACCAAAGTCAGTTATCCAACTCAGTTATCAAACTCAATTCAATTGTCATACCCAAGTCAAATCCAATTCAGTTATCAAACTCAATTCAATTATCAAACCCAAGTCAGTTATCCAATTCGGTTATCAAACTCAATTCAATTATCAAACCCAAGTCAGTTATCCATTTCTGTTATCAAACTCAATTCAATTATCAAACCCAAGTCAGTTATCCATTTCTGTTATCAAACTCAATTCAATTATCAAACCCAAGTCAGTTATCCAATTCAGTTATCAAACTCAACTCAATTCAATTATCAAACCCAAGTCAGTTATCCATTTCTGTTATCAAACTCAATTCAATTATCACACCCAAGTCAATTATCTAATTCAGTTATCAAACTCAATTCAATTATCAAACCCAAGTCAGTTATCCATTTCTGTTATCAAACTCAACTCAATTTATCAAACCAAAGTCAGTTATCCAATTCAGTTATCAAACTCAATTCAATTATCAAACCCAAGTCAGTTATCCATTTCTGTTATCAAACTCAATTCAATTATCACACCCAAGTCAATTATCTAATTCAGTTATCAAACTCAATTCAATTATCAAACCCAAGTCAGTTATCCAATTCAGTTATCAAACTCAATTCAATTATCACACCCAAGTCAGTTATCCAATTCAGTTATCAAACTCAATTCAATTATCAAACCCAAGTCAGTTATCCAATTCAGTTATCAAACTCAATTCAATTATCACACCCAAGTCAGTTATCCAATTCAGTTATCAAACTCAATTATCAAACCCAAGTCAGTTATCCAATTCAATTATCAAACTCAATTTAGTCAATATATTTATAAACTTATACAGTTTGACTTCTTAAAACATTAACTTTTAATGTTTATTAGCAAAGTACATTGTTTAAAATTACAGTCATCAAAGCTTACAATGTCTGAAAGTCTTGATAAATGTTTAAACGTTAGACATAAACAGCATAGAAATATATTTCAACTCTACAAAATCTAGGATCATGTATCACAATACATGTTGTGAAATGTTTATACTATATCAGGATACATATAGCCTTGAGATACATCATAAGTCAACTTGTGACACAGTTTCTTTACAAATTCATCTACTGCAAAGGCAGGAAAAATGTCCAAATAATGTCTGTCAGGTTTTGATGTCACGAAAGTCAACAAAATCATTTTGAAAGTCTTAGTGATGAAATAAATGAAGGGCTAAAAACAAACTCAGCCATACATTATGATAAAGGTATTGAAGGGAGAATGAAAGAAGAACAAATGCAAGATCTAAATGCAGTCACCGGGGTAACAGTTTTGCACGCAGTAACATATGTGTGTATTAAACAAAATGGATGTTAACACCAATAAAATACAACCAGATGGGCCTTGTATGATTTTAATTGCACACAGAAAGTTTCAAACACAATATATAAACACTTTGCAGACATTAATTTCCTTTCACACACTGATATGAATTTATAATAAACTTTAGAGAAAACAGTTTGTAAGAGAACGGAGCTATTTGAGTAGATCTATAGGGATATAACAGACCATTACCCACAATGCATCATTAAAATCTAATTAATATTAAATACACAATACATGCATGATCATGATTTATCATTAAACTGTCAACTAATGCACTTCATGCAACTTTAATATCTTTATTCATCATTGTATTCAAAATACCTGCAAACTTTTCCACCACAATGTAAATAAACTAAGAAAAAAGAAAATGTTTGTTTATTCCATTTAATGTCCCGTCGACAAATTTTTTAAGTTGTTTGGATGTCTACTTCAGACTGATATAGTGCTGCAAAACTGCAGTATCACACCATAGACATATGATACCACACCCAGTCACATTATTCTGGCACCAGGCCAACCAGTCCTGGAACTACCCTTATAAATTATAAAAGAAGATAATATTTTAGTAAATAGTAATTAATGTAATGTAATGTATTTATTTTGTTGGTATTGAGGCTACACAGTCATCTGGCTACAAGTCATCTGGCTACACAGTCATCTGGCTACACAGTCATCTGGCTACTAGTCATCTGGCTACACAGTCATCTGGCTACACAGTCATCTGGCTACACAGTCATCTGGCTACAAGTCATCTGGCTACAGTCATCTGGCTACAAGTCATCTGGCCACAGGTCATCTGGCTACACAGTCATCTGGCTACACAGTCATCTGGCGACACAGTCATCTGGCTACACAGTCATCTGGCTACACAGTCATCTGGCGACACAGTCATCTGGCTACAAGTCATCTGGCTACAGGTCATCTGGCTACAGAGTCATCTGGCTACAGGTCATCTGGCTACAGTCATCTGGCTACACAGTCATCTGACTACAGTCATCTGGCTACAAGCCATCTGGCTACACAGTCATCTGACTACAGTCATCTGGCTACACAGTCATCTGGCCACACAGTCATCTGGCTACAAGTCATCTGGCTACAGTCATCTGGCTATAGTCATCTGGCTACACAGTCATCTGGCTACACAGTCATCTGGCTACACAGTCATCTGGCTACAGTCATCTGGCTACAAGTCATCTGGCTACACAGTCATCTGGCTACAGTCATCTGACTACACAGTCATCTGACTACACAGTCATCTGGCTACACAGTCATCTGGCTACAAGTCATCTGGCTACACAGTCATCTGGCTACAAGTCATCTGGCTACAAGTCATCTGGCTACACAGTCATCTGGCTACAAGTCATCTGGCTACACAGTCATCTGGCTACAAGCTATAATCATTATGGACACTGCTACTCATGCAAAAAAAATCAATTATGGATGAATATCTTTAATTTAGTTTTAAGTTATGTATTTTACATTAATTGGAAAACAAGTTCTTATAACTTATACCCATCCCTCTAGATGGTTTCTTGGTTGGACCAATACTTTGCACCTAGGAAGGTCATGAAAAATCCTTGCCTCCAATGGGGTTCGAACCCATAACCTTCAAATCCACAATCAGGTATGTTACAAAATGGACCAAGGCATCAATGATTAGACCTAATTAAGGTACTTATGTCATGGCAATGATTTTGTCACATTTAAAATGCGCAAATATTTCAACATTGCACAATACTCCATTACTGACAGGTCCTGAAGAAACATGTTATAAGTCATTATTGTTAAAATGTGTAGCTGGTTGATATTTGAACATCTTTTAATTTACCACTAACAAAACAATTTCAAGTTGCTGGAGTTCATTTGGGAGTTAATTAATGCTGGGCGACAGTATTTCCGTGAAGCCCAGCTAATTACAGGTGGAGGAAGACTCAATGCTGTGGGCTGACCATGAAACTGTTCCACATCCTTCAGTTTCTATATAACCTCATATAATAGCTGATAAACTGATCACCCCTCGATGTGCAGAGAGGCACCAGTCGTACAGGGATATTGTAAGTGGTTTGACTCCTGTTTTAGCGCTGTGTAATGAATATAAGCTGGGCATGAACTTGCAACCTTAAGCAGACGTTCGCTTGACTGAACGCAGCCCAGGTCTACTAAAAATTGCCAGCCTACCACAAAGCAGGTGGAAAACTGGCTCACATGTGACCCGAGTGTCACAGCTGAAGATCTATGTGATGGTAGGTCAGTCTATAACCACTCAGCCACAGAGACCCCATACACACACACACACACACACACTACCTATAAACACACTTAGTAGGTTAATGTCAGCTGACCCTATTACTGTCAGGCTCCAGAGTCCGCTATTTGACAGGTCTGACCTGCACCCCTGCTCATACTGCATATGTAATCTAACTTCAATTAATTATCTAGGCTAATACTGACCACGTCTTGGATGTCCATCATGAATATGATGACACAACCTCTGTATGATGACGAGACATGATAAAACTGTCACATGCTTGTTGCAGCTCTGTCCAGTGGCCCTGAATAACCAAACTGATGTTGTGATGTTTCAAACTTTGTTACAAGACATATAGAAACTGGAGTGCTCACTACCATCTAGGATGTGTGTGTATCATTTAGATGCCTGCATTATTCGTGGAGAGAGGAATTGGGCAAGAACCAATAAGCACTTAAAAGATCACAAACACTCTGTGAGCCTCTGATACTGAACACACCTTATATATATAAATATTTTATATTTTTTGCACAACAAACAGAACTTTCAAACTGCTTTTCAAAGGGCAAGAAATTTTTATCTGTCAAGCAAGTTTAATAGCTATGACAATCAAAGAAAGCCATTGAAAGTTACGATACTACTATCATGGTTCAAATTAGCTTTTTAAGTTAAAGATAATGGCCTGCAAACTAACTGATATAAATATCTGAAAAGTTGATAATGCGCAAGACAAAATAGCAATCATGTTTGCAGAATGGACTGGAACATCCTAAACTTGGGCATAGCCCGTAGGCAGGACCTGACAGCAGAGCCTCATTTACTATGGATGCCAATTATTGCAAAAGCATGAGGGATAACGAAATCTACAACAACTTTTAAATGATTAACAGATATCATTTGTAACTACTATATACCATCAAAGACAGGCAGACAGACAAACTGGATACATATAAGTAGAACGGATTTCCTAACAAATACAATTTGGTTGTTTTTCCAATCAAATTAGTTCATAATTACATGTATTAACCCCTAAATACACATGACAAAGCGTATCGGTAAATCAGACTTGAATACAAACACTTGATAAGGGGACGATGTCAGTGAAAATTAAACTGCAATGTTTAATCCATGCCAGTTTGATTGCAGGGACAAATAACTGATCCCATCTATCAAAGATAATGAAACATAATCAGTAATCATTCAAACTCATTCTCAAACCCACCTTTAGCTTGAACCCAGTCTTGGGAAAACATTGCCCTGCATGGCCATGTTGTCCAAACAAAAACTTATCACTGATCAAACAAATTTCACTGCCTATTTCTTATACCAAATGGTAAAACAATTGTTTGGCAAATCTTGTCTAAGTATGTAAGTAAAGTATACAAACAAACGGTTTTAATATGTCCACGATACAGACGATTTTGATGCGAAAAGATCAAACACTGTGAATAAATACTGTCACACTTTTTGTTGGAGGTGGCAATTTTAAACTGATATCTTATACCTAATTAGAAAGTTGGACATACTCAATCTTGATTGACGGGATACATCTGACATATGTATGTATACTCAAAGACATTGAAAACACCATGCAATTGCTATATAGCCTGAATGACAAGCAAAAAAGTTTACAAGCAATTTATTTCTATATAAATCAAAACAAGAAAGAAACGACGATTTGTTTGCACACACCCTAAATCTCACAAAAACGTCGGTTTGACATTGAAAACAACGTCATTTCAATGGTATGATTCCATCTTAATGTTCTATAAATTGATTTTCATAAAGTCATGAATATTTATTACATTATGCAGTAATTTACAATGCAATCATTCTTGTTATATATTGAAAATGAGTATGAACTGAACAAAAAACAAACAATCCGATTAACACCCATAACACCCCATAAAGACCATTTTCCTAATTCCTACAAATTTTAGGTACAAGATGATACAAACATATAAATACTGTTCCTCTTCTTTAGAAACTAGCTGCTGAAGTATGGTTCTATCAGCTATTTTTGCCATCACATCAATAAGCGGCCTAAAAGCAGCACCTCTGGTTCCCCGTCTCTCATTACTCTGACAGTCTAAATGAAGCCAATATTTCAGCCCTGTCAGGCCCTGCAAGGCAGATGATGCCTGCCTCTCATGCAAGGTATATTGACTTGAACTCCCATCCGTCAAATGTTCTCACACACAGGGTGTCACAAGTCGCACATGGAAATCACTCGGCCAAACCTGGTGCTGTTTTATGGCCATGTTTTATATCCATGTTAAGATGTAAGACTGTGGGAATTGACAGTGAGACTGCTGACAACACATATATCTAGAGCTATCACTGACGATGATTAATACCCTCACATCACTGCTTTGTCCAAGTTTTACACATTTAACTTTATGTTTAATAGCCCCCTTCTAATAAAGGCCCCAGGGGCTGAGAGGGCAAAAATCGCTGACTTTAACACTCACTCAGCCCCTCACCGTGCAGGTTCGAGTCCCGGCAGGGCCATTTGGATTTTCATGCAAGGAAGTGAGGAAGCCTTCCAGCTGGCTTGCGGTAGGTCAGTGGTTCTACGCAGATGCCTCAGTGCATTTGGGGTATTCCTCCACCTGAAATTAGCTGGACATTGCTATATGACTGATTAATACTGTCGCAGCAACGGTGAACTCAAACGATCATAATAAAGGCCCCATACTGTGGAGAGCAGTGGTCCAGTGGTAGGACACGCGCTTCGGGATCGAAGGGTCCAGGGTTCGAGTCCTACTGGGCGCTGCTTATTTCCTTGAACAAGAAATTTAATCCGCATTGTTTCACTCCACCCAGGTGTAAATGGGGACCTGAGAGGGCAGTATAATTCCGTGGCGCCATGGTGTAGGCTGACTTAGGCGGAGTGAAAGACTCCCCAGGGAGATCGATAGTTAGATACAAGTAGCCCGATGACCAGGGGTAAACGCTGTAAAGTCGGTGAATGTGCAACTGAGCATGAAACTTAGACTTAAAAATGCATTTATTATTATTTTATTATATACTATTTTAAAGCAACCATTCCAGAGCGGGTTCAGTTACATAAACACTTGTTAAAGTTCGCATGTTGGCCTCTCCTGGAACGGTACAAGGCTCTAAATGATAGAGATACTTGTTAAAGTTCGCATGTTGGCCTCTCCTGGAACGGTACAAGGATCTAAATGATAGAGACACTTGTTAAAGTTCGCATGTTGGCCTCTCCTGGAACGGTACAAGGATCTAAATGATAGAGATACTTGTTAAAGTTCGCATGTTGGCCTCTCCTGGAACGGTACAAGGCTCTAAATGATAGAGATACTTGTTAAAGTTCGCATGTTGGCCTCTCCTGGAACGGTACAAGGCTCTAAATGATAGAGATACTTGTTAAAGTTCGCATGTTGGCCTCTCCTGGAACGGTACAAGGATCTAAATGATAGAGATACTTGTTAGAGTTCGCATGTTGGCCTCTCCTGGAACGGTACAAGGCTCTAAATGATAGAGATACTTGTTAAAGTTCGCATGTTGGCCTCTCCTGGAACGGTACAAGGATCTAAATGATAGAGATACTTGTTAAAGTTCGCATGTTGGCCTCACCTGGAACGGTACAAGGCTCAAAATGATAGAGACACTTGTTAAAGTTCGCATGTTGGCCTCTCCTGGAACGGTACAAGGATCTAAATGATAGAGACACTTGATAGTCACTTAATGCTCAGTGTGAGCCTGTCTTACTGTACATATGTCAGGTACTTATATATTCAATCCTTAAAACAAAATAGACTTGGCCATTATACCTGAATGTAAAAATATCAAAAACACAATAATTTTACGAAAAATTTGTTGAAAAAATTTAAAACTGTGAAGGGGGAGGGGGGCATTTAAATGGTTATAAGGTACTAATCAATTCCAACTATTTTATTTTTAGTATCAGTGACCTTGACCCACACATCCAATCTATATTTGATGACACTGAAATGGTGAAATAAATGGACAATATTTATGCTATTTTATAATTTCTTTGTATTGTTTTAACATGAAAGGATATGATTATTGACAACATGATACATTGTATTCAGTAATATAAGTCTATAATTCAGACTCAAGACTTGATAAATTTGGGCCTTAGTCCAACCCAGGAAACTTCAAGAGGATTAAAATCTTTTGGCAGAATCTTGAGTTTTCCTGAAAGCAAATGTTGAAACTGAAAACAATTCATATCAACAAATTTGCTGAGACCCATGGGACAGGACTATGTGCATTAACCAAATTGCCAATTCATCTTTCTTCCGAGGCCAAACTTGAGTTATCAGTTAAGGTGATTAATACCCCTGCTTTATCTCAATATAGAGTAGATCTATTTTTACACAAATGCTGATAGAACACAGCATCACACTGAACCCCTGATCTTTACTTTGTGATTTTTCTAGTTGACTAAAACAGTGTTTTAACATGACAGTTATAATGCAGTTAAATAAAGTTTAAACTTATCTATTTTACGTCGATTGGGAAACAAGCTCTTACAACTTATACTCATCCCTCTCAAGGGTTCCTTGATTGGACCAGTACTTTGCATGTGGTAAGGTCATGAAAAAAATTCTAACCTGCAACCTTCAGATACGCAGGGCCCTATATATAATGCAGTCTATAGACTTGGACCACAATGGGGCTGCTATAGAGAAAACATTACTTGCAGTTCCTTGCCAAATGGAGGTAGCTTTTCTGTGGCGAAGTGGTTGCATATAACAAGGGTCCTAAGTTCAATTCCAGCTCAAGGAAGTAGGATTTCTTGGATTTTTATTTTCAGACCGTACACTGCACCTATATATCGTCACTTAATGTGAAATGGGGGTATAAAAATAAAGAATTAGGACAAACGGACATTTATCACATTGTATATATTTTGCACTAGAAATCATACAATCATTCAATTGTGCCTTGCATTTGTTAAGCCAACAAAAAATGTATTATCAGCAAAACATACAGTGGTGTATGTTAGATCTATGTTTATCAATCAAATAGCATGTTCAGGCTGGGCAAGTGATAAATTACCGCGCACCTTGTCACCAGGTCCTTGACTCAGCACTTAAAAAACAGGATGTTTTTACAACTGCCTTCATGTGAACAGTACCGAAGCCATTCACACCAGAAAGTCTGGGAGTGTCTCCATGGTAACATAGACAAACCTGTGTTTGTGACTCACCTGCACTAAGCAACCAACCTACTGTTAACAACCAGTGGCAATATTCCTTGCCAGCCATCCATATATAAAGCAACAGGGAACCAGCTCAGAGTCAAAATTGCCCATATATATACTTAATCATATTATATCAAATATATGTACATGTGTATATATACACACATATATATGTGGGCAGTTTTGAAGCTGAGCTTGTTTCATATGCACACAGTTTACTCTGTTCACCAATTAAAACATTCTTATTTATGGTGGACATTCCTAGAGTAGGATTTATATAGATCTTTTTCTTATTCTTGCTTGTTTAATTTTTATATTTTATAGATTGTTACATTTATGTAAACCATATAGGAGATTGTTTCATGCCATAATAAACAAATATCCTTTATATTTTGCTGGCATTTGTATCATAATTGAATAAGCTTTAATGGATCTTTTCTGTTCATTGCTTTGCTCGTTACATCATCGCAGAGAAAATGAATATGTTAGCAGCCTCTTTTAAGTGTTTTGACTTCATTGCAAAGCCAAAATGTTCACTAACTGAAAAAAGCTTTTTTTTCTTAATCTTTTAAAATATTTCAACTGGGCAATGCATCACCAGCATATTAAATTTAGTCCTGATCGTCCATTCCTGTCGGACAACTCTGTACTATATACATGTACATCTCCGCCAGTTAACAATCAGTAACTACAGGAGAGGTCCGATCAGGACATTTATCTTAACTAAAACAATGACTAATTGACCTTGCTGACCTCGTTTATCAGATAGTCTGGAGTGTGATATCAACATTCTGCCACTATCATCTGACCAGGGCTGCAATCACACAATACAACAATTGTAGCCAATACGTCCATTTCATATCAAAAACAAAACCACCAACAATGTAACAACTGATTTAACAACAATAGCATCCAAATACTCTGATAGTGAAAACTTATTTATTTCTTACAACTCAGCTACTCCATACTAAATCCATCTTGACAGGTCCTGGATTGGACCAGTACTTTGTGCCTGGGATGATTAATCAAAATTTTTGCTCTTACTGGGGTTCAAACCAATAACCTTTGTTTAAAACCCATTGAAAAGATAGCAAAATCAGTTAAGTAAATGTTCAATTATGCAATGTTTGTATTTTTTATAAGACTCAGCAGGTCAAAATAAAGTGCTTGGAACTCTCTTTTCAGGTATGTGCAACTAAAATGGACGATAAGGTCAAATACTTTCTTATCTATTGGTTTATATAATTTCAATATATAAGCAACTGGTAGGTGAAGGCACATAAATCTGTCAGATGGGGTCACATTTTTGTCATTATACCCCTGCAAACAAAAAGTGGAAGGGCGTATACAGGAGTCAGACTCGTCAGTTTGTTTGTTGGGATGTCTGTTTGTCCATGGCAAAAATCTTGTCATGCAAACTACTTCAACATGACAAATGTGATGAGATTTTGCATATATATGCCTTTATAATGACGTGTAGATAATTGTGACATAATTCATATGTGTGTCATCCAAGGAATGACAGAGTTATGGTCCCTGAATTGACTTAAAAATCATGTGATGTGCCCTATTTCTTCATTTCCTCAGATTCATCTCAAATTTTCAATATGCATTCATAATGACATGTAAATGTGCATGACATAATTTTTATATACAAATCATGATTGGACTTTAACCCTTTCCCTCATAGAGGAAACCATGAAAAGACCTATGCGAACAACATGAAACCAGATCAGCCTGCGAGTAACTCGCAGGCTGATCAGTTTTATGCTGTTCGCTGCTCCTCAGTGGTCTGGAAATGAGGATTTTATAATTAAATTTGGTAAGGTTTAACTGTGGTTTTCTGCAGATCAGGCTTTATGTGGTACCTATTGAGTGCATCAAAATGAGTCTATATGAGGGAAAGGGTTAAGAATCTTTTACTGGTTTTGTTCTATGAAAAAAAAAAACATGGTGGGGGGGGGGTATTCATCACCTTCAGTGATGATTAAGAGTTACGTCATACATGATTTTTTTTGTAAACCAAAAATTTAATAGTGGCCTTTAAATTCTTATATACCAATTTTAACATAATCAAATTAACGCTGAAGGCAATAACCTCCTTTGCAATCAATGTGATATAAATAAATTCCAACTTTATCAGACACTTTCCCCCACACAGCATGTCTGTACAAAATCAGCCCAGTCCTTTCCATACATTTCACCAATCAGCTAAATTACTGTTGCTTTTATCAAATATTCATGGCTGTGTGTTGAAAAATAGATGGTTTCCAAAACTGGCCTGAGGATGAATTAACTCTATGCCTAACCAAGAAAAAAATAAGTTAAAAAAACTTGATATTAAGTAGATCACATACACTCACATGTAGTTCTAGTTGGAGAAATACAGTATTCCCTCTAATGAAGTCTCCCGCCCAATCTCATGCTGACCAAAGTTAGTTTGTTTATTGGGTTGAATGTCCACTGACAGAGCCTTTATTTCTGTCATTTGGAGACTGTCTCCTTGAGACAGATATACTGCTGCTATTACTGTGCAGCATCACGCTACAGACTCGTGTCATGATACCACATGCAGTTGCCAGGCCAACCAGTCCTGGAACTATCCTTATAATTATGCTGAGTGCCAAATAAAAGAGCTATACCAGTGCCAGTTATTACAACTTTGTCTTGTTGCAGTCAGGGATCAAACCCACAACTTCCAGATTCCAGGGCAAATGCTCTAACCACTCACTCGGCCACCGGGTCCCGTCTTGCTGCCTTAAATGGATGATATGGATGTAGCAAAAGTTCTGGAAAATGTAATCAAACTATGAAACTATATTAAAAATATGTTTAACTTGTCGTTTGGTTTGTCTGTCAAGTCTCTATTGTATAATACCTGCATTGTATCCACATTCTTTGTCAGTTTGTCTTTATATTATGTAATCTTCAATATTGAGGAAATAAAGATACATATAAAGCACTCATAACACATTTGGAAATGTTTCACTATTAGGTATATGGTTAATGAATATGGCAAGGTTTGTATGATTAATTAAGAATCTGTAGGTATGTATTACATAAAAGATATATATAAAGCTGTAGGGATGTTTAATATGAAAAGATTAAGAGGGGAGGGACGGCATCTTGAACCCCACCCCTGTCTACACATATACACCAATCCCCTAAGATTTTGGAAGTTAATGTTAAATTATTTCCTTTGTTTTGAGACATAGACCCTGATATATTGTAGTTTTTACAGACTTGACTTACTTTTGTCTGTAAATCAATTATACTCAGAAGTACCCCACAATTATCAATAACAGTTTGCGTGTTATTCAATCAACTGAGCTGGTTACTATAACATAAATAGACAGGCGCATCCTTTTCCTTTCGCCAGTTTTTCATTTTCATGTTACACATTCGACTTTTCTCCTGGATATATATCTATAACTCATTTTTCCCTATCTTTACTAGGGGGCTGTTCACCAAGATGTTTTCTGTTTTCACAAAAATGCAGTTTAACCCTTTCCCTCATAAAGGATACCATGAAAAGACCTATGCGAACAGCATAAAACCAGATCAGCCTGCGAGTAACTCGCAGGCTGATCAGGTTTTATGCTGTTCGCTGCTCCCCAGTGGTCTGGAAATTAGGATTTTGTAATTAAATTTGGTAAGGTTTAACTGTGGTTTTCTTAGGCTTTAGGTTTGCGTCAGAATGAGTCTATATGAGGGAAAGGGTTATGTCAACATATTTCATCTAATTAGGAATTTTTAAGAAGCAAAAAAGCAACTTAGTAGTGTAAGATTTTGTTTAAAGACACATTTTCTTTCACTAACACAATTAAATACATTAAATATAAAGAAATCACTGAATGTTTTATTTATTTATTTACAATTGGAAAAAAATATTACTAATTTTCAAAATTTTGCGAATGGGTCGGACATTCGGGCCCTATTTAAATAGGCAGAAAAACCCTGTTGTTTAAAACAAAGACACATACTGAGAAGGTTTCAAGATGGAAGAATCTTGAATGGCGTATTATAACCTCAAGAGAGTTTATGGGCATCCAAAGTACACCACAAACAGCTACATATACAACCTCAAAATGACTGCAAAACTGTTGATGGGCTGAAAAACCAAACATTGTCAAGGTCACCATACATTTATTTTTTATATTATGAGACACTGAAAGCTGCCACAGAAAAGGGATTGGAGCTAAAATACTGTAACTGCTTCTGCATTTAAAAGCAGTTACCATAGTTTTGCATGAAACTTTAAAAATGCACGATAACAACATGATATTATCTTCCTTACTGGCAGAACAACAACAAAATATAACTTCCTTCAACAATGATACCCTGCACTTAAAAATTAATTCAAGTGGTTTTAATATCTATTTTTCTAAAGCGGAGTATAAACATCCCTTGAACAATTTTTAGTCATTCGTTCATAATGTAAATGTATGCAAGGGAGCAGCTTAATTGAACGAAAACAATTTGCAAGATAAAAATTTATCTGCCAAATGACCATTTTTTTTTTGGTATCTATTTTTTTGTTTTAGGTTTGTTTATAAGTGTATTTTTGTTGTTTTAGGTTTGTTTATAAGTGTATTTTTTTCCCTTTTCTTATTTGTTGCTGTGGATCTGTTAAACATGCTAGACAGTAGTGATGTTCCGATTGTCACTAGTCGCCGATGATCATTAACCCTTTCCCTCATATAGACTCATTTTGACATACTCAATAGGTACCACATAAAGCCCAATCTGCAGAAAACCACAGTTAAACCTTACCAAATTTAATTACAAAGTCCTCATTTCCAGACCACTGAGGAGCAGTGAACAGCATAAAACCTGATCAGCCTGCGAGTTACTCGCAGGCTGATCTGGTTTTATGTTGTTCGCATAGGTCTTTTCATGGTTTCCTCTATGAGGGAAAGGGTTAAGTTACTGAAGAGCGATTTTACATATATCCGTCTAGCGACATCGTAAAATTATATATCATACCATATCTTGTGTTTTCTATCTAGTATACACTGTACATCAATCTGAAATCTCTTGATTTACCCAGATTTCCATAGGAAAACCTTTAAATATCCTCTTTTAAACAATATAAGGCCAGAACTAAGTATAACTATTAATTTGAAAACTATTCTTTATTAAGGATTCATGTAACTGTATATAATTAAGAGCCTTGCTTGAATTTTACTACTGGTCCAAGCGATTATTAATCGGAAAGTTATCGATTATACCCCATCTGATTGAACCGACTGTGACAATTATAAACTGATTTCTATCATTACTGGACAGAATATATCTAAGTGATTTACCCCTCTCACACCTGTGAAACCTTCACTATGACGCCCTGGTCCAGTGGTAATTTAATGTGCGTGACTTCAGGTCTGAAAGATGTGGGTTTGAATCCCACTGATGACAAGAATGTTTCAATGTCTTCCCACCAGGCACAGAGAATAAATCCATCATAGAAACTGTCATGAAAGATTAGTATATAAGTTGTAAGAACTTGTTTCTCAATCAACATAAAACAGTATTTTCTTGCTGATCAATATAATGACATATTTGCAAATGTTTGGTAAGCCACAAACCTCACTAGCATTTCAGTTCCTGTATTTATAATTTACCAGAAATTATTGTTTTTGTTAATCCATCTACTAAAACAGTTAATTCACAGATTATTGCTGGAAATAAAAAGTATTTTATACTCTCCCTCATTACTGTTGATAAAGTCTTATCTTCTTGACAAATAAACTCAGCAAGTGTAGATCACATTGCAAGAGAAAAAGCTATTTTCTTAATTGCCCACTTTGGGAAAATCAGTTAACCCTTTCCCTCATATAGACTCATTTTGACGCACTCAATAGGTATCACATAAAGCCTGATCTGCAGAAAGCCAAACTCAAACCTTACCAAATTGAATTATAAAATCCTCATTACCAGACCACCGAGGAGCAGCGAACAGCATAAAACCTGATCAGCCTGTGAGTTACTCGCAGGCTGATCTGGTTTTATGCTGTTCGCATAAGTCATTTCATGGTTTCCTCTATGAGGGAAAGGGTTAAACATAGAATACAGTATCCTCGAAGCAGGTGTTTGCAGTACAATGTAGCATGTTCCGCAACACTGCATCTTCGTTCTGTGGGGTGAATAGTCGCAAGTGAGCATCATGCATGAAGAGTGAATGTGATCAGTCAAGTGACAGCACACAAAAATAGAAGTTTTGAATATAGGTTATCATAAATCTAAATATAAGTTTAATACTGTTCGAAATGATACTGCATGTGATAGAGAAACTACCAATTCTCCTTACAAAAAAATCACGTTTAACCCTTTCCCTCGTAGAGGAAACAATGAAAAGACCTATGCGAACAACATAAATCCAGATCAGCCTGCGAGTAACTCGCAGGCTGATCAGGTTTTATGCTGTTCGCTGCTCCTCAGTGGTCTGGAAATGAGGATTTTGTAATTAAATTTGGTAAGGTTTAACTGTGGTTTTCTGCAGATCAGGCTTTATGTGATACCTATTGAGTGCGTCAAAATGAGTCTATATGAGGGAAAGGGTTAATGTTACAGTGGATGACCATGTATCTATAGATAGATATTGATAGATGATATACACACAGATATTCTTAGTCAATGACCATCTGTGAACAAGCTGCTTTAAAGAAAACAAACATAAATTTAAAGTCTGCAAAATAATTTTTTCAACATGGATGAAATTCTTCATAGCCCAGGCAGATAATTGTGATATATAGATATATTTCCATATATATTGAGGTATTTGAAGATGTCTCTTTAATAATGGGATTTATCATTTATGAAAAGGAATGTCTTTCGATTAGGTTAATTGATAAGCAACAGCTATTTGCATCTCCAATGTAGATTTACAGAGTAAATGTTCTGATCCCACAAGATTATAGTGTTTTTTTTTTACACTTTGGGGGAAAAGGGGTCTGGGCCCATAGGAGGAGGGGGAAAAAGTGCTACTGGCTAAAAGGGGAATTTTTCAACTATGTATAAAGTAGGCGTTTTACTGTATTTTACTCTTATTTAATGGCAGATCAAACGTCGCCGGTGACGAAGCCAGCCAGCCAACGAGAGGGGAACCGCGCTCTCAGCGAGGCCGGTAGCCCCTTGCCACCCCGTACGCTCCCGTACGGGAGGCTGGCTCGGGGAACCGTGCTCTCAGCGAGGCCGAATGATGTTATATTGCATAAAAGAATAATAAGAACAAATTACAATGATCTAACATGTCTGAAGAGTTTTATTAAGAATATAACATTTAAAAAAGACAATGTGACAGTGAGTCTATGCACACAATATGGTATGTAAACTGTCATAATCATGGAGGGGGGAAAACGAAAAAAAAAATGGGGGAAATATACATATTCCAGGCAGGGGGGAATGCCACCTATATTCTTCGAATATTTTGAAGAAAAAAAAACCCACTGGATTGTATAACCCTTTACCTGAAACACCTTATTGCCTTAGCAAACAGAGCAAACCCAGATCAGCCAGCATATCCAGATCAGCCAGTAAACCCAGATCAGTCTGCTTTTGGATGAAGTCTGATCAGGGTCCTACAGGAGCTGTCTGATCAGGGTCCTACAGGAGCTGTCTGATCAGGGTCCTATAGGAGCTGTCTGATCAGGGTCCTACAGGAGCTGTCTGATCAGGGTCCTATAGGAGCTGTCTGATCAGGGTCTCCTATGTTTGTTCAAACATTGTTATAGCTCTTCTCCTACAGTGTCAATACAGCAAAGAAAAGTGTTTGTTTCAAATGCCTATTAAAGTTCAGTAAATAAATATTCATTATATGTCATTCATTTGCATTTGAATATTCATTAGGTAATGAGTTAACCCTTTCCCTCATATAGACTCATTTTGACACACTCAGTAGGTACCACATAAAGCCTGATCTGCAGAAAACCACAGTTAAACCTTACCAAATTTAATTATAAAGTCCTCATTTCCAGACCATTGAGGAGCTGCGAACAGCATAAAACCTGATCAGCCTGAAAGTTACTCGCAGGCTGATCTGGTTTTATGTTGTTTGCATAGGTCTTTTCATGGTTTCCTCTATGAGGGAAAGGATTAAAGGTCATCAGGCCTAAAGATTTGCAAAGAGTAAGATCCTGGATAGATATCACATAATGTTGGACAACCAGTTAGGCCAAAAAAAAAGTTCTGTTTCTGGTTGCCCGACCGACCCTCTTTTTCAACGACCGACCCTAAGGTTTTTTTTACCTTTCCGAAAAAAAAAATATTTCCATTTTTGTTGCCTTTCATTTCATGTAAAAAAAAAAATGAAATAAAATAAAAATAAATAAAATCCCGACCTACCCTCCCTTTTTTTTTTAATTTGCTGGAGACAAGAAATGGATTTTTTCTGGTCTTACTTCATAGACTGACCATGAAAATTTGCACTTTCTGGAGTCTGAGTCTAAAATATAGATGAAGCAAGTTTCTGAATACAATAGAGCAAAAGTTCACATAACTGTAGATTGTTTATCAGACAACCAGGGTCAAAGAAACAAGAGGTATACAAGGACCTGTTGACACAAGCAACATTATCTTTTACAGGGTCATGAAACAATGATTGTTTCATCTATCATGTCTATATTGTACATACAACAAACATCTGTGGTCACGATGTGATAAACCTCAGAAACATGATCTGATAGCATGAAATGTTGATGTTTACAATCAAGAGGTTGTCTTTACAAGTCATTGGTAAAATACTAGTGATCCTTACAATTCCTTGGTCAAAATTTGTAAATGATCTTTGCAATTCATTGGCCAAAATAACTTCACAAATTTTACGAAAGTAAAAATCGCAGTTTTTGAAATATCTTCTAACAAGAGCCCATTTAATTCATCAAACTTCAAACGAAAAATAAACTTCCTATACATAGATTTGCAGATGTAAAACAATTTTATTTGTGTGCTAATTTCTTCAAACAAAAAATAAAAGTGATGAGTTCACATAATGCAATGAAATGGCCCATCCTTCTTGAGGAATAATTGTGCAAACATGTTGCAATGGACAGCATTCTTCTAATTAAGATCGAATTGTTCATACGAAGGTTCATAGAGACAGGCCCCTGGTGACTTAATTACAGTCCTGGCAGGGTTAGTCTAAACCTGACCCACAGACAATTACCTGTCTCCCATATATGGTGGGATGACATCAAACAAACCAGCTGTTGGGGGACAGTATTTTGTCAGGGTAATTGCACAGTAATTGGCAATTAATTAAGTAGTAAAGCCTATGAATGATCACCATGTTGGGCAGTGTACATATGATTTGATATTAGTAGGTCTACCTCTTAAACTTCAAGAATATAGATATTTCATATTTACACGGCTTTTTATGTTTTTATCAGGAGCTTTTTCATAGACATCTTCCCCTCTGAAAATGTCTTTAAATTCTTGCATTTTTCACCAAAATTGCTATTTATCAAATAGTTTTTCTTCCAAATACTTTAGAAAATGGTACTTTAGAAAATATGGTAAATGGCTCAAAATCAATCAGTTAATAAGACACCTGTTCAGCCTGCAAGTTTCTTACATATTTGTGACTTAATTCCCAGGGCATTCTTTGTCATTAACATACAAAGGTGTCTTCCCCTATGAAAATTTCTATAAATTCAAGATTTACAATCTACCCCAGGGTTTTCTTTCCCCATTTAACCCTTTCCCTCATATAGACTCATTTTGACGCACTCAATAGGTACCACATAAAGCCTGATCTGCAGAAAACCACAGTTAAACCTTACCAAATTTAATTACAAAATCCTCATTTCCAGGCCACTGAGGAGCAGCGAACAACATAAAACCAGATCAGCCTGCGAGTTACTCGCAGGCTGATCTGGTTTTATGTTGTTTGCATAGGTCTTTTCATGGTTTCCTCTATGAGGGAAAGGGTTAAAGAAATGGTGATATATATTCCATAAGATAAGATATTCAAAAGACCCCTTTTCCATCATCGGAAAATAATTAAGGCCTTATTCTGTGCTTTATTGTTTTATATTGACTACATACATCAGCATTACCTGTCAGTAGACTCATGACATTTGGGTCATAAAAGATAAAAATGACAAGCGTGATTGTGTCCAGGTCAACAATCTTCTATACCGCAACATATCTAACAGAGTAAAAACAGACCAGTCTGTTAACTTGCAAGTAGATCAGGTTTAACACTGTTTGATACGTATCTGTACCTCTCTAGGATTCTGAAAAACAGGAATCGTGAACAAGTCGAGTCCTCCCATGCTGATCAGGAAAACAGACCTGTGTTCATTCTCCCAAAACCGGAGTCATTAGGACTCAAAATTAGGAGTTAATGAGAACAATTAGTGAGAACAATTAAGTGAGAGCACTTACCTGTAAGATGACTCTTTAAGAACTGTTGTCAGTCTGATTAAGAGTAAAACTTTAAGTGTTCATGGTATGTCTAAAGCATATGTGTGCTACAAGTAGCATGTCAGGCCTTTTTTTTTTGATGTTGGGGAAGGGGCTTAAATATCATATTTTTGGGGGAAAATATTTGGGAAAGAAAAATCCTGAAGTAAGATGCAAATTTGGGAAAATCTGCATGAATTTAAAGAATTTTTCAGAGGGGAAGGCACCTTTGAATGGGGAAAAAAGCCCAGCACATGGATACTTTAATATGGCTGTCCTTAGAAAAATATCTTCTTGCAGAACTTTACTTTACCTCCTTTCTGGAAATAATGTCTATTTGTATTTAAATTCTATGTATGTGTGTGTAGATACTTTTTCAAATGCTTAGTGGAAAAAGCATGATTTCTTGACTAGTTTAGTCAACGAGTTTCAAGTCAAAACCTGTAAATAATCCATGCCTGTCCCAGACTTTGAACGATTCTTTCTGGACTGAGATTGGCCACACTCACCAAGTGGTCATGCTTCTCTCATTTGTTACAATTTCTTCCACCACTGTTTACTCTTTGTCTATAAAGAAATACATGTACCCCTACAAAAAGTCAATTTATTTTAATTTAATCTGTATCAATGAAAAAATTCCTATTGGAGGTCATTTTAAGACTAAAATATTTTGTTTTTATCTGTAGGAATTAATGTAATTTTAAAATGAGTTACACATTTCATTTTGTAAATTCTGAAAGAATGTCATTCAACTGTTCGACTTATCAATATCATAGCTTTAATCATTCTAATATTTGGCTGGTACAATTATTGACTGATTGCGGCTATACGACTAGCCATTGTTTGGCAAGTTTTATTAATGGCAAATGAGTATTCAGTCCACACTACTTCATAATGTCAAGATGGAAAGTGGTTTGACATGAAAGCCTTAATGTCACACTGGGAATATTGGTTTTAATATTGATAGGTATTACACAAGGTTTATTTCAATATTTGTCCTGTATGTTTATGTATATACAATCTTTGGTTTATGTAGATTTTTATGAATGGGCGATTTACTGCATGGGCAGTGACTAATTACAATGGAACTTCAGTATCTAGTGACATACATAAATATATTTTTATATCCTTTTTAGATAGGCAAACATTTATAATGTAATGTAATGCATGTTTAATGGCCTATAAATAATCCTTATCGGCAGAACCTTATTGGTGAGAGATTTGCTAAATAGGTCCAGTAGCTCAGTTGGTAGAGCACTAACCCATGTAAGCAAGGGGTCCTGTGTTCAATCAAGTGCCAGTTTTCTCTCTTGGTTATATATCTATGTATGCTTGCACAAAATTATGAATGTGTATGTGTTTGTATGTAGTAGACATGTACTTCCTCAGATGAAGCTAGCTTTTTGTGGCTACATGGTTGAGTGCCCAACTTGCATTATAAATTATATATATTATAAAGAACCCAAGTTTGATTCAAGCAAAGGGAAGAAGGATTTTACTGAGTGCCATATATGTATAATATTAAATGCCCTCTCTTTCTTAAACACCTGGCCTATACATTGGTTATAACTGTGACCTCTTTAAGGTAATCCAACCATCTTTAAATTATAAATGCTAAAAAAATACTTCAGTGCAGATGCAAGCATCCACTGACTTGAGAGTTATAGGCTCTTTTGCTCAAAGTCTTTAAAGGCTTACATTTGCTATACTATTTCATTGATCACTTGATCGATCATGATCAGAATTTAATGCTGGAAGGATTACCTTAACATCTCTGCATTCTCTTTCATTTAATAAACAAGTCAGACAACATTAAGCAAACCCTATTGTATTCTTGTCACACTGTAATGTATACTTATATGAGATACACACTGATTTTAAAAATCCTATAAAAACAAGAATATTGGATGATTCCATGGTATTAACATACATCAAGTAAGAACAAGCATTATACCAATTTGAATAGGCCAATTAATATGTGATAATGTAATATAATGCGACATCTAAGGAGGACACAATTGACCAATTGACACCTGAGACTTGATCCTAGCTGAATGTCATAACGGTCACAGTGGATTATCCCCCAAGGGGATTTGGATTAGCTTATCCCTTGGAAGTCCTCTTTGGATATCAGTCAGCATATTCAGGTATGCACCCTGAATTTCTTTATTAGACTTGTCCTTTCTTCATTTTGGAATGTACCTTTAGTTGTTTATGGGGTCTTGCTAAAAACATATTTTACTTAGGCACAAACGGTGCATGCAGACCATGAACAGATGTGCGGGATAATCTTGGTCTGCATTGGTCGCAAAGGCAGAACTTTACAAGTGCCCACAGCATTGTATTAACCCTTTTCCTCATAGAGGAAACCATGAAAAGACCTATGCAAACAGCATAAAACCAGATCAGCCTGCGAGTAACTCGCAGGCTGATCAGGTTTTATGCTGTTCGCTGCTCCTCAGTGGTCTGGAAATGAGGATTTTGTAATTAAATTTGGTAAGGTTTAATTGTGGTTTTCTGCAGATCAGGCTTTATGTGGTACCTATTGAGTGCGTCAAAATGAGTCTATATGAGGGAAAGGGTTAAGGATTAAATACTAAACACTAGCATTCATGCACTATATCACTATTTTACTTAGAACGTGCTAAATGTCACACCACAGGGAGATACATGATTATGATATGTGATACTTCCAAGAGTTAGTACAATTATAGAAGGATACTAACAAACTCTTAAATGTTTTAACAGTGACATGGAATTAAAATGGAAATATTATTGTTTAGATTTTATTGGACAGACAGCCATATCCATCACATGAAAGTCTATCACTTGTCACTGATAGTATGTACGTGGCATTCACATGGCCAGAGTACCTGGAATACACCTTCGTGTCTGGAGGGAAACCATTTCAGTGCTAAAATTTAATACCCTTTATTATTCAACTGTGGTCACAGTAAGAAGGGGTATAGGTAGTTTTCTGCCTGGCACTCAGCATCTATACAGGAAGGGTAGTTCCAGGATTGGTTGGCCTGGTGTGCTGTGAATGCGTCAGTGTGCCAATTGAGTTTTGAAATTAAAGGCACACTTGTTGCCTTTTCCTTAATTTTGTACCTCTTCAGTCTTCATATAGAAGAGTTCCTACAATTTTGGGGGTACATGGACAAATAAAAAAAAGAGGTAAATTTTTAGTGAAGTAACATGCTGTATTTCATAAGAAGTCTCAAATGACTTAAAAACTCTTGATGGAACACTGAAACCCATCAAACAAACACAGATCTCTTACAATGACAGGAACTTAGCAATAAAACCAAGCTTCAGTGGTGGAAAGTCAGCCAGTTAACATACCACTGATCAAGCTATCTGGGCAACTAAACTTTTCAATATAGATTTAGTATAGATCTAGTTATTACTATCTAGACAGCAATCAATGTAACTGATAAATAATTATGTATATAGACATTTTGAGAAATTCAATTTTTATCTCTGACAAATTCTGTAAAATTTGATAACATAGATGAAATGAATCTAATTGACATTCATATATGTTAAATCTAGAACAAATGCATTGAATATTGATTTACAGGAGTGTTTTTATACTAAGTTTTAAACTCTGATTTGTCATATTCACACTTGTAATATACAGAGCTTTTTATAGCATTGTTTACATGTATTAATTATCTGCCAATATAATGTAATTGGACTAAGATCCAAAATTGATTTAGGTATAGACAGGTCTCTCATCATATATTGGGTATTACACTTACAAACAAAACACCTGCATATTTATTATAGGAGGCTACACTTATGTTCAAAATTCCTATGGTGAGGCTCATGGTTGCATTTGATAAAACTCACGAATAGTTCAATATGATCCAAAGGCTTTTGGCAGGCCCTAAGTATTCTGATCATATTTTGGTATCCTTGCTTTTAAAAAAAAAAATTTTTTTTGGCAAATATTCTTGTCCCAGAAACTTGAGTTTTGACAAAAGTCTATAGGTTTTATAGTTTGTCTACATCATCTGTGTTTATATAATCAAAGCAAACATGCATCAAATAAAGTTTGTACAAAAGATTCTTGAGTTGAATTTTTCTGTTCATGAAATGCATGATGTCTGAGAAGAAACTCACATTGATGTGTTTCGATCATTTTCATCATAAACTAGTCTATGTAACTGAATTATACAATCACAACCGCTATAAGATTCAATAGTAAATTTTCTTTAACTTTTACAAACATCATACTTTCAATATATGAAGACCAAAGCAGGTCTGGAAAATGTGCTAGCACCAAAAATGCAAACATTTGTGCCATATTATATGAAAATTCCTGTCAAAAATAGTGCTTGGGCAATTTAAGTAGTCTCTGACCTGTACTTGTGACCTTGACCTAGAAATCCTAAGCAACTTAAAGGTTTCCTGATTGTTAACATTTGTACCCAGTAAATAGGAATATCTTTTGAGCTTTGTCAAAGTTAAAGTGAAATCATAAGACATTCCATCTCTGTCCATGACCTTAACCCCTTAAGTAGAGCTGCCAGCACCATGATGTTGAACATTTATGAATGATAAGTTATTAAAAAAATCCCTCCATTAATGTCAACAAAAGTGACAAGAAATTAAGTCATGGCTACAGATGATCTCTAGCCTATTTCTGTGACTTTGACCTTTGAGGTAAGGGGAGACCTGGAATAAGCTTATGCAACATATATGTCACCAGAATATTGAGAATATCAATCTTAGGTCTAGCAATTTGAAAACTCCTCTTATTTCAATGTTAGAACCCTGACAAACTTATTTCAACTTTTGACCTTTCAAACCCGTCTGTGACCTTGACCTTTGTCATGATGTGGATTTGTACTTTCTGGTTTAGGTGCAAATGTTTATAAGTAGTATTAAGACCAGCTTTTTCAAAAAACATTTTATCTATTTTTTTATTAGATTCTTCTATCATTAGCCTCACTATATTAATTTTTACATAACTCTTAAATTTATTGAATTCAGTGAGTACATAACTGTTATAAAATTAATATAACAGTTGGAAATTAAGGTGACCAATATGGCTGCACTATAGAATGCGCAAATACAGCAATGTGTTTTGGGGGGGGGGGGGGGGGGGGGGGTATTTGGTATTTGATGTCAAAAAACACAAATCCCAGGGGGAATCATACCCCTACCCCCACCCCTACTTATGCATATTTAAGCCATAATAGCCAAATCTCCGCCCCCCCTCTGGATCCGCACATGTATAGCATCCCTCGAGTTATATTAGAATAAATGTGAAAAGGAAGCCTGATTTATAAATAGAGGGGTGAAGAATAATACTTCTAATAATCATATTCTGCTTATAAACATAAAAATAGCATGATCGAGTAAATGACGACATATATCAATCATTAAAAAAAAATCGTGACAATACATAATATTATAACGTTAGTATATAAGTAAAACAATATAGAGTAATATTTCGAAAGAATTCACCATATAACGCAATATATTTGCAGCTAGTTTGGTGGTAAGTGTATTCGCACTGTTGTGTATCCGCCCCTTCTGTTGCAGACGAAAAAAAATGGGAAAAAAATATTTTGATAGTAAACACCTACCTTGTTTTTCCTTTTCTTCTTCGACATCTGTGAATATTCCGTCATTTTGTAAATAAATTAACTGTCCCATGGCATTTTATCACTAATTTGTACCGAACAACACCACGCGACGAAAATAATCCAATTTAACCAGTGTGCGACACACGACGGACTCAGCTGATAGTCGCGATGAAAATGACCTTTAACCCGAATCGCTTACGTCTTTGGTAAAACGGAATGTATAACGAGTTGACAGCTAATAAAACAACCGGATATGTATATACACATATCCTTTTTCATATAAAACTATCTTCTCTCCAAGCTTTTGAAATACAAGGATACGCTATGTATTTTAAGAAGTGATAATTATATGAGTATGAATTTTACCTATTCTGTCTTGACAATGTATAGATTTGCACTGATCTAATTAATTGATAAAGAAGTTGCGTAAATTGGGCACCAGGAAATTGTTATACATGGTGTTTGTGCAAAATAATATAAATAAATAAATATGAATAAAAAAAGCATAATGCAGACGAAAATGTCTTAAAGTTTGACACTTTGGGCTTGCACGTGCGCAAGTGGAGCTTATCGGATATATTTTCCAATATGTATAAATTAATGTCGATTCCCACCCATTTTTTTTTTACTTCATAACAAAACGTTTGCTTCTCTCTTAATCCTTTATTTACTTATCTCCTGAAAATGTGTTGACCAAGCAAACAGGATAAGTGTTTATAATGTGGTGATAGAAGGAGATTTGAATAGGAAATCATGATATATCTTGCACTTGAATTTGTGTACAACGGACTGACAACAAAATTTGTCATTACTTTATAAAAAAAATAAATACTTTTAAAGATAACTTGACGTTAAATTTATCTTGTTGTTAATTTGCAACATATCCGTATGGATTTCAATATTGTATAATAAAGGTAATATTTATCTATCAAGCCTTTAAAATGAGAACGTTTTCGAGGAAAACATTTTGAATGACTTTGGTATATTGCTGCTACCCGGGAAACTTTTGTCTACATGCGACAAATAGAAAGCTGCCACAATGCGATATCCAAACTCCGCGCACCGGTTACGTCACGCTACGCTACTTTAACCACTGTCACCACACAAGTCACGTGATGATACTTAAAACCATGTGACCAACACTTATAATTTTACAACTTAATGTTATTTGATTTTTTAAACTTTTCTCATAATCATGAATGCTATTTTCGTGATATATAACGAAACTGATATGATATATTTAAAACCATAGACAAAAGTGATAAAAGTAAATCCGGCCTATATCAGCCAATTCTTACTTGTGGTGGCAGTGGTTATCGACAACTGTAAGGGGAGGTAAACACTGCTGCGGAGTTTGTGCGCTATTACGCCGTAGACAAAATCCTTTGATTTGTACCAGCCGGTCCTGGAACTCTCTTGTCACCACGAAGTTATCTCCCCTTCATTCTTCGGCATTGATTACTGTACGGTTAAGGGGAAGTAACCGCTGCAGGCAGTTTGCTCTCTTGTATGCTAAACGCCAAACACAAAAGCGCTCTACCATTACCATTTGTAACTACTTTAGTAAGTTTTTCATCTTATGAATTACTTTAGAGTTTTATATATATATTATGTTTAACATACTATGAATAAAAAAGAAAAGACATAAATAAAACAATGTCTTTCTGCTTTTACATAAACTATCACCATGTATATGTCAATAGATAATGTACTTTCAATAACAATAACATGAAGACATACAAGCATTTCTGTACCAACACAATAAAAACGGTATCATGAAGAATATATATATACATGCCTGTACACATATTTAAAATGCAATAAATAAATGATAATTCCATCAATTTTTAGAAAAAAAAAATCATCATTTATACTAAACTTCATTATTCACCAATCAGTATGTTCCTATATCTGTACCATTCGTTAATTATTCGTGCAATTAACAGTGTTTACAAGGGAACTAACTCAGTAGACGGACTCTTTTGTCTGTCACAATTGACTTCCCTTACATTATTGCGTACTGCAAGATGTAAAACTGGTTTATTGTTTTCATCATATGTTATAATTATTATGAAATATTAAATAACACAATGTTGCAGAGATTTACTTTTTTATCAGCACATACTAAACCTATCACGATAGTATCTCTCAATAAACACTACACTGTTTGATATAAAAAATAAATAAATAAATAAATAAATAAATAAATAAATAAATAAATAAATTAATTAATTAATTAAAATAAATAAATAAATAAATAAATAGATAAATAAATAAATAAATAAAGAATCATTCATAAAGAAAGTGCAACTATAAATGATAACTAAAATACTTAAATAAATAAATAAATAAATAAATAAATAAATAAATAAAAGTGAAGAATCCTTCATATGGAGAAAGTGCAACTATAAATGATAGCTTTTAGTCTGATAATGTATAAGTTATCGTTTATATTTAAATTTTTATTGAATTTATCGCCAGCGAAGCGAAAGGCTGCGATAAATCCATGATATTTAAAATATAAACGATACCATATTTACAGTTTGTCACGTACGCCATACAACTTTGCCTTTGACCTCGCATTGCATTATGGAACCAACTTCCGGTTGGTTGATAGTACACTCACAAGATGGTTCAGAGTCAATACCATTGGGTACATTTACAGGGCTACATGCAAATCATGACGTAAACATCTCCGCAGCAACAAGCTCCGCCCATTATACCCTACGATCACGTGGGCACCATTTCTCTATATCAAGACTTCATGGATCAATTCATCCAATATATTTTTTTTTCTTCAAATTTTGTTGTTGTTGTTGTATTGGGGTTTACCGTCGCTGCGATAGTATTTCAATCATATAGCGACGTCCAGCTAATTACAAGTGGAGGAAGACCCCGAGTACACAGAGGTACCCGGGTAGAACCACCGACCTACCGCAAGTATTTCATAGGGCGATTAAGTATGACAATCTGTAAACACAAAAAATCATCACAATATATGACATACATCTTTAAATACAAATATTTATTTTTGAGAAGTGGCAACAACAGTTTGTGTATGCGGGAAGGTGTGTAAGAATGTCAGGGGACTTCGCATTCACCAGGCGCGATCCAAGAGTTGCTCTACTGGAAATCAGATTCGACGCACAGAAGTTACTTCTGGTGAGACGGAAGAGGTGGCTAGTCAGGACCAAACCCACAGTACTAGCTACGTCTTTGTTGATGATGCTCAGCAGGACAGGTCACGTATGGCACAGGAGAATCGGAGATCTCAACAGGATACCACAGATCCGCAACGCAAAGACAGAGTGCTATGGCCCAAAGGACACGAGAAAGCAGAATGGAGGAAGTTTGATGAAGATTTGGATGTCATCTTGAACTCAGTTCTGCAGGGACCAGTGGAGAGAAGAATTAATGTACTAACAACAGTGGCATACAACATAGGTAAAGAGCGGTTTGGAATTCAGCAGAAGAAAGGAGGTAGTCAGCCACCAAGAGAGAACAGACGAGAGAGGGAAATCAAGAATGCCAGGAAAGAGCTGAACAGTTTGAAACGGAGGTTTCGGAAGGCACCTGAGACAGAGAGAATAGGTCTTCAGCAGTTAAGAGAGGACATAAGAGGGAAGTTGAAGAGACTCAGGAAGGCTGAGCGTTTGCGAACTGGGAGGAAAACCAGAGCCAAGAGAAGGGCCCAATTTGTCAAAGACCCCTTCAAGTTCACCCGCATGCTACTTAGTGATGAGCGTTCGGGGAGAATGGAAAGTACCCTGGAAGACATCCAGCAGCATCTTCACAAGACGCACAGCGATCCTGAGAGAGACATACATCTAGGCAGATGTCCAAGAGTAGAAGAAGTGCCTTTACCGGATACCCCTTTCGATATGCAGGAGCCATCCTGGAAGGAAGTCAAGGAGGTTGTGCACAAGGCTAGAGCAGGTTCGGCACCTGGACCAAGCGGGATAGCCTACTCTGTGTACAAGCATTGCCCACTTTTGCTACGGCGCTTATGGGGGCTTATCAGGATACTCTGGAAGAAAGGTATGATCCCAGATTCCTGGAAAAGAGCAGAGGGTTGTTTCATCCCAAAAGAGAAAGAATCCAGGACTGTAGATCAGTTCAGAACTATCTCCTTGCTGAGTGTTGAGTGCAAGATCTTCTTCGCTGTTATGGCCAAGAGGTTGACTACTTACCTGACTGGCAACAAGTATGTGGACACATCAGCTCAGAAAGGTGCCATCCCAGGATTCTCAGGTTGCATTGAACACATCAGTGTACTGAGCCAGATGATGCGCGAGGCAAAGGCTGAAAAGGGGGACCTTACTGTGGTGTGGCTGGACCTAGCCAATGCTTATGGAAGCATTCCAAACAAGTTGATTGAAGAGGCACTTCGCCACTACCATGTCCCAGAACAAGTCCAGACAATGATAAGCCAGTACTCTAGCGGCATGAGAATCCGCTTCACAGCTGGAGACACCACAACAGCATGGCAAGACCTGGAGAAAGGGAAAGTGACAGGATGTACTGTATCGCCAATCCTGTTTATCATGGGCATGAACATCATCATGAAGGCAGGGGAGAGAGAGACCCGCGGACCAAGAATGAAGTCGGGATCATACCAGCCAGTTTTGAGAGGGTTCATGGATGACCTTACAGCCACGACCACGTCCATTGTACAGGCACGTTGGGTCCTGAAGGCACTGGATGATTCTGTGACATGGGCGCGAATGAAATTCAAGCCGAAGAAATCCAGATTTGTGGTCATAAAAAAAGGCTGTCTTATCAGCAATGTCACCATGAAGATACAGGGGGAAGAGATACCACTGCTTGTTGACAACCCTGTGAAAGCACTTGGAAAGTGGTATGACGACTCTCTCGGTGACAAGAGAAACGTGGACAACATTAAGACCCTAGCATCTACATGGCTTATGAAGGTAGACAATTCTGGTCTCCCAGGGAAGTACAAGGCCTGGATGTACCAGGTTAGGCACTAAAATCAAAGGTGGCTAGGAGTTCCTCCAATTTTTGTGCCATAGGCCTGTATAGAGATCAAGAGCTACAACTACCACTGTCGTCGGTGGTTGAGGAGTTCAAGGTTGCTAAATGCAGGCTTGTCTTGACACTGAGAGATTCTGCAGACCCGAAGGTCAGAGAGGCAGGAGTAGTTACCCGATCAGGAAGAAAGTGGTCAGCAAGCTCATCCGTTGCTGAAGCAGAGAGCTCACTTCAGCTCAAAGATGTCATCGGGAAACACTTGCATTGGCCGTCAGGGGATTGGAATGTCACAATTCAAAGAATGGAAGAAGGCTCAGGGTAAAGAGAAGAGAGACATGGTTCTTGGAGAAGTGAGACAAGGGGAGGAGCAGAGAAGAAGAAGCAAGGCAGTTGAGTTAGGTAAACAAGGGGCGTGGACGAGATGGAACTTACCAGAACGTCAGGTGTCCTGGTCACAGCTGTGGAAGCTAGAACCAGCGAGGATTTCCTTCTTGCTCCGGTCAGTGTACGACACACTACCATCGCCTGCAAACCTTCACACCTGGGGTCTGACAGAAGACCCATCATGTCACCTATGCGGAGGACGCGCAACAATGGCGCACATCCTGTCTGGGTGTAAGACAGCTCTACAACAGGGCAGGTACCGCTGGCGACATGACCAGGTTCTAGCAGTCCTGGCAGACAGCCTTGAGAAAGAGAGGAAGCAGAAGAGAGTAGTTGGAGGGAAGCAGCACTCCATACAGTTTGTGAAGGCCGGCCAAGTGAAGTCGAATACACAGGGAGAGCAGCTGGGAATTCTCCACCAAGCACCGTCATGGGAGATGAGAGCAGATCTGAGGAAGAAGCTTGTGTTCCCAGATGTTGTTCAAACCAGCCTTAGACCAGACATTGTGATATGGTCGGAACTCAGCAGGAAGATCATCATGATCGAACTGACCGTACCCTGGGAAGACGCGTGCGAGGAGGCCCACGAGAGAAAAAGTGCCAAATATGCACTGTTAGCTGACTCGTGTAGGCAGAAAGGTTGGAGTGCTTGGGTTCTTCCAGTGGAAGTTGGGGCCAGAGGTTTTCCAGCACAGTCTGTCTGGAGGATGTACCAGAAGATTGGCATGACAGGAACCAAGAGGAAGGCAGCTATCAAACACCTGGCTGATGCTGCAGAAAGAGCATCATGTTGGCTCTGGTTTAGAAGAGAAGAGCCATCCTGGAGACCTGACAATAGCGGGTAGTGAACAGTCACTGCCGACCCCGTCAACCTGAGGATGTAGTGGAAAAGGGGTCGAAACATCCTGTGATGGTTGAAGTCCACCTGATGACGCTTGTCATTTGCAGTCTCCAGGAGTTCATCATCATGATCGTCAGAGAACAGTCCATACTGAAGCAGCAGTGAGGACTCTACATCAGCAGCAACCTGTATGAAGAAGTCATCGGAATGACTTGACTTTTTGAGTTTACCGTCGCTTCGACAGTATAGCGACGTCCAGCTAATTACATCCGGGTAGAACCACCGACCTACCGCAAGCCAACTGGAAGGCTTCCTCACATGAAAATCCGAATGATCCTGCCGGGATTCGAACCCATGCGGTGAGGGGCTGAGTGAGTGTTAAAGTCAACGACTTTACCCCCTCGGCCACGGAGGCCCCTATCAGAATGAAGAACACATATTTAAATATATTACATATATAAGTAAGAAAATTTGTGATAAAATGTTATAATTACAAAACGAAATAAATAAATTTGCACAATGATTAACATGCATATAACATTGCATCGTCGGAAACAAACGGTTGACATATTTCGTTCTACCTCATGACATAAAGCCGTGGGAAAATAGGCAAGCAAAGCCGTTGACTAAAATATCGACCAATGAAAACACGTGTGTGTGTGTGTGTGTGTATGTGTGTGTGTTTCGGGGGGTGGGTGTAAAACCTGGTACCTGGTAAAACCGCAATGGGCGTAATTTGACATGCCATAAAACGACGAAATACGGGCGTAAAATCATACGGCAGAAAACTGATATCGATCGATCGGACATTGGCATCCGACGATGTTAGCATTTAAATGATTCGGATAGTGTTCTTTTATGAATCACTGCCAACGTGTGGTTGCATATTTCTGCCAACAACTTATCCACTTAGCTATGTCGAAACTTATCTGAAAAATTATCACATATTCAGTTATTATTTAGCAAGAACATTTTCAAGTTGTCCACTTATGTATTTTCACCATGCTTTTTTCCCAGAAATGCTTGTTATACAACTTGAAGGTTGATATCCAGTTATCTTAGTGAATATATGGTTGACAGAAGTGGGCACTAAAAGACAGTTTTGTCCTGTTAAGATACCTGAGAGGATAACAAGAAAGTTTTCTACTTGCCAGATACTAACTGGATATGTGGTAAATTTTCAGAAAAGTTTTGACAGAGTGGCTACCATACCAGATTTAAAATAAAACGAAGGGAGACAACTAACGTCATTGGAATGCTAGATATCCATATACGAGTACATTCCCTTAATAAGTAAAGACCCCTTCCCCCCACCCACCCCGTATTACATGGATTTTGTCTCACTGATAGAACACAGTACATATATTTCATAAATTAGCATAAAATAAATTTAAAATTTGTTTGTTTTGAGTTATATGGAATGTATCTCATCTAGAAGTGATACAATTCTAACATCTTCGATTGCGCTACGCGATCACGGAAATATTTTGTGTATCAGTTATGGATGAGATATATTCCATATCCACTCAGGACTAAAAAAGACTAACTGTTTTATCACGGTAAAAGCTCCATACAGGGAGCAAGGTTAACTCACAAATAAACAAATTTTTTTTGAAGTACAAAAGCACTACATTATTGCATTTTGACTAAAAACAATAAATCTGACGAAAAAATGGAACTATTTTGTGTTTTCAATCTGTAAACACGCGGATGAATCCATTTTATATTTAAATGTAAGAACGAGGTTTAAATAAATTCAGCCAGTTAAGGTTATCCACATATCATTAAATGATAATCAATGTCCTTGAAATGCTTGAAAATACTTCAGTGCAGATGAAAGCATCCATTGATTTGGAGTTATAGGCTCTTTTGCTCCAAGTCTATAGAGGCTTGCATTTACTATAAAATTCACACAATCACTTGTTGGACCATGATCACAATCTAATGGTGGATGGATTACCTTAATTCATTGAAGCCCCACAGATATTGTAATACATTTACTCGAAAGATTCATCGAGATATTCTGATGCAAATTTCTAGGATACTTCCTTGCGAGGCTTTAATGGTCGGAAATTATTTATTTTATTGGCTTCCCAAAAGACAAGCAATTCAATTCTAGAGGGAAAATGTCGTCATAAACAAAACTAATCGCTTCGAGTATTTCATATTTATCCGGCATGTTTATTCCTATAGCTCTTAGTCTATACAGAACACTTAAATGAGCGAAATATCACAAAGATTTCATGGAAACACGAAATTGCTCTTATTTTGCAAAGAGATGAAAAGGGATGAATAGTAAATTATATCTTTTTTACACTCTCTTTCATGCGTAAAAACCTGGAGTCTATCTAAATATCTAAAAATGGTACATTTTAAAATTCCACTCTGCTACAGACAATCGGCTGTACTTGACTTTGACGTCTTTCTCAATCTTTACCTCATGAATATTCATTAACACATTTATGACTTGATTATTATTAATGAACTGAGCATTAAATGAGTTTTAAACTATGAATACACTGTATAACCCCTTGCACACTACAGCTCCGAAGATTTGCGGAAGGGTTGCCGATAAATTCTTTCGAGATCATTAATCAACAAAATGGGCGGAGCTTTGCGTTCTGGGTCATTCAACACCGTTCCGGTTTATTAAAAAAAACAAAAAAACAAAAAAAAAACCATGCAGAAGACTTCCCGATGATGCCGAGCGAATGAAGGAGGGTTCCCGAGCATCCTTAATGATTACCGATGGTTTGCCGATGATCCCGAAGCCGTCCCGAATATAACATTCGGCGTCCAAATTTTAAAACTTTTAAAAAATTGATGCCGAAATGTTTTCCATCCAGATTTAACCCCGAAGTGCTCGAAAGTTTCCAGAAGTGTTTAGGAAGGACACAGATGGGTCCCAGAAAATCGCGAAGACTGCCGAAGTATCCCAAATTTGCTAATTCCGCCTTCAGGAACCATTCGGGGTTCTAGTTCTGCGAGCCCCTTATGGAAGTTACAATGTTGTATGAGCAAACATAGGACTCTGATTAACAGCTGCTGGAGGGAAGTGTTTGATCTGTGTCTCCTCTGTTTGCAAACGCGTCAAAATGAGTCTATATATGAGGTAAGGCTCGAATTCCACCAACAGTACTTAGCGCTAAGTAATACTTAAATTATTAAACTAGGCAAACACACATTCCGCCATTACTATTTTATGAAATATTCAAGTATACGACAAAATTGAAATGAATTATTACTTTAATAACTGTCAATAATTGATAAGCAATGAAACATTTGGGTATTTTTATTAGAGAAACGATAGTTATGAAATTCGCCTTTAAGTATTTTCAGTTTTACTTAGTGCTAAGAATTGTTGGTAGAATTCGACCAAGGTGTTAAAATTCAAGACTAAGTTCAAATATGTTTCGTTGGATACATTTACTTATGCCTTTTATAGATGCTCGTATGTTCTTCTTCAGGTTTACATGTCACTAACTTTACTTGTGCATAAATGATACCATCAATTTCAGTACATTTATAATGATTATCCAAGTTCATCGTTAGGTTCTGTTACCATGGCAACTGAAATGTTCTTGTTTAAATACCTACCCGTAACATCGTATTTCAGGAATAGGAACAACACATTGAGCTACATTCATGGTAGAATCTCTCAGCCCCTCACCGCTGTGGGTTCGAATCCCGGTAGGGACTTCGGATTTTTTATGTGAGGAAGCCTTCCAGCTGGCTTGCGGTAGGTCGGTGGTTCTACCCGGGTACCTTTGTGTACTCGGGGTCTTCCTCCACCTGTAATTAGCCGGACGTCGCTATATGATTGAAATACTACCACGGTAAACTCCAATACAACAACAACACCATTCTTGGTAGGGATGATGTGGAATATATTGCAATGAACTCAATATTCCAACATAATTCTTGGAAATATGGTATTGCAATATGGTTTTTTAAAATCAAGTATTTGAACCCCGTCATACTTTAATCGGATTTAAAAAGTTTCAATGTATGCTATTAAGATATTTAGTTTTATTATCAATAATGCTTTGTTGAATTATAAAAAAATGCATCGAAGGAAATAATCTGATTAGCCCTTTAAAATATTTCAAAATATCACACTATCAAACTGAGTATCGCAATACATGTTTATATTAATACATGATTTCCATCTCAATATCTAGGCTTAACAGAGAGAGAGAGAGAGAGAGAGAGAGAGAGAGAGAGTATTAGCTTATTGATAACAAGAGCATCGCAAGACAGAGCATTATACTTCCGAAACTCCTCATAGATGCTGATGTCGAGAAGAAGAATGTACAATTGTGCATCAGGGTAATACATCAATAGCAAACACTGTAATTTAAATTTTAATTAATTCCCAAAATTTGGAAAAAAAAAAGAACGCATTTGCTCAAGAAAATACACAAAGGGCAATAACTCCAGAATAAATAATGCAATTATAGTTATCCCAGCTTAATGTACGACTGCGCATCAATATCAAATATCCATGCACGTATGAAACATTCCCTAGAAAAAATAAGGGAAGATTTATCCGCACAGGCATTTGCTCAGGCTAATACAAAAAGGGCAATAACTCCAGAAAAAAAATGATGTAATCGAAATCATGCTTTAATCTTAAAGGCAAATGTAAACTCAGCATGGCAGATACTCGTAAATGACACATTTTTAAGAGAAGTACAGGATTTTTGTATGTTTTTTAAGTTTAGTAATACACGTACTGTTAAAGTAAGTAAGTAAGTAAGTAAGTAAGTAAGTAAGTAAGTAAGTAAGTAAGTAATATTCAACCCAGATGACAGCCTGGTAATCACAGATGGTACGGTTTACCTCTTATTACCGTAATTATTCCTTCATAATTATTTACGTGTCCTTCTACTGTTGTTAGATAGTGCTAGTGACGTCAAAATAACATG
The DNA here is from genome assembly GCA_021229015.1 of Solen grandis. Taxonomy (NCBI): domain Eukaryota; kingdom Metazoa; phylum Mollusca; class Bivalvia; order Adapedonta; family Solenidae; genus Solen; species Solen grandis. Next base: position 54,229,016 of record CM037786.1, on the reverse strand, counting down.
CCGATGTATTCTTCCCTTCACATTTTTACTCTTTTACATTAAAGAAAATACATGTACATTATTTTTGTATACTTTTTTAATTGTTTGTTTGTTGGGTTTAACGTCCCACCGACAGTATTTCAGTCATTTGGAGACAATGTCTGCTTGAGACAGATATAGTGCTGCTAGACTGCATTATCACGCCGTAGACATGTCATGATACCACACCCAGTTACATTATTCTGGCACCGGGCCAACCAGTACTGCAACTACCCTTATATGCTGAGCGCCAAGCAAGGAAGCTATATCAGTACCATTTTTAACGACTGGTCTGTCACGGCCGAGGGGTCGTACCCATGACCTCCCGCTCCCGAGGCGGATGCTGTAACCACTCGGCTACCGGGGACGATAACCTTCTTAATTACATTTGCATTTCTACAATACCGTTGAGACATCTCTTATAAATTCATATTTGACTATAGCGCACATTGGACTGAAAATAAACTAGAACCTGCACATGTGTGAAGCGGTCAGTCAAGGAAACAATAAAAAGAGACCACTTAACAGAGGTGGTCGGTAATATCAAAACTTTACGCTAAATGCAAGTTGACCGCTTAAAACAGGTAGTCGCTAATGCATGTTCAATTGTATATCGAATCGCACGCATCGTGACCGAAGTTTGAAACGTCTGTCGGTCAATCAATACAGAGTCCATTACGGACTGACCAAGTCTTGATTACAGTCTTATAATGTAACAGTTTAACCATGTGTACAGTGATCAATACCAGGCCAACATCTCGGACAACACTTGCTAATCATCCAATTAGTTACTTATGCTTTACGTCTCTTAACAGGGATGGAAGATTCTAAACAAACGAGAGTATTGCTTCAGGTGGAGCATGTGGGACGAATTGTTTATAATTCATATGTGAAATTATAACATCTGCCACAAAGTTTTAATGATTTTTCTCAGGAATTTTCTGGGGCCGCCGTGGCCGAGAGGTTACAGTCGTTGACTACAAATTTCTCAGCCCCTCACCGCTGTGGGTCCGAATCCCGGTAGGGACTTCGGATTTTTCATGCGAGGAAGCCTTCCAGCTGGCTTGCGGAAAGTCGGTGGTTCTACCCGGGTACCTCTGTGTCCTCGGGGTCTTCCTCCACCTGTAATTAGCTGGACGTCGCTATATGATTGAAATACTATCGCAGCGACGGTAAACACCAATACAACAACAATCAGGAATTTTCAAAGACATTTTACGTGTCAAGCTCATGGTTGCAATATAAATAGTTTCATTTTGGACCAGACTGGATCCAAGTTTAATGTTTGAACCGAAACAGTGAAAGTTGTATCTTATTATTTTTAAAAGCATTCCTTTCAGACTCATTTTTCATCATTACGTCGCCTTCACAGGGATTTTCCCCACAGGAAGTTCTGCACAGAATTTACCATGTTAAGTTCACTTAACACAAATGTTAATATATGTTACACTTTAGGTAATCCATACGCCATTGAATAATGATCATGGTCCATCAAGTGGTCGTAGGAAATTTATAGTAGTCGCAAGTCTTTATATATAGACTTTGATCAAACGAGTCTAGAACTCCAAGTTAACTGATGCTTGCATATGCACTGAAATATTTTTTAATCATTTGAAGGACATGATTATAATTCAATAATGGATGGATTACCTTATGCTTTTCAAATATTATTGAAAAGTTTTTTTTCCTGAACTATATCAAACAAATTTATTTTCCCGTCATTAATATCAGATAGAAAGTTGATTGAAATGTATTCGATGTGCATACGTATAACGATGCAACGTTTCACATGAAATAATTGATTTTTTTATGTCCGGATATATCCCAGGGTTCCAAGCTGTCAATTCAATATCCGTTAAGCGCCCTCTAGCGGTAAACTTTCGTGTTCAAATTTGCATGATTGATGCAGCAATTTTCTCGACAAATAGTTTCCTATTGAGGAGACAGATATACACCACAGACGAGGGAGAGGTTCGTTTATTCCGTTGCTTACTGACAAGATTGCCAGTGGGAAAGTGGCTGACATGTAGTACAAGACAGGATCTCGATTAGACGATGTTGAAATAGCAGCAAGGGAAAATTTTTGTTTAAACTCGACTGCAGCCACACACAAACATTTGCGTGACGTCTAATAGTTTAGCAGATAACTTAGTTATTAGAAAAGATACAATTGAACCTGTATTAGACGTCCTAAGTATTACGCGGTCAAGCTGCATTTAGCGGTCAGTTTTAATTTGACCAAACTAGCATTTTTTTGTTTGTTTTACCTTTATTTAACGACCGCCTCTGTTTAGCGGTCACATTTTCTTGTTCCCTTTTCTGACCAAAAGCAGTTTTGTTGTTTTCCTTATTAAGAACGCTGTTACCTCCTTCTCTTGGACCACTTACCTCTACCAAGATAACCAAGGTACCCGGAATGAAACATAAGGAAACCTTAGTTATCTCTGTGAAAAGGCCATGAGGTCCGAAATGCAGCGGAACCATTACAGGGACTTCTCTTTAATAACACAGCAATTCAATTTTGCATTACTTTCTTTACTTTCTCCTTAATTGAAATATCTTATTGTATTACATAAAATACATCACATATTTTACTAAATTTTATGGAACTGGCAATTTTGAATTTTAAATGTAATTTTATAATTGGTTCTGAAACTCAAAACCACACATTGACCGTTGTGAAAGGGTTTAACAAAATGAGATTAAAAAAATGAAGGCGTAGAGAGAACCTGAGACGATATCTGATCGGAAGCACTTCCGCGTTCACGATATAGTTCGTAGGCATCGATGAATCCTGGTCAAAACGTTAAATGATATCCATTCGTCTCCGTTGTTATAATATCAAAATCAATATTCCGTATAATTCGTTTAGTAAATGAAGGATGTAAGTTATGGCTGTGGGATATGGCTATCGGTAAGTATACCATGATTGTGTCTGCATCAATGAGATATTTCTTTCCTTTGCTTCGTAGTTAATAAACTTTCGAAACGTGATTCAGAACTTGGTAATAGGCTCTTTATGGTCTGTCAAGAAGACAGACAGACAGACAGACAGACAGACAGACAGACAGGCTGACAGACAGACAGGCAGAGGCTGGACGACAGACAGACAGGCAGGCAGACAGGAGAGGACAGAGACTGAAGACAGACAGACAGGCAGGCAGCAGGAACAGGCAGGGCAGACAGACAGACAGACAGACAGACAGGCAGGCAGGCAGGCAGGCTGACGTGTGTGTTTTCTCAGATAATTAATTAAAATCTTCTTGTCTCATTGTCCGGATTTTCTCTCTAAATGTCTCATTTTCATATTCTGATTGTCCACATTCATATAAAACATTATTTCTGTTCAAATATCAAATAGATAGAAACAAATATATACGACACAAACGTACTTCCTCTGTACAAATTAACCTAAATAACGTCCTGCGGAACTGTAATTATGGCGGACAGTTAAAATAACGACAGCCGACTTCTGAATCAAGACTTCCTTATTATGGACACAATGCTGGGAGTTCATAGTCTGGTTCCTGGCTGGGGTACCTTCTCCTTACATTACGTTATCTGTAATCTTGAGGACGACCTGGAACCAGTTAAGACAGATTGGAAATCCTCTTATGTGATTGGTTCATACCTTCTTATCAAATCTCCTCGCTTGGTACTCAGCATATAAGGGTAATTCAAGGACTGGTTGGCCCGTTGTCAGGATAATGTGACTAGGTGTGGTATCATACCACATGTCTACAGTATGATATTGAGGAGTGGTAGCACTACATCGATCTCAAGTAAAATAAAAATTAAAAAAACAAAAAACAAAAAAACACTACAAAACACATTAAAACTATTTGTGTAAGCAACTCGCTTCCGGTCTGTCAGCTACCGTTTAGGCTTGCTTCTCTCTCCGTCATATATTGGGAATCACTTCGTAAAAACATCAGATTTTATTATGTGTTTCTTTATCATGTCTGGTTATTACTTTGTCGTAAAAATAACTAAATAAAAGTTGCCCGGTATCCACCTACAGATACCTACAATATCCTGGGTTAGTCTTCATACTAAATAAGCGTGTTCTTAAGGTAATCCATCCATCATGCAATTGTGATCATGGTCCACAGAGTGATTGTGGGAAATTTATAATAAATGCAAGCCTTTGTAGACCTAGAGCAAAATAGCCTGTAACTCCAAGTAAATGGACTGAGTGAATCTGCACTACAGTCTTTTTAATCCCCCGCCGCAAAGCGGGAGGGGGGTTATAGGAATGCCCTTCGTCCGTCCGTCCGTCCGTCAGTCCGCTCTCACTCAAGTGATGCTCCGGGGTGAGGAAATTGGGTTAGGGTTAGTTTTATGGGGTTTCGGGAGTACAATTGGCACTTGTGGGCTGATTTGTTGCTTGTGAGGTGCAAATTACGGGGTGCAAAAGGGCCAAAGATCAAAGGAAAAATCCCACAACGTCACTTCAGTGAGAACGCCTGTCAGTGTGTTCGAAACATTTTCGTGTCCGCTCCATATCTCATGAACGCTTGGACACATTTTCTTCAAACTCGGCTAAAGTGTTAACCTCATTGAGCTGATGTGCAGAAGGCATGTGGCGGTCACGCTGGCTCAAGGTCAAGGTCATACTTGAAGGTCAAATGTTATTTTCGTGTCCGCTCCATATCTCATGAACGCTTGGACACATTTTCTTCAAACTCGGCTAAAGTGTTAACCTCATTGAGCTGATGTGCAGAAGGCATGAGGCGGTCACGCTGGCTCAAGGTCAAGGTCATACTTGAAGGTCAAATGTTATTTTCGTGTCCGCTCCATATCTCATGAACGCTTGGACACATTTTCTTCAAACTCGGCTAAAATGTTAACCTCATTGATCTGATGTGCAGAAGGCTTGAGGCGGTCACGCTGGCTCAAGGTCAAGGTCATACTTGAAGGTCAAATGTTATTTTCGTGTCGTGTCCGCTCCATATCTCATGAACGCTTGGACACATTTTCTTCAAACTCGGCTAAAATGTTAACCTCATTGAGCTGATGTGCAGAAGGCATGAGGCGGTCACGCTGGCTCAAGGTCAAGGTCATCCTTGACCGTCAAATGTTTAAGCCTCCACTTTTTCATGTCATCTTGATATCTCGTGTCATGTTCATAATCATACAAATTATGTCATGATATATAAAGTTTTTAATTGAGTTACACATGTATTTTGTGGTTACCTAACACATCCTATACTTCATTAATGTTCACTTTTTGCACTGTTTCCCATGTAAAACTTGTCAGTAAACTTTTAATATATGTGCCTCCGAATTCTGAGATTCATACATAACTCCGGAAAGTTAAATTGTCTTAAACTGATCTTCTATGTCTGCTACAACCATGCCAGGTTAAGGTGAACATAATCCTATGACCAAACAAATTCTAATATTTGGCCTGCGGCGGGGGATATAGCTGTCCTTTGGACTGCCTTGTTAAGTATTTGAAGGGTCAATATTATCATTTAATGATGAATGTATTACCTTAAAACAGTTACCGATTGAGGCAACAACGTTCCTGATAAAGGAACATTTGATTCATTATAAACTAACAGTACTGGGAAATTTTCTTGCAATAAACGGCGGTATGTCCCTCAAAATAAGGCCATCAAAAATAAATAAATTAAAATCCTTAAACAAATTTAGTTGTTTATATTTCCTCCAAAAATGAAGAGTAATTCTAACGCTCATCCATAGAAATTTAATTATAACGCAGAATGTCAACATATTATATTGATCAGAAATATGACACGACCGGGATAAACAATCATGGTGTTTGTTGTGATTCTGCAAGTATTTTGTTGACTTTCCATTATTAAGTTCCCATTAACTAAACACAAAAATGGTTATATTAATTGCTCTTGTCCCGTGACACTATCTTACTTTGCATTATTAGATTATATGATAACCAATTGGTGATTTTGTTGTTGTTTTCAAACTGGCGGAATTCGTTTTTACATGTATGGATTTCAGGAAACAGGAATTAAAAGAACAGCTCTATATGTATGCAGGAACAATTTATTCCGTATTCTAGCAATGCGTTTTCTACCATTCTTTTTCGTTTTTTTTGATAAAAAATATTAAGGTAAAGTCCTTGTAATGTTTCCGCTACATTTCAATCATCATGGCTTTACACGGAGATAACCAGGGTTTCCTGATTATCATTAGGGTACCTTGGTTATCTTGGTAGAGGTTAAGTGGTCCAAGACGTAGCGGAACCATTACAAAGCAATCGTAACAGAAAGGACAGTGACGCTTTACCCGATGGCCGAGTGGTTAAGGCGTCATAACAGCGAGGAACATGGGCGGCTTCAACCAGACTTTCTAGTATTAAGTGATCCTGCTTCAAAATAGCAAGGCCAAGATTGGAAGCAACGGCCGCATCATAAAACAGCACCGGAAGCACTCTGCTTGGTTCTCAGCATTGATGCAAGTTCGTTCTAGGATTGAAGGTACACGTGTCTGTCTGTGTCATGGTAATATGTCTGGATACAGCATAATGTTGCAGTTTTGCAGCACATTATATGTCTGAAGTCTCTAAATGACGGCCTGTTTTAAGAAAAACCAGCCAAACAAACAAAAAACGAGTAGGCACTATCTTTGAAATTTTATATAAAAACGAATTATTTTTATGAATGCTTTACACGGGGATGTCCACGTTCATATTCAGGTTCCGGGTCATGAAATGTGCACTGTATAAAAATATATATAATCCAGGCGCTGATATAGAATTTGGGGTTGAAGGGGGGTACATTTTTGAAAATTTACCAAAATTTACCATCGTATATTTTGAAACATGGAATTGAACGCATTCTTATAAATTTGACGTAAAGCAAATATTTATACATGGATATGAAGGGATAATCAATACCTATAACTGTTGATGAGATTTATCCATTAATTCACAATATAATTGGCCAAATTATCCCCAATACTTCAGTAGAACCTAGACGGAAAAGAAATCTAACGAGATCAGAAGCCTACTGTCGTGACAATATAATCCTTTACTCTGAAATCATTTATTTTCGCTGACATTAAATTTTGCTGTTTTATAACTTTAGCCTATTTTAAGAAATCCATCCATCATTAAATTATAATCATGGTCCTTCAAACGCTTCAGACGTGCAGATGCTAGCATCTATTGACTTGGAGTGACTTTTTCTCATAGACTAAAAAGGCTTGCATTTACTATAAAGAGTTCCATGATCACTTGATGGACCATGATCACAATTCAATGTTTGATGGTTTACCTTAAGAACACACTTATTTAGTATTGAATATCTACTGATTTAACGTTTTTTCTAGCCTTAAAAGTAAGCTTTCATATGTGCACATTTTTTTATTTACTTTACCACATCTATCTATTTTTTTTTTTTTTTTAATGTAGTTTGTTCAATTTCTGATGATACACTTTCTGGCCAATGATTCTAGCTTTTCCTATATTCTACTATTGATATTTATACATACATGTATAGGTTTTCAGTGCCAGTATACATGTACAGAACAAAGCATGTCAATCTGATTAACAGACAGACAGACAGACAGACAGACAGACTGGATACATTATTGACGTAAACTTTACAGTTTCTTGTCATATAAACAGTATAATTTCAATGTAATAACATCACATGATCATCAAGAGTATATAGAAAAAAATATAAGTAGATAAACAATGTAAATTTAATGTAAAAAACCGGGGCCTGTAACATATTTCCAGAATTCATATTATTAGAATGTCTAAGCTAAAGAAAGGGGAAGTTGAGATACAACAACAAAATCATCTTGAATCAGAATAAAAAGGTGAACATTTAAAATACATTGTAGCATATACAAATGAAGTATGGTATGAACTATCATATTATAATGGAATGCCTATGTAACATAGCTTCTTTTATGAATTTACCAAGATTTAGAATAACATTTCTATTATCTGAAGACATTAATTGAATAAATTTTATCATACTTGGGTGCTTATAATAAAACGATTTTATGTATTTTTGTCTGATGATTTGATATTCTGGACATACTATTACAAAGTGATATTCATCTTCAATATCAAAACTGTTGCAAATATTGCAATATCTCAGGGATCTTTCTGTCCTGTTTTGACCATACCTACCGGTTTCTATTCTCAGTTTATGGGAAAAGAGCCTCATTCTAAACCATTTAATTAAATATAACATGAAAATTCTTAAGATCTACACAGCCAAGATTATTCAAAACATAGGAAAATCCATAATCATCCAATATATCTTTCACTTTCACAACCCAATTTTTTTCGACCATTGTTAATATTTACCAATAAGCTGTTATATAAAGTAACAAGTATATTATTTGACATTAGAATCTTGCACTAATATTTAATAATGCGTGTATATCTACTAACAAACAACGGATATCTACCCAACTCACCATACACTCCCATATTACTTGCAGATGATTTAACATTTAACAGCGATTTACAAAACTCGAGATGAATACGTTCGACCGTTTTTGATTTTCCAAATCCCCATACATGCACCACTGTTGCAACCAACGTAATTAATGTGGGTTTGAGTAATGGAGATTTTAGAACGATTACATTTTATAAATCGTCCCCTCTATCATGAACGACTGAGTAAACCTTCTTTAAGTCATAACGATCATAATGTACTGCAGATAATTGTAACGTTCGGTTCGAAACAGAAATATTTAATAAAATAAACATTTATCAAAGAAGCTGTTATACCGAATATGTTATTAATATTTTGTGAATACGAAGCAGTTATGTCAGGCAATTGTTTTCTTAACAAACATTTGTGCGTAACTTTCTTCCCAAAGTATAGACATTTTCGACCAATGAAAATCGTTCAAATATTCAATGGGCCTTATCTTGCGTCATCCGAACTTAGGTCAAAAGTGATTAGACGAAAAAAATGAAGATCCAAAATGGGTTACGTAAGTCTGTAGAAAGGTTCAAAGTCCATGCTTTTCCTGACACAGTAGATTAATGCTTGTCTCGACAGACAGTGTAAATTCCGGCAACAGATTTCATATATACTTTTTTTTTATCCCAGGGGTGGATTGCAGACGATTCAATTATGCCGGGATGTCTTCTGGGATTTGCACTGATTACTGTCCTTTTTCTGGAAATGTTTCGGCGAACTCAATTTTTCAATTAATATGAAATGTTATTCAAATGCGGTTTATTTTTTTTTAAACAGGATTGTGATACGTTACGGTTTATTCTGCAATACAGCGCTTCGTAATCAATGTATGGTAACCCCCCCCCCCCAAAAAAAAAACAACAACAACAAACTACTTCGGGATCGTAGAAGCAATGGCCGTAAGTTGGGGTTATCAAAATTTCAGATATATTTTATTTTCATTTAATTAATTTTCATTTCTTTCCCCTTCTGCTTATTCAAATTGAAGAGGAGGCATATAACCTGAACAATTTCTGAAATGCTTGTATATCGTTCAAAATTTGAAAAATAACCTACAAAAAAAAATGAACCGCAAGGTCTAGAGATGGGAAAATATGAGTATGTATGGTGTCTTCATGACCAACGCGGATTATGGGGGTAGCTGCTTACAGCGGCGCCTGCTTTACGTCATGTCTTGCTAGCACCCAGCGTCACTGACTCTGAACCGTACTTAAACATCACTTGAAACTTACAATGAAACGGGAGTTGGGTCCATAAAGCGATGTCAAAGACGTTTTTTGACGCATTGACAAACAGAGGAGACCCAGATCAGCACAACTCCTTCCAGGAGCTCTCGGATCAGGCTCTCCTCCTTGCTCATACAACATTGTAGCTCAGAGTTTACACAGTCTGCACGACACAGAAAAAAACATTGTTTCCCGTACCAAATTAATATTCATAAAGTCATATTATATATGTTCATGAATATTCATGAGATAATGGGTTTCTCATATATATATATAACTCGAGTTTTATTAAATGCATTATTCATTTAAGGTAAAGTCCCTGTAATGGTTCCGCTACATTTCGGACCTCAAGGCCTTTCACGGAGAAAATCAAGGTTTCCTAATGTTTCATTAGGGTGACTTGGTTATCTTGGCAGAGGTTAAGTGGGCCAAAACATAGCGGAACCATCACAGAGATTGTTCATAGTTCTTGTAGTTTATTCGATGAATGAAGTCTTTGAATTCCAGCGTGATATCTTGTTGCTGCTCCAGAGGATGATTTTCTTGTTTTCCTCGTGTTTTAAAATTATCTGTGATTCTCTGTAATTTAGCAAGTTCCAATCCTGCCTTCCATCAAATCCACAGAATAAGGTGCTGTGAATCTAAAATCGATGTCACATTTGAATTTTAAGTATCATTTTTCAGTTGAATATCATGGGATTGTGTATGCGAACATGATGTTCAATGTTTTGTCCTTTAAGATACAAGTAAATCGTACACGATTTTAAGAAAATCTTTTTGAATAGGCTCTTATCCAATATTAGAGCGCTTGGATTTTAAAATCTATTTTTATCACCACATATCCATACGACGAGAGATGTCACATCATAGGACATTTCAATATAGTTATTTTGCGATGCATAGGAAAACAGACATTGGGAATGTTGAAATAAATAGAGAGAAACGAATTAGTTTTTGCAGTTTTGATTGAGAATGTATTGAAGAAGTAAATCAAGCTAGAATAATGAATCAGAGTAGCCTCGTTGTCAGTTGAATTCTATTCGGAGATGCTTTTTTTTCTTCTGTTCTGTACATGATGCCACAAACGCAAAAAAAAAAAAAAATTGAATCGTTAAGTTGTCTCCCAGTTGATGTCTCTTGTCTGCAATTCGGTAAAAAATTACCAGACTTTTTGCGAAATAATTAAAAGAAAATGGAAGCCATCGTTTTTACAGTATTGAAATTTGTATTTTATTTGGATATTGTTTCATGGAGATTACCAAATTACGTTTGCCGAGGGACAAATAATGGAAGTGTAAACGTGGAAACTTACGGCGGATGAGGCTTTGTGCAATTGAGCGGACATGGGAAATCGTGAGTTAGAAGGCCAAAAATTGCGAACAAGCAGTTAGGCTGTGAATTACGATTACTCCGCTACGTAGTGAATACAAAAAGGCTTTGCTGATATTTCCTGTTAAATCGGAAACATAAAGCCCTTAAAGGAAGTTCGGTTTTGACAAAATGGTGGTATTTTGAAATAACGTTTAAATGAAATGGAGAAAGGAGAGGATCGAACCTTATGTTTTTAGAACGCGGCTCGATTCATTTTATGCGAACTGGTGAAAAACTGAGTTTTATCAGTGAAAAAAAAATCCATATCCCGCGTTGTGAGTGATATCTGCCAGAACTACTTTTTTTTTTTTACTTTATAACTAGAATGTATATTGGTGTGTAGCAGCAGTTGAAAATAGAGAAACCTCTTTACAACGGCATTTTAAATTTAAAAGTGCATACTCCTTCTATGTCTCTATTCTTTACAATGACAAATTCTTTAAAACAGCAAAATTCACTGAAACAAACACCGCTGTTGTAAAGAGAGTTGAATATATGAATATCCATTCAAAAGAAATAACTATCCTCTATGTATCACCTACAAATATAAAATACTTTTAGGCCAGAATAAATAACAACGCACTTTTGTAAATAAATCAAAACGTTGAAAAAAATACACACTTCATTTAATGACATAATGATTTTCCTTTATAAAAAACACACTTCATTTAATGACATAATGATTTTCCTTTATAAAAATACACACTTCATTTAATGACATACACACTTCATTTAATGACATAATGATTTTCCTTTGTAAAAATACACTTTAAGTTGAGGAAACACGTA
>CM037786.1:54162323-54212323 GCA_021229015.1 Solen grandis | reverse complement strand
AATTTAAATCTGCTTAGCGGTTTAGGAGGAGATGTAGTTTAATGATTTTTCTATTTTTAGTTCTGGTGGCCATCTTGGAACGATTTTTGCTCAGTACCGCATAAGGATCATTCCTGTAAAATTTGATCAACATCTGTTAGGAGGAGATGTCATTTAAAGCAACAGTTGATGAAGCACGACAGACGCCGGACAAGACTGATAACAATACCTCACGAAGTGCTCAGGTGAGTTAAAAATCCTGCTATCCATGTCTAAGTTACAGCACAGAGAAGCAAATCCAACTCCATGACCTTTTATCTCTAAGTACACTGTTCTTGCGTGCGACACAGTGTCTCATCATGATAAACATTTGTTTCAAGTAATTTTTAAACCACCCCAATAATGAAAGTAATGATCCAGACAAGCTGTTTTAGACCATTTTTTACATTTGACCTCTAAGTTTGACCTTGACCTTTGAGCTATACACATTGTTCTTGTTCGTGACACAGGGTCTCATCATGGTGAACATTTCTGCCCAGTAATTTTTACATCCTCTCGATAATGACAGAGAATTGGGTCGGAGAAGCATAATCCGGACGGACACATTATGTCGAGCTCACATCAAGCGGGCTCAACAAAAATTAGATGACATTTTTTAAATCAAAGGGACAGAGAACAGTAACAGCCTCTTAACTTATCAAATGTGAGTAAAAGTTATTTTCTGAGTCTAGCAGCCCTCCTACAATTCATCTTGCAGATTTATGGTCACCAGATTCTGCATGAGGACTAAGTGTTGTAGTCTTAAATTTTGTATTTTTAACCTTAAATCTATTTCTTTTGTGTTTTATACACAGATTACAAGTCATATATTTCTCTACGCATTATAATTTAACCATGAGAAATATCAAAGCCAACTGTTTTGGAATGTTTGAGCAGATTTTCGCTTGGTGTCCGACAAAATTGCTTGCATTTGATCTTCCATTATGGGTGTATTAGGTGGGGATAAAGACTGATTGGTTTGAAGAAGTATTACTTCCTTCAGACTTGTCATTATTTGCATCACTTTCAGTAAATTGTTCATTTCCAAAGTTACTTAAATTTGTTCTATGTTTTTTGGCAACCAGCGAAGTCATGTTAATACAGACGATATGTAGTTGTATCAATTAATGCCATTGGTCAAGAACTCCAATCAAGCACTGACTGATTTCAAGCGAGCCAATCAAAATTCAATGTTACAACACACATAGCATGCTGCTTCTCCGCTGAATACAGTACATTTGTAGTTTAAGGTTTTGTTCCCGGCAATTTTGTAATTTTCGACATTCTTCGCACTAGGAGCACCTCGGCAGAACACTGCATTCACACGGTTATAAAAGTTGTATACAAAAGATTAGTGAAGTGACAATATATATACCTCTGAGAGCTCTGTCCACAATCTTGATAGCTATCTGCATCAGAGGCCAACACTTAGGGCAGATGTCTGCACCACTGTAACAAGGATTACTCTGGGTTCAAATATTGATAAGCCAACAACAAAGGGTCCCCCACCCTACCGTTTCTTTTTAACAATAGGGATAAAGCTTATTATGGCATAAACAAATTTTGTAATATTTGAGTGTCATTTTGACAATCTGAGAGTCAAAATGAAAATTATGGCATCGCAAATTCTTTTCCTTTATATATATACTGTAATATATATGTAACTAACAATTTCCACTACTTTATTTTTAGGCCAAAATTTCAACCCATTCCTCTCACTCAACAGTATGTTCTCTGCTTAAATTTCCCTCCAATAATTATTTTTCTTTTTGAAATAAAATCACTGATCTTTAAAAAAAAAAAAAACTGCATAAAAACTTTCAAAAAACATTATATTTACATGTTTACAACACAGAAGAAGTGAGTACACATAGAAATACTTTAAAGTAGATTTTGTTATGCACATTATATTTCTTTTTTTTTTCCCTATCAAAGAGCACTGCCACTCTTCTCTTAGAAGTGAGAGAGAAAAAGGGAAACAAGAGGGCCAAGATGGCCCTGTGTCGCTCACCCGAGTAAGATTGCTGTGTTAGGCATGATGACAAAAAATGTGGCATCTAATACTGATCTAAAGTATTTTTCTAACATTTGACAAAGTGACCAAGATTTTGATCCTACCGGAACTGGGAATTCATGCATCATCATTCTTATCAATTTAATAAAGACTGGTACAAAAATGTAAGCCCCTAGAGTGTTCACATGATTTTTTCTAAAATTTGCCCTGGTGACCTACTTTTTGACCCCATGTGGCCCAGTTTTGAATTCATCCAAGATTTGATGTAAACAAACCTTCTAACCAAGTTACATTAAGGTTAGGCTGAAACTGTGGCCTCTAGAGTGTTCACAAGGTGTTTCTAAGATTTGACCTGGTGACCTAGTTTTTGACCCCACTTGACCCAATTTGGAATCCATCCAAGATATCATTTAGAAAAACACCCTGACCAACTTTCATGAAGATTGGGCAAAAACTGTGGCCTCTATGTGTTCACAAGGTTTTCTAAGATTGACTGGTGACCTAGTTTTTGACCCCTAAACTCAACCGAGATATCATGTAGACAAACATCCTGACCAAATCTAATGAAGATTGGGCTAAAAGTGTGGCCTCTAGAGTGTTCACAAGGATTTTCTAAGATTTGACCTGGTGACCTAGTTTTTGACCCCATATGACCAATTTTCAAACTCATCCAAGATATTATGTAGACAAACAACCTGACCAAATCTAATGAAGATTGGGAAAAAACTGTGGCCTCTAATGTGTTCACTAGGTTTTTCTAAGATCTGACCTGGTGACCCAATTTCAAACTCATCTGAGATATTATGTAGACAAACATCCTGACCAAGTTTCATGAAGATTGGGCCAAAACTGTGGCCTCTAGAGTGTCAAAAAGCGGTCACAAAAGCTCACCCTGAGCACAAGTTCTCAGGTGAGCTAAAAAATCAACAACTCTGATTTTAATCAGCCATCTGATAATTAATTGGTCCTAAAACTTATTTCTGTTCTTAGTCAGCAATTAATGTCACGTCTGGGTAGGTTATATTGAAGGCCCTTGCTGATTTTAAGTAAGATTGCTTCTTCTGTAATATGTGCTGTATAATCACATTATCCCTTTATTATCCCTGTGATGGACAAGTGTGATTTGGGGGTGGGGAGGGGGTTAACATCCTGCCAAGATAGAGACAATTCTTTGGAAAACCTGACTACTTGAGATGGAATAGTTCTGCCACACTGCAGTATCACACCAGACATGTGGCATGATACCATGACCAGTTACATTATCCTGACACTGGGCCAACCACTCCTAGAACTACCCTTATATACTGAGCGTCAAGCAAGGTAGCTTAAAACCGGTCTTTACTGACTCCCTAATTTGGACAGAACTGATTAGATTTGAATTTAGTTATTTTTTGTCTATTATTACATTTTTCTATGTCCAACAACCCATTCCATGTACCAGTGATCTGCAACTGATACTATATTCATGTAGCTCCTTTTTAGAACAAAATTTATGAGCAATGACCAGTTGTGGAGTGCAATGTCCGTCACTGATTTGTCTAACAAAATGGTCACACCCAATACCCCCCCCCCCCCCCCCCCCCGAGAGAGGTACATACGAGCAACAGTTGCGCACATCATCATAGTCTGTCATGTCTATATCAAACACCAACTCCTTCTCCTGAGCTTGGAACGCTGCTGCTTTCACTGTCTTGTGCTCTTTTGGCTGTTAGTAAAAAATCATTAAGTTAATAGGAATTTTATACTTTTTCTAAATAACAAAAAATACAAATAAAAAGAATATGAAGACAATTTTTCATGAACAGAAAAAATTTGTAACAACTTAATAGGTAATGGTAGGTTTGTAGAATAAATGCAAGCCCAGTTCAAGTCTTAACACAAGCCCTTTGAGCATGCACAGAAGGGCATACTGGTCAAGTTCAATTATGGTAAAACCCAACTAATCTATGGACTGTAAGTCATACTTTATTCTAGAATGAATGACTTTTTTTTAAATTAAATTTTGAAGATTCATTATGGAAAAATAAGATTTAAATTGGTCTACCCTGTGGGAGAATAAGATTAAAATTGGTCTACCCTGAGGGAGAATAAGATTTTAATTGGTCTACCCGGAGGGAGAATAAGATTTAAACTGGTCTACCCTGTGAGAGAATAAGATTTAAATTGGTCTACCCTGTGAGAGAATAAGATTTAAGTTGGTCTACCCTGTGAGAGAATACAGCCCCTATATCAATCTTGTATGGACACCGCTTCTGCATTTCTTGTTCAAGCTCCTGCTGTGTAGTGAAGGACAGGTAGCGAATGTACACGTCGTCCTTCAGCGTGAACGAGAACTCACGTTGAGAGAAATAATGCTTGGGAACTGCAATGAAAGAAATGCAGAAATAACTGTAAATCAATCTTAAAGGTAAATAGTACATTTTGGGAAAATTGCATGAATTTTAAAGAAATTTTAAAAGAACCCCCCCTCCCTCATATTTCATATGACCCCAAAATTCTTGCCATAAGGAGACACATTTTAATCTGTCATATGACCCCAAAATTCTTGCCATTAGGGGACACATTTTAACCTGTCATATGACCCCAAAATTCTTGCCAGAAGGGGACACATTTTAACCTGTCATATGACCCCAAAATTCTTGCCAGATGGGGACACATTTTAACCTGTCATATGACCCCAATCTACCGCTACGTTTCACGGTCCTCTAATAGATCTATAAAGGTCCTGGTATAACTAAGCTATTGAAATATTTTTGACGTTGGATTTTGAGATTTTTTTTCTATTTTTTTTTCATTTCCATTGACAATTTATTACATTTGAAGCAAAGATATTGATGCATTAAATTGGTCTACCCAACTGGATTAAGTTGCATATTAAATCTTGTAAACCTCTCTATATTGCAGCCTACTACAGACCAAAAGAATCTGACAGCTACAGCTTTAATGAACTCAAAAGATCTTTAGAACTGACCAAAAACCTTAAAGGAACATTCTGGATACTTGGTGACTTTAATTTCCCAAAACTCTCTTGGGGCAGTGATCATGTACCAGAAATAAAACCAGGTTGTAGCCTTACTAACTTATATGAAGATTTTGTTGATTTACTTTCAGATTTGAATCTTACCCAGATGGTCACTGAAAGCACCAGAGGAGAAAACACACTGGACCTTTTTCTAACCTCAAATTATACTAATTAAAAATGTAAAATGTCTCCCTGGTATTGCAGATCACAGTATTGTCTCTATTTTTGCAGATATAAAGCCGCAGGAGATAAAACAACCTCCCAGACATGTTCCCCTCTACAAGAAAGCAGACTGGGATAGTTTTAAAAATTACATGGACCTGGTAAAAAATGATATTTTGAAACACCATGTATCTAAATCAGTGGAAGAAATTTGGTTAGAATTTTCAAATGCTATTTCAACAGGTATAGAAAAATTTATTCCCATAAAAAGAATAGGCAACAAGAGGTCACTTCCATGGATCACCCAGTCTATAAAAAGGTTAATGAGAAAAAGAGATAAAATTTATTTCAGACTCAAGAAGGAAGGGAACAACAAGACGAGGGCGGCTTTTCTAAAAACGAAAAATCACATAAAAAAAACAAATTAAACTGTCTTATAATAAATACATTGAATATATTTTAGGCCTGGAAGACAACATAGACGACAAAGAAAAGAACAGCTTTAATTCAAAAAAACTTTTCAGCCTTATCAAAAACGCCAAGCAGGATGCAACAGGCATTCCCCCACTATTTGACAAAATTTCAGGTTCCATCAAATCAGACAACAGTGAAAAAGCAGATATTTTGAACAGACAGTTTCAGTCAGTATTCACTCAGATGACACCTATCTCACTTGCTCAATCTTGCTTCGCAGCTATTCGAAATATTAATACACAAGATTTTTCTTTTTACAGGAAGTACCCAATCATGCCTGAAATTACCATAAACATCAGTGGAGTGGAAAAACTTATATCAAATTTAAGACCAGATAAAGCTGCTGGACCAGACAACATCAAACCATTAATTTTAAAAAATCTTTGTCAACAAATCTCACCAATCTTGCTAATACTATTCCAAAAGTCTCTTGATACAGGTACCCTCCCCAAGGTATGGACATCTGCAAACGTGACCCCTCTATTCAAGAAAGGAAACAAAGAAGATCCAGCAAATTATAGACCAATATCTTTAACATGTATTCTTTGTAAGGTGCTTGAACATATTGTAGCTTCAAATTTAACAAAGCACTTCAATAAGCATAATATACTTTATGACTTACAGCATGGTTTCAGAGAAAAACGTTCCTGTGAAACACAACTCCTGCAACTTACTGACCAACTAGCGAGAAATCTTGTTAATGGACAACAGACTGATTTAGTTCTTTTAGATTTTAGTAAAGCTTTTGACAAGGTCAGCCACTTAAAGTTATTGTACAAATTACAGGAACATGGAGTCAATAATTCAACCCTGTTGTGGATAAAATCTTTTCTCATAGGCAGAACACAAAAAGTCGTTTTGGAGGGAGGATGCTCATCAGAAGTCCCAGTAACATCAGGAGTACCTCAGGGATCTGTACTTGGCCCACTTCTCTTTCTGTTATATATAAATGATCTTCCAGATACCATAACTTCTCAAGTTCGTTTATTTGCAGATGACACTGCCGTTTACCTAGCTATAAACAACAAGCAGGACTGTATTACACTTCAGAAAGACCTCGACAAGCTGGTGCAGTGGGAAAAGAAATGGGAAATGGAATTTAATCCCAGTAAATGCATTGTTTTAAATATTACTAAAAAGAAGAAAGCACTTTCCTTTGATTACAGATTACATGGACAAGCTTTAGAAACAGTGGATAATGCCAAATACTTAGGAGTTACAATATCAAAAGATCTCTCTTGGAATAAACATATTGACAACATTACTTCTTCTGCTAATAAAACTCTTGGTTTCCTCCACAGAAACATCCAGACAAAGAATAAGGAAGTTAGAGAAGCAGCTTACAAAACATTGGTTAGACCTCAAGTAGAATATGCCTCTACAGTCTGGAGTCCTCATACACAGACATATATAGATAAAATAGAAAAAGTACAACGCAGAGCAGTCCGATGGGTTAATAATAACTATTCTTATTACGACAGTGTCACCAGCATGCAGAAGGAACTTGACTGGTAAACCCTTCAGTACAGACGTGATGTCACCAGACTTCTTATGTTTTACAAAATAGTAAATAACCTTGTTGCTGTCCCATTACCTGCATATCTTGAAAGACCAGCGAGGATATCCCGCCACTTACACTCTTTATCTTACAGGCAAATTCATACTCCAGCTAGCTACTTTAAATATTCCTTTTTTCCTTATACAGTGACACTTTGGAACAGCTTACCAGAAAATATAGCCTCACAAAATGATCTTATAGCATTTAAACAAAAGCTCCTCTCGTTTCAGATAGTAGACCGTCCCTGAATCAACAAAAAGATGTTTTTACCAGATCTTAAACCTAACATATTCACCTTTTTTTCAGAAAATTTTCTCACCCTAACAAAATTTTTATTTTAACAGTTTTATCCTTGCACAGACGCGCACCTGCCAGTAATACCCGAAAGGGGAGTTTGTGCAGTATATATAGATAGATAGATAGATATATTCAATATAAAAGTGAGGGATTTGTTTTGTTCATTTTATGCTGTCGAGAACTGGATACTCCAGGATACGTAGAGAAGGGTTTAATCGGGAGAAAAAGTATACCTCCTCCATATTGTAGCCATTTGCAGTAAGGACCATACGGAAACAGTTTCTTGTAGTATATTGGCAGAAGATCCGGCAGACAGGCAGGATCATACTTATTCTTCTCACCAGACATGTTTTGTTTATCGAATTTGGCGCCAAATATTCCGTGAAGTTGGGATCGATTTCAGGCAAGTTGGTGAAAAGAGAAATTCAACTAGATGAAACAGATGATAAAATCAAAATAAACATGTGTTAATAATATTCAGCTAAAATTTGACTGGCTTAAACCTTTTTTTATAAGATACTTTGTTGTTGTTTACGACATTTAACGACATAACCGAAAGGGGACACAACCATTGTTGTTTGTTTACAAAATGTCTGCTGTTAAAACGTGTCATGAGACTTATTATAATGAAATATAGTACGATCAAACTGAATTGTAAGTAAAAAATCCAGTAATTGCATTTGAAAGAATCACTTCACAATAAATGATTTAACGGTTTATGTCATTTTTTACAAACAATTTGCCTAGCAACTAGACAACAAAAAATATATTTCACACATTTTTTTGTCAAGTATTCAGTTCTCGTTATATTGTATTCTAGAGCGTACGTACATAAACGCGATATTTCACTTTTATTGTGAGGTTATTTGACAGGGAAGCCGACGACAATTCGCAGAATAGATTGATCCTTGTTTCCAAACCTTTTTATAAAAAGCATTCATTTATTTTATAGAGAAGTCTAGATCTATTGTTTAAATGTTTTGTTCAATTTTCTTGCAGTAACATCTATGCTGGCGAGTACTGGATACTCCAGAAAAAATTTAAACTACAGGGATCATTTTGGGCCGCGATATCAATTAAAAAACACTCAAAAAGTTTCAGTTATGTTTTAAAACATGAATGTTTAAGCATACAGAATATTTGGAATTCAGACTGACTTTGTACTCATGATAAGGGTGGCCAAAAGGGTAAAGTCGCTGACTTTAACACTCACTCAGTCCCTCACCACGTGGGTTCAATCCCAGCAGGGTCATTCGGATTTTCATGTGAGGAAGCCTTACAGCTGGCTTGCAGTAGGTCGGTGGTTCTACCCGGATGCCTACGTGTATTCGGAGTCTTCCTCCACCTGTAATTAGCTGGACGTCACTATATGACTGAAATATTGTCGAAGCACTAAACCCAAACAGTCAAGTACTCATAATATTTATGATCGTAATGAATAGGGAGGTGGGTGGGGTAATTGCATTGAGATATAAAGCATATTTTTCAATAAAAAATTATCAGATCAATTAAAAAGAAAAAGAGAGAAACATACATCGATAATTAGAAAATTTTAAAAATTTGCAGAAAATTGAGAAATATTTATTGTGAAAAATCTAATACACATTTATGCAAACATTTGACATTTTAAAGCATCTGGTTCAGTTAAGACAAGCAAAAGACATCTTACTTTATCCATTCTGTCATAAATTAAATAGCCAGTGATTGATTTCAAGTACTTTTGATGTTTGTGTTGTTATTGAACAAAAATCTCACTAATATTTAAAAAATCCCATTAAAATTTACCAAATGGGCAAAAAATCTCAATCACTTTCTGACCCCAAATGATCCCTGCTATGCAATAAAATTTTTTTTATAAAAGGAACATGTTATACCAATTCATGGAAACCAACAATTGGTAAATTGCAAAATGAAAAAAAGTATAATTATTATTTAAATCTTATTTCTTAAGAAATTTAGACAATTTAGTGCAGGTATTGTAGAGAAGAAGGGTTGCAACTTAACAAATTTATAATGTTTTTTCTGGTCAATTCATAAAATTTCCCGTCAATTTGTTACCATTCTTACTGGTTAATTTGTTACGGTATACCAGTTTCATACAATGCATTATGCCATTATTGCATCAATAATGTATTAATCAGAGTTGATAGATAGGATTTCAATTAAAATGATGTCAATGCTAAAATCATGGTCACTTGACATCATAATTATGTGTTGTTATATTTCAACAGAACCGAAACATAGCTTTATTACCCAGGTACATATTTATGACTTGGGTTAATCTCTGGAGCTTGTTTCAATAGAGATTATGACAGGGGTGTAAGATATATATAAACAGTATGATTGAAAAATGTATAAAGTTTAGTTTTGGTCACTTAAATTGAAGGCATAATGTGTTCGTAGTGAAGGAAGAAACACAGCTTTATTTACCCAGGTCCATATAAAGTTTAGTTTTCAGATCATTTAGATAAAAAAGCAGGTGTGTGTGGGGAACTCTTGTTATTATTGATATTATAATAAATACATCATGAACATATGACAGACTTTGGAAAATACAAAAAAAAAATTGACAGAAAATTTTGTCAGACTGAAAGAAAATCTGACAGACCAAAAAACATATATGACAAAATATGCAAAATATCTAGTTTTTGTCTTTCTTCAGGTATGTTTGATTGATATGTATTAATATATATATAGTAAGTTTTAGCCAGTTAAACATTTAAAATAAAAGAATCAAGTCAGATAAGTTCATAACAAGCAAGAATAGCAAGGAAAGTTGTTTCCCACTTATGTTTACAGTTTGAGTTCACTGAAAATTCCTTGCCAGTCATCTGTATCGACTGAGGGGAAAGCAATTTAATCAGACCGAGATAAAATCTTTCAGACATGTCTGTCGGTCTGACACCTTTCGCGAAGTTTGATATGATAAATACAACATGTACTAGTTGATGAAATATTTTTTTTGAGTTGACATACATTCACATTGTGTTACATATATTTCTTGCCCTTCTTTATCAGAATAGAACAGAACAGAACTATTTTGCTTCCAGGTATAAAAAAAGTATACAACGGTTGTAGTTTAGAAAAACATAAACAAGGTACAAACAAACATTTCTGGGGTTTTATTAAAAGTATGAAATGACTCCCTGAGAGAAAATGGTGTATTAAATTCTAACACCAAGAAGGCAAAGATTTAAAAAAAAATCTTCTGTTTTCACACACAATCCAGACCTTCAACTTCTCACATCTTGGACGTAGCCCTTTTGCCATCATGCCTTATATTAATGTAACAGAAGTTAAAAAATATCATTTTAGTGAAAACTAGAGTTGTAGAGAATATGGAATAGCCTCAATCTTCACACCTGAATTAGGGCTGTGCTTTGCCATTTTTGTTTTTATGTCACAATACATATCATGATATTTTTTTTCTTCAAATAATGCAATTCACTATATGTATTGCAGAAGCAAATGAATTGCAATGCTTAATATTGCCATATTTAAGTGGCGATGCAGTACATATCACAATACTTACTTTCATACTTTAAAACCAATAGGTGTTTATATAAAAACTTCTTTCTTTAACTGTTGAGTGTTCACAGCATTCATTCCAAAACACAGGTTTTCAACTATAACAAGAACAAAACATAAATATCAATTGTTTAGTATCAAATATACTATCATTGTAAAAGTAAAAACAAAAACAACAAAAAAACACTGATTTTGTGGCAACATAAGTGTAAGCATGTAACGAATATCACAGGTGTAATAAATTGTTCACATATTGTGATACTTGTCAGCTGTATTGATGCATCACAACTTGACACAAGGTAAAATCTGTATTGCATCACAATGTATTGCCATTTAAATTTCTTTCTAATGTGTACATTGAGGACAAGGCATATCGCAATAAATCAATGAATCGTTACACCTCTAACCTGGATGCACCTATTAGTATATTTGTTTCATTTAGGAAAATAGTATGTTCAGTGAAATAATTCTATGAAATATCTTGACTATAAAAGACGAATGAATATGATTCTTACACATTTTGATATCGTAAAATATAAAAGAATATTGGTAAACTTCATCTTCAGCACTTTCCTATGAAAAAAGTGATGCAAATAGCATTCATTGTTTGTTATATTGTCTTAAATCTTTCATCTTTTTTTGCTCTCAAAAGTGTGGTGGTATCACTTTAATATGTGACTAAAATTCAAATTAATAGCACATTCCTTTTTATACGCCGCCGGAGGCGGTCATATATTGGAGTCATCTTCGCCATCTGTCTGTCTGTCCGTACGTCAATTTCTTGTGAATGCAAATCCTCCTTTGTTTCTGAATGAACCTTTTCAAAACTTGGTCATTGTCATTATTAAAATGCGTAAATGTGCATGAAGTGGCGATTTTCCGGTTCATTGTTTTGTACAAGATTTGTGTCCCTTGAAACTTAGTCTCTTTAGCTGATTGATATTTCAGCCTTGTGAACGCCATTCCTTGTATGTTTCTGACCTAATCTTTTCAAAGTGTAGATAAACTGTTTTGCTCAAAAAAAACACCCAGCTGCCCCTGCAGGGATTGAACTTACTACCCAGGAAACCACAATCTCAGGCCCCTGTCTTTTCATCATCTTAAGTGATTGCCTCACTTTGAGAAAAGTATATTCGCGAATATACTGCTCTTTCAGCTAAATTAATTGGTCTTACAGACTTCATTATGAGCTTATGCTTACAAAAATGTTAAAAGCAGTAATTAAAAGGGCCCTCTTGGTCTTTATATTTTGTGGCGGCATATATTGTGGCAGCACTGGCACTCTTGTTTGTGAATATAAGCAAATTCAGAAAAACATCCAGACAAAGAGAATTTGTAACGTGAAGTGACAAATGTTAATTTTAACTTTTTTTTTTTTTTTATTCACATAATGCAAATATAAATAATTAACATCAGTATAACAAATATATTATTTTTATGGATTGGAAAACAAGTTAATACAAACTTATGTAATTTTTCCATAAAGTTTGTTTGTTGGGTTTAACATCCCACTGACAGTATTTCATTCATTTGGAGACGATGTCTACTTTAGACAGATATACTGCTGCCATGCTGCAGTATCCTTTTTACACAAAGGAAATATTTGAAGATTAACATTTAAATATATTTGTTATCCATTTTATTTTATTTATTCTGCCTTTGCACAACCATTTAACAAATAATTATGTGTACTTGCATGACTAGGTGACCGTGAGGTGTGACATGAAAATTTAATGACACTAGCATGTTTATGATGTGTGTTATTAAAGGTGTTTGCAGGGGAAAGTAAGAGAGTATTTTCAATTGGGATATTTGTTTCACATTCAAATCTCCATTAGGTTTAAATTCCTACAACATTACTCTGCAATACCAAATGGTCAAGTACCATCATCATCATCATCATTGGTTGTTTGACATCCATACACCAGCTTTCTGTGTTCAGTGTGTTGGATAGTTCTCATGGCTGTTCTTCATTTCTTCCTATCTCTCGCATCCTCTGACATCAGATGTAGGCTTGTCAGGTCCTCCATGATGGTGGCTTGCCAGGACTTTTTAGGCCTTCTTAGCAGACCTGATGTCTTGGTGTAAAATTATGCTTACTACATATAAGTAAAGAGTTGCATGAACAAATTCCATGTAATCACAATGTCATCATAATAATTCAAAGTTCAAGGGCCATTGATTCTGTAGTGGCATCCCCAACTGATATTAAAGATATGCTGCACTTCTCTACACTTTATAATTTAAATGTCTATGATTATATCCTCTTAAAATATGAGGGGTGATCATTATATTTGAGAACTATTACAATACAGTTATCAATTTCAATCACAGATCAATAAAACTTTACTCCTATTCAAAGTAGACCCTGTGAGACCAAATGCATTTGTTACATCTTTCAAACCAAGAATCAAATGCATCAGCCATCACATGATAACACTCTCAACACCACTGTAAAAGCACTACCAAGCTCTTCCCAAAACTCTATGAATCTATGAATTTGCAACTGATCTTTTACATTTGGATAGAGAAAGAAATCACAGACGGTCAAATCTGGACTATATGGTGGGTGTTGTAGATGTATTAATTCTGTCATTATGGCTGGACCTGTTAAACCCGTCACATAGCCTGTCTTTTGCTGTGCCCCAACTTATACCAACTCCTCATCAACCTACCTAAACAGATATTTTCTTGTCTTGCTGGACGAATGACTATAACAGAGTCAAAAATCATCTGTTTTGATGGGGATTTTCCATTCAGGATACTAAGGTCATCTTTGATAAAGGATCTGTCATCACTAATCAGTGAAACCACTTGTGGACAGCGGATTAAGAGAAGGCAGACTCAACAATTAAGGAAGTCATCAAGTAGATTATGATGTCATAATATGAAAATTAGATTTAATCGTTGGAAAAAGGGTTAGGAAAACTTTACTGTAATTGTGTTAGATCTGATCTTTATGGACTGACAAAGAAAATATGGTAAAAGTTCTTGAATATAATGTCCAACCCTCCTATGCAGCTAATTTTTGTTGATGCAGATTGTTTTTACCTTGACTGTTTGAAGAATATGAGACTTACTGCAGTCATCCTAATGCGTTGATGTGATGTGAGCATTGCGGTGTTGAAGCTTTTGGGTTAAAGTTTTGGATGCAAGTTACTATCAAGTTTATATCTCTTTAACCATTTATGGTATTGACTT
This sequence comes from Solen grandis, assembly GCA_021229015.1. Classification (NCBI taxonomy): domain Eukaryota; kingdom Metazoa; phylum Mollusca; class Bivalvia; order Adapedonta; family Solenidae; genus Solen; species Solen grandis. Next base: position 54,198,049 of record CM037786.1, on the reverse strand, counting down.
GAAAGGTTATGAATAATTATGTTAAGGGATAGTCAAGATAGGTTTATCTTGTCTGTATTTAATACAAATTATAGCCCCTTTTTAACTTAGAAATTTTGGTTTAAGTTTTACATACAAGGAACTTTCATGCTCATGTCTTAGTAACCAAATATATGATTCATTTGAAACTTCTTTAATATGTTCAGTGGTATCATATTATTGATACAGATAGTTTTTGACCGAATATAATGCAGATTATGGCCACTTTTTCACTTAAGACTTTTTGATTAAAGTTTTGCATACAAAAGAAAATTTGGTTAAGGTTTTGTGTGCAAGCTACTACCCAACTTATATCTAAGAAATCATTTATGGTATTGACTTGAAAGTTTATGAGCATGTTCATCAGAATCCAAGGAGGATAACTCTTATCTAAGTTTAATACAGGGGGCCTCTATGGCCGAGACTGGGTAAAGTTGCTGACTTTAACATTCACTCAGCCCATCACCGTGTGGGTTTGAATCCAGGCAGGGTCATTCGGATTTTCATATGAGGAAGCTTTCCAGCTGGCTTGTGGTAGGTCGGTGGTTCTACCCAGATGCCTCCGTACATTTGGTCCTTTTCTAATTTTTTGGTTTAAGTTTTGCATGCAATGTGTTATTATGCTTATGTCTCAGTAATAAGGCATGGGATTAATTTAGGACTTCATAAACATTTTCAGGGGTATCAGATTATCAAGGCGTCATCTTCTCCGTCTGTGCGTCCATACGTCCATCCGTACATCCATACATCCATATCTTGTGAACGCAAATCCTCCTACATTTCTGAATGAATAATTTCAAAACTTGGTCAATGTCATTACTATAATGGGTAGATGTGCATGAAGTGGCGATTTTCCGGTTCATTGATTTTTACAAGATTTGTGTCCCTTGAAACTTAGTCTCTGTAGCTGATTGATATTGTAGCCTTGTGAACACAACTCCTCCTACATTTCTGAACGAATCATTTCAAAACTTGGTCAATGTCATTACTATAATGGATAGATGTGCATGGTGTGGCAACTTTCCAGTTCATTGATTTTTACAAGATTTGTGTCCCTTGAAACTTAGTCTCTGTAGCTGATTGATATTGCAGCCTTGTGAACGCAACTCCTCCTGCATTTCGAATGAATCTTTTCAAAACTTGGTCAATGTCTTAAGGATAGATGTGCAGGATGGGGCAACTTTCCAGTTCATTGATTTTTACAAGATTTGTGTCCCTTGAAACTTAGTCTCTGTAGCTGATTAATATTTCAGCCTTTAGAACGCAACTCCTCCTACATTTCAGAATGAATCTTTTCAAAACTTGATCTGTGGCATTTCTATACTGGGTAGATATGCACAAAGCAGGGATTTTCTGGTACAGTGATTTTTGCAATAGTTATGCCGAGAGAGAAAAAAGGATTCATATTGATACTGCTATCTGACCTACTTTCATATTGGAAGCCTTTTTAGGGTTCTATCTCTGTTCAGCTAAATTAATTAGTCTCACAGACTTCATTATGAGCTTATGCTTACAGAAATGTTAAAAGCAATAATTAAAAGGACCCTCTTGGTCTTTATATTTTGTTGCGGCGTATATTGTGGGAGCACTTGTACTCTTGTTGACTATTATTATATTCAGGGTTGTTTCGCTACAGTGTTTAAATGCTTAGGCCAAATGAATATTAAGATTTAAGTTGTGTCATAAATGACACACCTTGCCAGTTTCTTTGGGTCAACATCAAATAAATTGCGTCAAAGACGCAGGAAATGCACTCAAATAGAGAAAACATTGATAATTATGATTTACAAATATTTCTTTTTTAATTAATTCCACAGTTTTTTTACAATCACCTTTTCCCCCCAAAATTTTTCTCTTGAAAATACTAGTACCATATTAGTATTCTTTAATACTTTTTCCAAGTTAGAATAATCTATGGCCATCCCAGACTTCAGATCAACTTTGCTTCAGTAAATGCTGGCTTAAGGTAATCCATCATCATAAAATTATAATCATGGTCCTTCAAATGCCTAAAAAGACTTCAGTGCAGATGCAAGCATCCGTTGACTTTGAGTTGATGGCTATTTTGCTCTAAGTCTATAAAGGCTTGCATTTACTATAAAATTTCCCACATTCACTTAATGGACCATGATCAAAGTTTAATGAAAGATGGATTACAGTAATGGTCCTGTTCTCCACCACTGTTCACTCACAGTTTTTAAGAATGGCCTGAATAGAGCATCTTGTTAAAAATGACACTTTTAATGGAGAATTTTGATATGATGCTCTAAAAAGCATCTTTCATATCCTGTTATTTACAAAGGTCCTATTCAGTCACTATTTTGCAGATATCTAGGTCTGAACAGACAACTATGCACCTTCAGTAATAAAGAATCTTTACACTCTTTTTGGTCTAGCAATTAAAAGCAAAGTAAATTCTTTTCTGAAATATATAGCTCTGTGAATACATTTTCCTTCCTTTTGATATTGCTGACATTGTGGCATCCTCAGGTCAGACATTATTTTTGGAACATTCCTGGCCACATGACAAAAGCTGTACATCATGATGTCTATTCCCACCATCCCTTCTCTCTTTTTCTTCCCCATTTCACACCTGGATACAAATGATTTCGTTTAATGCTGAACAACTTCCTCAGCTGGGTGACTTGTGAGGTCAAGCCAGGCTTGGTATGTGACATTAACCTAGATATCTAAGGTAGAGACCCTCAAACAATTCATGTGCTGTCACTGTTGAACCTCCCTGTTTTACCAAGCTAGAACTAAGATAGAAACATGTATAAAAGAGAAAACAATGCATGTATGTTCTTGTGACTTAAAACTTCATATCAATTCACATGTGGAATAATTTAGTAGGTGTTTAAAATATCAAAAAATTAAGTTACATTTCTTGATGTAATTCAAATTGTTTACAAAAGAAATATGATTCCTTTATGTATTATGATGGCAAGTCATTTATCTTTCCATCTGCATTTATCTTTCCATTTTCCATCCCATTAATTTTACCTAACATATCTGTGTGGAGACTAGGATTATGCAGTACAGACACATGAACTTGGCATTTTCAGTGTTTGCACTGGTCAGTATTAGAGCAAGCCTACAAGCCTATTACCAGTATATGACTAAATCAGGTGCGAACAAGAATTAATTGTTAGAATGTGATTTATTTTAATTTTTCACGAATTACTGCTGTTTACCTTAAACAAAGTCAACTAAAGTCAATTTAATTACTGATTTGAAGAAAAGTAAAATCGTGAAAATAATGTGCAAGCCCGTTTTTTTTTTTTACGTAAATACTAGTTATGAATTTATATCCATACCTAAGACTTTCATAAACGTGGATATGAATTATCAGGTATAATTAATCAGTCAAACCCACCTGATACTGGTAAAATGTTAAAATTGATAATTTTATTCATTCACGTTTGATGCAAACTTAATTTAACAATTACAATATATAGAAATACATACAGTAACAGGTGAGACTCGTTAAGTGGAATTGACATCATCAGTCCTGACATTTAAGATACAGTGGAAACTCACTGATCAGGACACGCTCCAGATTGGTAAAAATGTCTGGATTAGAGAGGATTTTGGATTAGGATTTCTTGTTGTTCAAAATATGTAATTTAAATGCCATTTATGGTTACTTTATATGTAAATGCATGTTGTTGTTCCTTTTGGTATTAAAAACACAAATTATTGGAAGTCTGAGAATCAATTTTCTTTCAGTGAGACAACCTTTTTAGCTTTTGTCCGTCGTCTGTGCGTCTGTCTGTGAGTGCATCCTGCGTCAACAATTTTCTTTAATCGACATCTCCTCTGAATCCACTGGGCCAAATTTAATAAATTTGCCTGTGATGTTCCTTGCATGAATCTCTACCAAAGTTGTTCAGATGGTTCTGGTCCATTACTTATCTGGGTCACAGGAGCTAAAAATAGATTTTTAAAATGAAATCTTTAAAAATCTTCTTCTCCTAAACCGCAAGGCCTAGAGCTTAGACATTTTGTGTGTGGCATTGTCTTATGAACCTCTACCAAGATTGTTCAAATCAAAACTGGCCCTGCCCCATGGGTCACTTTATTTTACATAGACTTATATAGGAAAATTTAGAAATGTCTTCTTGTCTGAAATCACAAGGCCTGAAGCTAAGACATTTGGTGTGTTACATAGCCTTATATACATGTTTGCTCAAATCACGGCCCTGGGGTCAAAATAAGCCCTGCCCCAGGGGTCACTTGATTTTAAAAAGAATTATATAGGAGAGTCTTAAAAAGATCTTGTCAGAAACCACAAGATCATGGGTCTTGATATTTGGTATGTAACATGGCCTTGTGGACCTGAACAAAGTTTTCAAATCATGGCTCTTGGGTTTAAATTGGTCCTGCCGTAGGGGTAACCTGATTTAATAGCTATGACCCTCAGGTACAGTTTTTGTGCTGTTACAATTATTTTGCTGTACTTCTGCATGGATTTTGTATTCAGTATGATTGTTTTATGAAAGGCATTGAGGGCAATATAATTTACTGGTGACCAGTTCAGGGCCATCTGGTCCCTCTTGTTTCATACTTGCAAATGCTTAATTCAACTTTTTAGCTCACCTGAGCACTTGTTCTCAGGATTAGCTTTTGTGACCGACTTTTGTCTGTCGTTCGTCATGCTTCGTCCGTCATCAACAACTGCTTTTGAACAGTTTTGCGCTTTATGAAAATTGGTCATGATGTTTGTCTACATGATATCTCAGAGGAGTTTGAAATTGGGTCATGGGGTCAAAAACTAGGTCACAAGGTCAAATCTTAGATAAACCTTGTGACATTCTAGAGGCCATAGATTTAGCCTAATCTTCATAAACTTTAGTCAGGATGTTTGTCTACTTGATATCTTGGAAGAGTTCAAAATTGAGTCATGTGGTGTCAAAAACTAGGTCACCAGGTCAAATTTTGTTCTTGTGAACATTTTAGAGGCCTCATTTTTGGCCCAAAATCTTAATGGAATTTGACCAGAATGTTTTTTTACATGATATCTCAAATGAGTTTGAATTTGGGTCGGGGAAAAAGTGGCCGGAAATTTTTTAAAACCTTCCTTCATGTAACTTTGTCAAATCTAGGATGAGTTCAGAACTGGGTCACATGGGGTCAAATTTTAGAAAAACCTTGTGAACACTCTAGAGGTTACATTTTTGTCCCAGTCTTCATTAAACTTGATAAGAATGTTGACGGATGAAATCCCAGATGAGTGCAAATGAAATCCCAGATGAGTGCAAATTTAGGTAGGATCAAAATCTAGATCACTTCGTCAAATGTTAACACATTAGATGCCACATGTTTTGTAATCATGCCTAACACAGCAATCCTACACAAGGTGAGTGACACAGGGCCATCTTGGCCCTCTTGTTGGTTAAAGTTTAGCATGCAAGCTACTATCCAGCTTATATCTCAGAAATTGTTTATGGTATTGACTTAGAAATTTATGAGTGTGTACAGGGGCATCAGAAATCCAAGAAGGATAATTTGAACCCTTTTAAAAATTTTGTATGCTTTTTTTTAAGGTTGGGTATCAAATTATCAAGGTATATTATTTTTGACTATTATTATATACAGGGTATGTGAAGGGCAAGAAATGAAATAGATTTTATTTGATTTACCAACATACATTTGGAATAGTCACACATGATGTCTTACAAACAGCTCTTGTTTTATATCTCAACATATTTCTTTGGTCCTGTTTGGTGACTAACAAAGTTTAACCTAAAGCTTTGTGCTTATTTCGACACATGCTAGGTACGAAAAATCAATATCAATGCAGTGAGTTGTTTTGTCCCCAGCCTGCAAAATTAGTGTCACAAACAATATTAATATATTGTAAACTGCAATTGCTTGGGATTCAAAACCCCCCCCCCCCAATAGTTCTGCTTCTGGTCTCCTGACCAACCCTCTTTTTAGTTCACCTGAGTTCAACGAGCTCAAGGTGAGCTTTTGTGATCGCCCTTTGTCCATCGTCAGTCGTGCGTCATCAACAATTTGGCTTGTTAACACTCTAGAGGCCATATTTTTATGGCAATCTTCATGAAACTTGGTCGAAATTGGGTCATGTGGGGTCAAAAAGTAGGTCACGAGGTCAAATCTTATAAAAACCTTATCACTCTAGAGGCCACATTTTTGGCCCAATCTTAATGAAACTTTGTCAGAATGTTTGTTTCCATAAAATCTTGGACAAGTTTGAATTTGGGTCATGTGGGGTCAAAAAGTAAGTCACGAGGTCAAATCTTATAAAAACCTTGTTAACACTAGAGGCCATATTTTTGGCCCAATCTTCATGAAACTTGGTCAAAATGTTTGTTTCCATAAAAACTTGGACAAGTTCAAATTTGGGACATGTAGAGTCAAAAAGTAGGTCAGAGGTATAATCTTAGAAAAACCTTATTAACTCTTGGACAAGTTCGAAGTTGGGTCATGTGAGGTCAAAAAGTAGGTCCATTAAAAAAAATCCAACATATGTTGCTTATTAATAATCAGGTGAGCGATTCAGGGCCATCATGGCCCTCTTGTTTAACGACTGACCCTAAAGTTTTTTTACCTTTGTCTGAGGGAAATATTTTTTATCTTTTGTTTCATGTAAAAAAAAATAAAAAAAATAATAATAATAATAAAATCCCGACCTTCCAACCCTCTTTTTTATTTGCTGGAGACCAGAAATGGAACTGTTTTATTATTTCTTTTTTTGGCCTTAATGTTTTATTTTTCATTGTTTATCCGTATATTTTATTCAGAAATACACCTGTGACAGTTATCAGGATTTTTTTACAAGCTTGAGAGATATTGAGCTTAAGTTGGTATGTAGATGTACTATGGCAAAAGTTGGTCAAATTGACATCTTGCACCCTTATTCACATTTTTTAGCTCACCTGAGCACAACGTGCTCATGGTGAGCTATTGTGATCGCCTTTTGTCCGTCGTCCGTCGTCCGTCGTCCGTGCGTGCGTGCGTGCGTCCGTCGTCAACAATTTGCTTTAAACAACATCTCCTCATGAACCGCTGAAGGGATTTTGACCAAACTTCACAGGAATCATCCTTATGATGCCCTCTATCAAAGTTGTACAAATTATTCAGATTGGTTAAAAAAGTAGGTCACAGGAGCTAAAAATAGATTTTAAAAATGCAAACTTTGAAAATCTTCTTCTGCAAAACTGCAAGGCCTAGAGCTTAGATATTTGGTATGTAGCATCATCTTATGGGCCATTACCAAGATTGTACAAATCATAGCCCTACGGTGATAAATGACCCCGCACCAGGGGTCACTTGTTTTACATAGAGTTATATAGGAAAATCTTTAAAAATCTTCTTCTATGAATCCATTAGGCCTAGAGCTTAGATATTTGGTATGTAGCATCATCTAATGGTTCATTACCAAGATTGTTCAAATCATAGCCCTACGGTGATAAATGCCCCCGCACCAGGGGTCACTTGTTTTACATAGAGTTATATAGGAAAATGTTTAAAAATCTTCTTCTATGAATCCATAAGGCCTAGAGATTAGATATTTGGTATGTAGCATCATCTTATGGTTCATTACCAAGATTGTACAAATCATAGCCCTACGATGATAAATGACCCCGCACCAGGGGTCACTTGTTTTACATAGAGTTATATAGGAAAATCTTTAAAAATCTTCTTCTATGAATCCATTAGGCCTAGAGGTTAGATATTTGGTATGTAGCATCATCTTATGGTTCATTACCAAGATTGTACAAATCATAGCCCTATGGTGATAAATGACCCCGCACCAGGGGTCACTTGTTTTACATAGAGTTATATAGGAAAATGTTTAAAAATCTTCTTCTATGAATCCATAAGGCCTAGAGATTAGATATTTGGTATGAAGCATCATCTTATGGTTTATTACCAAGATTGTACAAATCATGACCCTATGGTGATAAATGCCCCCGCACCAGGGGTCACTTGTTTAACATAGAGTTATATAGGAAAATCTTTAAAAATCTTCTTCTATGAATCCATTAGGCCTAGAGCTTAGATATTTGGTATATAGCATCATCTAATGGTTCATTATCAAGATTTTCAAAATGGTGGCCCTTTGGAGATAAATGACCCGGCACTAAGTCTTCTCCTCTGAAACCATAAGGCCCAGTGCTTATATATTTGGTGTGTAGTATTGTCAGGGCTAAAATGTTTAAGATTGAGTTATATCAGAATTCTTGTCTGTTTAAAAACCTTGTAATCAGTTGTAGCAATGGTACTCAGGTGAGCGATCCAGGGCCATCATGGCCCTCTTGTTATGAAATTATGGCCCTTCCAATGAGAGTTTTTCTGTAATTAAATTTCTTGCTGTTCTTATTGTATCATACTGACTCATTCTGACTGACTTTTATGGATTATTTTTCAGGAAAAGAAAATGATATCCATACCCCATGTGATGAAAGCATTACCAAGGAAGTAAGTTCAAATACAAGAAGAGCATAGCAATATGAGTGCTGTTCTAATAGATGAGTTTCCACCACACTCTTCATCTTCAGAATATGTAGGTTTGATTTTATCAGTTTTATAGTTGATATTTGTTAGCAGCCTTATTGCCAGTATTCAAAGTTTGTTTCTAGTTAAGTATGTTCAACATGAAGTGTATATAACAATAAGTTACAGAGTAATTCCATATGCCTGACAAAATACTAATAATTGTCATTCATTTAAGTGTCATAATTTTTTTTCTCTGTGAAATATATATATGATTTCTCTTCTTGTTGTTAAATGTTGAACTACCGTAGCTGAAGTGAAATAAGGAAAACCAAACTGACTGTTTGAAGGCCACAGGTGGAAACTTCCATCTGCTGCTATTTATGAACCTTACACCAAGCACCACTCGGAAGACCCGTGACAACACCTAATATAGTGACACATATTTGAGAGGAGAAAAAAGTAACCTGACTAATGACCAAATATATCATGAAAAAATACAAGAAAAATACAGTGCAAACTGTCCATAATGACACCTGTTCATAACGGCATTCTGTATTGTCCGACACCTTTTGTCGGTCCCATCATTTCTCCTATTCAAAGTCTGTTAAAATAACCTGGCCATAACGACACCTGTCTGACATGTAATCTGACATAAAATTTTGGTCCTGTTAGTGATCATTTCACTATAATTACACTGCTTTATCCTGCACATCTTCAAACTGTTACTTTTCAGTGTCCAAGCAATTAAAATAATGAATCATTTATGTAATTGTTAACTTTGATAATAAACTTTGCTCATGTGTTTTTGTGTATTTCAACATTATTTTCGGAATTAATTAAAGCTAAACGTCATATATAGCAAATACATGGACTGTCATTTTTAAAGGTACGGTCTATAGTGACCTGCCGTATCTGACAACCTGTCTTATCCGACATTGTCAGTTGGTCCCTGGAGTGGATAAGACAGGTTTTACTGTATTAACAATTATGCGACTACTGCGAAAGATATCAGTGTTAAATGGCGGTATTTTCTTTAGTGAAATGTTGGTTTCAGAGTTGGAAGTTTTTTTATCAAGTTTCTCGTACCACCTCACTGTTTTACTTATAACCCTACGAGGTATTGCTATTTGTTAATCACAGGAGTACATAATTCTGTCACAGATTTTGACATAATTATGCCCCTATGGCCTTTTTTGACTTAAAATCTTGGTGAAGTATTTTGCATGGATAAAAGTTTTCAGGAATTTTCCTGTATTTCAGGATTTACATATTGCCAAATGACTTCTAAACTATATGAACAGTTGCTAAAATCGGGATTATCTGGATTTATTAAATTTCCAACTTACACCCATGTTTTTATACCGCATAAGATTACATCATGTTATGGAATATGACATAATCATGGCCCTTATTTCTTTTTTAAAATTCATAGATTCTTGTTTTACCGCATTTTTTTTTTTTTTTTTTTATAATCACACTGTCCTATGGGCCAATATTTTGTTTAAGATCTTTCTAGGCACACAATACTGGTAGTCTTTGTTTTTGTGGATGACATAGTGGGAAGTCAACAGTGCATTGTCCTTCATAATTTGATACCAAACTGAGAGAGTAACCATAGTGGCATATCAGTGACAGGTTAAAGCAATACTTACACTCTAAAGTAAATACTCTTATACTCTCTTGTGATACCTCATTACTTGCAAATTTTCAGTTAGTCGTCATTTTGTTCGATTTCAATATGTGGATATAAGGACTACCAAAACATACATAGAAGTGACAGAGAAAGAAATCAAAGTACTGACACACTGTAGGCACAGGTTATTGTTCAAACTCCATAAAGTGTTCTCCCTTGCAAACAAAATAATCACTGCCATCACAAATATCACGTGATGATGGTAAACTAATGGCATCTCCGTCTGCTGTCACAAAAACAAAAATATTTTTTAAAACTATTTTTTTTTTTAACCACGAGGCAATATTTGATGTTTATTAAAGAAAACATATTTAGGAAAATGAATTGCAGTAAAATATTTTTTTTTGAAAAGAAGAATTAGCTTAATTCTGTTAAGTTTTACTTGTGGTGGCAATGGTTATCTACAACTGTAAGGGGAGGTAACTACTGAATGGAGTTTGGCTATTGTTGTGTGGTTAGCATATTTGGGCGTGACATGATATATAATGTATACTTCAAAAGTTTATACTTTTTGGAAATTATAGATAATCCTTACTCAAACGATCACATTTGTAACCTTGGCACACTTTAAGTATACTTGTAAGCTGCCAGATGATTTCATAATTGACATTAATCAGTCCCTCACACATTACTTGCGCAATCATCTCTGAAAACAATGGTTTCTCGCAGCAGATAAAATGCAAGTCGGTAGAGAGCGTATAAAATGTAAACAGATATTGTAAGTGATACCATCTGAGTATTCTGCATTTTTCAAAATTAAGCTTAAGAACGTGTGTTGATTGGATAAAATGACACAAATGACTCACTCTGTCATTTTTATTGATTTTTCATCTGCATCCAGCACGATTGTGCTTTCTAAGAAATATTCTGTGTACATGTACCGGTTACCTAGTTTTCAATTTAGCTTTAGTACAAACTAGAAAGATTTTTTTTCTGTTAAGCTGTCTGAAATTGCAAAATAAAGTAAAAGGTTAATGGCATGAAGCATGTTACATTTTCTACATTAGATTTAAGCTTTCAAATATATAGTAATTTGAAAAATCCAAATGATAGTATCAACAGTTATTTTATTTTAACATATCTGCAAAAGACTTGGAATCAAGCAAAAGATTATTTCAGTTTGCAATTATTTCTTGTGATTCATTATTGATGTTTATTATTATTGATTATTGCATATTTTGACTTGAAATTAATTTCCAGGAAAGCATTGATGGGCATAGAAACATATGGTTCATACTTTCCTTAGTGATGCCTATACAATTACAATCAAAGGACTTGGAGTCCTAATGTTGCGTTAAGCATAAACTGGAACAGTAACAGAGAAAGTCAAGTGGCTTGTAATTTGGAGCTGTTTTATTGATTTTACACATCAAATGAATCATGATAACTGTAGCTAATACTTTGGTGTGTTGGACAAACATATTCTTTTATTTGCCATATATACCCATTAGATAAACCAAGGACATAATCATGCCAGAGGTGCATGAACTGCTGCACACGCCACAGGCTTACATCACACAATTTAATTCATAGTATTTTCATTAATAATTTTTTCCACTTATGCATCATTGCAGTTTTCAGATGTTGTGTGCTGACTCGTCTTTTATAACAAAAGGATAAATAAATCATATAAAGAACATGGTTGTGCATTTTATTCATGTAAAATTCATGTAAAATATGTAAACAGGGGCTTGTCATGCAAGCATATTTATCTATTGTAAAACAATGGTACAAGCAAACAGGTGCTCTTATAGCTTGCCTGTTAAGAGGGCATCAGATTCCCATGACCTTTATAATATGTTAAGTTGTAAACAACGCAGCATGATAACTTATTAGCACCATAGCATCTAGTTATCAACTTGTGTAGGACATCTAATATGGTGATTGTTTGAGTGCAGATCCCATCCAAACTTGAGGAATTGCAAGACTTGATTTTGAGTAGTAGAGCCTGCGTACCAGAGGTTGGTAAGAGTTTTTGGCCAGACTTGTTGTCAATTTATTGTACAATATAGACATGTAAGGACTTTGACAGCTGAATTTCTAAGCTGCATATGGCTAAAGAAAGTAATTTCAAACTAAGAAAAGGTCAGATGACTGGGATAACGCAGCCATGACAAATGCTAACATAAAAACTGGGTCCAGCAGATTTGTTTAAGGTATATAATCACACATCATTAAAGTATAATCATTGTCCTTCAGTTGCTTAAAAAGACTTCAGTGCAGATGCAAGCATCCATAGACTTTGAGTAAAGGCTTAAAAATTGCATTTGCTATTTGTTACAATCACTTGATGGACCATGATCACAATTTAATGATGGAGGGATACCTTAATTGCAAATTCTGTTTGATATATCTTTTAATGGATCAAGTGGTCTTCTGTGAAATTTATTAAAATATGTCCCTGAGGGTTTCATGGTATAATTAAATTACTGTGACAAAGCAAAAGGAACTAAATAATGTAATAACTTGAATAATAGTGTATGTATATGTATATTTGACTGCAGTGTGTGCTCTGTACAGTTTAGTTGAGTAATGGTTGTCAGCTGTATAAAATGGATTTTGACCTATTTCTTGAACCAATCTAATCTTGGTTAACAGCCGAAGAGTTAGGAAAAGCACTCGTTTCATTGGTTTGCATAAATTATTTTAGGATATTCCATCATAACATGGGAGTTTCAGGGTGCACATCTTTCTGCATGATTGTCAAATGGCAAATAACAATTTAATCTACCTATGTAAACATAAAAACCATCTGACAAGTTGAAAAATTCAAACATAAAGTCCACCTAGTTGAAAAGGTAAACAGTAGTGAAGCTTAAGAAAACATAGTTAACCTTTGATACGATATAAGTGGACTCGTCCCTCTAAGTCACAAAGTTAGCTAATACAAGCTATTTATAGAAACAGTCTCCGTTAAGTGCTCATCTACTAAACTAAGTGCCCTGAGATCAAATCACAGTGACGGAACTTTTTTCCCCTTTTATTACATTTTTTTTTTTAACCAGGTTTTCCGAAGGAAAACTCTGGTTATTAGATAGGGGTATGTCGGTGGGTGGGCGTAAACAATTTCTTCTGTGCGCAACTCCTCCTACATTTTTCAACGGATTTGGCCCAAACTTTTACAGAAGCATTATTACATAGTGACCTGGCGCATATTGTCAGGGTTTTGTGGTTCGACTATTTTTGATGCAGTTATGGCCCTTTGTTATTTTTTCACATATGTAATATATAGGGAAATATTCTTCTGTGCACAACTCCTCCTACATTTTTCAACGGATTTGGCCCAAACTTTTACAGAAACATTATTACATAGTGACCTGGCGCATATTGTCAGGGTTTTGTGGTTCGACTATTTTTGATGCAGTTATGGCCCTTTGCCCCTTAACGGATGTAATATAAAGGGAAATATTCTTTCGTGCACAACTTCTACATTTCTTAATAAATTTTGTCCATACTTTAACAGAAGTACCTTTACTAAGTCACCCGGAGAATATTACCTGTGTTTTGCAGTTTGACCATTTTTGATGGAGTTATGCCCCTTTGATAAAAATTCCTTGTCAGGAGCATAACTCCTATAAGAGGTATTGACTTGAAACTTTATAGGTGCATACATCTCATTGAGGGGGAATGCAGTGCATAGGAACCTCACTCTGTGGTTCATAATTTTGGAGTTACATGTTTGCCCCTTCGTAAAAATTCCTGATATGGAGCATAACTCCTTAATTTTAAAATATATAGTAATGATTGGTTTTGCAGTTTGACCATTTTAGTTATTAGCTCACATGAGCACAACGTGCTCAAGGTGAGCTTTTCTGATCGCCTTTTGTCCGGCGTCCGTCGTCCGTGCGTCCGTGCGTGCGTGCGTGCGTCCGGCGTCAACAATTGCTTCAAACAACATCTCCTCCTAAACGGCTTGGCCAATCTGAAAAATATTTTGCAGGAATGTTCCTTGGATGAAGCTCTACTAAAGTTGTATAAATGGTTCTGGTCCATCGCATAATTAGGTCACAGGAGCTAAAAATAGATTTTAAAAATGAAAATTTAAAAAATCTTCTTCTCTGAAACCACAAGGCCTAGCCTTTTGATTTTTGGTATGTAGCATGATCTTATGACTCTCTACCAGGATTGTACAAATTATGACCCTGGGGTCAAAATTGGCCCCGCCCAGGGGTCACTTGATTTCACATAGGCTAATAAAGGAAAAACTTGAAAAAATCTTCTTCTCCGAAACCACAAGGCCTAGAGCTTAGATATTTGGTATGTAGCATCATCTTTTGGGCCACTACCAAGATTGTACAAATCATAGCCCTATGGTGATAAATGACCCCGCACCAGGGGTCACTTGTTTTACATAGAGTTATATAGGAAAATCTTAAAAAATCTTCTTCTATGAATCCATAAGGCCTAGAGCTTAGATATTTGGTATGTAGCATCATCTTATGGGCCACTACCAAGATTGTACAAATTATAGCCCTATGGTGATAAATGACCCCGCACCAGGGGGTCACTTGTTTTACACAGAGTTATATAGGAAAATCTTAAAAAATCTTCTTCCATGAATGCATAAGGCCTAGAGCTTAGATATTTAGTATGTAGCATCATCTTATGGGCCACTACCAAGATTGTACAAATCATAGCCCTATGGTGATAAATGACCCCCACCAGGGGTCACTTGTTTTACACAGAGTTATATAGGAAAATCTTAAAAAATCTTCTTCTATGAATCAATAAGGCCTAGAGCTAAAATTTTTGGTATGTAGTAGCATCTAATGGTTCATTACAAAGATTTTCAAAGTCTTGGCCCTACGGTGATAAATGACCCTGCGTCCAAGTCTTCTCTGAAACCATATGGCCCATTGCTTAGATATTTGGTGTGTAGTATTGTCAGGGGTAAAATGTTTCAGATTAAGTTATATCAGAATCCTTGTCTGTTTAAAAACCTTGACATCAGTTGAAGCAATGGTACTCAGGTGAGCGATTCAGGGCCATCATGGCCCTCTTGTTTTTAGCTCACCTGAGCCAGAGGCTCAAGGTGAGCTATTGTGACCGGTCTTCGTCCGTCGTCCGTCCGTCCGTCGTCCGTCCGTCGTCCGTCCGTCCGTCGTCCGTCAACATTTTGCTTCAAACGACATCTCCTCCTTAACCGCTTGGTCAATTTTGATAAAACTTCACAGGAATGTTCATTATGGGGCCCTTATCCGAAGTTGTTAAAATTATTTTGATTGGTCAAAAATCTAGGTCACAGGAGCTAAAAATAGATTTTAAAAATGAAAATTTTAAAAATCTTCTTCTCCGAAACCACAAGGCCTAGCCTTTTGATTTTTGGTATGTAGCATGATCTTATGACTCTCTACCAAGATTGTTCAAATTATGGCCCTGGGGTCAAAATTGACCCCGCCCCAGGGGTCACTTGATTTAACATAGGCTAATATAGGAAAAACTTGAAAAAATCTTCTTCTCCGAAACCACAAGGCCTAGCCTTTTGATTTTTGGTATGTAGCATGATCTTATGACTCTCTACCAAGATTGTTCAAATTATGACCCTGGGGTCAAAATTGGCCCCGCCCCAGGGGTCACGTGATTTAACATAGGCTAATATAGAAAAACTTGAAAAATCTTCTTCTCAGAAACCACAAGCCTGGAGCTTAGATATTTGGTGTGCAGCATTGTCTATTAGATCACTACCAAGTTTGTTCAAATCATGGCCCTGGGGTCAAAATTGGCCCCGCCCCAGGGGTCACCTGATTTTACATAGGCTAATATAGAAAATACTTGAAAAAATCTTCTTCTCAGAAACCACAAGGCCTGGAGTTTAGATATTTGGTATGTATAATGATCTTATGACTCTCTACCAAGATTTTTCAAATTATGACCCTGGGGTCAAAACTGGCCCAACCCAGGGGTCACTTGATTTAACATAGGCTAATATAGGAAAAACTTGAAAAATCTTCTTCTCAGAAACCACAAGGCCTAGGGTTTAGATATTTGGTGTGCAGCATTGTCTATTAGATCACTACCAAGTTTGTTCAAATCATGACCCTGGGGTCAAATTTGGCCCTGCCCCAGGGGTCACCTGATTTTACATAGGCTAATATAGGAAAAACTTGAAAAATCTTCTTCTCAGAAACCACAAGGCCTAGAGTTAAGATATTTGGTGTGTAGCATTGTCTGGTGGATCTCTACCAAGTTTGTTCAAATCATGACCCTGGGGTCAAAATTGGCCCCGCCCCAGGGGTCACTTGATTTAACATAGGCTACTATAGGAAAAAACCTTGAAAAATCTTCTTCTCAGAAACCACAAGGCATAGAGTTAAGATATTTGGTGTGTAGCATTGTCTGGTGGATCTCTACCAAGTTTGTTCAAATCATGACCCTGGGGTCAAAATTGGCCCCGCCCCAGGGGTCACTTGATTTAACATATGCTAATATAGGAAAAACTTGAAAAATCTTCTTCTCAGAAACCACAAGGCCCGGGGTTTAGATATTTGGTTGCAGCACTGTCTAGTAGATCACAACCAAATTTGTTAAAATCATGGCCCTGGGGTCAAATTTGGCCCTGCCCCAGGGGTCACTTGATTTAACATAAGCTAATATAGGAAATACTTGAAAAAATCTTCTTCTCAGAAACCACAAGGCCTGGAGTTTAGATATTTGGTATGTAGCATGATCTTATGACTCTCTACCAAGATTGTTCAAATTATGACCCTGGGGTCAAATTTGGCCCTGCCCCAGGGGTCACTTGATTTAACATAAGCTAATATAGAAATAACTTGAAAATTCTTCTTTTTAGGAAACTAGAAAACACATGGCCTGGCATTTAGATATTTGGTGAAAATATTGGCCCCTCCCCATGGATCACTTGATTTTACATAGACTTATTTTGGAAAAAAATCTAGAAAAATTTCTTCTCAAAAACCACAAGGTCTGGAGTTTAGATATTTGGTATGTAACATGGGCTAATAGACCTCTACCCAGTTTGTTCAAATCATGACCCTGGGGTCAAAATTGGCTCTGCCCCAGGGGTCACTTGATTTTACATAGCCTAATGATATCAGGTGAGCGATCCAGGGCCATCATGGCCCTCTTGTCTCAATAACACGTGTAAGTTATTGAGAAATATTCTTCTGTGTGCAACTCCCCCTACATTTCTCAATAAATTTTGTCCAAACATTTGCAGGGTCACCATCATTTAGTGCTTTATACAGAATTGCATTAGATTTAATAGACATTAAGCACAAAATTATTTGACTGATACAAATAATCTGTACTGGGACGAAACATTGCGAAAAGAAAACCTGGTTTTGTGACAATTCCTGTCTCTTGTTTTTTTAGCTCACATGAGCACAACGTGCTCAAGGTGAGCTTTTCTGATCGCCTTTTGTCCGGCGTCCGTGCGTGCGTCCGGCGTCAACAATTGCTTCAAACAACATCTCCTCCTAAACGGCTTGGCCAATTTGAAAAATATTTTGCAGGAATGTTCCTTGGATGAAGCTCTACTAAAGTTGTATAAATGGTTCTGGTCCATTGCATAATTAGGTCACAGGAGCTAAAAATAGATTTTAAAAATGCAAACTTTGAAAATCTTCTTCTGCAAAACTGCAAGGCCTAGAGCTTAGATATTTGGTATGTAACATCATCTTATGGGCCATTACCAAGATTGTTCAAATCATGACCCTATGGTGATAAATGCCCCCGCACCATGGGTCACTTGTTTTACATAGAGTTATATAGGAAAATCTTTAAAAATCTTCTTCTATGATTCTATTAGGCCTAGAGCTTAGATATTTGGTATGTAGCATCATCTTATAGTTCATTACCAAGATTGTTCAAATCATAGCCCTATGGTGATAAATGCCCCCGCAATAGGGGTCACTTGTTTTACATAGAGTTATATAGGAAAATCTTTAAAAATCTTCTTCTATGAATCCATAAGGCCTAGAGCTTAGATATTTCATATGTAGCATCATCTAATGGTTCATTACCAAGATTGTTCAAATCATGACCTTATGGTGATAAATGCCCCCGCACCAGGGGTCACTTGTTTTACATAGAGTTATATAGGAAAATCTTTAAAGAAAATCTTCTACTATGAATCCATAAGGCCTATAGCTTAGATTTTTGGTATGCAGCATCATCTAATGGTTCATTATCAAGATTTTCAAAATGGTGGCCCTTTGGAGATAAATGACCCCGCACTAAGTCTTCTCCTCTGAAACCATAAGGCCCAGTGCTTATATATTTGGTGTGTAGTATTGTCAGGGCTAAAATGTTTAAGATTGAGTTATATCAGAATTCTTGTCTGTTTAAAAACCTTGTAATCAGTTGTAGCAATGGTACTCAGGTGAGCGTTTCAGGGCCATCATGGCCCTCTTGTTTTTAGCTCACCTGAGCACAACCTGCTCAAGGTGAGCTTTTCTGATCGCCTTTTGTCCGGCGTCCTTGCGTGCGTCCGGCGTCAACAATTGCTTCAAACAACATCTCCTCTTAAACGGCTTGGCCAATTTGAAAAATATTTTGCAGGAATGTTGCTTGGATGAAGCTCTACTAAAGTTGTATAAATGGTTCTGGTCCATTGCATAATTAGGTCACAGGAGCTAAAAATAGTTTTTAAAAATGAAAATTTAAAAAATCTTCTTCTCTGAAACCACAAGGCCTAGCCTTTTGATTTTTGGTATGTAGCATGATCTTATGACTCTCTACCAAGATTGTACAAATGATGACCCTGGGGTCAAAATTGGCCCCGCCCCAGGGGTCACTTGATTTCACATAGGCTAATATAGGAAAAACTTGAAAAAATCTTCTTCTCCGAAACCACAAGGCCTAGCCTTTTGATTTTTGGTATGTAGCATGATCTTATGACTCTCTACCAAGATTGTTCAAATTATGACCTGGGTCAAAATTGGCCCGCCCCAGGGGTCACTTGATTTACATAGGCTAAATAGAAAAACTTGAAAAATCTTCTTCTCAGAAACCACAAGGCTAGAGTTAAGTTATTTGGTGTGTAGCATTGTCTAGTTGATCTCTACCAAGATTGCAAACCCGGGAAATTGGCCCCCCAAGGGGCCTTTTAAAAAAAAACCAAGGCCTAGCCTTTTGATTTTTAATATGTAGCATGATCTTATAACTCTCTACCAAGATTGTTCAAATTATGACCCTGGGGTCAAAATTGGCCCCGCCCCAGGGGTCACTTGATTTAACATAGGCTAATATAGAAAAAAAAGAAGAAAAATCTTCTTCTCAGACACCACAAAGCATAGAGTTTAGATATTTGGTGTGTAGCATTTCTAGTCACTTCTTACCAAGTTTGTTCAAATCATGACGCTGGGGTCAAAATTGGCCCCGCTCCAGGGATCACTTGATTTTACATAGACTTATATTGGAAAAAAAACTAGAAAAATCTTCAAGGTCTGGAGTTTATATATTTGGTATGTAACATGGGCTAATAGACCTCTACCAAGTAGAGTGTGGTAGTGTGTAGCATTGTCTAGTTGATTCTTACCAACTTTGTTCAAATCATGACCCTGGGGTCAAAATTGGCTCTGCCCCAGGGGTCACTTGATTTTACATAGCCTAATGATACCAGGTGAGCGATCCAGGGCCATCATGGCCCTCTTGTTAAATTCACTGGCTAGTACATCTCCTAAATTTAGCAACCAATATGTTTTCTAGCATTATTTTAAATCTCATACGATTTAAAATTTGCCAGCATTATTGAACTATAAATATTATAATGTAATACTTTTACTTTCTTTAATTTTTACGGCCGAATATCTTTTTTAAAGAAATTTCTTGTTTCATGTGAGTTGAGCCTTCTTGTTGACTTGCTATAGGTAGGTGGTTCTGCCTGAGCAATAGCGATCTTACTTCACCTGTTACCATTGCTGGACATTGCTGCTTTAAAGGTTTTTTAACCTGTCAATTAAATATACATAATTTCATGGTCTGTACACATGCTAAATATAAATATTATATAGAATATCTTGCAACTATTAGTAGAGTTTGCTTGCTTTATGAAAAATTAAACGCAGTAATTTCACGGTCTGTACATAATTGCTAAGTTTTTTGTTAAGGTAAATTCTTAAAAGCTGTCAAACATTATAATTCTGTTCAAACATAGAATACTTTTTCACTATCAGAAGGGGAACCCCATTTCAAAATGGCAAGTATTACCCTAGAATTTATTTTGGCACAGTAATACAATTACCCCTTTTTTTGAACATAGAATTTTCTGTGCTGGTTTAGTTCATATTTTTTAAAAAAAAACTGCCAAACATATTCACTTCGAGGTTGGAATATTTGATCACTTTCAAAGTGGGAAAGGAATTCAAAAGGGCATGCAACTCGTAAATTCATTTATGCCCCTTTTCAACTTAGATTTTTCTTTAATGTTCATTTAAAAAAAGGAAGATTTTTCTTTAATGTTCATTTAAAAAAAAAAAAAAAAATGTCAGATTCTCTTGAAACATGGAGCATTTCAGGAAAATGTTCCATGCAACTTCTTATCTCAGTAAGTTCTAAAGCTAGGGGTTGAAACTTCCCACATGTGTATATGTCACATGTTTTTTTTACACTATTACTAAAAAAAAAACAGCAAAAAGTTTATCTAAAAATAAAAAATTAACATCATTCACAAAAGTTCCAATTTACATCCATGTACTGTACTGAAATTTCAATATTTTATCTAAAATATGGAGTTGTATTTTCAACTTAATATGTTAATGTGGAATTGTGACTTGACATTTGATCATTATAAATAAATTTTATAGTCTTGATTCTTATCAATTAAAAGACCCAATTACAAAAGAAACTGCTGTAATAAATGTTCTAAAGATTCTTACCTTCAAATAATAAAAAGAAATTTCCATTATAGTACAGAATAATACTTCCAAGTAAAGGATTGAAAAGTTTCTTTTTGCTGAGAATACTTTTGTTGCTTAGCAAACATTGAGTAGAATAATATCTAGCACTCAGAAAAGTGGAGCCCAGTGTTTTGAGACAGCACTTGTTTTAAATTGCTTCTAAGATCTGAATTTGGATTAACAAGGTCAAAGGTAGTAAACATGAAACAACAAATGCACAAGAATAGATATATGTCAATGTATATAAAATCAGTGGTGCTGCACTGATGTAATCACTGTGCTAAGAAATCTTTCAATCTGTTTGTTCATGGGTGACGTCATGATACATGTATACGTATTTATGCACTGAGCTAATCAGCTGTTGTCTTAAATAGATATGATAATTCATCATGATAAAATCATAACATCTCCAGCAATAACAGGTTTTAAATGTAAGGATGTCACTATTGACTTTTACACTATTTTTGCTTAATCGCACATAAAGATGAAAGCCAATTTTAGGAGTGAGTTTGGGAGACTTTGAAATACACTTTGACTACTTTGTATCCACTGCTGTGCAGTGAATACAAAACATTTCTTAAATTAGCCCCAAAATGCTATTTTTGAATAGAGCTCAGAAATATAAATGTAAGTCTTCATGACTATTGTGGCAAGGAAAAATTAACCTTTTTGGATTATTTTCATTGTTTATGGTATTTTTTGTATTTTCTTTTACTAATGAGGAACTTAAAATTAGATTTAATTGTGCAAAAAATAAAGATCCTCAACTGAAATTGAACTCATGGCTTGACCTTACTGTGCCAGCAGAGAAAAATAATTCTAACCTATTTAAAGGGTGCTGTGTGTCAGTGGTAACATACCAGACCACTGATCTGAAGGTTCTGGGTTCAAACCTCATCAGGGGCATGGACTTTCCATGATCTTCCCAGGTGGAAAGTACTCAGGTCAAATTCTGGAACCGTCAAGAGGGATTAGATTAAGTTGTAATAACTTGTTTGTCATTCAAGGTAAAATAAGTTTTAACCCTTTCCCTCATATAGACTCATTTTGACACACTCAATACTAGGTACCACATAAAGCCCGATCTGCAGAAAACCACAGTTAAACCTTACCAAATTTAATTACAAAATCCTCATTTCCAGGCTACTGAGGAGCAGCGAACAGCATAAAACCTGATCAGCCTGCGAGTTACTCGCAGGCTGATCTGGTTTTATGCTGTTCGCATAGGTCTTTTCATGGTGTCCTCTATGGGGGAAAGGGTTAACTAACCTAATAGAGCTAATGCACAGACTGTCATACTCTAATGTGAATTGTCTTATGACAGGTAGTTAAAACTGTAATGCCAATGATGGTACGAAATGTTCTTGGACTTGTTCATGCATTCCTTTCTTCATTACTGTTTACAGCTTATTTGATGTTTATCTCCAGCATCATTTTTTGATACATTTCAGTTTATTTCCGACTTCAGTAATGCAGCCGTATTTAAATAATCTAGGAATAAAACATCACAGGATGATAAGACAGAAAAAAAAGTTTGAAACTTATAATTTCTCAAAAAAGTAGAAAGGAGGGAAATTTTTAAGAATGTTTTATTTAAAATAGAAAAGCAAAGTCCAATGCAAAAAATATGTGCTTCCTTAGAATAGACTGCTGAAAAAGCAATCTCCTAGCCATTGACTATGACACATCTGCGACCACCGTCCTGCAGACTGTCAGCTAACCCAGATATAACAACAGGCGCTACTATATGGCTATAAACAGCATAATGAGGTGCTGAAAACAGGACCAGTTTGTTACTGCTGACCATGATAATTGCCTATCTCAGTAGGGTGGTGATCTGCTGCTGTTCATCATGATAAAACTACATTATGATCATTTACCTTATGTTAACTAATAAATAGATTATGATTAGGGAAAGTAGTGAAAATATATTTGTATTTCACACACTAAGATGATGATGACAATGATTGATGAGGTTTCATAGATGATGATGATGATGATGGTGGTGATGATGATTATGTTACACTGAGATGATGATGATGGTGGTGGTCAGACTGAGATATGATTATGACAGTGATTAGTGAGATTTCACAGTTGATGATGATAATGATGATGATGATTTTTTGTCAAACTGAGATATTATAATGAGGATGATTGATGAGGTTTCACTGATGATGATGATGATGATGATGATGATGATGTGTCACACTGAGATATGATGATGAAAATAATGATGATGATAATGATGATGATGTGTCACACTGATTTATGATGATGATAATGATTATGATGAAAAAATGATGATGATGATGATGATGATGATGACTGACAGATATACTATTCTTGAGTAAAAGGTCAATACCATGTACATATAGTACACAAGAAACATTTTAGAGTCAAAAGCAGCTATTCTACAGCTTATTCATGGGCATCTGTTGCTCAGGGACACATGCAGGGTCTCCAGTTTCTTATTATCTCGCTTCTGTCACGTTTTTGTACTGGAAACTGCTATTCAAAATAGAAACACTGTAAATTCATTATTTCAGTCACCATGGCGATGAGTCCTTGTTATAGTGAAACGATTGTCATATTTCTGTTTGTAAAAGGCTGTGTAAGGCTAGCCCGGCCATCAGGTATCGTCATGACGATGGCAAGGTGTTCGGTCGATGTGGAGTCAGACATATACAGTCTCTACCTTTGATTCTGCTATGAGACATCACACAGACAGACATATTATGACATATTTTTCTATTTGGATTTGCTTTAGGTGTGATTCTTCTAATTTTATGATATATGATAGTTCATTGTAATTGTTAAAAGGATCAGATACCTGTAATATAAGTTAACATTTCTCAGTGTTATGTTTGTTGTTTGTTACAAGGAAGGCTTAAATGACTGCTGTAAGTATTGTAGTATCACAATGGCATTTATTGAGAACATTTCAAGATGTAGTATTGAATAATCACAAAGTACAGTGTTCACAGGGTTTTAATTAAACCAGATTGATTTGTCTACATTTATTTTGAAAACTGTTTGTTGAATCTTAAAATAGCAGCTGTCTTTACATAATGTTGATGTATAATCCTGTTTATTTTGTTTTCTTTAAAAAGACATACATATGATTAATTTTTAAGAATGTTTGTTTCCTGGAACCCTGTAACTATGAATGTGCCAGCAAGACGCAATATGGAGTGAATCAGTATTGTTTTGGGTTTAAATTCATGAGGAATCCTGTGTTGTGACATTATTGGGAATGAGGTTGTTATGTTTATTTAGAATATTACATGTAACTAAAGCTTAAGCACACATCTTTTACAGCTAAGTGAATAAAATTATTGCATGTGTGGATTGGGACAGTTGTTACAGATAGGAAATGGTTAATTTTGAATTAATTATCAGAAGGGTAGTTATTTGAGGTAATTGGATATTACATTCTTAATTACTGTAATTGTAATTCAATCTGAATAGTAATCAATTTTAATTTATTTACTTCTCAATTACGTTGGTTAAGTTTTGTGTTAAGGTCATTTTTTCACTTTAAATATCAAAGCAACCATCATTGCTAAGAAACTTGGAACACATATTTACAGTCATGGAACAAATGTTCACCTCACGACTGTCTACCATAAGTTGATCCCTTGAAAATTGAGGCCCCTTGGGGGTCAGCTAGTTTCCTTATAATCTCTATATAGCATTTAGTTTTAAAAATGACTTCTCTTCTGTAAGTAATGTTCAGAATTAATTCTTGTTTTGCACTAATGATAACCTCAAGGTTTCATACCATAATTGCATAAGCATTTTTTGTTCCCTTGAAAATTGAGGCCTCCAGATGATTAATTCTTTGAATTCGAAACTTGAATCTGTTTGCTGCTGGAAGAAACGATTTTTTAAAAAGCTTATGCACTCTGGTGAGGGATCTAGGGCCATATGGCCCTCTTGCTTTTCTTTACCTATAAAAGCTGCAGCTTTTAAATTTGTTTTCAATCTTGTCTTTTAAATGCAATCATCAAAGCAACAGATAAGCTGCGTATTTACATAAATACCCAATTAAAATTTGCAAAAACCTAATTGAAATAAAGATCAATGTGTATCAATACGCAAAAAAAATTCTGATACCCAATCATATTTAAATAGACCACGTACCAATCAAGTTTTTACTTATCAATTGTTCGTATTGATCAACAAAAGGTGCCGGTAGATTAGGGTACCGTATATAAGTGCCCATTCCTGCAAAAATACTTCTTACTATAGGAAATTGACAATCGGTAACCAGCACTCCGACAAGTGTGCATTGCTAGCGTTTATATGTTGTTTACGACTGTCATGCTGTTGACTCAGTGAGGAAAACAAAAAATTGCCTCCAAAAAATTGAAAAAAAAAGTCTTGATGTGAAAACGGAAACAAAATCATAAAATTCCTTTGTCAGTTAAATACTTGAGCTGTGTTATGACTAGCTGGGGGTGGGGGCATTTGTTTGAGCATATATTACCGTAACTGTTAGCTATTACATTGGTGACGGGTTTCCAAACTGTTGTTTAGAGTGTAAGTGTTTTCCTCAAGCAAGGTTCAAGTGTTCATAGTGGAGATGTTCATTTAAGATAGAATCCAGAAAACTATTGTGTATTTTAACTTTATAGGAAGTTTTTTATAGTTCTTCATCAGAGAGTAAAAAATATTTTGATACCCAATAGATTTTTCCAATACCCAATTGGTGGTAAAAATAAGGGGTATTACCCAATTGAAACAAAATCCTTATCTGTTGCTCTGATCATATTGTGAAAACATCTGTGCAGACTAACTTTATTGAGTTTTGTTTGACCAGACAAACTTTAATTGCCTTCTTCTTTTTACCCATTATTTTACTTCCGAAATAGATGATCTGTGTTTTCAAAAGTTACAAGAGATTTTTTCCATGCACAATAGTACTTCCATATGTTGCAAACTATTAGAGTTACTCAGAAGCACATGTGTATCACACACCCTGCTAGCCTCAATGATACTGTGCTAGACTTTAAAGCTGAAAGACGTGGGTTCGAATCTAGCTCAGACTGTTTATATTTTCTTTTTTACTGAATTTTGACCACCTTGTTTAATAATGTAACACATGCAAGTCATACAGAGCATGATTTTATCAAACTTATTGCTGATTTACTCAATGCTCAACCGCATATAAGGATTTAACAATTAATTAAATAAAGAAAATTTAAAAAATCTTTGAAACAATTAAAATCAAAAGAATCATGAGAAATTACTCATCCATCCACTAACACTGCAAATAATTAAAGAAAAAGTGATAAGTGAGAAGAATTATGAATGACTGAACCTCTGAACTTACTTCCAGGCCATCTGGACCAGTATTTGAAGTATAAATCATAACAAACCATACTACCATTGAAAACAAATGTTATAATGGTAATAATTCACGGAAACTAACATAGAACATCATGGAGATTAATCAGTCTCAGATCAGTTTTGCCAGATAAATGTATTGTTATGTAAGTGTTTTATCATAAATCTTGTTTGCTCACCAGAGCATATCCTTAACCCTTTCCCTCATATAGACTCATTTTGACGCACTCAATAGGTACCACATAAAGCCTGATCTGCAGAAAGTAAAACTGAAACCTTACCAAATTTAATTGTAAAATCCTCATTACCAGACCACTGAGGAGCAGCGAACAGCATAAAACCTGATCAGCCTGCGAGTTACTCGCAGGCTGATCTGGTTTTGTTAAGGTGAGCTATTGGGATTATCTGTTGTGAAGTGTCAACAATTTATTTAAAAGACATCTCCTCTGAAACCGCCTTGCAGAAATTGATGACACTTGGCATGCATGAGTCTTTGGTTGTCCAATCACAAAAGTTGCTAAAATTTAAGTAATCAGTGTAAAACTCTAGTCGCTATTGCAACCAAAGGAATATTTTAATACAAACCTTTTAAAATCTTTGCTAAAACCAGTGGTCTTAATTTAATTATTTATGTAATTATGATCACCTCTGAGCCTTCTGCTTTAACTGAAACAGAGTTGATCCCTTAAAGAAATGAGGCATCTAGATGATTTAATTTATTTTTTTTAAAAATCTTCAATTTAAACATTTGATTACAATTTAGCGTATTCTAGTCAAAATACTATGTTACCTTAAAGTCTGTGAAAGGACTTTCTGAAAGAAGGTCATGATACTGATTCCTTTAGAAATGAGGTATCTTGGGTGTGGCTATTCTTCAGTGATAAATCAGTTGGATGGTCAAGTCTTGAATCTGGTGTGCATTCAGTATGCCAACCGTATGCAACCGGTCGCTTACAGTCTGCTATGAAGTAGTCTTAGGACCATATACCATGCAGTTCACGTGCACCTTGTGCTGTACATAGGTATATTTTGGATTATGACACTGAGACAACTTCATAGTTGACTGTTAGCATACGGTTGCATATACTTTGACGTACTGAATGCATGCCTGGTTGTTGTTGATATTCATCAGGTAAAATCAGGTGACCTAAATATTTGTATGCAGGAAGATAGTACATAGTTGAGTGATCTAGGGCCGCTATGGCTCTCTCTTGTTTTGTGTGATGACTTATTATCAAGAAATTTATCAGATGGCATCAAACATGCTTACAGTGGTTATTGCAGGTAAGGTAAATCCTTAGACCCAACTGATAATGCTTGTACTGGTTTGAGTGAACATTTCCATTTATGTGTCTTTTTCGTAAACATGAACAAAAGAAAGAAATATTGAAGTAGCAAGCTTCAACTTCATATTTTGACATCATTATAATTTTTATATCATTTAATACAGAATAAACAAACAAAAAAGAAAAATCAAAGGCCTACCTTTTTAGAACTTACTCTAGTTTTTTCCCCCCCATCAAATATTGTTAATACTATCTACAGTACAATTTTCTTAGGGAACTAACTTTCAATGAACTCCCGCAGGATTTTATCCACAAATATAAGTCCCCATGGAAATCATGCATTTAGAAGACTGTGTTTTGTAGAACATGAAACTTTTGATAAATGGACTCACAAAAGTTCTTTCATTATATAATCAATGAAATTTAATTAATGGAAATGAAAAATAACAGTTCTTCAGTATTTATCGTAAGGCATGTGATATAAGTCAAAGAACTTTGTGTGTGCGCATGCTTTCAGATCCTGTACAAAATACATTATGATTTTAATATAGCAAATTCTGATTTCAGTTTTAATCATAGTTTTATGTCATAAAATCTGAGAAGACATGAAAATGTGTATATTTTACGGTATTTGCAGTTTTTCTGGAAAAAGCACTTCAGTTTTCATTTCATACGATTTTGCTTGTGTTTGCTTTTTTGATTGTTTTTATCAGATTAATTGATCATTTCAGATTCTTGTTCCATTGAAGATTATTTTTTTCTGTTGCTTTTCAGTCATGATTTGCTGACATTTAAGAGTCATGTCCTTTCCTAATCTTCCAATGTCCTGTTCACATATTATGTGATTGTGAAAAAAATACGACAGTTACAGTGAAAAATGGGATGTATCAACAGTGTTGGGCAAAACAGAGAGAAGTATGTTGAAACTTTGACACTGAAAAGGCGTGTAACAAAAACTCGAGAAAATGAGAAAAATCTCCAAATCTCAATATGTGTTATTGCGGACCCAATGTCAAGTCGTGAGGACTTGGATGAAGCGTGTATCACAGAAATGCAGCAGTATCAGATTGGCCACAGTTCAAGTTTCCGACAGAGACACAAACTTCAAAGAGGTCATAGCTTTCGGACAGTATCCTTCACGGAAGGCCGAAAGTTTACCAAATTTCCCAACATGGTGGGCTACAAGATGTGCCTGGATTGTAACGAACAAGGCCAGGACGTGCTGAGCACTGTATCTGTAGAGGGCGACCAGAAGGAGATGTGTCGCAAGTGCTCGGTGAAAAACCGACGCAGTCGGAAGAAAAAGAAGAAGGAAATAGTTGTGGAAGAAACTGTGACAAAGCTTAATGTGGCAGCATTTGCAAGCCTACTTGCCCTGGTGAGTGTCTCTGTTGTCATGACGACTGAGTAACCATTGTGAGTGAACCAGTGGCATGTGTGCTGTCGCCCTCTTCCTGGTGAAATGATCCATCTGTTTCTTCCTCAATGAGATACTGTGTATCAGACATGCCCTGTCTTCCTGCTTGGTTTATAAGCTATTCTAGTCTATTCTACCGGCCTAAAACCAGCGTATATAAACCTATCAGTTGTGCTTGCTTCTCTGTGATGGCTTTGATGTATCTTTCCACCTGATAATGTATTAATAACAAGGTGTATATTGGAAATCAGTGTCATATATACCAGTATATGTATAGCTTTGATAATTGTTCAAATCTAACTTTCTTTAGATATTTATAAGAATATTTCATTTTCAGTATTAGTTTATTTGTTTTTGTGGTAAGTAAATTTCACCTTGAGTTTTGATATTTAGATCCCTTAAATAATTTGGATCTGGAAATTAAAATCATCTGTTCTATGCCAAATACTGATGACAGTCAATCTGTAAATATTTAGTTTGCTATATGACAATGGTGGCTGAGTGGTTAGAGCATTATTGACCTTTGTCTGACTGTATCTCACTGTGTAGAACCACTTCCAACACCTGCATACCCCCAACTGAAATCTGGGTTTATAATAAGATTTTGTAATGAGCTATGTATTTAGATTCATGGAGCAGTGGTCCAGTAGAAGGACCACATGCTTCAGAAGTGAGAGGTCTTAGGTTGGAGTCCTGGAAAGGACACAGCTAATTTCCTTGAACATGAAATTTACCCCACATGTTTTTACTTGTGGGTCTCTGAGAGGGCCATAATGTTGGTTGCTGTAAGTGGAATGAAAAACTCCCCAGAGAGATTGATAGATGGATACTAGATGGATACTAGAAGCCTGATGTTGTAGTCAGTGAATGTGCCCATGGAATGAAATTAAGACTAAGAAAATCTTTTACTCATTTAGACTTTTTGAAAAATATAAAACAATTGCAATGAACCATATTTATTTAATGCAGTTTTAAAAGTTCTTCTTGAAAGAAATCACCAAAATCCTGAAATCAGGTTTTAGTGATCTTTTTTACTAAGGGATAATCAAAGCGCTGAAGGCACTGAAGTTGTGTGTGTCTCAAGTGGAAGAGGGTTTTACGAGCTGCAGATATGCAGTGTAACTTAGTTTTTGCTAGATATCAAACTTATATCAAAATAATAAACGATTGTTCACTGTAGGCTGTAGAAATAGGGAGAGTAAGAGTGGCAATGTGCCAATTGTTAACAGTGGGGCATTCATCTTTAATTTCTTGTAATAACCATGTTATGCAACGTTAAAGTGGAGTTATTGGCATTGCGCGAAAATTTGATGCCAGTTTATTTAAGTTACTTTGATAAACAAAAGAAATGCGACAAAACTGCTCTCTT
Source organism: Solen grandis (assembly GCA_021229015.1). NCBI lineage: Eukaryota > Metazoa > Mollusca > Bivalvia > Adapedonta > Solenidae > Solen > Solen grandis. Next base: position 54,167,592 of record CM037786.1, on the reverse strand, counting down.
AGCACTATCAGCGCTTTGATTCATACTATTGAGCGACGGCACAGTTTCTATTTATAGATGCAAATAGGTTGCTCCATATTTCTGATAGCAGATATATACAGGTTTCCGCCATTCGATAGAGCAACAAATAACCCCTGGAGGTATCTTGATGTATCTGACATAGCTTGATGTGATTATTAGTAAGTTATGCTGATTTGTATCTGAATTCAAGCTTTTTAGTATTCTTTATGGACTATTGTAACACCACTAAATAACCAAACCTGCGGGTTTGCTGACCAAATTCAGGCACGAGCCACCTTTGCATCGAAAGAAACTACACTCTTCCGCTTGTTAAAGTGAAAGTTACACAACATCACAGGGAAAATAGTTCTTTTGTGCTTTTTTAGCTCGACTATTCAAAGAATATGAGAAATATGAGAGCTATTGTAGTCACCCTGGCGTCGGCGTCGGCATTGGTGTTGCAGCTTTTGGTTAAAGTTTTGCATGCAAGTTACTATCAACCTTATATCTCAATAACCGTTTATGGTATTGACTTGAAACTTTATAAACATGTTCAGGGGCATCAGACAACCAAGGTAGATAACTCTTGACTGAATTTAATATGAATTATGGCCCCTTTTTAACTTAGAAATTTTGGTTAAAGTTTTGCATGCAATAGAAAATTTGGTTAAAGTTTTGCGTGCAAGCTACTATCTAGTTTGTGTCTCAATAAGCATTCATGGTATTGACTTTAAAGTTTATGAATATGTTTAGGGGCATCAGACAACCAAGGTAGATAACTCTTGATGGAATATATTACAAATTATGGCCCCTTTTTAACTTAGAAATTTTGGTTAAAGCTTTGCATGCAAGATACTCTCATGCTTATATCTCAGTATCCAGGCATGCGATTGATTTTAAACATCTTAAATATATTTAGGGGTATCGTACTTTCATGGTAGATAACTCTTGATGGAATATGTTACAAATTATTGCCCTTTTTAACTTAGAAATTTTGGTTAAAGTTTTGCATGCAAGGTACTTTCATGCTTATATCTCAGTATCCAGGCATGCGATTGATTTTAAACATCTTTAATATATCTAGGAGTATCATACTTTCATGGTAGATAACTCTTGATAGAATATGTTACAAATTATGACCCCTTTTTAACTTAAAAATTTTGGTTAAAGTTTTGCATGCAAGGTACTTTCATGCTTATATCTCAGAGTCCAGGCATGGGATTGATTTGAAACATCTTTAATATGTTTAGGGGTATCATACTATAAAGGAAGATAACACTTGATTGAATATATTAAAAATTATGACCCCCTTTTAACTTAGAATTTTGGTTAATTTTTTGCATTCAAGCTACTATCCAGCTTATATCTCAGAAATTGCTTGTGGAATTGACTACAAAGTTAAGAAGTGTCTTCAGGGGCATCAGAAAACTAAGGAGGATAACTTTTGGACTGAATTTTATACAAATTATGGCCCTTTTTTAACTTGGATTTTTGGTTAAAGTTTTGCATGCACAGTGTTATTGTGCTTATGTCTCAGTAACTAGGCATGGGATTGCTTTTAGACATCATAAAAATATTAAGGTGTATCAGACTATCAAGGTATATCATTTTTGACTATTATTATATACAGGGTATGTGAAAGGGCAGGAATTGAAATAGATTTCATTTGATTTACCAACAAGCATTTTGAATAGTCGAGCGTGCTGTCCTCTGACAGCTCTTGTTGCTACATACAATTATTGATTCCCGTAACTATGTATATTTTACTCAAAATTGAGTTTTCAACACTTTGGCTGAATCTCAGCATACCTGTGTTGTAGAATTCTTTTCAGTCGTTCGATCATTCATACAGAATGCAGAGGTCATTCGGTTTTAAATGTAGAGAATTGGACCCTCAGAATGTAGGTATTATAGTTTTGAGTGACTATGTCACACACAACTAAAAACTAATTAAAATTCTGAGGGGCAACATGGTCAGTGGAATGTTTATAATCTTCCTGTGCACAAAGTACTGTTCCAACCCAGGAACCATTGAGAGGGATTAATCATCAGTACAAGTTTGAAGAACTTGTTTCCCAATCGATGTAAAATTAAATTAGTTTAAACTAAGAAAAAGAAACATAATTAAAAATATTACTTATAATTAGTTTTTAACAGCTTCATATACTTAACACTTTCAACTTACAAACCTTCTGCTAAAATGTTTTTGGAAGGTGATTGAATTTGAACCTATGTAAAGTGAGGTTGCCTTCTTTCAAAATGAAAAGTGTACAATCCAAAACCTGATCAGCCCATGAGTCCTGCTTAGTTTCATAATTGTCCTTGATAAATACTGTAGTATTTAAACCTTTGTAGTTGAGGCTGAACATATTTACAAGGTTGATAATGCTTGACAGAAACCTACTTTGTAATAATGTTGAAGTCAGATTAAAGAAGTTGGGTACTATATGCTATAAAATTTACGAGCTGGAGGTTGAGTAACTATCTCTACCTCTGTACGTGAATTTCACGCTTGGAAATTTCTATACTGTTAACTTGAATATACTGCATATATTATATAGTTTATGAGTGTTAAATGTCACATGTCCCAGTGTTTTGAGGGGTAAAATATTTGAACAACAACAACAACAATTATGGGGGTTTGGCACACCAAACATATATACAGAAAGTTTTGTTGCAGTGATGTGGAGACATTGTTTTGAAAGATGTTGGCCAGAGACAGAATTTGTTTAATGTTATGGAAATCATGTTGACACATGTTTAAAGGCATTAATAATTGCCTCAACGGTAATGATATCATTACAAATGAAGCTGGGACTGGTTATTACAACATGTCCAGATAGTCACATTTTCAATCTTGCTTATACCTGACTGAGGTCCAGCCCTGTATTATCTTCCATTTAGTATAATTATATTGACAAGCATCTTCTCATTTCAGCTTGAAGTACTCTTTTTGGGTGGGGGCGGTTAGTGTCTAAGAAAGTCAAGGTCATAAGAGATCAAAAAGGACTGAGAGATGTTTTGATTTTGTTATAATGGGCAAGTGTTTCCCCAGCTTGGTTTAGTTTAGTAAATACATGGACTTTATTGATGGAGGTGGCAGTTATGTAATGTCAAGGTCACATTAGTGTAGTCCACAATACAGTAGAACCTCGCCAAACCGAACATCGTTTAACCGAATTCCTCGCCATTTCGAAGGTTATTTTCGGTCCCGATTGTCCATTCTAAATGTTAATGATTTTCATTTTTACTTCGAAGTCAAATTTCATTAAAATTTTCGTGAACTAAATTATCGTCTTTTTTTTATCATTCGTATCCGGGTCAGTAACCCAGTTTATTTTGCGGAGGCAATTGGAGTGATGGCTCAGGCAAGTTTTTCACACCTTTTTTCGAGATTGGGTTGGGCAACGTGTGTCCCACCGGAAATGTTGATTATTGCTAATCGATGTCTGACAGGTTGCATAATATGCTCGTGCCAGAAGATAAACCCAAGTGCCAGATCTTTAGTACATTCCATATCATAGCGTTCGTCACCGGCATGCGCCGCTACCTGAAGCAGCAGATCGACGGTAAAAATATGTATCATTGTTTGACATGGTAGAATGATTATGTTCATCAGAAGCATCTAAGTAGATCATGATATATTTTCGTTACTTTTCATAACTTGCAAACAGTATATACGTACACCTAATAGGGGGTTTTCATGGTATAACGATTTCCACAATATGCACCGGTAATGAAAAAGCAGACATGCACGCTCATAAACTGAAATTTCCATCGGATTTTTAATCCGAATAATCGTTATTTCGAAGTTTTCAGCTTGGTCCCAAGGACTTCGATTTAACGAGGTTCTACTGTATTTGATATCATTCTAATTTCGGTTAGGTGCTATCCCCTATGCCAGAGACATGTCAGCCAATACCAATAAATAGCATGTTGTGCCAAGAGCAGTTCATTGATGGGACTAATATTGGTGGCATCTGTGAGGTCAAGGTCATAGTGGCAATCTTTGTAAGTCAAAGTCATAGGGTCAAAATAGATCTAATAATATAATTTCATGACATGACACTTATCAAATTTATGAGCTAACCGTGACCACAGGCTGGCCTTGTCCACTATCTAGAAGGTCCTTCTGGCTGATCTGGGTCCAGCTTCCCACATGGCCAAAATCCACCAAGCCTGCTTAGATCTAGCTCTACTTACAATATTAAATAAGGTACAAATTGTTAAGGAATAAAATGTTTCAAGGCATACACGCCCATTATAGTTTTTTAACTCTCTTTCTGATACAGCATAGAGCTGTTTGCCAGTCTGTCTCTTTCATTGTGTTGTCAACACCAGCTTGACTAAGGAGTGTCCAAGTAGAGAGGGGGACAAAACACCCACAGTCTATATACTTGAGTTCGTATGAATAAAACAAATGCAGTGTGTCTGGTGGTGCAGTCAGTCAGTACAGAGGGCTGTTCCCCCCCCGAACACAGTGGTGAGTGTGTGTGGATGTACAGGAGTGAGGGGGGGAGGAACACACATGTTGGCTGACAGGGGACAGTGATGGGAGGCTACACTGATTGACAGGTTATTGAGCTCAGTGGACATTGTGACAGTTTGACTAATTAACTTTCATGTTACTTTTGGCAAGGAACGTGCAGCGTGGAGACATAATGAGACATGATTACGGAAGATAAACCTGACAGGATTTTCAATCAGTCGCATAGGATTATGTTGACTGTTCTCATGAACCAGTGGCAGAGTGGAGACATTTGTTTAGAAATGTAATCTGTTGAATTTGTTCACAGTGAGGTAAAATATTAAAATATTGGTTTTTAAATTGGTAAAGTAGTGATGTTTTTTTTTTTTTAATTCATGAATAGAGAAACATGAGAGGTTAAGAATTAAGGATGGAGATTTACATAGTTTTGTAGGAGGGTAGTATTTGTGGATTACATAACTTTCTTGCGTTTTTTAACCTGGCTAACTATATAGTGATACAACAATATTGTGTGTTTAGGTTTATATTAGATTACGGTCTTATTGTGTTTTTGGCATATATTTAAGAGTACAGGACAAGAAAATTCCAGGTGTAGAACAGCCCTGGGAAAGTGTCAGCCTATAATTCAGAACAGGAGCTTATACTGTGATATTCATTAGAGACTTGTAATGGATCTGTGAATTACATTAAATGAGTAAAAAATAAAGTGATGCCTTGTGAGTGATAAGACTTGAGGAATAAACAGGAGGGAGGGGAGAGTCACTTTGTGTACTGGGCGAG
>CM037786.1:54112223-54162223 GCA_021229015.1 Solen grandis | reverse complement strand
TTTATCACATAGGCCTCCAGTATAGCAAAGAAAGACATGTACTTACATTAAGGTCTACAAGAGCGCCGTTAGTGGCAATAGTCTTCCTCCTGGCACTTTGGGTTCCCGCTGATGCCGAAGCATTCATTGTTACAGGTACATCTACTTGACCCAGGGTCAAGGTGATACTTTATATATCAAATATTATATCATTTAATTCAGACAAAAGAAAGGATGTCGCCGATTTCGAAAATATGTTTTTTTCGTTGTTGTCGTTGTTATTTTCCCCTAGTAAAAATGTTTGAAAGTGTTTTACTCACTGTGAGAGGAGAATCTGAACTTTTCTTCCGATTAATGGTTTCTAGTAGTATACTAAAAATTTGCCGCATAGATGACGGATCCCTTTTTTCTCGTCTAAGACGACGGATCTTGATGTTTAAAAATGCACAGGACTGCATAAAAAGTAAATAAATGATGATTTAACACAAATCCTATATACTGCGCTGTTATACTCCATTTAGTATTATAGGAAATGACATCGCTGTCATGAAACTAAGTTTATACACAGTGTGTCCTTGAATTTTCACATCTCAAAATATACAAACTTGTTTTCAAGAAGATAGCTATGACACTTGTACACTTACGTTCATCACTCCACAGGTATCGAGTCACAGACCCACTGCTTAGATCCACAGACATATTCACACGCAATGCTAGGGAAAAATTTAACAACTACCCGGGCGTGTTCACGCTATGAGATGTCTATAACGATCATTGGTCGCACTAATTAATCACAACAATGCGCCATTAAGCCGTGCGGGGAAATCATGTTTACAAGTTTTACTCGGTGTTGGCACGAGGATACCAGCTTGTTAGTTGCACGTGCACAAGATACCTCCATACGTCTAACAATTATTGTCTCATTACAGAAGCTGTAAGTATGGCTTTATCATACCAGGTAACCCCAGCACATGTAGTATGGTATCCTATCTCGGTTGTAATATATTTCTGACATCACTCTGCCCAAGTAATCCGAAAATGCAAGTGTCTATACAGATAATAGAACACCCCAAAACATGTGGGTTTGCTAAGTGTGAAAAGGTTTCATTTGCATGAAATGACATTAAAACATGCTACACGAACATGCAACATGACATTTATACCAGCGATGCTAAATGAAAAAAAGAAGAATGATATCGACTTTCTCTCTGTATTTTATTATTTAATGAGTATTTTATCTCAACCGAATGCTAACACAAACGTATTTCCAAAGGAATAAAATAAAAAAATAAACGAATAAATTAGCACTGTTTATATTGAAGTAAATTAAATTCACATGTACAAAATGGCTAAAATATGTCTTCAAAAGATATATTTTATTGTGTTTGTATATATATATAATATTTTCGGGCAGGACTTACTTTAATTTGTCAATTAGTTACAAGAACTGTCTTAAAATCAAAGGACCGAGAGTCCTAATGTTGCGTTAAGCATAAACTGGAACAGTAAAGGAGAAAGTGTGGCTTGTAATTTAGAACCGTTTTATTGATTTCCCTCATCAAATGTGTCTTGTAGCTGTGACGGCCGAACAATGTAATCTTATTTTCCATATTCGTATTAGATAAACCAAGGACACACTACATGCCAGAGGTGCGTGACTTCACTTCCGCCCTCGCAAACAGGTGCACGTAAGACTTGCCCGCTAGATGGCATTGGATTTGGATATCCGGTATTGTCATTTTCGCATTTGGTTACAATATATTGCATAGAAAGATAATCAGTATTAATGGAGATTAAAGTAATAGGGAGTATAGAATATATTTTTGTTGCCTATAGGAATAATAAAGAGGCAACCTACAGCAGTTCCGTTTTAAGGAAAAGCGCCCTGGCAATAGAGTAAGTTACAAAAGTTTATGATGGCTGTAAGAAAACAACCAATGACTTAAATATCAATATATACATGAGTTCAAAACCATATTTATGTTTCCCTTAATACAATGCACAATGGCAAAATTGTAAAGACCAATATCGGATTGCCAATATCATGATTTTAAAGGTTAATGCTGACATTTTAGAAAATTTTATAAAACTGCCACTATTTGGAACCAATCAATGATTTATGGATAGAAAATGGCGAATATAAACATCATACGCAATCGAACGGAACATACATTTACATTAATGTAATATCTGGTAATAGCTTTTAGGTTTTAAAGATAATGCCTCCGGTGGCTAAAACTGAATATCATATTCATTTGATTTATCTGATGCACGCGGTCTACCGCTAGCTCATTTTTTTTTTATTCCTCCTTTTTTTCAGTTAGAATGAAAATGCGCACACGAACATAAGGACGGAGACATGGACACACACCACACACACATGACCGTCCCCGATTGCCGGAGATTTGCTTACAAACCTATTTAACTATTACAAAATCTATTCCACCATCTTCTTTTATAAGTTCCAATTCCGAACATATGTCTCCTTTTCTCCCTGGAGAGAAATTCCAGAACACCAGACTGGTGATTGTGCAATGAAAAGTTCAACCTGAGTTTGAAAAACAGACAATTTCACATACATTTAAGGATTCCTGAGAAAGAAATGTAATGGAATAGTACAATCAATAAAATGCAGTTTTTTCTATTCATTTTTTGAGATGATTTTTAGTTGGTTTGACCAATTGTTTTGATACGTTCTATGTTTAACGGATTTCGTATTCTCAGCAGACAACCCTCACGACTTGGTCAATGTCTAACAGTTATTTTGTTGTCAGAAAAGGGTTAAACATCCATGATAAAAAAAATGAGGATGGTAGTATTTTTTCATAAACGACATTTCACTTACCTAACTGAGGCAGTGTTACGTGCTGATTAGTGACCAAACTTTAGAACATTGACATTTTTTTTATCAGATCAGTACTGTTTGCTTTCATAAGGTCAATAAATGCCATTGATTTCTTTTTTAATGTTGATAAACTGTTTTACTCCTCTGAAAACAGACATTTTTGGCACAGACGATCCCGATAGTTGTGTCTGTAAGGTATCATTTGCTTTTATTTATCATAGCAACTGACAGGTTGTCTTAAGGCTTAACCTTTTAGAATATGTCGGCAACATTTAGATGTCATACGGCAATCAAGCAATGGTTTGAACATATTTCGGAATGCCTTGCAAATCTCTTTAAAGATTAATCTCTTCAACTCTGTCACCGATTGTGAAGTTGTTACGATATGGTGAAATATTGTGGAGGAACAGAACAGAACAGAACAGGACACAACAGAACACAACATAGCAGAACACAACACAACACAACAGAACACAACAAAATAGAACAGAACAGAACACAACAAAACACAACACAACACAACACAACACAACACAACACAACACAACACAACACAACACAACACAACACAACACAACAGAACACAACACAACACAACACAACAGAACACAACAGAACACAACACAACAGAACAGAACAGAACACAACACAACACAACAGAACACAACACAACAAAACAGAACACAACACAACACAACACAACAGAACAAACAGAACACAACACAACACAACACAACACAACACAACACAACACAACACAACAAACACAACAGAACTCAACACAACAGAACACAACACAACACAACAGAACACAACAAAACAGAACACAACAGAACAGAACACAACAAAACACAACACAACACAACACAACAGAACAGAACAGAACAGAACAGAACAGAACACAACACAACACAACAAAACAGAACACAACAGAACACAACACAACAAAACAGAACACAACAAAACACAACACAACAAAACAAACACAACAAACATATCTTTATTTTCGTCCCAGTTATGATACATTCAACATGGGGAAATAGATAAACATATTGTAAAAGAAAAATACATTGCTCCGATCAATGTTATGGTGAAGTAATACAGATGAAACTCATTTAGGACATAACTAGGTTAAAAATTAGGAAGATAGAAAAAGTTATGTGCACAAAAATAAATAAAAAGAGGAAAGAATTGGGATAGGAATAAAAATAGGAGAGAAGGAACGAGATTAAAGATAGAGACAGATAGTTGTGTAGCCCTGGCAGAACATAGGAGTACCACAGACATATTTTTTTTAAATAAAACATTCTACGTTGTATTTTTAGGTTATAAAATACAATAGTAAAACTTGGCATAATACATTGTATATATAATGTATGCGTCCATTTAATCATCACGTGTCAGATACTATATTCATAGTCATGTTTGTTTTATTTTAAATAATGATTTTGTTTGCTTTATATATAGTGTAGACACTGAGTTATAATTAACATGGGCAGACGTAGATAACCCAGATCAGACAGCATCCGGTCTAGGTCCTCTCAGCTCGCCAGCACGCTCTCGGACGATTCAGTATTTTTGTATTATTGTCTGTATATCTGTTTTGTTAGTACATGGCATATCATTACGTACAAAATATCGTTCAGACTGAGTGTTGTTCCACGATCGCCCTTTGTCCAATCTTGTCGTGACAAGAACATTTCAATATTGTTTGTAGGCATGAATGATTTAATGAAAGCGATTGGTCTGTTTATTTTACCCACGCCCATTTTGTCGCATCCTGAAAATGATATTTCTCCACATAATTCTAGCACTCGAGTCTTTGTAGTTTAGGACGAATTCAAATTACAAGCTTGCTCTTACTATTGAACGTAAATTGTATTTTTAGTTGTGTGTGACGTGGTCACTCACAAATATAATACCTACATTCTCAGCATCTGTTTCTGTTCATTTAAACCGAATAACTCAATTTTGTATGAATCGAACGATTGAACAAAATTCTACAAAACATGTATGCTGATATTAGCTAAAGTGTTGAAAACTCAATTTTGAGGGAAAAATAGATAATTAGGGGACACAAAAATTGCATGTGGCATAAAAGCACAAAAGAACTACTTTCTCTATGATACTGCGTCACTGTTACTTTATCGTGCGGCGGAGGAATATAGTTTCTTTTGATGCAAAGGTGGCTGTAGGTGAATTTGGATGGTGAATGTGCAGATTTCGATCATTTAGTGTTGTTGCAATGATCTATATAGAAAGCTTGAATTCCAATACAAATCCGTGTAATTTACAAATAATCACATCAAGCTATGACCTCAGAAACCTCGAAGGGTATTTGTTGCACTATAGAATAACCGATACCTGTATATCTGTTATCCGAATTTGCTTAGGAGCCACTGATTTTTGCATCTATAGAGACCGTGCTATTGCTCGGTTATATAAGATACTGAGCACAAATCAAAGCGCTGATAGCGCTGAGAGAACAGTTTTGTCGCATTTTCTTTGTTTATCAAAGTAAATTAGATAAATGGGGTCAAATTTTAAATTGCCAATAACACCGTAAAAGCTCCATATAGGGAGCAATGTTAAACACACAGATAAACAACTCTTTTATATATAAAATAATTTAAATAAACCCGCTTTACTTTGCGTTAACAAGGTCATTACAAGAAATTAAAGATGAACGCACCATTTCTTTCAACAGACTGTAAACAATTAGCTCATCGATCGCCATTTATCAAATATGCAGATCGAAATCAAAAGGTAACAAATCCAAAACAACGATCGTTCATTATTTTAATACAAGTTTGGTATCTGGCAAAAACTAAGTTACCCTACATATCTGCAGCTCGTAAAACCCTCTTCCAGTTGAGACCCACACAATTTCAGTGACTTCAGCACTTTGATTTGTATAAGGAGCGGATCTGGGTTTTTTTCTATATACGATATTCCTCCATCGGATACTCATATACAAATCGAATACCCGGATGTATGTGTTATCATCATTCAATGACATGACTACACACTACACAGGCGTTCGGGATTGAGCGTCCCCTGTTCGAGTCCTGCCAAAGTCCTGCTTAATTCATTGAGCAAGAATTTTCCTCTCATTGTTTCATTTGTTGCCTTAAGCGGAGTGTAAGACTCCCCAGGGATTCTAGTAGAGCAGGGATAATGAACGTGGCTATGGAGTCAATGAACGTGGCTATGGAATTAAACGTAGACTATAAAATGCCCTTTACTTTTATTTGCGTCATGTCAAATGAAGCTGATGAGGTTATCAGAACCAGCATTGGGAAAAATGGCTTTCAATTAAAACACTATTATCACATTGTCCCATAAAGAAGAATAACGGCTATAGCTGCTTTCCTGTCATTGGATTTCTGAAGGTAAACGGTCAACAAAATATACTGTGGTTAGCTTTATTTGTCATCCAATCAAAACGCTGCATTCCTTCATGTTTTTGCGAATTATTTTTCATAGCAAGACCCAACTCGATACTCATGTAATTTAGCTCATACTGAAAAATCATTGATTTTCGTTGACATTAAATTTCGTTGATTATGTACTTGAGGGTATTTCGTGGGTACATTTATTTGTGGATCTATGCTCTAGCACATATGAGGTCTATATAAGAGATAAGTTTTCGTGGGGATTAATATTCGTGGATAAAAACCTTTCACGAAATCGACGAAAATTAGTGTCCCATGAAAATGTTATGATTTCACAGTAGTCGTCAACTACTTCATTACGCTATCAGCTTAACAATAATAAACCGACAAATTTGTATCCCTATTAAAACCTCTCAGTCAAGTTATAGCGTTAAAATGGAATTATGGCTCCGTTTTTCGAGTTATATCGCACGATATTTTGTAATAAATCATTCAGACTTACGACCTTCGTGATTAGAATACTACGCATCTGAACTTAACAGCGTGCAATATTCTGCGATATAGCATTCAAATCGAAACTCACTCTTAATTCATTCTCATTGCATGGGAACTTTATTGTTGTCTATACAAACTACATTAATATCCGAATACAGAGCAAGCGTTCTATATACATGTAAATTTATTTATGATACAGAAGCGTTCTCTGTAACACGTGGGTCACCTGCTGAAGCGTGACGGAACTAGTGTGACAGACAGACAGACGGACGGACAAACGACGGAAAATTGATCCCAATATGTCAACCCTGCTAACAGCAGGTATCACAAAAATCATATCTTGCTGTATTGATTAGGCTATATTCAAATTACAACTTAACGCACAAATTTAGACAAAAGTACGGGGAAAAAACGTAACAGAATGTGAAATATTACCAGAAACATCGAATGTGAGCAAGATTTGTCATAGACATGGAAATAACATCATGCCGTAACAAGGTTGAATTTAAACGCAGGCATAAAACAATGTCTTGTTTATTGACTTTAACGATATTATGATTCTCTTCCCGTGGGATATGATTAAAAACGACATTTTGTGTCGTCATTTTTTTTCCATCAATAATAAATATGTATAATAAATATGATAAATAATAAATATAATAAATAATAAATATATATAATAAATATGATAAATAATAAATATATATAATAAATATGATAAATAATAAATATATATAATATGATAAATAATAAATATATATAATAGATATGATAAATAATAAATATGATAAATAATAAAAATGTATAATAAATATGATAAATAATGTATAAAAATACGAACAATATTGACGAGTCCCGTTGGCGTCCCCAATCCCCGTTTTCCGGGAACAAGGAAGTCATGTCTCCGATCCCCGGCAGCGATATAAGAAAGTCAATTAAGGTAATCCATTCATCATTAGATTGTGATCATGGTCAATGTAGTAATCATGGGAATTTTATAGTAAAGCAAGTCTCTGTAGACTTTGAGCAAAAGAGCCTGTACTCAAAGTCAGTGGATACTTGCATCCATACTGAGTTTTTTTTTAAGCAGCTGAAGGACCATGATGGACAGATTACCTTAAATGGTACTGGAATGACTCGCTTGCATAGCACAGAGTACTAAAAGGGATATTTCCATGACGACAACATGACTTGATGTGATAGCATATCAGTTGTCTACGGCCTGAGGTGCAGTGCAATACACGAAAACCATAGTATTAATAACAAGAAACACGCTAAATGACGCGAAACCGGGTTTTCAAGTGTCGCCTTAGGCAACCGAAACTATTTTAAAAGATAGTGAGCATGACCCCACTGACCTGAAAATCAATCCAAATCAATCAATCAATCTATCTATCTATCTATCTATCTATCTATCTATCTATCTATCTATCTATCTAGTAACTAAATCTTACTATCATACCTTACTTCTAAAAGAGGTTATTTGATAAAACATTTTTAGTAACAGTGACTTGACCATGACGCTATCTCATGAAAATCAAATCCATTCTTTCTCTCCCCATAAGGTATCTACCTACTAAGTATGAAAACTGTACCTCTATTCTAACAGGAGATATTCGATGGGAACGACTTCCATTGAAAACCTGGTTAAAAACTGTTGGTAGCGCAAAAAAGCAAACAAACAAAAACACGTATACTCGTAACAAAGAAGTCATAGGCAGTTCATAAACACCATTTATTGAATGGAAGACTATAATATGTAGTAAACAGCGCTGTTTTTATCCTAAAAAGCAAGTGTTGGCTCCAATGTTTATCAGAGGAGATGCTGTTTGTTGTGTTTAACAGTCCGCCGTCAGTATTTTTTTTTCGTCAAAAATATCGCCATTTTTCATTGGGGAAAGAAGAATTCTGAAGTAAAAGCAAATATGGGGAAATTTCCTGAAACTATGAACAGCCTTTAATAAAACAAGAGCTCCGCTGACAGCGGGGCAATATACGCCCGAAGGTATGTATTGTCAGGGAATATCCTAAGACAAAAAGGATAAGCACAAACATGTATATATAAAGTATTATTTCAACAAGAAGGATTGGCAATGTTAATCTTAAGATATTTGACCTTGAAGTGTGACCTTGACCTTGAACCTAGCCATCTGAAAGCTATGTTCTGCACATCCTCTTACTGTGGGTGATACTTCTGCCAAATAGTTTCCATTTACATCTAGCAGGTCAAAAGATACAGAGCGGACACAAATATACTTACTTTGCTCCAGTTAAGATATTTGACCTTGAATTGTGACCTTGACCTTGAACCTAGCCATCTGAAACCTATGTTCTGCACATCCTCTTACTGTGGGTGATACTTCTGCCAAATAGTTTCCATCCAGCGGGTCAAAAGATACAGAGCGGACACAAAATACTTATTTGCTCCAGTTAAGATATTTGACCTTGAATTGTGACCTTGACCTTGAACCTAGCCATCTGAAACCTATGTTCTGCACATCCTCTTACTGTGGGTGATACTTCTGCCAAATAGTTTCCATTTACATCCAGCAGGTCAAAAGATACAGAGCGGACACAAAAATACTAATTTTGCACCAGTTAAGATATTTGACCTTGAATTGTGACCTTGACCTTGAACCTAGCCATCTGAAACCTATGTTCTGCACATCCTCTTACTGTGGGTGATACTTCTGCCAAATAGTTTCCATTTACATCCAGCAGGTCAAAAGATACAGAGCGGACACAAAAATACTTAATTTGCTCCAGTTAAGATATTTGACCTTGAATTGTGACCTTGACCTTGAACCTAGCCATCTGAAACCTATGTTCTGCACATCCTCTTACTGTGGGTGATACTTCTGCCAAATAGTTTCCATTTACATCCAGCAGGTCAAAAGATACAGAGCGGACACAAAAATACTAATTTTGCACCAGTTAAGATATTTGACCTTGAATTGTGACCTTGACCTTGAACCTAGCCATCTGAAACCTATGTTCTGCACATCCTCTCACTCTGGGTGATACTTCTGCCAAATAGTTTTCATTTATATTAAGTGGTTCAAAAGATACAGAGCGGACACGAAATTGCTAACGGACGGACGGACAGACGGACGGACGGACGGACGGACAGACGGACGGACGACCAGCGGCATAACATAATACAGCCCTTCGGGCGTATAAAAAGTGGGGAAAAACAGATGCTGCCACACTACAGGATCACGCCATAGACATGTACTGACAGCGGGCCAGCCAGTCCTGAAACTAACCTTAAATGCTGAGCGCCATAATCAACGAAATTTAATGTCAACGAAAATTAATAATTTTATAGGATAAGATTTATAGATCTTGGATTGCATATTGGGCACGAGTTGTTGCCAGAAAATCTATCAGACGTTTCAAAAGTTGCTAAGCTCGACTATGAATCTTTTTGAAGCATACATACTTTAGCATTTTTTTTTTATAAATGTCGTCTAACGTTTCCAGCCTGAACATATATATATACAATAGCATCAACATCATTGCATGCGTGGAGACACAAGTTGATGAGAAAATCGATTATGTCACGTTCACAAAATGTAAAAGATAATGAAAGCTGCAAAATAATCTAACATTGTCCTTATTGTTGGGAAATAATCAGGATTCGTGCATCGGATTGCAGCTCCCTGCAGACTTCATGTCCCATTCACAAAATGTCAGCTATCATTCCTGACAACCAATGAGCGCTAAGAATTATTGCACGATGCTTTTTCGCCCCCCAAAACACGTGACACAATCCATTAACACGTGCGTCCCACACACAAAGCAAAATAACGTGTTAATACAATGCATAGAACATTTGATGTAGGTTCTTTGTTAGCTAATGTAGATAAATGATACGGTATTTTAATTATTTCAATTAAAATGTGTTACTTCTTTGGCTGCTAAAGGGTGGATCAACGGTTCTGTTTATGATATATTCATAATGCAATCTTCTGTAACAAAATTACGAAAATACACAAGAAGGCAATGTAATGTACCTTTTTCTAGGTTTAAGCCGTGAATTTTCCCATACGTGGCTCTGTCAACTGCGCTCAAATATAATCACACACACACACACAAAAAAAACAAACAAAAAAAAACACACACACACACACACTTGTGATATTTTGTCAAACCAGGTCATCTATTGACTACCTCTTATATGATAGTCTTCAGTCAATTTGAATACAACTGTCTACCCTGGAAATAACGTGATGGATTGTTTCATTCAAGACAAAAGATTGATGCGCTCAGTTTATTAGCATCGATTTGCAGGTCTAAAATTAACATGAATGAAAATATATCAGTTTTTGAAAAGAGAGAAAAAACAACAACGAAGAAACAAATAAACTAAAAAAAGAGAACAGAAAATATAGAGAAAAATAACTTTAATTCTATGCTAATTTAATTTGCGGTGTCTGTTATTGCTTCTAGCATTCTAATGTTTCCAGCAGCATGTGGCATCAAAGAATGGAATCGATCTTTTTTTCTGGCCAAAATAAAACTCGCTCTCTCAGGAATACAAACAGAGACCTCCAGGACAATTACGTCTTTAACGATTAAAACAAATTTAAACATCCGGGTCTTCCGTGGTCAAACCAGATTGCTTAAAATGTCGTTTAATTTTGCAATTTCAGTTGAAATTAACCTTCGCATTTTCTGTATTTGTGTGCTTCTTCCTGTCTGTTTATGTTGCCGCTTTAACATGGTCTTTAGGGGTTATCTCTTATAATTATACAAAATGATGCCTATGATGTGATGCCCATGTGAAATCATGCGTAAGAAATGAACATGTATACATATATATTTATTATTTTTAAAAAAAAAAGTCCGTGTCCGTCTCGATAATTCGGCAAAACTCGCCTTTATCATGGGAAAAAAATTAAATAAAAATTGTAAACGTTTGTACAGTTGCCAAATTGTTATTGATAAAAACGACATGATACTGGTAATGATAACAAGCCACATCGCTGAGCTTATTTAATAACCGAGTTACAAACGTTTACAATGTAGTGGCCTTGAAATCTTGACAAAGAAAAGTTTTGCCTAACAGTTGGTAAAGAGTGACTTTAATTGTTTATTGAATCGTTTTTCATCTGGAAAATCTATCTGCACATTTATGTGTATGTTTCTATCATAATGATGGACATTGGCCTTATTCTGTTTACTGGAATAAAATTGTTTGTTTTTCGGCGTGAACTGTATAACATGGATTTTGACCTATTTCTTGAATCAATCTTTTCTTGGTTAATAACTAAAGAGTTCGAAAAAGCACTCGTTTCATTGGTTTGCATAAATTATTTTAGGATATTTTATCATAAAATGGGATAATCAGGGTGCATATCTTTCTGCATGATTGTCGACTGGCAAATAACAATTTAATCAACCTATTTAAACATAAAAAACATCCAGCTGAAAAATTCAAACATAAATACCACCCAGTTGAAAAAGTAAACACTTGTGAGTCTTTAGAAAACGTAGTTAACTTTGACAGTGGACTCGTCCCTCTAAGTCACAAAACTCGCAGTGTATAAGTAAGCTAACATAATCTTTATATAGCAATAGCTTCCGTGGCGCATTTGATTAAGTACTAAACTAGGGGCCCCGAAATCGATTCCCTCTGACGGAACTTTTTTTTAAGTTTCGCTTATATTACATTTTCCCCGTTCTTTTTTTTTAGTTAGCGACAAATACGTTTTCTAGCATTATTTCAAAATCACGGACCATTTAAAACTTGCCAGCATTATCATATTAAATATATTGTAACACTTTTACTTTCTAAACTTTCATATCTTTATTGTTGTTGTTTTTTAAAGATATTTTTGTTTCGTTTTTTTATTGGGTTTAACGTCCCACCGACAGTATTTCAATCATGTGAATACGACGTCTACTTGAGGCAGATATAGTGCTGCCACACTGTTGTACGACGCAGTAGACACGTAGAATGATACCAAACCCAGTTACATTATCCTGACACCGAGCCAACCAGTCCTGAAACCACCCTAATATGCTGAGAGCCAAGCAAGGAAGTTATACCAGTACCATTTTAACCAATTTGGTATGTCGCAGCTGAGGAACGAACCCACGACCTCCCGATTATCACTCGGCCACCAGGACTTGTGAAACAAAATTGTCATAAAATATAATTATGTGAGATATATCTTTATACGTTTATATAATTGATGCATGATTTAAATGTATAATTCTATATTTTCATTGCAGTTACTTTAAGCATTTTTGTTTTAGAATGTATTCTAATCTGTGTCTATACAGCGCAAAATTCTGGTTTGACCGATCGCCCTAAATTGTTACGTATTTAATGTCGTAATATATCTTAATGATTACATCTTTGATGTTATACAAATAGATATCAATTACTTTTTTGCTTACTTTTGAAGTTGTCTGAAGGAATGACAAACTAATGCATGATTACTGCATACAACGAAACCTAAACATATATCAATTTGAATTAACCAATTATGTCAGAAATACACGCAGGGATTGTCAGAGTAATTTCCCTGGAATGACTCTAATACCGGTATACAGTTAATGCATTTGGTTCCGTAAATCTTCAGCAAGATTCTGTTTATCAAAAACTCATAGCCCTGTAGAAATACGGCAGCAGTCCCTCAAATACCAACACGAACGTCGGATCTTTCCAAAAATAATAACTCTGCTTTTACTGCAATGTTCACTTAAATCCAAAAGTTTTTTGAATGCTGACTGATTTTAATGCAGCGAAGCGCAATCTGAATCTTGTAACTTTGCCGAATTACCAGGTCATAAATAGATTTTATTGAAACCTGTCGTTTAGGGAGAAAAATCCTACATTGTAATAAATTCATTAGAAAAATTAATAAATAAAGAAAGAGAACATGAAAAGCCAGAGACATTTGTTACTACTTTGCGCCACTCCGTCATTTTTCTTCGCTTTGTTTAAGTATTGAGACAAAAAAAATAAATAAATAAAAAAAACTCCCATAAAATAAGGTGAAAGTCATATCACATTTCTCTCCATCGATTTGCGCAGCCTTCTAGCGCTTTCGGCGCTTTGAACGACCCTAGCGTCAGGTCTCTCCGATACCCATGCGACCAGTGTTTAGTCTATAATACAACCACCAGTACGCGATTGTAAGCATTAAATTGCAAACAAAATACAAATTGCTTTACTGCAAATTTAGTTATATGCATTATGCATGCACATGTATATTGGTAGAAAATGTAAAAAAAAATATACCCAGAACAATTTTTGTAATTGGTCACTTACGATTTAGAATATTTCTGACAAAGCAAACGATCAAAATCATTTTGCCTAATGCCTCTTTCGAAAGCATATCATGAAGTACAATGTCTGCTAATATGTAAATATTTGGATTTATAGCAAGAGACATATAAGTGCTTGCCTAGAAATTTACAGTATCCTAAGTGATCAATTAGGAAAGTAGTTCAGTGTACATCTAAACACGACACGTGTTCTGGGAATTAGCCTATCTTGTCTAAACCAAGTAGAATGTATTTCTATTCGGAACAAAAGTGAGACCTTGTATTCCCCGGGGGTGACAAAGACCGTTAAAACATCCTATCCAGTTACCACTATCGATTCCGTCAATTCCTTCCAAATATGTTATGTCTTAGTTGACCTGACACAGCCATTAATAATACCGTTTGATTCATACAGTTTCTTTGTTGTATTTTTCGACAAGACAATGTTTGTTTACATGTACTGTACCCAATTTTGTTGTTGTGAAACAGAATTATTTAAACATCTGTCCAATATATTCTATTGACTTAAAACTGAGAGGAAACCAGTTGATTATTCTCAATTTTTGAAAGACGTGAAGCAGGAAATCTAAACAGCTGTCAATTAAATTTAGTATAAACTTATATCTTTCATGTCGAATGAGAAATAGGGTTTTACAACTTATACCAATCCCTCTCGACCAGTACTTTGCGCCGGGAAAGGTCATTAAAAATCCTTTTCCCCAACATGGTACGAACCCAGAACCTTCGGATCACCAGGACCAAGGTGATATTTACTGCTAATTTCGAAAAGGTACTAAATTTCCGTCGTCGGATGCCCCAACTGACTTATCCTATTCCACTTCATGACAACAAGGCGTTGGAAAATTGACAAGCAAAACGTCAGCCGTCGTTGATTGAAATATAGACCAATGAAAACGCGCGTTTTTAAAGAAATACTTTTTGGCGTGGAGGCTTGAAAGTAACGTTAAGTAATAAAAACATGCTTTTAAGATTCGACCTCTGTTATTGGCTTACAGTACCTGTTAAGCGACTGAACTATTAAAATGAAGTTATCTGATATAGCCATAAACGACAAAATACAGACGTAAAATCCCACGGTCGACAGATGTTATCGATAGATCGGGTATGGCTATTGACTAACGATAAAGTTAGGATTACGACGATGTAGAATTTTTTACAAATACAGCATACATGATGGATGGTCGTGTCATATAAGTACATGCTGCAATATTTAGAAATCAAACATTCCCCTCATGGTTAATGGTACAAAAAATAATCGTACCTGTCCAGTGGCCGAGTGGTTAGAGCGTCCGCCCCGGAATCGGGAGGTCGTAGGTTCGATACCCGGCATCGACATACCAAAGGTGTAAAAAATGGTCCGGTGTCAGGATAATGTGACTTGGTGTGGAAGCATGCCACATGTCTACGGCGTAATACTGCAGTGTGGCAGCACTATATCTGTCTCAAGTAGACATCGTCTCCAAATGACTGAAATACTGTCGGTGGGACGTTGAATCCAACAAACAAACAAAAAGAATCATTGAATTGCAACTAATAGTGACATGAATTGGAATAATCTGGTTTGATTTTATAATTTGTATCAAAATGTGTAAAGAAAACTTAACTTGGCAAAATACTTGTCCAACCCAGGAAAATTTGATAAGGATTTAGTATATAATGTCCACAAATTTGATTCCCAGTCAACGTAAATACAGTTGAAGTCATTCAAAATGGTAAAAATAATGACAAAAGAAGTGCGTTATTTTTATTTTTTTCAAATTTGTTTGCAACGTATATGTTTTCAAAGTACAATGGCGGATATACACCCAGTTCCAAAAGAAAGTGTGCACTTTGTAATGTTTAATATTTTTATATTTAGTGAACATATCAGTTTCAATTTTCGCACAGTATCTCTCGGGTGTTTTTTGATTTAGCTCAAAATCTCTTCATGCCACGAGGTGGATTTTGGGCTAGATAGATGACAAATACACACGAAAAATATTATAGCATGAAAAAAAACACTGATATGTTTGCTAAATATTGGGGTATTTAAAATTAAAAAGTGCACACTTTCTTTTGGAACTGAGTGTAAACTATCAAACTCGAACCGGGATTAAGCTGACAATATTCGATGTCAACTGATATATTTTCTCCATTTAATACAGCAAGGGAAGTGCATGCAGACGTTACTAATAAATATTTTGCAACCTTAAAAGTACAAAAAAAACAACAAACAAACAAACAAAAAACATCCGGATTTATCATGCTTCACTTGATGCAGTCTGATAAAAAAAGTACAGAAGCTTTGAACCGTCATTAGCCCGTTGGGACTGATAAGAATTGATTTTGCCCGGAAGGGAGGTTAACATGCGTGTTAAATCAAATTTATATAACCTAGTTGTTGCAGGCCTGTCATTTGTTGATATGTTTGCGCTTGGGTAAGAATCAAGACAGACAGCCGGAAGGGTTACTGGAAACTTTCACGGAACATCTATTATCTGCCCATTAATTAGTTTCCCTCAATATTTGCCTGTTACAGTACCTTACGGGGCTTTTAAGGACGGATCGAGTCTAAACACTCTGCCGCAAAATATACACAATTGATACCATTTTGCATTTCCGCGAACTTGAAGTAACTTAAAGTGAAACAAGAATTTTTTTTTATTATTTTTAAAAAATATACATCGTTGATGGGACTTTAATTAATGTATAATGTAGAACGGTTATTTGTTGTCATCTGAATATGAATTCTCATTTGTGAGGCGTTTCATATAGGGAGTCAAAAAAAGCATAGATGAAGCATCCGCTGCATTGCAATCGACGGAGTTAACCCTTTCCCTCATAGAGAAAACCATGAAAAGACCTATGCGAACAACATAAAACAAGATCAGCCTGCGAGTAACTCGCAGGCTGATCAGGTTTTATGCTGTTCGTTGCTCCTCATTGGTCTGGAAATGAGGATTTTGTAATTAAATTTAGTAAGGTTTAACTGTGCTTTTCTGCAGATCAGGCTTTATGTGGTACCTATTGAGTGCGTCAAAATGAGTCTATATGAGGGAAAGGGTTAACATTATTGTAGCGAAGCGAACTAAAATCGTTTGTCAGCCATACGGGGGCAGTGAAACAGACGCTGATAATTTCTTTCGATTGTACAGATATTTATAAGATTCGGCCGGAAACAGGTCTGTGTGCATAAAAGTCTTTTGAAAAAAAAAAAAATAAATAAATAAAGAAATGGATATTTATGAGCAAAAAAACCCCCAAAAAACTGTAATCTGTACTTCAGTTAGGATTTTTATTAAAAACTTCGTGAATTGGAAGCATATTTTTCAGATAACTGACATTTGTTTAACCTTTTTTCCCTAAGTTTAGACATTTTCTACCGATGTAAAGCGTTCAAATATTCATTCGGTCTTTTATTACGTCATCATAAGTTAAACGGCAGGTTAGATAGCTACGCCGAAAAAAAGTCGTAAGTCAAAATCAATTGTCATAGAAGACAAACTGTGTTACTTTTTTGAAAGAATATGTTAGAAATGTTTAGGGCATTTACTAATTCTTTTCCAAAATATCGTATCTAGGCATATCAAAATGAACGAAAAATTTGGTTTCGGTGAAGTACTGAGAACTACCGAGAACTACCTATGGATGACGAACCACAAAATCTAACTAGGCGTATTAATCAATTGCGATCAAATATATAAATGATTAATACCCTACGCTAAATTTGTTTTCTGTCCGGAACAAATCGAGGGCTCAGCGCAGAACAGTCGTAACTTGTTCTTTAATACATATAAGTTACGACCGTTTTGCGCTGAGCCCTCGAAAAATTTACACTTATTTACTGCATTTTTTATGAATAATACATGGTTCATTATGGCATTCTTCTTTTTTTTTCAATACACATATGGCATGCTTTTAGCTTCAAAGGGAACGACTGCGGTGATATAAAAGTTTTGTAGCCACGGTCAAGTGGTCCCAAGGGAACCATTGGGCTAGAAATCCGCGATGCCCTACCTTCATCTTATATGATAGAACTATCGATTGCTTAAAGAACAAATGAATTATAAACGCAACACGGGCCATTTGTATACAGCATATATAATTTACTCAATACAGCTAAAATGAAATATTGCAAGAATATAATCACATTATAATTTTGTTGGTGGTCCATTTGCAATCAAAGTGTCATTTTCTAAAAATAATTTTGATACAGGCGTCAAAAATTCACTTATCAAGCAAATTGAATCAGAGGCATATTTCGTTATGGTTGCTCTTGGGGAAACATTATGTGAAGCGTTTGAAACATGATACACGCTGAAATTGGTAAAAGTCCTTTGATGTTTATGTATTTTACGTTCAATACAATTATTGGACAAGCACTGTTTATCAGAGGTTTGTGTTTCCTGCTTAAACTACATGTGTTTTTTCTGTAATATGTGCCATATTCGACATTGTGTCTCTCTTTGAATGGGCTGAAAAACTCATTGAACATGTTTGTTATGCCACTTTTGCCTATTGCCTTGGGCAGCACTTAAAACCCCAAATGACTGAAATACGCTATGTGTGGGGCAGTAGACGCCCAATCTAAAAACAGCAAAACAACACCCACACTCTCAAACACGATATATAAAGTGGTATATGATTTGAGTGACCTCTTACCAGGAAGATCCCAGTAGGTATCAAGCAAACATTAACAAACTAAAGAGTCCCAGATGTGTCTGAAGCGTTGCGTGTTTTTCTTCAATTTGATTTCTCTTTCCTTTTAGGTGCATAAGGGCAGACACCCTCCAAGCTTTGCTGGAACCAATTTGCTTAATATCTAAGCGGAACCGTTCCGATTAGCAATTCCTGATATGGCATGAAAGCCACCGTCTCTATATACAAACGATATCTTATTCAATTTACGTCCATTCTATTTGATTTACGAGTCCGTCCCATGGCTAACTTGGTCTGATAGATCCAGGCCGCATAAAACATATATTTATATGTAGAAAATAACAGGGATGATTTCGATTATTTATCGTTTTGTGTCCATTCCATACATCCGATTTTATATGAATTCAAATGGAAAGCCTGGGGTCTGTAACCGAAACGTTCTAGGCGCTGATATGATTTCATTTAGCCACACACCACATCGGGTTCGAGCTCCAGGCATTGTCTTTTAGCTGGCGAGTGGTAGGTCGATGGATCTTATAATGGGGTTCAGTGCATGCGGGATCGTCATCTGCCTAATACTGGCTGAACATCATTATACACGTATTCCCAAAACACTGTCACAGTATCGGTTAGAGCTGTTATCGAAAGAAACGATATCGATGTATCGTTGATATTTATTTTGTCGATCGATTATCGATACAGATTTGGAATAAAATCTATATTTTGATTAGTTAATGAAATGCCTTTAAATTACAAAAAGCGGGAAAAAGACATGTCTAAAACTACGGTGCTATTACGTAATGACTTCTCTAGGTATGGAGTATTTATAAAGGGATCCTTTCGGATGAAGACTGGAAATTAATCATTTAATCCATCTACATGGAGAACATCTGGGGAAAACGCGTGCAGCAACGAAAGTGTATAATTAGCTGTCGGTAAAATCCAACAAAACAACCAAAATCAAAAAAATGTCTAATCCAAAAAAAAAAAAAACAGTCTCACTAATCGACTCATGCACAGTTCCTTTAAGAGAAGCAGCAATATCTGAAATCTCAGTTATTTAAGAAAACTTCATGTCAAGAACGCAATGAAATTCTAGGAAATCGAAGATCAAGGAATTAAAAGTACGGTGTTGATCATGTAATAGCAAAAGGTGCCAGCTTCGAAACATTTGATATTTGGACAGCATCTTTGGAAAATGGCCTGAAATGAGGCATAACTTTCACGATAAGATAGATGTATCAAACCCGGAGAAACATCAACAAGAATGTGAATTTAATGATTACTATTAATTATCCAAAGTAGCCACTCATCTGGAGAGGTTTCGACGTTAGCATGAAACAAGATTGGGGTTTAGTGCTCTTGTACTTATCATATTGACTCTGCACCCCATGAAATATTGATTCGTGACTCTAAAGTGGAACAAGACAGAAACACCACACTGACATGGGTCCCTAATCTGATTGAGAGGATTGTTGAAGTATCACCATGGAAGCCGTAGCGTGGGTCGTTTGGTCACTTGTCTATGTCCTACAATATGGAACTCGTATCTAACGTAAAAAATGACCGTTAACGTGGTGTTAGAGGAACAAAATAGATCCGCCGTTAAAATGTAAATATATTTTGAGAGGAAGAAAGACTCCGGGTAACTGAAACCAAATTTTTGACGAATTCAAATTTATTGAAGTATTTCGATATTTGCGGGAATTATGCAAAAAATATCTGGCCAGAGAAAAAAAAGCATATCATGGACCTATAATTTGGCAAAAGAACGAAGAGATTAATGTGTACACATACCACCATAGTCAAAACAATCAAATACATAGAACATATACATAAGTTTGATTTAAGCATGAACATTTGAACTACACACATATATTTATATGTGTGTGTGTGTGTGTGTGTTTGTGACGATGCGTCGTCACAGGTATAAATACAATCTCTGACAACTGCGTCAGGGAGTCGACTCTTTGGCTCAGTTGTTAGAGCATTGGGCATTGGACTTGCATGCCGGCGGACCAGGTTTGATCCTGGGTCGGGTCGAGTTTGTTACATTGGTGGCAGCGGTGGGATAATGTCAACTGCCAGACCTGAGTTGCCTTACCCACATGTTTCCCAGTCCAAGTCTCGGGTCGAGACTTTCCAGAGGGGAAAGTTATGTGACGATGCGTCGTCACAGGTATAAATACAATCTATGACAACTGCGTCAGGGAGTCGACTCTTTGGCTCCGTGGTTAGAGTATTTGACTTGCACGCCGGCGGACTGGGTTCGACCTTGTGTCAGGTCGAATTTGTTACATATGCAAACATGGCATGTACATTATACAACAAAACAATACACGGCCTATTACAGTATCTTGGGGACTAAATGTTAACTTCTACTGATTATGATTTTGAATATAACCATTGGTATGTGTAAGTATAATAAAAAAATATATATTTTTTTAGAATCGATTTCTTATCTGAGATAAGTAGTGTTATATTTTTCATCATACACATTTCAAACGACAAAACGGACAGAAGATTACACTAAATATTACATACCAACTGATAAAATACGTTAACTTTGTTCATCTCATCAAAGACAACACAGTTCTAGCTAATAACTGACAGCGCTATATGACTGAAATGCTGTCGGAGCGACGGTAAACTCAAATAGTCAAGTCAAGTCAATAACTGACAGACCTAAAGTGATATTACAACTGACCAATACCGTAAACTTGGAGACAACCAAACCATGTAGATAAATAAAATAAAAAGGCAAAATTGTGTGTACAATGAAATTAATGTACGAGACAATTCCGGAACCACGTGGTTTCAAATTGCAGCACATGTCAATGACTGCATAGAACGATTGCAATACGAGATGCGTATACGCCATACTAAGACGAGAAAATTATGGAAACGGCTGCTATTAACGGCGTTTACAGCGAGTTTTTTTCCACAGTTGGCAATTAATGTATTGGGAGACCGTCAAATTGCAGCTGATAAATACGCATGTGTGTGCAAAGTCCTGATCATTTGGAAGACACATCCTGGAGATTTGAGTCCCATGTCCGGTAGGATTAAGAGGTAATCTATACCGGGTATTGAATCTAATTTGTCACAGCTAGTTTAGTCTGGTATGGATTCAGGCCTTCAGTATCGAATTGTGATCACCTAAAAGACAGTTGCTAGCAATCTTCATGAATAATATGCCATTATCATATACTGCTCTAATCAAGAAAATTTAGAGAGAGAAGAGAAACGTATAAGTTGTGAGAACGTGTTTTCATCCGCGTAAAATATTAAAGAGATAGTTAACATGCATTTCTTCTATATTATTTAACCCCCCACCCCCAGTTAAACAATATTATACATACCTCGTAAATCGCATTTATGTTGTTGATATAAAGCTTACAATAACTCTATTAAATCTGATGCCCCACCTTCTCTCTCTCTCTCTCTCTCTCTCACTCTCTTTCTCGTTATCTCGTCTGTCTTTGAAAGAAAAAGTCGCGGTATTGTCATCAATTTTATGTCGTCGTCGTCGTCATTGTCATCGTTTTGAAAAACTTTTACCTTGCTATGGTCATAACTTCTAAAATATGAAACCATCTGTCGTCAAAATTCATATACTTGTTCGCTATCACAAGGGCTATATTCTCATCATAATCTATTATTTTAGGACCATTGTTATCTAATTACCACCTTCCTTTTTAAAACAAAAAAACAAAAACAAAAAAAAACAAAAAAACAGATGAGCGTTGGCATCCGCATGCGGTACTCTTGTTCTTTACATTAGATTCTTAATGACTGATTAAATATAAGACACACTGCTTTCTTTCCACAAATTACAAACCACGATCACCCCGCGCATAACGCTGCTGGTGACATTTTGACAGATAAATTGGTTGCCCTGCTTTAGAAGATACATGACTACCAAATGGGTTCGCCTCCAATATTCCCACATTGTGTCGAAATAAAACTATTATGGTATCAGAGAGGTCCTCCTTCTGATATTAAATCACTTCCGCTTGTACAAATGGTGCTTCCGCTGTCAAGTTTTGAAGCATCTCAATTTAAGTTTTTCTTCATCTTCAAACATTGAAGGTCTTCTTTCTTGACACAGAGACTACACATGTTGCAAAATTGCTTGTTTTACCATATCCCTGAAGGTGGTCTTTAATTTCTTCAATATTTCATTATTCTTGGTAATAATCTTTTATTGAGGAATACCTCAATTTAAGATGTTTCGTGGATTTATCATGCTTTACTTAATGCATTTAGAAAGCACGTACATTTATCAAAATACAAACAAAACATCACTTAACTGTTTTTTTGGTCTTCCACTATTCCTAAAAATTAGACATTTTTATTCATTGCCATATATGCTTCCTGATACACTCAAGGTCTTAAAAGGCGCCTCACTTTGAAAAAAATTCAATATTTTATTTAGTGTTCTTCAAACTGTTTTAGATTATTAAAAAAATGTAATATAGCATATTTTAAAAATAAACCGGTGCATGCTTTATGAATGTCGTTCCAAGTAATAAAACGTAAGAATGTAAAATATACATTAACGTAATGTTAAAATTCACCAAACGAACACTCTTAAAATGCAAATAATCACGGCAACATGGCTTGCATATCAATAAGCGTACTACTCTGGAACCACTTTCCAAAAACTATTTCGAATTTCCGAATATGGCTACCATAAAAGAGCGGTTCAGTGATAATGACCCATGTGTGCTGTCGATTCAATTTTTAGGGGAAATATGAATTTCAGACTCCGTCGGATCACGTTAATATAGGCACTGAATGGATGATATCTTGGCCATTTTACAAGTCAGTTATATTAGATTTTTTTTTCATTTTTTCACTCGGAACAGATCATATTTGGTATTGCATTGAAGGACATGTAATCTGATAACTGATCTATTCAGCTTTCATATCTTTTTATCAGTAATGAGCTATATCTTTGTGAGGATCTAACAGTTAATTCTCCATTGTTTTGAGGAGAACGCTCTAATAACAATAATATTAATTGTAACAATTCATTCATTCATTGAGATAAACAGGTCCCCCGATATTTCCAGTCAACCTAGATATTTCTACCTTTGTGTTTAACATGTTTATCGATTGAGTCTTTGCAACTGGTGGAATCACAAAGAAATATATTTACTTTTTTTTTCGAGAAAGGGGCCTTTTTGGGGGAATTTCAGAACTTTTTTCTCGATATCGTATTATAGATGAAATTATTTGTATGTAGCATACACACACTGTTCGAGTCATTACGGCAAAATAAGTTGTTTGTCTCCACCAACATCTTAAGGAAAAAAAATAGGGTCGGCAGGTTTGCAAAACTCTTTTTATGTTGAACTCCTTATTTTTCTGAGGATGTAATAAAAACAGCGTTATGCAATGGTGATAACCCGAATACTGGGCAAAAAGTATAGGGTCTGTACAAAAGAAAAAGGGGTTATTGGAAACAATTACCTGTTTTTATTACGCCTGAAGAAAAGAGCTTAGTTTGTAAATTCTGATTATAAAACAATTGGAAAATCTGTTTTCGTGAAGTATACAGAACTATATTGATATGTAGTAATAAGTAGTAAGTTTTGATTTGTATGTCTTTGTTTATTTATTTATTTTTGTTAAGAAAGAGTAAAAAGTCTTCTTTACGGAAATGAAATCTAATGCACATATTCTCGTTAAAAATAAAAACATATTTGATTATATGATTTATAAAATTAATTCAATCTGTTATAGTGTTGACTATAGGTCTATAAAGTAAGACTTATATGAACCCAATGCATTTATACTCTTCTAAAGGAGGTATGTACGATTACTTTAAAAACTTCGATTTTTCTCGTTATTTTATTTATGAAGCAGGCGGTATTTTCAGTGTTAATTTTACAGCAGGGCATTAAACATATATCAATGTATTGCTTTGAAAAATACAAACTAATATATTTGATTTTTTTTTCTCGAAAGTCCTTGTGTATAAAAGATTGTTATTCTCAGAAGTTACCTTAAATACCTCTGGCTTTTTCTGAATTAAAATATTTCAATAAAAAACAGACTAGAGTTCTAATGAGAATACATGTACATTCCTACCTCGAGATCGCCGATAGCTGTGCCTTTCTTTTTGCCTTTCCTTGGCGACTGTCTGACCGACACGGACGTTGAAGCATTCATCCTGATTTTATTCCAGGGAATACGTTTTACAATCAACAGTTATTTCCTTAAATTGTCATTTTTTCAAATACTCAACAAAATCAAAGCACTTCGATTATAATACGCTTAAATAATCCAAGCTGATCCACTGAACGTAAACTTCAGTTTAAATATGTAACATTTAAAAAAAATATGTAAATTAATGACAGATGATATTATCATTTTCCAATATATGAAACACTGTGGAAAAAAAATCCGATGGCTGTAAGAACAACATTCAGTTAAATAGCACAAATTTAAGTTTCCTTTATAAGTACACTCACAAACACACATTTGTATATAATCAAAAACAAGTATTTTATCATTAAATATAAATTTTTATTAAACACACAGTTGAAATTCTGCTCGCACATTGAATTTATTTATATATTTCAATCGCTTTTAGCCATGACGAAAAATCAAAATAGAAAAACGTGATTTCAGTAATGCGTGGCTTACATAAAAAAAAACATTAAAAGTTCACCAACAGTCAGCTGGTATCTACACCAAACTATATATTCCGATACCACGCTAACCCCGCAATCTGGATACAAGTAACAGTAGCATCGTGAAGTGTTCCAAAGCTTCTACAAAAAGTCAAGCAGGCTCCCAGAATGACTGCTGGTAATATGGTAGTTGATCGATACTGACGTCCTGTCCACGAGTCGAGATCCATGACTTTGCAGTATTTACCGATAGGAAACTATCGTAATGAATTAATGAGCTACCCCGGTGTCCATACATTTAAACAAATATGTTATATGACATGAGATGAAATCAAAGAGACATGCACATCTTTCGATCAATGCCATGAAAATATTGATTCAGTAAATAGCTTTGAGTAATATGAGATGATGACGATAATGTTTGATCATTGTTCGAATCGTTAATGTGTTTGTTTATTGGGTTCAACAACAGTA
Source organism: Solen grandis (assembly GCA_021229015.1). Classification (NCBI taxonomy): domain Eukaryota; kingdom Metazoa; phylum Mollusca; class Bivalvia; order Adapedonta; family Solenidae; genus Solen; species Solen grandis. Next base: position 54,136,451 of record CM037786.1, on the reverse strand, counting down.
TTTTGACAGTCTTTTGGAGATTTTGTCTACTTGACAGATAGAGCGTTGCCATACTACAGTATCACGCCATAGACAAGTGGCATGATTCCACACTCAATCTTGACACGTGCTAACCAATCCTGGAACTACCCTTATATTGTTGACCTATACCAGTGCCATTGTTTACGACTTTTTCATACATTTCTTAAATTATGCTGTTTCAAGTTTCTAAATATACCCCGATATATTTATACGAAGTCACTCCATCTGATATGATTAATCAATCATGACTTCCAATTTTAACCTTGAAGTTGCTTGAAGATTATTATGTTAAATTCGATATTCGTTTCATGTGCCTGTTAGTACATTGATTTACAAATAAATATGGGGAAAATAAGAAAGGTATATATTTTAGAATAGGGTTTTATACAGTGTACTGTTTATAAATCCAATGCATTTGCACATAATTTCATGCTACCAAACAAATCAAAATGCACTTCGAAACTTTCCCTAGAGCAAGAGGATACCTGCCTTTAACTTTCCACTCCGTTTCTCTTTAATTCTCTCCTCTCGCTTGAGCTCAGAAGTCGTCGGCCTTTCCTTATAAACAAAACCGGATGTGAAATTCAAATGCCCAATTTCCCAACATCCACATCCTTCAATGCATTTTTTTCCAACGACGATTTCAACCAAATCATCCCATCGCTTTGACGTTCTGGACACTTCCTCAACACCACAAACGGTATCGTCATCACTGTTAAAATGTCTCTCCCGCGGCTCCTTGTTTGAGTTTAGGCACCAAATAAGGGAAATTCTGGGGAGGAGGCAAGATATCGAGGCCTGACTCAGTTCTTGCAACTCCTGCAATGTGTAAGGTGTAGGTGGGTGCATTGCCCTTGAGCTAAAGGATACCTGCTCTGAGTTTTAACTCCGTTTCTCTTTATTTTGTTTTTTTTTTTCGCTTGAAGTCCGCATCACAATTTTCAATACCAGTATATGGAGGACAGTCATCACTAAGGGTATCTGTCATGTCTTCATGAATACCATTGGTTAATACTTTGGGAAATGAAAAAGGGCCAGATCAAAAACTTTCTGATGTACAGTCGTAAATGTTCAATAGTCGATGACACTATATTGCAACGTAACATCACACCAAAAAATTCTGCTTAAACTTCATTTGAGATTTAAAAATCAAAATCCAATACCGTCACTTTTCTTTACCATTCCTGTTTACTAATCGGATACTGATAATACTGTCGCAACGCACTGAATACAAATAGCTCATCTAATGAAATATGTATTTACAATTTAAATTTATTAGGTTGCATTTCACCTGTTAGAGTTTAAGGTAACAATTTCCACTGTGCTTTTCTATGCTTGCAGACTTTGTCATTTCCTGTTCTACAGGGGGAAAATATCAATATAACAATAAAACTCTAACTATTTCTGTATTACATCCTATCTCAGAGTATTCTATTGTAGAAAAATGTGTGACGTTTTATAAATACGAAATGCAGGTTTTAGCGTCATAATTTTATTTTTTCTTTAATCGGTGCAAATCTTTTATTTCCTATACAAACATCAGCATTAGCTAACATCCCCCATTTCCCGAATATATTTATAAGTTGAAGTTTCATCGGGTTTTCTTTTACAATGTATGTACATGATGTTCGGAGATGGTTGTTAAAGAATGATATATGTACTTGATGTTTCAAGGTGGTTGTTTAATGATATATGTGCAATCTGTTCCAAGATGGTTTCTTCAAAATATAATTTGTACTTGATGTTCCAAGATGGTTGTTTAAGAATATATGTACTTGATGTTCCAAGATGGTTGTTTAAGAATATATGTACTTGATGTTCCAAGATGGTTGTTTAAGAATATATGTACTTGATGTTCCAAGATGGTTGTTTAAAAATATATGTACTTGATGTTCCAAGATGGTTGTTTAAGAATATATGTACTAGATGTTCCAAGATGGTTGTTTAAGAATATATGTACTTGATGTTCCAAGATAGTTGTTTAAGAATATATGTACTTGATGTTCCAAGATGGTTGTTTGAGAATATATGTACTTGATGTTCCAAGATTGTTGTTTAAGAATATATGTAGTAGATGTTCCAAGATGGTTGTTTAAGAATATATGTACTTGATGTTCCAAGATGGTTGTTTAAGAATATATGTACTTGATGTTCAAAGATGGTTGTTTAAGAATATTTGTACTAGATGTTCCAATATGATTGTTTAAGAATATATGTACTTGATGTTCCAAGATGGTTGTTTAAGAATATATGTACTAGATGCTCCAAGATGGTTGTTTAAGAATATATGTACTAGATGTTCCAAGATGGTTGTTTAAGAATATATGTTGTAGATGTTCCAAGATGGTTGTTTTAGAATATATGTTCTAGATGTTCCAAGATGGTTGTTTAAGAATATATGTACTAGATGTTCCAAAATGGTTACTTACAAATATATGTACTAGATGTTCCAAAATGGTTACTTACAAATATATGGACTAGATGTTCCAAAATGGTTACTTACAAATATATGGACTAGATGTTCCAAAATGGTTGTTTAAGAATATATGTACTAAATGTATCAAGATGGTTGTTTAAGAATATATGTACTAGATGTTCCAAAATAGTTACTTACAAATATATGTACTAGATGTTCCAAAATGGTTGTTTAAGAATATACGTGCTAGATGTTCCAAGATGGTTGTTTAAGAATATATGTACTAGATGTTCCAAAATGGTTACTTACAAATATATGTACTAGATGTTCCAAGATGGTTTTCCTTTATTTTAAATTTATGTAAAAATGTTTCTAGAAAGTTAATTATTAATATATGTACTTGTTCCAAAATGGTTTTTAAGAATATATGTACTTTCTATTCTGAGATGGTTATCTGTATTCTTACATTATGGTCCGAGGGTCAAATTTAAGCTAAAGTCCCTGTAATGGTTCCGCTACGTCTTGGACCACTTAACCTCTACCAAGATAACCAAGGTACCCTATGAAATTTAAGGAAACCATGGATATCTCCGTGAAAGGCCATGAAGTCCGAAATGTAGCGGGACCATTACAGTGACTTTACCTTAATGATAATGAAGAAAACAAACTACAAACTTCAAGAATACATATGCTGGTGTTGATACTAGTCTCCATAAAATGTCAGAATAGGTAAAAGTCCTCGTTAAGAGTCCCAGCCCCACCTTTTGTATTGCTTGTGTGTTAAATGTGTTCGCACACAATGGAATATGTGTGGTGGCAACACGGACCAGTTGGTTTGGCGGAGCTTGGTTTCCATTTATATAGAAATATCTCGCAGAAAAAACGTCGGCACGTGATATTTAGAAGACCGCATCATTACTCTAAAACAGCTGGAGTGTCACCGATCTAGCTGAGACGAGTGTATGGAAAGTTTTCATAGGGCAAGTTTACCATAAAACATTGAAATTGTGTCTATTTTCACGAAGGATATAAGTTCATGCCTTCAATGTAGTCTTATAGGTGTTAAAGTATTACGTAATATGAACAGTTTCTCATGCATTATTAAGATTATGAGCAGGGAGACCTTGTATTAGTTCGCGATAAGGTACCCGATAGGTTCCCAAAAGCGGTACGCTGAATCTCCTTTACAAATTACAAATGATATATTGAAAATAAACATCAATTCGAATTTTCCAGCTTTATGCCAATGCCGAATAAATTTCCTTGCTGGTATCTATCTATGCAAACCATTGGCAGTGTCGACGAAAAAGATCTACAAGATATTGAGTTAGAAGCTCGCAATTAGTCTTTTCAAACCTTTCAGACCTAAAAATGCAATAAAATGCGATGATCCAGCGAATAAAAGCTTCGTGTAATCGCGAGACTCGAGAAATTGAGAGGAAATATGTATATTTAAACCCAAATTTATGACTTGATAATTATTAATTTTCTGAACTTTAAATGGTAGACATACCATAAATATATAAGATGGTTTCTATATGAAAAAATGGATTTTAAAAATGGAGTATAATCTGAGCTTCAATAGTGCACGATCAAACGGGTAACGGGGAGATTCTAATCAGACAGCTCCTTTAGGGGTGGTCGGATCTGGGTCTGATCTGTTTGCCAGTGCGTCAAAGTGAGTTTGTATTAAGGGTAAATTGTCACAGAGTGCCATGGAATAGGATACATCACGGATTAGTCATGATGTTCGGTATCATATCGCTCCTTGGAATACCGCTCTTTGGATAACGCTCCTCGGAATACAGCTCCTTGGATGTCGCTCTTCGGTATAACTCTTCTCAAATTACGCCCCTCGGATAACGCTCCAAAGAATACCGCTCCTCGTATAACACTTATCGGAATACCGCTCCTCGGATAACACTTATCGGAATACCGCTCCTCGGATAACGCTCCAAAGAATACCGCTCCTCGGATAACGCTCCAAAGAATACCGCTCCTCGGATAACACTTATCGGAATACCGCTCCTCGGATAACGCTCCAAAGAATACCGCCCCTCGGATAACGCTCCAAAGAATACCGCCCCTCGGATAACGCTCCAAAGAATACCGCTCCTCGGATAATGCTCCGAAGAATACCGCTCCTCGGATAACGCTCCAAAGAATACCGCTCCTCGGATAACGCTCCGAAGAATACCGCTCCTCGGATAACGCTCCAAAGAATAACACCTCTCGGATAACACTCCAAAGAAAACCGCCCCTCCGAGAACGCTCCAAAGAATACCGCTCCTCGGATAACACTCCAAAGAATACCGCCCCTCCGAGAACGCTCCAAAGAATACCGCTCCTCGGATAACGCTCCAAAGAATCCCGCTCCTCGGATAACACTTATCGGAATACCGCTCCTTGGATAACACTTATCGGAATCCCGCTCCTCGGATAACGTAACGCTCCAAAGAATACCGCTCCTCGGATAACGCTCCAATGAATCCCGCTCCTCGGATAACACTCCAAAGAATACCGCCCCTCCGAGAACACTCCAAAGAATACCGCCCCTCGGATAACACTCCAAAGAATCCCGCTCCTCGGATAACACTCCAAAGAATTCCGCCCCTCGGATAACGCTACAAAGAATACCGCTCCTCGGATAACACTCCAAAGAATTCCGCCCCTCGGATAACGCTACAAAGAATACCGCTCCTCGGATAACACTCCAAAGAATTCCGCCCCTCGGATAACGCTACAAAGAATCCCGCTCCTCGGATAACACTCCAAAGAATTCCGCCCCTCGGATAACACTCCAAAGAATTCCGCCCCTCGCATAACACTCCAAAGAATTCCGCCCCTCGGATAACGCTACAAAGAATACCGCTGCTCCAAAGAATACCGCTCCTCGGATAACGCTCCAAAGAATACCGTTCCTCGGATAACGCTCCAAAGAATACCGCTCCTCGGATAACGCTCCAAAGAATACCGCCCTCGGATAACGCTCCAAAGAATACCGCTCCTCGGATAACGCTCCAAAAAAACCGCTCCTCGGATAACGCTCTAAAGAATACCGCTCCTAGGATAACCGTTCAATACGTTTTTAGACAACTAATTTACGAATGGCACAAGGAAGTATTAGTAGGAAGCTGGTATCCTGTGCACACTGGGCACAGACAAAATTGCCTCGATTACCGGTGAGTCTTTATCTTTTAATGTCTATAAATCATGCAAGACGGAGCGATACAAAAAAAACTATAATGAGAAGAAAGGCAAAACCAATGGTCTATAATTTGGAAAGCAAAATGAAAGGGAGGTGTGGGGGTGGCTAAAAATCCTTCATTAATTCCATGCCGCTGACTGACAGCTCTTGATGCGCATCCTGCAGGTTGAATGTACATCCTGCATTCGCATTCTCAAGGATTACCCATATCCAAAACTGCAAGCATTGTTATATGCAAATTAATCTCGTCGGCAATGGAGTGGGGGAATACCTGGCCTCAGTCGAACATTGAACCTTGGACCACCGGGTTTGCAGACCAACAGGCCTTGTCCTAGAATTGTGTGTATCTCGCGAGCTCTGAACTCTGAACATCTCATTATATACTTGACGTCGCCAAATGTGAGTAGATATAATTAAAGATGAACGCCGTCTAGGAAAGTTTCATAGTATATCATCCTTGGTTATAATGATGGTTATACAATTCTTGTGGTCTCTTAGTACTTTACTGAGTACATTTGTTTAATGTAGATCTATCACTGAGCACAGGACGCAACAAGATTTTCTTTTATATTATTGATCATTATGAATAAAATGTTGATGCTCGGTTATTTTAAAATAACATCGATGCTATTATTAAAAGTTGAGTTAAATAATAATTACTGACGTCAAATCGAGACAAAAGCGACCCACATCACAACTGAGGCTATTAACTTAAGGTTCTCCACTATCTTTAAATTATAAGCAAGATCCTCCAAATGCTTTGAAAGATTTTAGTGCAGATGCAAGCATCCATTGATTTGGAGTTATAAGCTATTTTGGTGTAAGTCTGTTGAGGCTTGCATTTACTATAAAATGCTCATGATCACTTTATGAGCCATCAAAATACAAGGTAGTAATGGAAGGATTACCTTAAAAGACACGTGTCATTGGAAAAAGAGCTGGATGGGGAAAACAGACAAGAAAACAACATAAAGTAATTAAGCGTTAATCTTTGTAAGATTGTAAGATATTATTTGATTTCAGTCATTCGATTATTTAAAGGTAATGCGAAGAAAACATTCTTTAAAAATAGAGAACAGCATTCCTATATATCTTCTAGTAGAGGTAAGAAAGCAAGCGTTATTTCATTTTTCTTTTTTTTTTTTCCACATGCACTTCTTCACTTCTTCAGCAGACTGACTGATCTTTCGCATACCCGGGACAGAACCCTCTCACGCCCTATAGAGGTGTTGGGTTTAATCCCCAGTAAGACAAGGTGATCAGTCTGCTGAAGATGTCCATAGTACATGGATGAAAGCTCCAGGTTATAGCTTTCTATTTTATGTGTGAAATTGAAAATAGTTTAAAAAAAAACGAAACTTAAAATAATGACTGAAACACATAGTATATAAGTCTACCCGTGTTCATTGTAAGCCAATTACTAGTACGCTCAAGGTTTTAGATAATCTAAAAAAGTTTTAAGGAAAAGAAAAAGAACACAAGAGGGCCATAGTGGTCTTAGATCGCTCACCTGAGCGAGTATAGGGTTACCCAAGGAACATCTGCACTAAACCAATTTGAAATCTGGCCAGTAGTTTTGAAGGAGATGATTTTTAAAGTTTTCTTTTTTTTTCTTCCGTTGCCATGGCAACCAGAGTTCTACATGGATCAAGTTTATTTTAGAATCTATTGTGAAGGTTCTCCCACGGATCATCCTGCCAAGTTTGAACAAGTTCTATCCAGCGGTTATGAGATGTCGTTTAAAGTTTTCTCAATATACATATAAGGCAACTTAGCCCCGCCCCTGGCGGCCATGTATTTTTAGGGGTCGGAATAATTTTAGCAAACTTGGTAGAGGGTTACCCAAGGAACATCTGTACTTAAACATTTTGAAATCTGGTTAGCAGTTTTAAAGGAGATGATTTTTTAAGTTTCTTTTTTTCTTTTGTTTTTCTTTCAGTTGCCATGGCAACCAGAGTAGATAAGGTTTATTTCAGCAACTTTTGTGAAGGTTCTCCCAAGGATCATCCCTGCAAAGTTTAATCAAAGTCTTTCCAGCGAGGATAGAATTCAAATTCTGAATTGACTATTTGCGTTTACCGTCGCTTCGACAGTATTTCAGTCATATAGCAACGTCCAGCTTATTAAAGGTGGAGGAAGACCCCGAATGCACGGAGGCATCCGGGTAGAACCAACGACCTTCCGCAAGCCAGCTGGAAGGCTTCCTCACATTAAAATCCGAATGACCCTGCCGGGTTTCAAACCCACGCGGTGGGGCTGGGTGAGTTCTAAAGTCAGCGACTTTACCCTCTCGGCCACGGAGGCCCCCGAATTCAAATTCTATCAGAGAAGAAATTGTTGATGACGGACGATGCACGACGACGGACGCAGAGTGGTCACAAAAGCTCATCTTGAGCACATTGGGCTCAGTTTAGCTAAAATGTTAAGTCAGTATAAACAATGCGTAGTTTCACAAGATTTTAGCATTACCAGTATAGGTGGCAATAGATTTTGTCTCCCACGACTTCATAAATCATCGTTGTCATAAAACGGGAAGTTCTCCGTCAAAAATGATGCAGATAAGTACTGCAGTACAATAGATGATGCTACGTTATTGAACCGTTCAGACTAAAATGGAAAAAGGAGAGGGATAGACAGTGAGGGATATTTCATTACCAAGGGAATATCACAGAAACACAGATGTAAAACGCCATGAACTACAGTGCTGTGAAGAAAACAATTCGCTTCAAGTTCATCAGTAATACAATACATCCCTTTGAATAGTTCTTATAAAGTTGACGTTCAAACTGAACGAGCATCTGTTACTTCGTTTCTGTTTTCTTTCAATGGATTCTATTTTAATCGAACGTGATCTTCAATAACACACTGGGAATATACAAGCTTGATAAAATATGACACATTTGGTGCAAGGCTCTTATTATATATTAGACAAATACATTTGGAAAGACAATTCGTTTGTCTGAAGAGACCCACGGACATTTAAATTTTGAATACATAGAAACAAGAAGCTTTACAAGGCAGACTAGCCCTATATTTATGTTACAAAATATTAATTCATAGCATAGTGACCGGGTTAGTGATATTTTTTTTTATTTTTTTTTTATTTTTATTTTTTTTTTTTTACGTTCAAAATATGATAAATGTTATTCATACTCTTTCTTCTTATGCAAAATCTGAATTACTTTCTGAATAATAGATTATTTTAAAAATATACGCAGAGAAAAGTTTAATAGCATGTTTTTTTCTTTAAGCATAGATATTAAAACCTCAGCACGAAAATATATATTCAAAATACATTCGATTATCAATTATTTTCATCTTCAGAACTATTGATACATACATAACAGAAAAGATGACATAATAACGTCAAGAAATCGGGAGGTTGGGGGTTCAATCTCTGGTCGTGACATACCAAAGTCATTAAAATGGTACTGGTATAGCTCCTTTACTTGGCGCTCAGCGATAGGAACGTTAGACTGGTTGACACAGTGTTAGTATAATGTGACTTGGTGTGGTATCATGCCAAATGTCTACGGTGTGATACGGCAGTATGACAGCACTATATCTGTCTAGACATAGCCTCCAAATAACTTAAATAATGTCGGTGGGACGTTAAACCCAATACAACAAAAAGACAAATATCGAGATAGTAAATATTGTGTCTGTTGACATCAGTATTCCAAGTGGAAAGCTGTCATCATAAAGCGGTTCAGTCGGTGTATCCAGCTCATCGATTTCACTAAAGACGCTTGCCACCTTACATTCAGTCTCTTTAGGAAGATAAGACAGTCTAACGTGATGGTAATTGAAACAGATCGCAGTATGTTGTGTCGCAGACTCAGATGAGAGGATGTATTATTTTATAAATTTGATTTATTCACACACATATTTCTTACAAAATATATAAGCCTTGGAAATGAAAGATAATCGCCGATACTTTCGGGAAATAAACATTTAACGTAAGTTAATCATGGACACATTTTTTTCAATCTTCTTCTTTTTTTTAAATATTTATTTAGGGGTGATGGTGGTATTTATCTCCTCCAAGTTTTATGCATCTTAATTAGCGTGCATATATTAATAAAATAAACTCTTGCAATATTGTACCTATTTAAAGTTTAAACTTTATTTTTTTTACATCGATTACGAAACAAGTTCTCACAACTTGTATTAATCTCTCTCGACGGTTCTGATGGCGGCGTATGTGATCATTATTGTGGGAGGAAACCGGAGAACCCGGGGGAAAACCCACGTGTCTGGACGGGCGACCACTGTACCCTCTCACGTACGTGACCAGGTATCGAATTCAGGACGTACTGGTGAGAAGCGAGGCGGGTTAACCACTACGATATGCATGTGCATTTTGTTTAATGCAGGGCTCTCTCACAGTTTTGGGGGAACAATATCTCTACCTTCAAGGAGGGGGGGGGGGTCGTTTTCTCCTGTAGGGGGAATTTTATTCGTACAATAATTATATTGATAAAAATGTACAAAATAGTTGCTGTCTTGTAGCTTTATTGGGTAAAACTGAAATGGCAATCAAATAGTATACTGTGCAACAATCTACCATTTAACCATTCTTATTATTCATAGGAGCTCTGATATTTTTTATTTTGCTTGAAAATGGGGAAAAAACATACTTTTTGGCTGGGGGAATGGTGCCCAATATTGGCACACTAAAAATTGAGATCGAGAGCCCTGGGATGTGATATAAATGTATTATTCTGTTATAAAATAAAGTCGCATACTGCATAATATTATTATTCCTTACAGATTAGAACAGGAATCAGCACAGCAAACGTATTTCATAATGCTCAATGTGAGGAACTCTTAAATTCAGCATTATGGAACTAAATATTGAGTGCCCATTATAAGCTTTATGATTTTAGGTGTATGTGACGTAGTACTCACAACTATAGAACCCACATTCTGAGGGGCCGTTTTCTACATCTAAAACCGAATAACCTCTTAATTTTGTATGAATGATCGAACGCCTGAACAGAATTCTACAACACAGGTATGCTGAGATTCAGCCAAAGTGTAAAAAACTCAATTTTGAGTATAAAATGTATATTTACGGGACACAATAATTGTATATAGCATAAAAACACGAAAGAACTATTTTCCCTATGATGTTGCGTAACATTCACTTCACCACGCAGAGGAGTATAATATTTTTCGATGCAAAGGTGGCTCGTGCCTGAATTTGGATTGTGGATGTGCAGGTTTCGGTTATTTAGTGGTGTTGTGTACAATGGTCCATATAGAAAGCTTGAATTCTGATACAAATCCGTGTAACTTACTAAAATTTTCAGATACACCAGAGATACCTCCATGGGTTATTTGTTGCTCTATAGAATGCCTGATACAGGTGGATATCTGCTATCCGAAGTTAATAAGGACACAGTAAGGAACCACTGATTTGCATCTATAAATAGAAACTGTGCCGTCGCTTGGTAGTACAATCAAAGCGCTGATAGTGCTTAGGGAACAACTAGTATTGTCGCATTTCTTTAAACACAATAGATTTAATAAACGGGGGTCAAATTTTCGCGCAATATCAATAACCCCGCTTTTACGTTGTATACAAGAAATTAAAGAAGAACGCATCATTTGTTTCAACAAACTGTTAACAATTAGCACTTCACCACTCATACTCTCCCTAATTCTAAAGCCTACAATGAACAATCGTTTATCATTTAAATATAAATTTGATATTCGGCAAAAACTAAGTTGCCATGCATATTTGCAGCTCGTCAAACCATCTTCCACTTGAGACACACACAACTTCAGTGTCTTCAGCGCTTTGATTTCTTAATAAAAAACAAACCAATGGCTTGGCGCAAAATGTTTGTTAATGCTTCATTATTAGCACTGCTCTGCATCAAATCCTCAACATTTAAATTTTAACAGAAATGAGACATTGACTATAAACGCGTTACTTCACACATAAAGTTAACATTTTAAGATGTAACACGTGGGTATAATTTTGGAGAGAAGGCACTGTAGATCAGTTTTGTCTTCAATTCTTCAAATTAAATTGTTAAAACATCATACCGACGCGCTCCAATGAAAATTTTTTATCTTTTTATTCGAAACAGGATCGGAAATTCGAATTCCATGCCTGATGTTGAAATGAAAAATAATACGTGCATCATTCATGTTCATAATTTTGCAAAACACATTTAATTGTCTGTTTATTCGAACTAGGTTTAAAAATTCCTATACCTCGTCCTAACTAGGATAATGAGAAATATGAGAATTATTACGTGCATCATCCCTGTTTATTTAGTGTTACTTTAAAATTCAAAGACCTAAACAATCGCCCTGTCTTGATTAGTACCAATCGGTGCTTGTCAAGGACTGAGTCCTATTAAAACGATCGATATTTGATCAAGTACAGAAGAAATTGATATATTGTTTATGTTTAATTCATTATTCCATTTGGACGAGACGCATTTTAAAATATTAATTATTCAAGTCTCGTGAAAATAATTTTCACTGCCAATGTTTTTTGTTTTTTTTTAAAGACAGAGGAATAAATGTTTTATCTGCTTCCAACGCATCCTTTTAAACACGGTGAAGAAAAACGGTCGGGGCAATTAGTCACGGAATGGATTTAAATGATATTAGAGGTAATCTATTGTACAGTGAAAATATATGCCATCGATATTCGCTTCCTTTGTAGGATTGGTTTGCATATTATTTTTTAAATAATGATCTGTTTAGTAAAGTGTATAGGCCATTTTAGTCATCTACGCATGAAGAGAACAGTCGTATTTTTCTCTAAATGGTATCTGTGTTAAGGATTTTGGTTTAGGTAATAATGTATGTATGACGTTCTTTGAGCACTGAAAACGGGAATAATTGTTCGTCAGTATCATTGCAGAATAATTTACCTATATCGTCCTTACATGTGGAATAGTATTTTGCAAAAGGGACAATATCACATTTTGTTGCGAAGAAAGGTCCGTTAAGATGTAATGGAACCAACGGATGCTAGCTTACCAAAAAGCTTTTCAGCTAATTTCATCATCAGACTTCCATTTCCCCTTGTTGTATTAAACACTTCTAATAGTTTAAACAAAATGTATAATTCATATAGAATTTAGCTTGTTAACATAGTTATATTTAGAATCCTTGATTTATAGCCAATCTGAAGCTCTGAAAATTCAATTTATCTCGATTTCCTAGTTTACCATGTAAAAAACAGTTCGATCAAAATCAAGTGTTTCACAAATAAGTTGGATTCTAAGTAGGATAGGATCTATTGAGATGGTCGCTTCGGCCTTCCAATGTCTGTAGAAATGACATTTTATGCGTAAAAACTTATTTGAACTAGAAATATGTCCAGAGGACACAGATGCCCCCACCCGTTGGATCTTCCAAAATAAAGGCCAACAACCGGGTGCGCAAGTCATGTCCTGAGTAAGATATGCATGAAGTTTAAAGTCTGTAACACAAATACCTTCAGAGTTACCTGTGTCACAGTTTTGGGATGGACGGACTAACAACGGCAAATCTAAATAACTCACTTCTTGGTGGGGGGCATAAAAATTCACTAGAAAATGAAGAAGAGAGCACAGCAATAATCCTTTCTAGCAAATTTATAAGAAAAAAACATATTCTAAAATATTCTAACAATAAAAACAGCCATAGCATCACAAGATAAGTGCTCAAACATCTGGCAAATAGGGCATTGTCAACGGTGATCCGATAAAAATACCCAAGTGAACAAGTTCATGTCCTGAATAATATATTCGTGAAGTTTCAAGTCAAAAACATAAATTCCATATTTTTCAAAAGCAAAGGCCCATAACTCTGTCAACTTCAACGAAGGTACGAAAAAAATACCCAGGTGCACAAGTTCATGTCCTGAATAATATATTCGTAAAGTTTAAAGTCTGTAGTACAAATACTTTCAGAGTTAAATACGTCACATGCATAAAATTCCATATTTTTCAAAAACAAAGGCCCATAACTCTGTCAACTTCAACGAAGGTTCGATTAAAATACCCAGGTGCGCATGTTCATGTCCTGAATAATATATCCATGAAGTTTCAAGCCTGTAGTACAAATAAGTTTAGAGTTACGTGCGTCACAAGCAAAAAATTACATACTTCTCAAAAACAAAGGCCCTAACTCTGTCAACTTCAACGAAGGTTCGATGAAACTACCCAGGTGCACATGTTCATGTCCTGAATAATATATTAGTTTCAAGTCTGTATTGCAAATACTTTCAGAGTCACATGCATACAATTTCTGAGCGCCAAGCAAGGGAGCTATACCAGTATCATCTTTTACGATTTTGGTATGTTGCGGCCGGGGATCGAACCCACGGTCCCCCGTTTCCGCGACGGACGCTCTAACCACTCTGCCACCGGGACCGCTATATCAATTTGTATTTATTTTCAAACCGAGGGTTTTGATCTATCTCGAGATCCCCGGTTACTGTGTCTTTTCTTTTGCTTTTCTTGAAAGTTTATCAAAGAAAAAAAATATCTTAAACCTAACTTTAATACAATGTCCCGATAATGTGTATAGTATCAGTATCACGGGACTCTTGAAACAAACCAACAGTGGTAAATACAAAATAGCACAGAAAGCCAAGTTCTAAATAATAACTAAGATCAATTCAAGCATATAAACAAAAAAAGTTTCTACAATACAAACGCAATCCATATACTTCAGACCTCCACTTTGTGATAAATGAAATTTATAGCATATCCGACAGGCTATATTTTGTAATGATGATGAAGAACTTTAATCAGTATATATTTCTGTAAAGCAATCTATCAAATACAAACAAATCAAAATATATTCATTTTCAAACCGGTGGCTTTGACCTTCCTCATAGCTGGGCCTTTCTTTTTGCATTTCTTGGGAGATTGCTTGATGAACATGGTATGGATATTGAAGCATTCATTTAGTATCAATTCAAGACATTATTAACTTGAGAATTAATTCTTAGATCATGCAATCGTCGCATGTCAAATTTCGGCAGAAAACTTATTTCCTAAATAATCAATTTGAGCCGTTACCGTTTTTGTATCATGAGTAAAGAATCTTCTTCTGGTTATTCAAAACTGTTTATTTTCTATGGTTAAAATTTATGTTTAGACAAAACCGAAGCAATATACTGGTATTTCAAAGTCCAAAATGCACGGAAAAATTGTAACCCGTAAGTTAAAATGCAAGTACAAATATACTCTTAGTATATAATCTACCAAAATGAATTCAAATGAAAACATATGTTGAGGCAGAACTCTTTCACATAATTTAACAGTATGTGAATACATACAATCACATAAACTATATTATATCTAGAAAATAACAGACATTGAAAACATGGAGAGTTTTTTTAACACTATATTAAAATTTGACCATAGAGTTATGGTATCATTACCTTCATAACTTTTTTTTCTATCACAACTAATTCCATATAATCAATGAGCAAGTGGTATCACCCTTAAATGTTCCGAAACAATTAAAAAAGTTTAAGGCTCACAGAAAGACTGCAAGCTAGTCCATGGAAAAGTATTCATGATTTTAATGGTAGTCAGTGAAAAGGCTTACTAATGAATAAAACATTATTTAATAATACAATTTACCCATGCATTGCTGTGAATATGCTTTGTGTTAAGTGCACGACATTTATTTTGAAAAAAATAAAGGAGAAGCAGCGTCAAACTACTGTGAAATCATTAATTTTCGTGGGAAATTTATTTTCGCAGATTTCGTGGAGGGTTATGTCCATGAATATTAATCCCCACGAAAACTTGTCTCTTATTTAGACCTCACGTTTTCTAGAACATAGATCCACAAACTAGATGTGGGTGTTCCTCGGAACACTTGTGTCGCCTGCATTTAAGCATGTTTGATGAAAGAATTGACTAGAAGATCGATCTTTTGACAAATTATTGATAAAGCATAATCTATTTTGTGAGGTACAAAATAACACCAAATCACACACACACACACACACACACACACACACATATATACATATATATATATTTATTTTTTTTTTTTGGGGGGGGGGAAATAAAATATTCAAACAGTGCAATATGTAATAATTTTCCCGAGCACTTTCGACTATACAGTCTTCATCAGAGGAGTGTCAGAATGACTATGAATTAAAACTGTAAGAAAAATTATGACGTCATTAAGCACTTATGACGTTAATTATATATATGTTGCAAGTTTGTAGTCATCATTATCATTATTGAGTTATCATTCTTGTGTACTGCACTCAGACCAATGAGATCTATGAAGTTTCAAGTTAACACCTCAAATACGTTTCGAGTTCCCCCAAAAATTAAGTCTGAAAATCAACAAAGGGAAAAAAAAAAAAATTTTCATCTATGAAGTTTCAAAGCAATATCTCAAATACTTTTTATGTTATGCTCCTGACAAAAATAAAGACTGAGAATCAACAAAGGACAATAACTCAGGAGAAAAGAAAGTGAGAGTTATCATTTATGTGAACTGCACTCCTCTTCAATGAGATCTATCCATGTTTTAAGTTTCAAGGTGATACCTCAAATACTTTTTGAGTTATGGTCCGGACAAAAATAAAATCTCAGAATCAACAAAGGGTAATAACTCAGAAAATACGAAAGTCAGAGTTATCATTCTTGTGCACTGCACTCCACTTCAATGTGATCTATCCATGTTTTAAGTTTCAAGGTGATACCTCAAATACTTTTCGAGTTATGCTCCGGACAAGAAAGTGTGACGCCGACGACACCGACGACGACGCCGACGACGACGACGGACAAAGTGATCCCTATGTGTCTGCCATGCTATGCAGGCGACACAATAAATGTACCCACGAAATTCCCTTAGGTTCATAAACAGCGAATTTATGCCAACGAAAATTAATGATTTTACAGTAACTATACAGATTAATAGAATTAAAAGTTAAATCCAATCCCAGTGGGAGAATGGATCATTTGACAAGATAATGAAGATGTTTGTTCATTTTAGATCCATAAATATGCCCTATCAATTATAGATATTTAACGGAGGTCGACGCGATAAAATATTATGTGATAAACGCTATTTATTAGTTGTGACTTTTCAATCATGAAATTTGAATTGATTTTTTTTTTGTTTAACATCAATATACTAAAGACATTTATAAACGTCTCACAATGGATACAGGTTTATTTCTTGTTTTTCAAACAAGTTGGAAATGTGAAATGGCAATATCCAGTCATAGATTGCTGCATGTTTTATGTCCTTTTATTTTATCACTAAAGTATATAAGAATTTAGGGAGGGGTCAACCTGTGAAATACACAAATTGATGTGAAATATCAAAGTTATATACATGTGGTGTTTTTAAAATCATTGAGTATGTATGATCCAGCTACACTCTCGAGCGGATTAAAAAAAAAAAAAAAAAAGTTTAATGGTGTTTTTTATATCACGGCATATTCATGGATCCCTCTAAATTTCTTTAAACTTGAGTTTTCGACAAAAAAAAAGAGCTAAAATAGTAGAATCCTCCCGTATATCTATATTGCTGTTCAAAAAAAAAATTAGACTCAGACCTTTTACCGTTAAATGAAATCCTTGGAACTCAAAATTAGGAGTACACGTGAACCCTGATATTGATATGAATTCAATGATTTCCTACAGTTGGCAATATATCATATGTATTGACATAAAACTTCTTTTCCATTAAAAATTCAATTAACAGACTTGAAAGAAGAGTTTTTTTTCTTTTTTTTTTTTCAAGTAAATGTGAAAATAAAATTCCCTATCACTTCAATTAAAGACTATATTGCTTTCATTTTTTTTGTTTTCTGTGTCTGGAGTCTGGAATATTATTTTTCATTAAATACAAAAGCAGACAGACAGAATTACGTGTTCCAATATACTGAAACCAAAATTAAACTTTTCACTACACCGACTTGAGTTGTGTATATCTTGTGTCAGAATTAACACTTTCGTTTTTCAATAGCTGTCTGCGAAAATTGGTTTCACATGGGTGATTATGCATCAAATTTGTTTAACCAGACGACAAATTGAGACGATAGATATTTTCAATATTGATGTAGCATGATATATTTTGAAAAATATATTTGTCCTGCAGGTTTGATAAGAAGTTTCGTTAAGTGTATGTTGACAAAGTCGATCAAGTCCTGTATGCAATGTCATTAACATGTTGGTAAAATTCAAAATGGCGCTATTATCCAAGAATAATCCGAGATATATTCCCAGTTCAGATGCGCAAAAATCAGAAGCTAAAGAAAAAAAAAAAGAAATACTCGCGCCTTTTCGAACCTTGCAGTTCCAAGCCCCTTTATTGTGCCACCTGCTGTAAGCAGGGGTGACAAAGATCACTTTACCGGCGTCTGTCTGTCCGTCTGTCTGTCCGTCACACTTTTTCCGCCACGCTTCAACAGGTGACACATGTGCCAAAAAACACTCTTATTTTCCAGTAGAAATGAAATGTTTTCTCTTCCGCAAATTCACGATGCCTCCATTTGCGGCTCATAGTTTACTAATATGATAGTATACGTTACGTCGTGTATCTCATCATCACCACTCTCAGTGCTCACATAAATCGATGCAGAGCATTTTAGCCGAAATCGCGAAAAATATTTAAAAACAAACAAATAAAAAAACCTTACTTTTCACATAAAGAAAGTCTATGTACACAATCATTTTCATTATGTTGGGAGGGATTGGGATGTTTTTTTTATTCCTTTATATGCATGAAGATAAGTTTCTTCTTGATTATTTGATGGTTGATTTGAAGCTGCAACAGAGCACTGAAGTACAATTACCCAGTATTACAGTAAAATAATTTACCTATATTGCCCCTATATATGGAGCAGTATCCCCTACAAAGAACGGTATCGCAATTTTATTTCGAAGAAAGTGCCGTTAATAGAATACATCTTAATGAAACCAACGGAGACTAGCTTACCAAAATGCTCGTCAGCAAGAATCTTCATAAAACATTTATCCACAGAGTAAATATATGTGTTCATATAAGTCAATGTCTATAACGGGGATTAATTTATGTCTATATATGTTTTTACTCATGCATTATTAAATTTGTTATATAAAGTTAGACAGAGGGCCAGACACGTTTACAAATCAAAATGTTTACTGTACAATGGTGTGCAACATAAACATGTTTTTTTGGTTTATACAAAACATAAAGCCCTCTCCATCACAGAATATCCATAATATCTATTTTATGTGTCTGAAATGCACATGCACATCATTATACAACAATTAACCATGAATTTTAATAACATTTAATGGTGTTTATATTATATTGTTTCCCCTATAATATGATGTTGATGTAAAATTAAGTTGCTTAATATGGTCATAAATATCTTAGACGAAATGGGTCGACAGAGCCGAAATGAAATATCTTTCCTAAATTCACGCATTTTTTAAATTAAGAATATAAAATAATCATAATTAATATAATTTATTAACAGTAGTGAATCAAATTTACTTATGGGACATGTAAAATATAACCAGAAACCAACCGTACCACGGCGCCCTTTAAAACTTCAGATAATACAAAAGATAAAAAAGTCAAACGTTTGGTGATCCTGACCAAGGCTGCAGATAATTAATAGTGGCAATTACAGACTGAGTTCAAAGTCTATGTTGGAATGATTAAACTCTACGATATATATAGGATCTCACATGAGTTGTCATATAATATAAAATTGTATTAAACGAATTCAAGAAACTGGTAAAAAGCGAGCCTCTGGCTCGCTTTTTACCATTTTCTTGGACGAGTTTAATAAATTTTTATATAATATAATAAGTCATGTGAGATTCTTTTTTATCACATGACTTTAAATGCTGGGATTTGAGGGAATTATAATATTTTAAAATTTTATCGTTTCGCGCGCGTTTTTGCACGTTGTTTTTATCCTATGAATTGTATAAGGTTAAATGACGTCATGACGTTGTTATAATTACACGTGTTAAATATAAGAAAATATGTAATGGTTATATTACACGGAAAACAAGGAAC
Source organism: Solen grandis (assembly GCA_021229015.1). Taxonomy (NCBI): domain Eukaryota; kingdom Metazoa; phylum Mollusca; class Bivalvia; order Adapedonta; family Solenidae; genus Solen; species Solen grandis. The sequence continues at coordinate 54,116,787 of CM037786.1, read as the reverse complement.
GTCATGTGATAAAAACGTTTAGGCTTTGCATTTTCTATGTTAATGTTCATTCTACAGAATAGTTTAAATGACGAAACGAAATCGATAGTTCAAGGGACTCTTTTGAAATTGAAGACAATCTCAAAACATTTACAATGCATAATTTTGATACTCGAGGAAAGCTGAGTCATACACGAATGGGAATACTTATTTTACAAACCCGTTGTGTAAATACATTAAGAATATATACTAGAAGTATATCATTTCAATTTAAATACAGTTTTTAATGAATATTCAAATTTAAATATACATGGGAGAATACATATAAGGAAGTGTTAACATAGAATTGTACATAGCTTCATCAATTTTACATTATACAAAAAAAAAACACATTATTTTTCGATTTATGTTTCAAACGCAAATTAAAACGTTACTTTCATACTGTATATTTGTATTTGATTAAAACGATGGGTTACTGATATATCAAACTATACGATGAGATTTTGCATATTTAATGAAGGAAGAATGGAGAGGATACTATATAAAAAAAAACAAAAAAAAGAACAAAATAGCAGAAACTAACCACATACACAGTTTTATTTCCTGAAAGAAAAAAATGTATGATTTGCATGTTGTATTATCAATTTTTCCGGCTTTATTGAAACCAACATCAAGGGTATTGAGTCCACATCAGTTCGGGCAATGGATACAAAGCTATAACCACTGATAATTGACGTATACAACTCTTTTCTAGGCGTCTAAACTATTCAGACGTGTATCCACCCATCCTCTAAACATATATTTTATACGGTATTAATAGGCTAAGATGTAATACAGATAATCACTGTCACTGGAAAATGTAAACAAAAATCAAAGCAGTTTCCCCAATGGGTTTTTTATAAGGCTTTCAGCCTGCTGTTTTAACAGATTTCGCATCTCAGTTTTAAAATGGATTATATTTGATGGAATCTGTGTCAATATGGTAATGGTAATGTTTGTTTGTGGCAAACACCCTGGAGACATCCAATTCATTAGTGGTTATATGACAAACGTCATAGACGTGAACTGATTGTGGTTTCAAATATTAGGTTTTAGAAAACCATTTATAAAAACAAGCATTCTGAAAGTATTGCTTAGGCAATACTAAGTCCCCTACCGGCAAATAGAAAACTAAGAACCGCCCCTCTTCACGCTGCTTACAAGTCATTTATTTAATCAATATTTTAATCTTATGAAAGTCAAAACGACAATAAATGTCCACAAGACCGGAAAACTGCTATTTTAAAGAAATTTTCTAAGTCCAAGGCCCGTAATTTCGTCAAAAATCGGTAGACCGGAACGAAACTCTAACTTGATCTGTAAACTCATGGTGGTAGACTGACAAACAAATTTTAGATAAATATCTGCAAGCGTTTAGAAAAAAAGGTCTGGAAAACGTGTGTGACTAACGGACTGACGACGGACGGAGTGCGATACCGGTAGGGGACTTATTATCATGTATGATATAATGGAAATATCACTCTTACTTAGTTAATAAGTACGAGTGCTCAAGACATTTTTTTTTCGCGATATCACATGAATTCAAACATGTACATTGTCTATTTAAACATGTACATTGTCTATTTAAACATGTACATTGTCTATTTAAACATGTACATTGTCTATAGGCCTTTTTCATTTCATTGGTAGCGTAATCTGTCAATCTAATTAAGTGAAGATAATCCATTGGTCTAGTTTAAGAATCAAAGTACCGAAACTTATTAATTTCACACAACATAAATGTCCTACTTGCATAAAAAATGTTGAACATTCGCCTCTCATGTATATGTTTTATGACTATAAACGTCTAAACATTTCTATTCTAATACAATTAAATATATTCTTTATCATATCTTTATCTTTGCTAAAACAAAACGTATCATTGAATAACTAGAGCGCGCAACGGTGCCAATGCTCGTCTGTATTACTTGTCAACAACGGGGTGCATATCTGAGATTTAAAGTTTGAACATCGTAAGGTATAAAGAGTAAATGTTAAGTAATTATGAAAAAGAAAATAAATTATCTTACATTGTGTAGAAGAAATGTAATTGCTTTGAATAAAAACAATTAAAAAAATCTAAGTTAAAAAAGGGCAGAACATTTCATTAAGAATAATGCCCTTTGTCTTACAACTGCACCTTGTCATGATTATCAAATATTCCAATTTCGTTGTTATATCTTTCGAAGTTTTCAAATCAGTATACTAATTAAGCATTTTCATCAAAATTCTATGTTAAAAAAGGACATAATTCCGAAAATATAGCTTTAAGAATGATACCACTTGTCTTACAACTGCGTCTTGTCATGATTATCAAGTATTCCAAGCCTTTGGTTGATGCCATTCATAGTTTTCAAAACATACTAGTAGTACTTAATAAGCAATTTTGACTAAAATTCTAAGTTAAAAGGGCCATACTCTGAAAATATAGATTTCAGAATAATGCCCCTTGTCTTACAACTGCACCTTGTCATGATTATTAAGTATTCAAAGTTTTGTGTTGAAACTTTCATATTTTTCAAGATATTCTACTTTAAAGGCAATTTTGACAAAAGTTATAAGATATAATGGGAAATAACTCCAAAAATATAGCTTTCAGAATAACGTCCCTTGTTTTACAACTGCGTCTTGTCATGATTATTAAGTATAATAGCTCGACTTTTTCTTCGAAACAGACGAGCTTAAAATGAGCTGTGATTTCTAAATAACGCCCAATCTTTTTTCAAAATTCTCCCGGAAGAGATTGTTAATTTTCCAAATGACTACTCCTGTAAATTGTACTGAGGCAGCATTTTTCAAGTTGCATGTGGCCACACTGAGTTCTCAAAATAAAGCAAATCTAGCACTGCTAATATTGCATAAAATCAAAGCCAGGCTTGTTATCGAAGGATGCCGTGGTCAAGTGCTAACCTACATGATTGGATTGCGGTTTGGAAGGTCGTAGGTTCGATATTATAAAGTATTAGTTCGACTAATGGACCAACGAGACGTATTAGTAAAAGAACTTATTTCTTAATCGTGGCTTTATCTAAAGTATAAACCAGTTTTGTTTTTTTGTTGTTGTTGAAACTGTTGATCGCTTACTAAACATCTCTTCATTGTTTTCAATATCCATATATTAAGTTTTCAGTAAAACGCCCAAATATATATAAAGTGCTGCCACAATGCAGTATCAGACCGTAGACATGTGGCATGATACCACACCAAGTCACATTAACCTGACACCAGGCCATCCAGTCCTGGAACTACTTTTACAAGCCGGAGCGCCATACCAGTACCCTTTTCAGTATTTCACGACCTCTCATCTCCGAGTTGAAAGCTCTAACCACTCAGCCAACGGGGACAGTTCATATTTAAAAGGAAATACCCACAGCGTAGGCGTCTGACGTGTCAAATGCTGACATCATATGACTCAGCAGACGAGATCTCTATCACACTAGTTCACAAGGACCATTGTGTTTTATTATCTTTTCAGAAGTACCAGTTTTATCAGCATGATTGTAATTAAAGCTGACTATATATATACACATCATATTGAGTCACCAGACCGAAAACCATTTATGTACTTACTAACATCAATTTCAATGTGTCTTTCTTTCTCCTTTTTTTCTCCATTTTTTTTCTCTCTATTCCGACAGAAAGTAGCTTTCTAACCTCACTTTACACCAACTAACGGATAATGCAATGCAAAATGAATATTTGAACGATTTTTATTGGTTGGAAAACCTTATTACTTATGCAAAAAGTTTAAAAAATTTTTTGTTGAGATGACAACTAGCTGAAATATTTGATTAGTATTCACGGATTTTAATTTAGTATCTTGACTGAATTACAGTTTATTTGATAAATATAGTGTTATTCTATCCAAACACTTCTCTTTAACTCTTAGGTGCACATAGAGTCATGCTTCGGGTTGAACGTTATAAATATTTGCAGTGTAGTATAGTCTGCTTCACTGTATCCGCTAGACAAAATGGCGGTTATAGTCTGCTTCACTGTATCCGCTAGACAAAATGGCGGTTATAGTCTGCTTCATTTCATTCAATACTGTTACTCCGCTGATAATTTAAAACGCAAACTGTCCCTTTATACTGGTATTCGTATAACAATGAGGCTTAGTGCTAACTAAAGCTTATAATTATTTCTGTAACTTTAGTTAGTGAGTTCCTATCTTTGTTTCTTTTGATTTCCAAAAATGATTTTCTCTACAGACAACAATTCCTACATCCTGTAACCGCTCTACATTTTCCATTACTTTAAAACCCATCATCGCCGCATATCTTTTTAGAAATGTATTCCTTATTCCTTATGATTTCATTTCCCGACGGCACTAGTTTCACCATATTTTCCAGTTTCTTACCAAAACTTTAAATTTCCACTCGGTACAATTACAGTTTGTGATTTAATTATTCCTCAGTAGAAGGAAATAAAACATTTTTTTCTTTTTGTAAATAAAATACATCCTTGCAATTAAAGAATTAATCTCGCAAAGATTTCCTAATATAAGCAATGCAATAAGAAATTGTTCTCAGTGTGTAAAAATAGA
>CM037786.1:54062123-54112123 GCA_021229015.1 Solen grandis | reverse complement strand
TTTTACTTACTTTTTATTTGTGACGAACAGAAAAATAGATCTAATGCCGTTATATATTTAATTACATGTACTATATATGCTGAGGTGTGTTTTTAAGTATACCCAATGTTACCATTCCAAGAAAGTATCGTCCACAATATAAATGATTTCAAGGGCTAAAGTTGTGCTGAAATCTGCTTCCGACAGAGGGCCCTGTCGTCTCTTCCGGTACGAGTTACTTCCAGAGTCTGGTACTTCTGTAACAATTGATGTAAATGTTTTCAACGGAATATACAGGACAATAGTTTATGTTTCTGTTATTTTTGAGTTAACCGTCGCTTCGATAGTACGCCAGTCATACAATGACGTCAAGGTTTATGTAGAGTCCGATTGACAGTAGCATCTTAGTAGAACCACTGACCTGCCTCATTTTGAAGGCATCCTCACATGAAAAATCAAAAGTGACCCTGTCGGGATTTAAACCCACTGCGGTGATGGATTAAGTGATGTTAAGTGAGCCCCTCGGAAAGTCGATCATATGAGTTGTCATTTGAAATATATACATAAGATAAGATTTCAAGATTTCAATATTTTTATTTCAATAAAACAGAAGGTCATAAGACCCATGTGGTATTCTTACATGGCGACAGTATAACATACATTTACATGCATATTCAACACTTCAAAGAAGAGAAAAAATAAATAATAATTAACAATAATTAATTTATCAATCAGCCAGTCAGTCACTTAGCCAATTAAAAAAAATTACTACACTTTCAGTCTTAAATATATATATTGAAGAATCTTTTCGACATTATTGGGAGTTTTTGTGAGTAATATGACAGATTATCGGACTATGAAATTGTTTGTGTGAATTTTAAATGAACCTAAATATAATGATCTCAAAAGCTGGAAGATATTTCCTCTCATTTAAGAAGAGTTTACATTAACAGAACTTAATCAGGGTAACGTACCGAGGACATGGCCGTATGTCTGATTTAGGTCGTCCTCCGTCTGCTGATCCCAGCAATAGACCGACCCGGATGTATAGAAGCACTTGTTAGTTCCGTTCTCTGACGTCTGCAAACCTTTCTGTAGGTGTAGGAAGTGTAGTCAGTAAGTAATTGATGATATCATTTATCAATAATTATTAAAAAATATCAGATAATAAGATATTTAAAATTGAAATTAACATCATCTTTAACGTTTGTAGCTATTTTATTTAGTAGACATACTGTAATTATTTATTAAACAAAATTCCAACGATGGAAATATAATGTGCCGGCCAGAGGTATTATTATATGTTATGTTTTGATACTATAGTCACCATTTCATGACATATCAGAAAATAACGCAAAACTTACGATATCTGTAGATATGGTGTCGTTACCCACGCTCGTCACTATAGTAACGAAGGATCCCTCGTCACCCAAGTAAAATGCCTGGTCAACGAAATAAACCATTTCAATTTTAAAATACATTAAATGTGAGTCTATCCGTGATACCCCAACAAACACACAAACATACAGAGAAAGGGAGAGAGAATGGGGTGGCGGGGGACGCAAAATGCCTTTTTATAGAATAAAGAAATTGTATAGAGTTTATTTCATAATATACATGTAGGCATTATGCCCATGATATATACAGATGTAAAACATTTCATACACATATATATATGGCCATATATAAAAAATGCTTTATTGATTTGTGCATGACATGTTTTATATCTGTGTATATCATGGGCATAATAAAACTGAACAAGTAATTGTCTGTGTTAAAAAGCCCAATTTTAAAGGTTGCTATATTTAGCAGCAAAAGGTTTCTTACTTCCATTGACTTTTCACCTCAAACGGGTTTGCAATATTTGGTAACAAAATATTTGTTTTTATAAAGATATACGGCGTTGTTAAGGATTTAAGTAAATATAATAGAAAATGTAAAACCTATATATGATGTACGAATTATCATTTGTGAATCATTTCTTTCATTCCTGGAAGTCAAAATATCTATATATTAAATTTCTCCCCCACCGCAATAGGTGGAGTAAACATAATTGTAATGAAGTTGACGATAGCCGTCTTTCTGGCACAATGAAACTGATTATAATTTTGATATACTGCAGATATCTATAACATTCGGGTCTCAATGTTTTTAAGAGAATTGTTTTGATAAAACAATATATTCTTTTACCCAAAAAAACTGTAAATCGGTCAAAATATTTCATTAAATAACCACGATTACGATTTCAGCTAGATGTTATCTCAACAAATAATGACCCATATAACGTCCATTGAAAGTCAGAAGGGGCTATCAGCCTTCTTTTTACATATGTTGATAGCCCCTTCTAGCTATCAATGGACGATAAGTTTATCTACAAATAAAAATCTTTAACCTATTAGTTCCTCATTTTCCTAAATGATCACCCTTAAGTACATGTACATTTACGTCAAATGTGAGGTAAGACAGCTATGCTTAAAGGTTCAAGCCTATTTTACTATTTTATTTCATTGATTAGGTAAGTTATCCATCATCAAATTATAATCATGGTTCTTACACCTCAGTGCAGATGCAAGCATTCTATTAACTTGGAGTTAAAGGCTGTTTTGCTCAATTTCAAAAGTCTATAGAGGCTTGCGTTAACATAATAATTCCCATGATCACTTGATATTTAATAATGGATCGATTACCTTAAATACTATGAAATGTACCTGCTCACGATGAATTGTATGAATACTGTCATATTCGGCAGCACGTGTTACACTTCCGTCAACCTTCGTCGTGTTGATTTGCTTTACGGAACCACCCGATTCCACTAGAAAGTCAATTGTACTTGGAAACACCACTTTATTAGATTTGGTGTCTTTCTTGAGACTCTCTCCTTTATATCGTATGTCTGCTTTCTCCTTAGCAACGTTCTTGACAGCTGAAAAATATGGAAATATCAAATAAGACAACGATTTTGTTTTCATTATGCACTTGTTAGCGTTGTTTTAGACGTTTCATCAGACAATAAACTTAAATAGAATATACAACAAACAATTAGACATTTATCGAGCAGTACACATTTCGAACTTAAACAGACTTAAACACCTAATCATTTATATGAAAATAGCATGTGATATACTAATAATTTATTATTATGGATATTATTGGAGCTATGCCTTAGCGCTCGCCTCAATATGTGATGCTCAATCCTTTCTCCTTTATGTGGACATTGAATATGAATTCAGGAAAAGCGCATATAATTGTCATTATTAATATCCTGTCATTTTCTTTCGTTTTTTTCCCATTTTCGCTATAAATAGAATAACATACGCCTATATTGATAAAAACAAAAACAAAACAACAAAAAACAAACAAAAAAAACAGCTGTGAAAATAGTTAAGATAAATATCTAAGAGTTAAGCTTGCGGTAGCAGCGGTGGTGATTATGATGATAATGTTGTTGTCGTTAATGATGATGATGTTGTAAAATTAATTAAGATATTTTCTTGTTTACTATATTCTTATTTCAATCTGACGTCTATATTTTAGTTACCACTTCTTACTATGACTTGCTTTTGCATCGCCATTTGATGATTTGTACCAATGCTTTTCTTGATATAACCATTATTTATATTTTTGTTATTATTGATACTATTATTATTATATGTATTGTTGTTGTTCTTGTATGTATTGTTGTTGTTCTTGTTTCCAACAAAGTTTGATGAAAACCTGCAGAATCTATTACACAACCTAACACGTCGAGATGATTCAAATGCATTTTTTGTCGAGGCAGTTTAGAACAATTGTTACTGCACCTTCATATATCCTAAGCTTTACCATTTCATTTGATGTAATATCTGCTATTTCAGGGCAGCGTAATAAGTTAACAAGAAAATATTTGTATTGGCACATATATGATATCAGAACAGCAATTATTTTTAAAGGGGTCAATAAACTCGGTATCTGTTGATCCATTGGTAATTCTTATACAGTTTAACACCTCTGATATTTCTGTTTGTTTTTTATGTCAATAGTATTATAAAAGATAAAATGTTAAACAGCTTGAAAACGATTGATATGTAGTGTTAAGTTAAAACAGTTTATTGTCAAAATATTTACAAAATATACTATACAAATGATATTGATATACTACAAATCTGCAAATGATAAAAGGGTCTAACCACAAGTTCTATTCCAAAGAAAAAATGCAATGATATGATATGATAGTTATTCAATGATAGTTTATTTCCGTTAGAGAGGTAATTAATAAATAGTAAGTTAAAAAAATCATTACCTTTGCAAATCTAACAAATAGAAATTTAGGTTTTCGCTTTTTTATTTCGGATAGTCTAAACAATTGGTAAAGTCTTTGTAATCGGTATACATTTATAAAAATGAAATACAGTAAAACCTGTCTTAAGCAGTCAATTAAGTGAACAAGAGAAAGTGAAAGCTTAACAGAGGCGGCCGCTTAATGATGGTGAAACATACAATAAAATACTTGATAAGTAATTTTAATAGGTAAATAAATAAATAAAGGTTGACCACTTAATACAAGTAGACGCTAATACTGCTTCAACTGTAAATATTCATTCTTTTTAGAGGAATCCTAAAAGATATACTTAAAAGATATACTGCGTGGTTTTATCACACATTAGTGCACACATGGATAAGCATAATCAGATATATCCATGCGATATTTACTGTTGGATTATAAGTGATTACACAGATCTGCTTTGGATAAAAGTATGAAAAGTAAGTAGCACAAAATATGCACACTTCTTACCTGCATAGGTGTAAGTTGAAAGACTGAGGAGCACCAACACTAACTTTATGGGCGTCATGGTTACGCTTTGCCACGTGATCTCGCAGTGATTAGGCTGAAAGGGTTCGGACATTAGTAGACATGATAAATGCATATTGCATATAAGTTAATGTAAAGCGTCGCCTTCGATGGAATAGTATTAGTGCAATTGAGCGAACTTTAATCATCTTAGACCTAAATAAAGTGTGTTAATATATTGCCTAAATCATAAATCAAACTAAGTAAATTAGATATTTTACTAAAAGGTCAGTGCTCAACATATTCGCACGACATGATTTTCTATAACTTCAGTTTCCCACACAAATATGTTTTCTATTTACATATATTGTGTAAAATAAACACAGCACGTATTATAGTTATAAGATTATATAATAAATCAAATAGAAATAATGAATGATAAGGAAACACAACATAAACACAATTATATTTTAGTCACATAAACAAATAATGCAATAACAAATTCAATATTTACAAAGTCTGCAAACTCACCTGATATGATCTGAATGAAATCGGCTTGTTCTTTCCGCTGTTAATATTTATTGACTGTAAATTAATGAAGTATACCAAAAGAATATGAAAATAAAAAAATGTAAAAATTACAATACAAGTACTTCTATCTTTAAATAATGAGAAAAGAAACAGAATGAAAATTCTAAAAACTGTAATAGTGATTTTATCTTTGAAATTTCTCATATTAAATTCGCAAGTAATATATCTACTTAACATCTTGAGCGATTCATTTCGAATCTTGGAAATAACAATATATTTTTTTTAAGATTCGCTTCGTGTCTTTTTTAACATAAGGAACGAAATATTTCGAATAATAAATTTCCACAGTTCATCGTATGCCTGCAAAGCAATTAAATGAAATAACTCTGCAACATACCCGAAAAATTAAATTCATTTTGAATTTGCCAACTTATATAGTAAGTGGTCGAAAACAACAAGTGACCCAAACCTAATTGACATGATATTCAAATCTATCGAAGTAAAAAAATCGGCTTAAAATAAAATATACAGGTCATTGAAATACTCATCATATATGTCATTGACATTTTGTGAATAGAGCCACTTCTAGATGATTAAAGAACAAAACAAAATGCATCATTTTATCACCCGGTACTATGAAAACAAAAATTCAAGGTTATCCGCCTATTGTCATTGGGAGAGTAAGGGAAGTATGCCTTTCAGCTTATTTGGGTGTCTCTTTTATTTTACATCGGGTACATGTAATTGACCTAAAGTATATAACGTTTTATTTTAAAAAGAAGGTCGTAGACCCATGTTTGTATATACATGGTTATTTGGACAACAACTTTATATACTTACAAATATTTAAAACAGAGATTGATTTGCTCCGTAGTGATATGAATATATGTCAACGGTAATGTCGATACGATATTTGATCATTTGACAAACAAATAATGCCAAGGAAATAATGAAGGAATGTTTTCAATGGTATTTAGATTATTTTGATAATGGTATAAAAAACAACTAAAAATGCTTTGAAAATGATTAGGTGGTCTGGTCATATGGGATTGATGAATTTCAGATGGTAACATTTTGAATCTGCCTACTACGTTTTTTGTTTCCCTGAGTTGAATAATTACTTGTTACAGAATTTGTATTTTTATTGACGTTGTAGTATTTACAAGTAAATAAAATACGTACGTGCTCAGTTCTTAATAACCAGGTCATGATAAGTTAATCATCATTAGCTTATATATTTATGTGTAAATAATTTCTTTTGAGGTAACCAGTTTCCTATCTTCTGTCCAATCGCTGTGGCAATGAACCCATAAGAAAATAAAACGATATTTTATTCTTTAAGTCAGTGACACATATTAAGCTTATTAATAATAACAGACGCGTGGGTCAATTAACTTCTTGTCTTTGATAAAATGGAGGAATGCGTGTATAATCTATAAGCGTAATTTCACCTGTCAGTCGATCACATGCCAGGTCAGAGTTGTTGTTTTTTTTCAACCAAGCTAAATCAAAAGATACAAAGACCAATTGGAAAATATTAAACTTAATGAGTATATACGTAACTTAGATACAAGCATGATACTTGGTAATCATTGAAAAACCTAAAAAATATTGATGACTAGTGATTATATTTTAAACGTTTTATTTATACAGAAAAATGAATTATTATTATTATTATCTGTATATTTAGTCAATTGAATTGTATGATAAAACAAAATAGTCAAAACATATTCCGAATTCTCATATTAGTTTGGCACATAGTAAACGCATATAAAGAATGTTCTTAAGACTAAATAAGCAGAACAGTAATTCATAAATTGTATTAAATACAACGAGGGAACCGTAAAAAACATAGACATATTTTCTACAAAAAAGTGATGAAATAGGTTGATAAAATGAAGTCATTTATAATAATTTAAAATAGCCGGGATTCTTCTTGATGTACGGTTTGCAAGTAACAGCGGGCCGTAGAACTAACTGCATTAATACAAAAAAGTTATAAAAATGTAAAGAATGAACATTTACGTTTACGTTTACCTTTTTTTTTTATTTTATTATCGTCATCTGTATATTCATGAAAATAGTATGGATAAAATTTGACGAATATCGGTTTAGACTTGACATAATCAACATCTATCTGTATTTTGTTGCGTATTTAACCACATGTTTTTCGTTCAGGTGCTCTTTACTCCCGTGATCTTATTATCTGCACCTGAACTCGAAATACTATGGTTCAATAAATACACAACAAAATACAGATAGAGATTGGTTATTTCAGGAATAATAAAGATATATTTATTTTTGCAGAATTTATTTCAGTATGTGAACATGTGAATAGATCCAATAAATTATTTCATTTATTTATATTTTCTAAACATGCTTATTTTAAAGTATATGTTAAGTATGCATAATTTAAATTTCTAGAAGACATTTATATGTAATAAAAATATCTAGGAACACATGACTGAAATATATGACTGAAAACAAAAACAAAAAATCATATACTATATGTGTCAAATACGTCCAATTACATCACCAACATCAGTTAAGTCTCACTATTTCTTATGATTGCATGTAACATTCAGCAGCGCCAACTTTCCGTTCCGTGTCGGAATAAAACAATATTATGTATTTAATTATGTAGGATGGTATTCCTTATGATCTCCCACGTGATTCCGTGACACAGACGTGGATGATAGATAAATTCTGCCCTCTTCACCGGTTGGCCGGCAAATGAATGATATTGGGCACAAATTCATTTGTTGAATGTTTAGATGTTTTTCAAAATACAACATCATTCGTTTATATTGAATTACTATGAAGCAACTGTGTTTGACAGAGTAATGAATAGGAGGTTCGGGCGGGGACTCACTTAAGCTTGCTGAGTTGCTTAATGACCCATACCGCAATAAAGTACTGGTATACTCCCTGGCTTTGCTTTCTACATATATGTTTATTTCCGGTACTGGTTAAGCCGACATTGAAGCAGCACTATATATAAGATGTCTATCTTTTAAAAGTTAGTAACCCACACTCAAACAAATGCAACATACTTAGCAGAAATGTATGACAATTCTTTTTTACGCTCGCTTCTTTCAAGAGACGGCCGCCGCCATAATGCCTTCAGTGCTGCCAACGGACAAGCAGGCCCAACTGATTACCGCTGCATACCAGTGCTGTACTGAGATAGGTAAGTAGCTACATAGGTATATTAAAGCTTTTCAGATATAACAACTGTTTTATCTCATAAAAGAATGGGACATAATATGATATGTCTCCATGATTGAAAAGTATATGTATGTACTAATAATGTCAGAATAAATATCTTTTCTAATCTCCATTCAATCCATTTATTTTATTCCGATATTTTTCGCACTTTTTTATAAATCGAATTTTTTCTTCAATATCTTGTAACCTGGGCCGCCAGCTTGTTTTCTTTTTTCCTTTTAATTTCTAAAAAAAAAAAATGTAAGAAAAGAGATTTTATTTCATCGAAATATATTTATGTATTTATTTTTCAAAATCTCATGAAATATTCCGTCGTTCTGTCTCATACTCTGTTTTCAAGCTAATATGACTGCTAGGAAATTGTACATTTGTATTCAAATATGGGTGGAATACGTTACATAATAGGCGTGACTAAATATGTCGTAAATTGTGAGCTGAGGAATACCATTAAGGATACACCGAGTCACCGTGTATATTGGATGTATGTTTTTCTTTTTCTGATTCAAATAAATCACTTTATGACCAAAAGGATTCGTAATGTATAATATAGAGGTCTTTATAATGAATAGACCAAATTCATTGGACACTCATTAATATAAACTATTGCGATTCCATAAACATGGCTTCAAAGAAAACTTTTTCTATGAACTTATTTTATTCATTTTTTATTTTAATAAAGCCATAAAAATTCTAGTCATGTACTAAAACTATGTTCTATTGTGAGATTATTTTTTCATTATTATTCATATAAGTAATATTCATTGCTTGAAAAATATGTAAAATTATAACTCATGAATACATAAATATGCTTCTGTTCCGGTATTTTAAAGGAACAATGTGTAATAACATCTCCTTATCAATGCCATTTTGTGTTTACACCAAAATAATGTTTTATTTCTTATTCGAAAACTAAAGGTCAATTGGCTTCTATCCGTTCCCAGTCTATAAAAACTATCAGTTTCAAGACTACATGAACTATTCATTTCCAATATATAAGAACTATTACTTCCTAGTATATTAGAACTAGCAATTCCCGGTCTATAAGAAGTAACAGTTCCCAGTCTAAATAAATTATCAGTTCCCACTTTATATAAACTATCAGTTTTCGAAGTGAGTTTTCTTTTCACTCGCGCTACGCACTCTTGAAAATATCTAAAATAAGTCTCACTTCTATGTGAGATATATTTCATATTTTGCTCAAAACCAAAAATATCCTTATGTATGGTGACTTTTATCCTTAATTGCGTTCCACACAACACGTGAAATTGTGATTTTTCCGTAACTCAAAAAGCTCATACTATATAACTGCGATTATAATTTGAAAGACTATATTCAGTTGGAACGTTTTAGATATAATGTGAACTAAGTATATATTATCGTTTTATAAGATACATCTTGCATTATTTTGAGAAAAATCTCTGTTAACGATATTTTGATATATGCAATCAGAACGCAATAAGTTATGTGACGATGCGTCGTCACGGGTATAGGTACAATCTCTGACAACTGCGTCAGGGAGTCGACTCTTTGGCTCAGTGGTTAGAGCATTGGGCTATCACGCCGGCGGATCGGGTTCGATTCCGGCCCGGGCCGTGTTTGTTACATTTGGTGTCAGAAGTGGGATAATGTCAACTGCCAGACCGGAGTTGCCTTACCCACGTGTTTACGTGTTTCCCAGGCCAAGTCTCGGGTCGAGACTTCTCGGAGGGGGAAGTAATGTGACGATGCGTCGTCACGGGTATAGGTACAATCTCTGACAACTGCGTCAGGGAGTCGACTCTTTGGCTCAGTGGTTAGAGCATTGGGCTATCACGCCGGCGGACCGGGTTCGATTCCGGGCCGGGCCGTGTTTGTTACAGTTATAATACATTTATTGAAGTAGTAGTAATAAATGTTGACAATCTCTAGAAGTTTTCCTAAAGGTTCTTTTTCAATTTTAACTTGCCTCCTGATTTCAAAAATAGTGGAGTCTGAAATATCAGTTGTTTAAAATTCAATGTAGTTTATTGATGTCGAATAAGCATATGATCAGTTTTTAGATTTTTGAATAACTTAATTTTTATTTTCTTGAAGTATATGTAGTATGTATTATACAGGTATTTGTGGATGCAATGTTTACATTTTATGATATATTGCTTCGTTTGTAAACACAATCATTCTATGTTTTCTTTAGAGGGGACATTTTTAATTTGAATCGGTCTTCTGTCCAGCACTTTTTGGTCACATCTAAAGAAACATGGTAATGTTCTGTAATGTCAACCTGTTTGTCTTATTTGTTAAGTCAATGAAATGTCTCTTACTTTAAGCATATCATTATACATGACAATTTTTATGCATTCCATAAAATACGAAATGATAAACTAAGTAACCAAAGTGTGTGTGGGTGGAGGGGGGTCAAAGTGATAGTTTTTAATAAATAAAACATTTATTTTTCATATGCGGAGCATATTTAGCAAAAACGAGCGTGATATTTTAATATTTTAACACGTAGTGAAGCCCTATGACTTGTTACCCAAAATGTTATCTTTCTGTACCACTATTGACAGACATTATACGTAACGGTCACAATGCGTTTTCTCAACCATTCGTGAACTATATTTTTTAGACCGACAATGCTGTAAAATCGTGGACAGATTGTGGGTGAGTAAACATTTAGCCATTAAATAGGAAATGTATATTTCACCAATCTGACTAAATCGTCACATTCATAATTGTCCAATTTTGAGGGAAAATAGATAAAAACCAATTTTGAACAAATGATGTTTATTACAGAAAAGTAGTGTATGAAGTACATAGAAACACACTTAATGAAATTTAAAGAATTATATATACAGAAAGAATCACATAAGTAAGGCAGCATTATATTCTGAACGAAAATATCATATTCGTGACAGTAATGTTGTTATAAAGTACGGTTTGTCCTACATGGCAGTCTAATGTAATACTTGTATTTCGCTCAAAATTCGAAAAATACATTGCGTCGCTTACGATAAATTCAATAAACTTTAAACAATAACTAATTCATACCTTCATCAAAGAATTATATTAACAGGAAGGATTGAATTATAGCAAAATATTCTGAATAAAATAACATATTTAAAAATAACCTTTACATGAATATTTACTTTTTATTGATAATTAGTTTGTCGACTTACTACATGTAATAAAAAGAAGTAAAGATAGTATCGAATTTAGTTTGTAATTAGATTTCTGCAACTAATAAGTGTAATTAGTGTAATTAATGATTTGAACGTCATATAAAAAGCTAAAACAGTTTTGCATCAAACCTTCGATTTGTAACAATGATGTCTAAATTTGACATAAATGTCTTACAAGCTTTTTGAACTAAGTTTCTAAGAATCTATCACCCGAACTTATACGACTAGATGATTCAAGTGAAACTTCAGTTGAGTCAAGTTAGAGTAATTACTACTGTACCCTCGTGTATTCACTCGTGACATCGTAAAACAAAGATTTCACATTTCATTGATATCTATTTTCTTTTATTGAGGGGCAGTGTAACAGTTAATTCGCATGAAAACATTTGTTTTGGCATAGAAATAATATTTACACGAATAGTATTGCCATAAGGGTCAACAAACTCGGTGTTTATTGATCCGTTATTAATTCGTACATAGTTTAACACTTCCGATATATTTGTTTGTTGTTTTTTTAATGTCATTAGAATTATAAAAGATAAAATGATAAACAGCTAGCAAACGTTTGCTATGATAACAAATTTAATTTACATTTTTTTCCACAAAAACAAGAGTTCAAGATATACAGATCAAACTTGGCCATGTCGTGAATATAACTCATGGCGTGCATCCGTCGCTCTTAAGTCTGCAACCAGTGCAACAGCTACCATCTGTATTAGAGTTGCTCTTGCAGCAAGTCTTCTTGTCCTTCCCATTGAATTCCACACAGCTGCAAGAGGGAGAGGATGTTGTCTGTGTTGTAGTTGAAGAGGTGCTTGAAGTGGTATGCGTATTAGCGCAGAGCTCAAACCGTTCAGTGCACTTTCCACGGTGACAGAACTGGAAACAAGATATTAAAGTTGTACAAAAATATAAAAATAATAAAGTAGATTTTTTTCTGTAAAATATCATTAAAGATGGCTTTTATGGCGCGATAAGCAAAAAAATAGATATTCTAATCGAGCCACTCATATACACTGAACACATGACACGCATAGAAAGGGTTATGACTGAAATAAAAAAAAGTATCCTAGAATCCTAGAAGCATTTTACTGCACAATAGATATTAACTTTATATTGTTTTCTTGAAACACGTTTTGTACTTGTGTTCCCAATATTAGAATTACTGTCACGATATTTTATTTTTACATTTCACATACTCATTTGTGCACATCAGCCTAATTCAAGAAGCATTGTTGGTATTCTCCAAATGACACAGCATATCAATATTAAGAAAAGCTCCGATTTATGTTATTAGTATTAATTTATTAAATTATTTTCTTGGCAAAGGTTTCATGAGTAAATAACAGAAAAAAACATACAGCGTTATGAAAATAGAATTCATGTAAGTAAAATAGGTAGAATGAACTTTAAGAATAATACAAGTTGAAAAAAATATACAGATAATTATGTATTGATAACTATCAAAAAGTTTAATCAACATTTACATATTTTTATAATAAGATCAACACCCCATTCAATGACAATTACAGAAACAATTAAGTAGTTGAAAGCGATATGATAATGTATCTTCTAATATACAAAGAATGCAAATATGCACATCATGCGGATATATATATAGTGATAAACAACTACTTACATAGTCCAACTCAGAGTTAAAACCGAGGCACGCTGTTCCGTCATAGACACCCTTGAGCGGTCGACTACACGAGTTGCCATCGGAACAGTACACCATATTTGCATTCCAACACCATCCGGAATTTACTTTCTTGACACCGTCAACAACAGCGACCTGGATAAACGTAAATCATTTGATTGGCGAATACAAATGTATACATACACGTACATCTTACAAATTGATGAAATATATTGATGTTTCATACATGTATTGGCTGTTTGGTATGTGTAATTGAAATATGGACATAAGGAATTTGTGTTCAGATTATTTGGCACTAAACCGGATTCTTTGACACAAATGCGGATTATTTTACACTAAAGAAGATTTTTATGATATTAAATTGTGTCATTTGACACTTAAGTGGGTTCCTTGCCATTAAAGCATATTAATTACACACTCAAGCGGATTCTTTTGTTATTTTACGAAAACCTACATTGCAGGCTACACTGTCAGGATCTCTGTAGGCTCGTGCACACTGTTGGTCCAGACTGTAGACCTCGGATCGGGACTCCTGGCAGAGGCGGAAGAAGAACTGGTTGTCGGAAAAAGCGCTGTCTGTTAGACAGGAGGTACCAACGTCACTGGAAAAGAAACAACGCTTTTGAAAGATTAATCATGATAGTTTTGATTATGCTTTTAGAATTAATAACAAAAAGCGAAACATTTAATAAGGTTTTGATTAATGCATTGGCTTTTTCCCAATGCAATCTTCGTTCGATCTTTGAACGGCCTATCGTTATTATGTGCGAAGATGAATTAAGTCGCTCTTTAAGATTTTGGGGATTTCTCTTATATCAAAATTTATATGAATGATCCCGTTCGCCGAGTGGTTAGAGTATCTGCCCAAGTATCAGGATATTGCTGGTTCGATCCTCCTTAAGAACTTGTTCCAATAAGGAGAACATATTAAGTTATAACGAGAGTCTTTAGATTAAATCTTCAGTACACACACCTTCAATTACAGAATGCCCATTACCTAAAATGAGAGATGATGGCTCTGATGCTGCAGTCAGAAAACCTATTATAGGTGTTCCTGTTGCTCCACTTGGTGGTAAGGATGAAGGTGGCCATCACGTTAATGCTGTTCTCACAGTCGTTGCCGTCTCCATCGTGCTTGGCGCCGACACTGAAGCAGAGAGCACCACTGTTTCAAATATCAATAAAGTTGATAAATACACCACTGCCAAAACACCATGGCTCAATAGTATAAAACGATAGTGAACATTTGTAAAACGGGACAAAATTTCCTATAGAGTCCTATATTGAATTCATTCCTTTTCTGTATTGGTGGTATTAAAAATTAGCAGATTTAGATCTCATAGTAGAGAAGTGTGGACCGAAGGCTGTGTGTTCGAACCCCGTTGAAGGAAAGAACTCTTCATGACCTTCCCGGGCGCAAAGTACTGGTCAAAACCAGGAACCGTCCAGAGGGATTAGTATAAGTTGTAAGAACTTCTTATCCAATAGACGTAAAATAAATAAGTTTAAACTAAGTGTGGACCAGATACATTAACTGTCCAAAGTTATAATTATGATAAAAAGTATCATAAAATAAGAACCCCATTTTTTCTTACAGTACGAGTATCTTAAATGTGAAAGTTATCTGTTATACATCTTCTATGAAACCAAACCTTGTCTTATTAATTTAAAAGCAATACATTTAGAGTTAATATTTTTGTTTGTTAAATTTTCTATATAAGGCCTTTTTCTATAGCATAAGCCATGTTGACAAACATGTACATGTGTTCGATTTTTCTGTAAATAAAATGTCGGTGTATATTGTTTTCTGTACAATCGTGTTTCTACGCCTTTCTTTGGAATCCTTCCACTAGATAAAAACTCTGATATGGCAGTCCACTTAATTTTATATGATGTCCTACTTTTTTGGCCAATGAGGTGACTTTATATAATCAAAATAAAAAAAAATCTAAATTCTTTTTCAGGTAGAAAGCATCTGTGAAAAATAAAAAAAAAGTATTTCTTCAGATTGAACGTTCTATTTTTACCTACTTCGCGTGCGCATATTTTCCTTTTTTCATCTATAAATTTCACGATACGATGGAGAAAAATAAATAACCCCCGTGCTCACTACAATGCATATGTATCTATACTCATGAATTATGTTAAAGTAACATCCGAAACAATTTATTCGATTCTTTGTCTAGCCTTTCAAAGTTCTACAAGGATAACAAACCATATATGAGACTGGTTGCCGTTCATGTGAATCCAACGGAAACGTAAGGAAACTCCCTCATTACTCAAACATGTTTTAATTGACCTGCGTAGTCAAGAGTAGATTCACTCGAACATGCAACGACTAGGCCTAGGACGGTTTGAGTTCACATAAATATTTCTACTGACGTAGGAAATGTCTAGGAATTCTGAGCTTTACAGGAAATATCAAACATTGCTTTCAATAACTTGAATATGCAAGAATGGTATCAGGTTAGATTATCAACTGCAGGCGGCAAATACTGCCTCATTTATTTGATGACGGCATAACATGACGCCATATCATGATGACGTCAGATTGTTTGTTTTACTCACGCATGCCCGATCTCATGGGTCAATATGCGAGCTACATCCCATCGAGTATCCTCGTTCAGGCCAATTTTCAAACCGTGATTTGATGTACAAACAGTATTAGCGTATGTCACCCCTGAAAAAGGAGTAAATATAGGAAATGAACGCACAACACTGCATAATCCAGCTATCAAGTCTTAGATGATTCGCAGGAAACAAAAATCGTAAATCTTTACTTATACACATTTTTGGACCCTGTCTTCCTTTATCAATATATTGCCTTCATAAAAACACTGAATTTATACACACTCGATCTGGTTCTTTACGACACACGTAGATGAAAACTGGGAAACTAGGAAAACTTCAACAAGCATATTCATTTACTGAAAAAAGTATATCTTGTAGATAAAAGTATAACATACCCAGTACCCCTGATCCTAATTGTGGATTCCAACTATTTGTCAAGAAAGCACTGAAAACAGAAGAACAATAGTTCTACTTCATGTTCAACAACGACAATAACTATGTTAAAAAAAATCAATCATAATATCTATATTTTTTCCGTTGAAGACAAGAAACTGAATCTTAAATAATGTGATTAACCCTTTAGCCTCGTATGCATTACTGTAAAACCCATTTTCTACGAGGTCGTGTGCTCTTAATGTCAGTCATGTATAAAATAAATATGTGAGTCCAGGGCTACATTGACAAAAAGATGAAAGCAAAAAAAAAATGTAAATTTCGCACAACTGAGCATAAAGTTGTATCAAAACTATCGATTAGGTATATTTGGACTGAATTGTTTAATTTTTCTAAACTAACCGCTACCATTTTATATATTAAAGTGATTTGACATACACAAAAAACATGAAGTCAGTATTTTTCTTTAGAAAAAAAAAGGTCATTAGGATTCGAACTTGCAACCCTAAGATGACGAAAGTTATACAGCAGTATTTTGAACGCACGAATGATAATGGTGCTATTGTAGCGAACACCTTGCTGATGTTTAGCTTTAACCTCATTAGTAAATTTGAGGTTACGAAAACGTACGAGCCAAAACGATGTCAAACGATTACTAGCAATCATATATCATTATGACGTATTAATGAAAAAAGGTCAAGTATAATGTAAAATTTGACGAGCATAATTTCCAACTGATGGCCCCTGAAAAGCTCTTGTTATGAAAAGTATGTACGTGCTGTGATACAGATTTTAGGCACGATGTAATTTACCCAGTAACAACTTCAATGAGATCCCATTGGTAGTTCCAGATAACGCTCGATGGTTCGGCAACCCATTGTCTAAGATATGCCAGTGTGCTCGAGGTATACAGAAACGTGTAGCCATCATAGAATATTCGGTTAGGTGATATGAATGGCCACTCACCGCCCTTGAAAACAAATCAATATTCCAGAATAAATACATACTAATAAAATAAGTCACAATAAAAACATGTCGAGGACTGAGAGCGAAACTAAGCTAAGTGCTTATAAGTATATATGCAATTAGCCTAGATTTGTTCATGTACCTACATTTGTTTACAAATTTCGTGATAACCATTTTGTATTAAATGAAACTATGGGCGGATTACACCAAGTCAAAGAAAATCAAAGAGATGAACAATTCCATGTTTGACTTCATTTAAGTATGTTAATTTTATGTTTAGGTCTCTTGCGAGAATAGGCACTTATTGTATTTACTATGATTTGTAATTCATTTAGAATACATACCTGTGGTGGCAGCAGAACAGCAGCAGCATGCGACACGAGCTCTATATCGGTTAGAGTTGATGTCTCCTCAGATCGCTCCCTTATACTGGCTAGCATGTAATTGACCTAAAATATTGTATTTCATGTACATGTAGTCAGTTTGGTTATAGGTACCGTGCCTCTGTTACATAGATACATACATGGTTATTCGAAAGTCTACATAGGTTAATAGGTTATTAAACATTGTTCTGTACAATACGGATATATATTTGGACGCGTACCCGAAAAATGAATGAACCGTTGGGTGAGTACAATATGATTTTCCACGCTGTCTAATAGTCCAAATATATGCCGTATTGTACAGAACAATATAAAACTACCGTCTTTTGACATATCTATATGTGTTGAATAAGAAAGTCATCATTAACTTTTGTTTATACAAACGAAGAAGTTTTATTGTGACGCTTTATCTAGAGCGCCTGTCGATTCAGATTCTTTTTTGGAATTTTTTCACGTATTTCGGCCTTTATTATAGATTTGACATAGGACTTGTAAATATACGTACAATGCAGAAAAAAATACAAGAGTTTTGTACCCGCGTGCGTCCTGATACAAAAGTACGGTTACGTAAGAAAAAAACACCTCTGATAGGACATGAACTATAAATAGATACATTTTTTTCTTCTTATAATTATATCAAGTAAATAATCACCAAAGTTTCATAAGATATCAGAATCATATTTAATACAATCTGATAAAAATCAGCATCTTAATGACGCTTCGATGTACTACGCTGTATTTATACATCGTTATTAAGGAGATTATTTTTATCAGATTGATATTTAAAATATAATTATAACGATGAAAGATTTAAAACTGACCTCATTATTCAGTAAGATGACGTAATAAACCGCTTCAGCCCTGGCAGCTGATTCGTCATTGTTGTTTATCTCGCGAAACCTGTGAAAATGAAAATCTACCATTTCAGATATATTTTGAAACTAACAGAATTAAATCAGAATGAAACCGACGGGATAATTACTTTACGAATGATAATTGATCAATTGTTTGCATTAAAATTCAGCATTTTAAACAAAGAATTATACTTGAATATTTATATCTATTTATATCTACCAAGCGAATTGGTAAACATACATTAATAAGACATCAGTTCAAGGACTAAACTTTCTTTCGCAAATAAGAATTCAAAAGGAAAGGAACGTTTAGAAATTTTACAAACCCCTATAAGCCTATAAGCATAAAATTCTAAAAAATATCCAATTATTACTGGTTCTTATTTAGATAGTTACTTACTTACTTTTTATTTGTGATGAACAGACAAATATATCTAATGGCGTTTTATATTTAACTACATGTATATATGCTGAGATGTGTTTTTAAGTATACTCAATGTTACCATTCCAAGAAAGTATCGTCCACAATATAAATTATTTCAACGGCTAAAGTTGTGCTGAAATCTGCTTCCGACAGAGGGCCCTGTCGTCTCTTCCGGTTCGAGTTACTTCCGGAGTCTGGTACCTCTGTAACAATTGATGTAAATGTTTTCAACGAAATATACTGGACATTAGACAATATATGTGTCTGTTATTTTTTAGTTAAACGTCGCTTCGACAGTACGACAGGCATACAATGACGCCAAGGTACTTACAAGTAGAATCCGAGTGATAGTAGCACCTCGGTAGAACCACCGACCTGCCTCAAGTTGAAGGTTTCCTCACATGAAAAATCAGAGTGACCCTGTCGAGATTCGAACCCACAGCAGAAAGTGACTGAGTGATGTTAAGTGAGCCCCTCGGAAATGGGTTGTCATTTGAAATGTATACATATGTACTGAACATGAGTTGTCCTGTCACATACATGTATGTATATCTTTATATACATGATTGGGAATTTGTGTACTCACATCGGACTATGACATCGTTTGTGTGGATTTAAATAAATCTAAATATAATGATCTCACCAGCTTAAAGACATTTCCCACCAATAAAGAAGAGTGTACATTAACTTAAAAACAATCAGGGTAACGTACCGAGGACATGGCCGTATGTCTGATTTAGGTCGTCCTCCGTCTGCTGATCCCAGCAATAGACCGACCCGGAAGTATAGAAGCACTTGCTGGTTCCGTTTTCTGACGTCTGCATACCTTTCTGTAGGTGTAGGAAGTGTAGTCAGTAAGTAATTGATGATATCATATCAGATAATAAGATATTTAGAATTGAAATTATCATTATTGTCATCATCTTTAACGTTTGTAGCTATTTATTTAGCAGACATACTGTAATTATTTATTAAACAAAATTCCAACGATGATAATTGAATGTACCGAACCAGGTGGCCGAGTGTTTAGTGCGTCCGCCCCAAAAATCTGCAGGTCGTGGGTTTGATCCACGGCCGCGACATACCAAGGATCAAAAATAAAAAACGATATTGTTATAGCTCCCTTGCTTGACGCTAAGCATAAAAGGATAGTTCCAGAACTGGTTTGCCCGGATAGTACAGGATAATGTGACTGGGTGTGGTATCATACCACTTGTCTACGGCGTGATATGGCAGTGTGACAGCAATACTTATCTCATGTAGAAAAATAGCCAAAATTACTGAAATACTGTCGGTAGGACGTTAAACAAAATCAAACAAATATTTTTAAACACTTTAATGTCAATTGATTTAGACGGCCAGTTACTATTGTCATCATTTCATGACAAATCAGGGAGGGGGGACGCAAAACTTACGATTTCTGTAGATATGGTGTCGTTATCCACGCTCGTCACTATAGTAACGAAGGATCCCTCGTCACCCAAGTAAAATGCCTGGTTAACGAAACAAACCATTTCAATTTTAAAATACATTAAATGTGAATATATGCATGATACCCCAACGAACACACAAACATACAGAGAAAGAGATAGAGGGATGGGGGTGGGGGGGCGTAAAATACCTTTTATATTATATAGAGTTTATATAGAGTTAAAGAGCCATATATAAAATAATAATGTCATGTGTATTTGTGATCGACATATTTTACATCTGTGTATATCATGAACATAATAAAACTAAATAAGTAAATATCGGTGTTTGAAAGCTTAACAGTTTAAAGAGTACCTTTAAAATGCTATATTTAGCAGCTAAAGTTTTCTCACATCCTAAAGACTTTTCACCTAAAACAGGTTTAGCAATATTTGGTAACAAATGTTTCTTTTGACAAAGGCATGGCGGCCTTTTTGAGGATTAAAATATCTGCAATAGAGAAAGTAGAACGGTTATATGATGTACCAAAGACCTGTTGAACAAAGATTGGCAACCAGTCTAAATCTCACAAAAGCACGTAACAAAGTGTCCATTTCTCGCAAAGTCACGTTTTCAAATATCTCCTTTTCTTTTGAAGATATATAAAAGTAAATTGTATCTTACAAGAGAACATTACTTTACCATCAAGATGATACATTATCTATTAAAATAAGTCAAGAAATAAAAATGTTTCATGTAAAATTGAAAAGTACCTGCATGATGATAACTATGTAAAAAAAAATTTTTGCAGAAGAAAAGATTATTTTAAATATTGTTAATTTACCGTATTTTTTCTACTTTTTTAAATTTAGGATTTAAATTTTGTTTGTGGCTAAACAAAATTTTTCACTGGCTTTTACAAGAGATTCCTAATATGTCTTTGGATGTTCGAATATCATTTGTGAATTATTTCTTTCATTCTTTGTAGTCAAAATAACCATAGATTAAATTTCTACCCCGCCGCAATCGTTTGAATAAATATTATTGTAATGCATTTGACAATAGCCGTCTTTCTGGCACAGTGAAACAGATTAATAGTAAAATATACTACAGATATTTATAACATTCGGGTCCCAATGTGCATAAGAGAAGTATTTTGATAAAATAATATATCTTATCCAAGAAAATGTAATTCGGTCAAAATAATTCATTAAAATAACATTATTACGAAGCATATTTTAATCTTGATGTCATCTCAACAAATAACAAATAATGATCCGTAAGTAAATGAAAATCTTTCAAACATTAGTTCCGCATTGTAAGTAGATCAAATGTGAGGTAAGAAAATTATGCCTAAAAATAGTTCAAGGTTATGTTACTATTTTGTAGAATGGATAAAGGTAATTCATCCAATTATCAAATTACAACCATGGGTCTTACACCTCAGCGCAGATGCAAATATCCATTGACTTGGAGTTATAGGCTCCTTTACTCAGTTTCACAGGCCTGTAAAGTCTTGCCTTTACTATATAAATCCCACGATCACTTGATGGACCATGATCACAATTCAATGATGGATGGATTACCTTAAATACTATGAAAAAAACATACCTGCTCACGATGAATGGTATTAATACTGTCATATTCGACTGCACGTGTTACACTTCCGTCAACCTTCGTCGTGTTGATTTGCTGAACGGAACCACCCGATTCCACTAGGAAGTCGATTGTACTTGGAAACACCACTTTATTCGATTTGGTGTCTTTCTTGAGACTCTCTCCTTTAAATCGTATGCCTGCTTTCTCCTTAGCAACGTTCTTGACAGCTGAAAAATGGAAATGTCATATCAGACAACAAGCTAATAATTTCATTTCATTATGCACTTGATAAAATTGTTTTTAAACGTATTATCAGACATTTAACTCGTGTGGAATATACACAATTAGAAATGAAACAAGCAGAAAACATTTCGAGCGGCGTAGAAACTTTTATTTTTAACTTAAATGCTTAATCATTTCTATGAAAATAGCATGAGACATATTATAATTATTGATATTATTATTATTATTATTATTATTAGTGATTAGAACAAAATTTGATGGAAATTTGCAGAATCTATCACCCGATCTAACACGACAAGATGATTCAAGTGTCACGTCAGTTGAGGCAATTTAAAACAGCGTTTATTCACTCGTGACATCGTATAACAAAGATATCACATTTCATAGGTATCTATTATCTTCTATTGTAGGGCAGTGTAACAGTTGATTCGCATAAAAACATTTGTTTTGGCATAGAAATAACATTAACATGGATAGTATTGCCATACGGGTCAACAAACTAAGGTGTCTGTTAATCTGTAGGTAATTCTTACATAGTTTAACACTTCCGGTATATAAGTTGTTGTTTTTTATGTCAATAGTATTATAAAAGATAAAACGATAAGCAGCTGGCAAACGATTGCTATGTAATGTTTAGTAAAAACATATTTTATTGTCAAAATAGTTACGAAATAAACAAAATGATATCAATATACTTAAAATATACAAATGATAAAAGAGCCTGACCATACGTTCTCACAACTCACTCTCATTCTCAAGATGTAATGCAATGTTGTGATAGATGTTGTTTATTCGATTTAGAAGGGTAATTAATGAATAGTTAGTTGCAACTCTAAAAAATATAACCTTGAGTTTCCGCTATTTTATTTCGAATAGTCTAAACAATTGATAAAGTCTTCGTAATCGATAAACAGGTATCACAAAATGGAAATAACTAATTAAACTTCGTAGCAAGAGCTTTAAAGATGACATATACTGTGTGATTTATAACATACATGTGCACATATAAATACGCATAACCAGATCCAGTCGTACAATATTTACTATTGGAATATAAGTTAACACAGATCTGTTTTGAGAAAAAGAAAAGAAACACAGACAAAACGGAAATCAATTGGCAAGTGTTTGTACTCGTAGCACAACATATGCGCACTTCTTACCTGCATAGGTGAAAGTTGAAAGACTGAGGAGCACCAACACTAACTTTATGGGCGTCATGGTTACGCTTTGCCACGTGATCTCGCAGTGATTGGGCTGAAAGGGTTCGGACATTAGTAGACATGATAAATGCATATTGTATAATATTATATATAAATATATTATAAACTGACCCCTCCATCGCAATTGGCGTTTGTTTGTTTTTGCTTTTGTTGTTTGTTTGTTGTTGTTGTTTGTTTTTATTGTTGTTGTTGTTGTTGTGTGTGTGTTTTGCTTGTTGTTGTTGTTGTTGTTGTTGTTGTTTTTTTTACAATATTATCTTATTAACTAGAACAGACATACACGAGAAGAAACAGAGCCAAACACTTCTCCGATTTCTGTCATTACTAGACGACAAGAGATTAATGTTGACATATTAAACCAGGAGTGATATTAATTGACATTTTCTTTGTTTGTTTGTTTGTTGTTTTTTTTTTTGTTTTTTGCTTTTTTATATAAATTTTCCGTCAATCACGGTTATAAATGATATGTTAGGATTTTCTTTAACGTGGAAGCATAAAAAACACAAGCTATTAATATATACACTCCGTCGGCGATTAGAACCGAAGGCTTAGTCAGTGATTTCGGAACGACAGACCACTTGTACGTGATCGGTATATTAGAGTTGCTCAACCTTGATTAAGTCAAATTGCGGTAAGACAGTTACGCCATAAGATATATTGTGTAAGAAAACACAGATTGTATTATAGTTATAATATTAAACTATTTCAATAAATATAAAACAAATAAGAATAATGAATGAAAAAAAAAAAAAAAGACGAACTAGATATATTACAGCTGTAATGGCAATACATTGTGATAAAAGATTACAGTTGATTTACATAAACAATCAATACAATGGCAAGTTCAATATTTACAAATTCTGCAAACTCACCTGATATGAAAACGCTTGTCCTTTCCGCTGCTGAATATTATTAAATGACTGTAAATTAATGAAATATATCATCATGAGAATTAGAAAATAATCATTTTAAAAAATAATAATAATAAAAATAATAAACACTGTTACAGCGCTTGTCTTTGATAATGAGAAAAGAATGGAATGAAAATTCTAAACGCTGTAATATAGTGTTTTTTTGTTGTTTTTTTATTGTGTTTTTTTTTAGAAATTTCGAAAAGAAAATTTGATTCGAAATTAATATATCTACTTAACATCTTGAGCGAATCATTTGACGATATATCTTTTTAAGATTCGATTCCAAAGTATCTACTAATTTTAAAAACAAAAGGAACGGAATATTTCAAAAAGAACATTTCAACAGTTCAACGTCTAGTTAACATACCGAATATATTATGCAAAGAAATTATATGAAGTTACTCTGCAACATACCCGCAAAATTATAATTCATTTTAACTCTGCGAACTTATATAGTATTTGATGGAAAAGAACAAGTGACCCAAAACAAATTGACATAATAATCAAAACTATCAAAGTGGAAAAAATCGACTTACGATAAAAGAAGGTCGTTGAAGTACTCTAGTATTTTCAAAAGATGTCATTGACATTTGGTGAATAGAGGCTCTTCTAGTTTATTGATTGAAGAAAAAAAGAAGAAAAAAAACATTATCTTATCAATCCGTTATTGTGACAACAAATTCAAGGTCATTGTTATTTTCATTGTCTTTGGGATGAGTAAGGCAAGTATTTCTTTCAGCTTATTTAGGTCTCTCTTTCATATTTCAGTGGGTATTTGACCGAAAGCGTAGAACGTTTTACCTGAAATAGAAGGCCGTTAACCCATAAGTGTATAATGTTGGTGACTTGGACAATAACATTATATATTTACAAAAAAAATGATTTTGATATGCTAATTAGTGACTCGAATATACAGTTAAACCTGTATTAGCAGCCACATGTATTAAACGGCCAACTCTCGTTTAGCGGTCAATTGTAATATTACCAAACTTTCATTTTTTTATATGTTTAACTTTCATTTACAGACCACATCTGTTAAGCGGTCACTTTCTCTTGTTCCTTGACCGCTTAAGAAAGGTTTGACTGTATGTCGGTCGGAGGATCCGTCGATGCGATATTTATCATTTGCCAAACAGGAAATACTGAAGAGAAAACTTGAAGGAATGCTTTACATGGTACTTAAGGGGTATTTTGGTAAAGATGGTTTAAAATCAAACCCCAGCAATGCTTTGAAAATAATAAGGTGGTCTGGTCATATAGGAGAGATGACGTCCAACGTTCTTGTTGTTGTTGTTTTTTTTTCAGTGTTATATTATCATCATGTAACAAAGTATATATTTCTTTTGACCCTGTACCATTCACAAGTCAATAAAATACGTACATGCTCTGTTATTAATACACAACCAGCCTCCCGTCGTGACGATGTGATCAACCTTTGCTGATTTATATTATGTGTTAATAATTGCTTTTGAGGTGAACAGATTCCTATTTTCTGTCCAACCGGGGTGGCAATGAACCCTGCAGTAAATTAGAAGATTTTTTTGTCCTTAAAGTCAGTGACACATATAAGGCTTACTATAACAGTAACAGGTGGGTCAAATAACTTCTTGCTTTTGATATTATGGATAAATGCAAGTATTATCTTTAAGCCTATTTTCACCTGTCAGTCGATCACATGACCCAGATTAGGATTCGCAACCCAACTTAATCGAAAGTTAAATAACTGGCAAATAGTATTAAAGTCAAATGAATATTTTAGTAACTTAGTCACAAACATGAAACTTAAGTGATCGCTTTGGACATCGGATTATATTCATGAAGGTTGACCTCTTCATACTGGTGGGTAGTAATCGGGTTCAACTGTATTTGAAGCAGGAATCGTTAGGTTTCTGGTGTTTGATGTGTTTATGTTTGTTTATTGGATGTAACGTCCCACCGACAGTATTTCAGTATTTCCCTCTTATACTTCAGAGACGATGTCTACTTGAGGCAGATATAGTGCTGCCGCACTGCGGTATCACGCCATAGACATGTGGCATACCACACCCAGTCACATTATCCTGACACTGGGCGCACCTGCCCTGGAACTACCCATATATATGCTTAGCGCCAAGCAAGGGAGCTATACCAGTACCACTTTTTACGACTTTGATATGTCGCGGCAGGGGATCGAACCCACGACCTCCCGATTCCGGGGCGGACAGTAGTCTTATTTAAGCTTCCACTTTTTAATAGCTTTCCTTGCTCAGTGCACAAATTAACTATTTTTTACTGCATTAAAAATCTTCACTACGCTAGAAAAACCATTGTGAAATTTGGGTCAAGAATTTATCAAGTCTGTAGAAAAACATGATTTTATTTTTGAATGGATATATGTTTACATAAAGATGCCTTACTAATTTGAAAATTATAACGAAGTCGATTTGAGAGAGGGACAGACAAACAGAGAGAGTGTGTAGTTGGCAATGGGTTAAATTAAAGTGAAGGGGGTGTATGAGCAGAAAAGGAACACACTTTCAGAGAGAAAGAGAGGGAGGGGGGATAACAATTTGAAAGTTGGATACTTTCGCTTGACAAGCTAACCCAATAAATAGACCCAAGACAGGGTGAATTTAATGATTTGTAATTAGAAAGAAATGATCAGGGTCGTATTTAGATGAATCGCTGTGCTCTACGTGAATTATCGTGACAGGCTGGTCGCAGAATTGTATCCCGATCTGAAATAATGATAATAGAAGCAGTAGTGGCAATACCAGGGGTAGTAGTAGTAGCAGCAGCAACAGTAATCATTAATAATAGTACATTTAACATGCCCTTGTGCACCTAGTAAATTGAACAATCAAAAGTGGCCGCTTAACAGAGATGGTCACTAAATGAAGGTTAAACATATAGCACAATTCTAGTTTTGTAATATGAAAATTGACAGTTAACTGCAGATTGGTCGTTTAATACAGATGGCCGCTTTAAAACAGGATCAACTGTAGTCTAGTAGTAATAGTAGCACTGAATTAGGAAAAGATCTTGAAGATTAGTGCATTAACAGAAATGTTGTTTTGTATTGTTGTATTGGAGTTTACCGTCGCTGCGATAGTATTTCAATCATATAGCGACGTCCAGCTAATTATATGTGGAGGAAGACCCCGAGTACACATAGGTACTCGGGTAGAACCACCGACCTACCGCAAGCCAGCTGGAAGAATTAACAGATATACGAGTAGAAACTGTGAAAGAAGTACATGAAGTAGCAACAGTAGATAAAAATATTGGTAATTTGATCCGAGATATTCTCGAGATATTGAGAATCTCGGTATAACGTGGGCACTGGACCCAAAAATACACAAGTGGACAATGTGTTCGTAAAATCTGTCCTCAAACTTACATTTTTACTGAACATAAAGAGAAATACTGAGTTCAAGTTTTTTTTAAAGTCTTTCAAATAATACATGTCTAGTTTACCGTTAGATACATGGACACTTGCCAGAACGTGGTCTTCAATATATAATCACTTCAACTGACATTTTCATTTGAAATTATGATAACAATAATCTTCATCATCATCAACTGACCTCATCATCATCATCAATAACAACTGACCACATCGTCATATCATCAGTAGCAGCACCATCAACTGACCTTGAATCCATTTTTCAGACATCCCAGGAAAACACCGCAGGCCCCGGTACGATCATAATGATCCATTGAACTGAACTCCGCAATCGGCAGGTAGGCCGGTATTGAATGACAATGCTGCACCACCTTAAATATAGGTCTCACTTTGACCAACTAGTCATCAGAAAACTAAAGAGATATTTTAATGTAATCAATTATTATTTCATAACTTTTACATTCAGTATATAAGTCTTGATGGTGTTATTAGTATTTTACACACCTCTCTTTAATACAACCCTTACCGTTGTGAGTTCGAATCTCGGTCTGGTCTTTCGGATATGTATGTGAGAAAGCCTTCAAACTGGATTGATGTAGGTTCAAACTGAATGACCTCAAGGTCTGAAATAATGTGCATTGGTCCCCAGTGGAGTTTTCCCCTCATTCAACCTGTGATAAGCAGGACGTAGTTATTTGTCTGACTCGAATAGTAAAAGCATACACTTTTATTACTTGTCATGTGTATGCCTTATTAATTAATAAAATAAGATGCTTATGTTTATTTTTTAAATATATTGTTTTAACGCACTGCAATTAAATAATATTTATAAATATCATAATCGGAAATTCATGTCCTGCAATCTTGGACTACTTAAGACTCGGGGTGTATATAGCATGATATGAATTATTTTTTAAGTGCAAGATCACATTTTCTTTAAATCCACAAATGAAAATTAATGTTTTTCAAACATATTGCAACCTAAAACCGAAATCAGCAGATACCCTTTGCATCATCAACAATTATATATTTTACATTTATTCCTTTATGCCACATTGCGGGGTTTGACGTATTGCAGTTAGCCATTACGAATGCCTCGCAGGAAGTTCTATTTTTAGAACTGCATTCCCTAGTTTCCGGATGCCAGTCTATCTCCTTGTGGGCTATATCTGTGACGGCAGAAAGAATATTGCAATGTTGTCCTAACGGGATAAGTTTGGTCGTGGTTTGCAATATATCCGGTGGGGTTGTCGTGGTTTGCAATATATCCGGTGGGGTTGTCGTGGTTTGCAATATATCCGGTGGGGTTGTCGTGGTTTGCAATATATCCGGCGGGGTTGTTATGGTTTGCAATATATCAGGTCGGATCGTGGTTTGCAATTGATCCGGCGGGGTCGTCGGATTGTATGATGGGCTGTCGACAGTCGTTGTTATGCCATGGTTAAATACAACTGTGAATTGACAATGGAAAGTGACAAGAAATTGATATAAAAAAAAAACAGAACAAGGCTAAACAACTCCCTTTCTAATATATAATTACTTAAACGTTTTACCACATCGCCTTAATGTGAGTGATGGCTGAAAAATAGCAATAATACGTGTGACGTCATATTCTATTGTTTGGATTTAATAGGATATACAGTTTCTCTCTATTACAACAAGAACATACTGATATAAAGTATCTTTTGAAATGAGAAATAACTGATATACAGTATTTATCTATTTCAGTGATCAGTGAATACTGATCTACAGTCCATTAAAACAATTATCCACTAAAACGTACAGCTGCGTCAATCTATTACAACAGGAAAATACTAATTTACAGTGATTAAAAATACGGTGTCTATCTACTACAATATGAAAATACAGTCAACATCGTACATGCGACTTTTTTATTAAACGACCGTTATAAATTTTATCAAACATATGGAAAACAAAAGGGGAGTAAATAATTACAATATATTAGCTAATTTTCATTATACGATTACATCTAGGAGTCACGCTAAATGTGTGAGCAAACAGAAGCTCTGACAATTCAAATTCATCAGCAATATTAATTCAATGAAATATTTTATACTATCATAAGCATCTATCTCATGGTCAAGTAAAGTTAATATCTTTTAATTTCAATAATTAATAATTCGTGAAATATCCGATCTTATACGAGTAACTCCAATCAATAAATATTAGTTATCGTTTATATATTAAATTTTATGGAATTTATCGAAAGCGACGTGAAATGAACGAAATTCATCCATTTCATTAGACGATTACGTAGGACAAACTGAAAATATGCCATATAGCTTATTCACCAGGCGAACAACTGCATCCCTGGCCGGCGTTGTTACCAAGACTAACTGCAAAAGAATCATTTTACAAGACAAGACAATACAGAACAACACAAAATGATATAATTCATGGTAATGTATGGTTATTTAATGCAACCCATTGCAATACATACAAGATATATCAACACTATACCAGTACGTAAGACAATTGTTTATTAAAGTGATATGTGTAATAACAATAAGATTTACACCTGACCGAATGGGCCTACAGGTCATCTTAACGTAGGCATATAATGAATACATGACAAATGATCAAATTATGAATACAGTGAATCCTCTTTACAACGGCATTCATTATAACAGAAACCTCGTTATAACAGCAGTAGTCTTGAAAACTAAAGTACATAATCCTTCTATGTCTCTATTCTTTATCCAGATAAAAGTAAAATAGTTGTTTTTAGAAAAAGAGGGCCCGTTAAAGCAAATGAAAAATGGACTTATGATAATACACTGATTGAAACAGTAAATAATTTTAATTATCTTGGTACTATTTTTAATTATACCGGAAGTTTCTTACACAACCAGGAAATGTTGGCGGGTAAAGGTTTAAAGGCTCTAAATACATTGATGGTGAATATTAGTTCAAAATTGATTAAACCTAGTACTGTTTGTCAATTATTTGACGCATTTGTTGGCTCTGTCCTAAGTTATGGGTGTGAAATATCTGGATTTGGTAAAGGTAAAACATTAGAAAGAATTCACTTAAAATTTTGTAAATGGTTATTATGTGTCAAACAATCTACATGTACTATGTCGATTTATGGTGAATTAGGTAGATTTCCTTTATTTATTAATAGACATGTTAGAATAATAAAATATTGGCTGAACCTTAATAATATAATAATTCATAAAATGTATAATTCTTTTTAAATGACTGTAATAGAGGCAAGAGGAATTGGGCCTTTCAGGTTAAAGATTTATTGGACAAAAATGGTTTCTCACATGTTTGGCTTAATCCAAATAGTATCGATCGTAAATCATTTCATTTATTATTTAAAGAAAGATTGATTGACCAATTTAAACAGGCTTGGTTTACAACTATATTTAATGGTTTCCCTTATCTTTAACATGTTTTGATTATGAATTTTATTTGGATAAGTTTACCAAGAATTTATCGAATATTTCTTTCAAAGTTAAGACTTTCGTCCATAATTTACAAGTTGAAGCTGGTAGGTACGGTGCAAATAGAGTTGAATATTGCCAAAGGTATTGTAATATTTGTAGAAATGGAGATATTGAAGACGAATTTCATTTTGTATGTGTTTGTAATGCTTATAATGATTTACGTAAGTTATATTTGAATTTTTTAAATATCTGTTAATGAAACATAAATTGTGTATTTTTGTTCTGCACATCTCTCTTTGTATTTGATTTAGACAGTAGCATTATGTAAGCCGTGCGTTCATACCGAATACTTGAATTGATTAAAAAGATCTTATTTACGATACTATAATTTTTTCTGTAATTATTTTGTTCTGTGATAGCTATGTTGACTGCATTGTGCTTTGTATAGCATTTTGTTCATCCTCACATTATTATTGTATTAAGTAATCTACATACAAATGTATATTTATTTAGAACTTGAATATTTTTTGCTTAGTTGTTTGATACACGTACTCTCTCTCTCTCTCTCTCTCTCTCTCTCTTTATAGTAGCCATCGTAGACCATGGCATGTGACTTTTGTTGTTTTGTTATTAAAATCATTGGATCATGTAACAAAAAACATGTATATGTTTACGTTACTAAATAAAATATTTGAATCTTGAATCTTGAATCTTTATAACAGCAAATTCACTGAAACAAACACCGCCGTTGTAAGGAGAGTTGACTGAATACAAAATAACACGCCCAGGTACAGTTCCATCAAATTTTACACAAAACACAATTCAACACAATACAATATATGTGACAACAAAACATAAATCATAATTACATGTCTAAGTCTCTTCAACTTGTGACAATAATAAATCTCTGAATTCACTTTTATTCATGAAATAGATAATATCAAATTTCTGAAATATGTATGATATAAAAATCGTAAAATCTCCATAATTCGTGTATTCTTATTTTCAGGGTAGGAACTACGATAAGCTTTTAGCAGGAACTACGATAAGCTTTTAGCAGGAACTACGATAAACTTTTAGCTTCCACTTCTTTTTGTATACTCCTGTATCTTAAAATGAATATCTGTCATCTACATGCTATTTACAAATAAAATATTATTAAACTAATATAATGCAGTTTAATTTCAGTGAAGATGACATACCGCTAATGAAGTGAATGATATCGCCAGTAAAGTCTAATGTTGTTAGGGACCCAGTCATCTGCAGCTGCTTCCAAACTGGAATGATGAATCACATTTTCATGAAATTTCTTAGATAAATAGATTTCATTGAGAAGTGCAGTGCGCAAGAACTATAACTCTGGACTTCATTATTTTAATTTTGTCTGTTGTTAAATTCCATACTTTAATTTTGTCAAGAGCATAGCTCATACTATATAAAAGGTATCGTCATGACACTTCACAGAAGCATAAAATTTATTGAGGCCAAATGCAGTACACAATAATCATTGCACTATAAATGAGAGTGATTTTTTACGGGAAATTTCCATCTTTTTATATTTTCCTCCTCTGTACTTCCAACGGGTTCTTGTATTAGCTGGATGTGTAGCAGCCTTGTCCTTCAATTCATGTTACTTATACACACATTCGTCGATCCATACAGTAATATATAAATTCGTCTGCTCTTCCGGTAATTTTTCTGTCTTTTTATGTTTTTTTTATTTATTTATTTATTTTAATTTAATTTCATTATTTATTTATTTTTATTTTTTTTAGTTTTTGGTCCGTCCGTCTTTGTACATTAGTCATGTCAGACGTCAGTTCATTTGGTACCCTTGGAGTTAGTTACCATGGTTATGTGGTTGGCATGACGACTGCAGATTAAGAGGCAGTATCCCCGGTGTATGTGACTCATAGTCCGTGTAAAAACTGAGCAACTCTGAAAAATACATACATAGGCTTTCATGTTCTTTAAATAAATTGAATACTGACATAATCACTCAGCGAAATATTTCATATATTAAAGGCAAACTATTGATATATATCAAGATATTAATTTCATAGCCCCATACACTTGCAAATCGGTCCAAATGGACGCGTTGTTAGGATTTTCCTTTTAACCCGAAAGCCAATAGTTCAATCCTAGGCTGCGATATATAAAAGTAAAACTGACCCTAGCTTGGGCTCAGAGTACAAAGAAAGCTCCAGAACTGAATGGTATGGCAGTAACAGGAAAAAATGACCGGAAGTGGGATCATTTTACTCCCACACCAAGGACTACGCATAGCAACGTGAATATTGTCATAACCGATATTGCTCTCTATCCTTTCGTTGTAAAATAAATCCAGTTTAAACTTTAGCCAGAAGGACCCACCCATCAGCCTTTTTTTTATATGATGATGAGCTCTTCTGAACAATATATTAGTTTGAAATGAGGGGATAATACATGAATAAATTAATTATATAATATTGTTTACCTTTACATCCTTGGCTTAGAATGTAACATGTTACCACGTTGTCGTAGGTACCTGAAATGTATTTATGTATCATGAGATACTGTACCTGTATACTTTATTATATGCTTGCGGATTGATTTTTTGAATTGTCTGATAATCGACTATTAATCCTTTAAAGTTCAGTTCATATAGTATATGTAAGTATACCCCTTGAGACAAGAAATGATACGAATTGCACTATTTATTTATTTATTTATTTATTTATTTATTTATTTATTTATTTATTTATACCATAGACATATATGCCATATATATTTATGAATATACCATATTAGTAAATAAGTTACGAAACTTTTCTGGATAATTTTCGAACATCCATCGTATATGGTTAAGTTTAAGATATATCAAGGTATCATTTTTTTTTATTCTAATAATCATATTAATAAATAGGTTATGGAACTTTTCCGGATACTTTTCGATCACCCTCGTATATGATTTTTCGTTCGGATTAAGTTCAAAATATATTAAAGTATCATTTTTGAAAATTTTATTTCAATAACCATATAAATAAATATCAGGGACTATTTTCCATGTTTGAATAGATAAATGCCGTAGCAAGAATTATATTACCTTCTCCAAAGCTGGTGGTTTCATGAACTTTATGCAGGGTTCCTTTGCAGTCACAGTTTCTTGGAAGATAAGCATACTTTGCTACAATATGAAAAAGAAAATATTGGATTTTAATGATGAGATACCTGGAATAAGTTTTTTGAATTGTTATCTCAAAGTTTCATTCAATCTGAAAATAAAGCACGACTTTCAATATTTACGAAGGGAACTCCAGGTACATTGGAGTGAATGCTATATTTACCACCCTTATTCGTTGACATCAGTGACTTCCGGTGCTTGCAATATTACCAAACGGCAATTTTACAAAACCAAAAAAAGTGTTACCCTTTTACCTCTCATGGCTTATAATGAGAAATGTCGTTTTGCCCTATGTAACCTATGATGTGAGATGATGGATTTTGTTCGGTATAATAAAATAAATATCAGTAGTAAGGGTGACGGTTGTTTGCCTCCAAACCGTCACCCTTACTACTAATATCCGATCCAAGTGAGGGCGATAGAACATAATGTTTCTCAAGAAATAGTTTGTGTCATCTGAGGAGTGAGCCAGTTTACCATAATGATCACATTTCTGTTCTTGTTGGCCATTCTCGACCGAGATCATCGTCGGATACACTCGGTGACTCTGCTAGCATTGCCTCGATTAAGATGCTGATTAGAATTAAAGCGACGAATCAAAATGCTGCTACTACAAACAAGTACAGTCCAGTCGCCAATAGCGGATCTTCCCCAATAGCGGATCGAAAAAAAAATGTTACCTCTCACAACGAATAAAGAATAAGCTATTTTAAAACTGTTGATACCCGAATGTACAGCCTTCACCTACGTATCGATAAACATAATAAGTTATTTCAAATCGTAAACAAATTAAGTCCATATCACCGGAAGGCTTGACCGATATTCTAATGAGCGTCATAAAAGCCTCGTTCTGAAACCAACTGTCAAAATAAAGCGTTCGTTTTATAAAGTTCGACTGTACGAATTGTTGTAAACGACATGACATTTTGAGAAGAGTACATCTGTGAACTATATAATCAATTGTCTTCCCATTGAAGTAAGTATAGTACATTTTATCTGGTGAAAATATTTTTGATGTAGAGTCGCCAATATTGGGGAAAGAGTTCCGGTATTGGAGAAAATGGCGGCTGTAAACAATACGTGTTACCAGTGATGTTGTAAAGCCCATCCATTTAAATCAAGTATGTGTTTGAAAGAGCTGGTAATGTATTATGTAACTCACAAACCATTTAATACTTCCGATGTTTGAACAAACGAAATACCCACGTACAATGCTTAGCGATCCGTTATTGGCGACTTGACTGTACCCTTCAGTCGAGATACGAACAATCTAAATTGGCACAATCTGGTATATAACATACCTTAAATTGTAAGGCATCATTAAAATGTATCATTAAAATCCAGTGAATTGCTTAAAGAGGTCGATCTTAACTTGTCATAACTTTTCTCGGAAAGATGTAAAAGATATAATAACACAACCTGCTAACTCTGTGATGACCTCAATCAGACAGTTTCGATCTTCCATCCGCACTTTATCCAAATAAGCCCAGACTGTAAATTAAAAGCAGAGACCTGTGCTAGTTTTAACATTGTAATTATACACTTTTTCAGGGACTCTTTAAACACATATATAGAGTCCCTCACTATTTAATAAAACAATCAGTATTTAGCAGAATGCTTATTTAAATTTTCCGCACAAACGGCCAAAAATAAGAGCTGCAAGCCATACTACGTAGTGTGTGACGTCATTTTAAAATGTCGCAAGCAGCATCGGAGAAAAAGTATTTTAATTGGATTTAGCACATGGCATTTTCCTCTCGTCCAATCAGATGCCAGTATTTGTTCATAGTCACCGTGGACTATAACGCGTAGTCCACACTTTTGTAAAAGATCAATAAGTGTGGACTATGCCACCACATAACTCACACTTTTGGGACGATTTGTCACTCGTGGAGGAAAATACCATGTGCTAAATAGGTTAGTTCATAGTTGCCTTTAACTACACGACATAGTCACTCGGGCTCCGCCCTCGTGACTATATCGTGTAGTTACAGGCAACTATGAACTAACCTATACGTAGCGCATAGGTACATAGGCCCTGTCGTAATGATTCTTTTGTCAGTCCAAACATTTGAGAAAACTTTCAGAGTTCGTGAATTTTGTTTTTAACGCGAAAAACACACCACTTATATGATGTTTTCCGAATGTACATTTGACAAAACAAATAAAATCCTTAAAGCAGTTTTCAAAAGTTGCTGCTTGCGACAGTTTAAAATGCCGACATATACATGTACCATGTGTTATTGCCACACAGAATATGTTTTATAAACGTAAACTTTCAAATCGTTTTTAACTCGTTAAGTTACGTGTACGATCGTTGACCGTGAGATAATGTGAGTTGTGCAAAATTGCTCATAGCTCTATTACTAAAAGAACGAGCTAATTTTTGTGTCGGATTTGGCGGATAGAGTATCACGGTTATTCAGTATCCATTCTGTAGTTGTATTATTTGTGTTTAAAAATAAATAAAATTGCACAGTTTGTGAGATCTAAATCCATCGAAATAAGATAATTCTAAAGATAGTAACATATCTTGGGAACACCGTTTGATATAGTGGGTCCTTCGTATTGTTCGAAAATACGTCTACTCTCCTGAGAGAACATCTACTATAGCCTCGCAGCCACGATAAAAACAAACAAACCAACAAACAAAAAAAACGTTACAAAGCATCGAAATCGGATTTGTGTCTTCATTTTAACTACATGGGTCCTGTTATTTATAATGAGAGTTTTCTAATTTATCTTTTGAATTTATGTTGTGTGGCGTTTATACGAATGCTCGGAAGGAAGACGCTGTTGTCTGGCGTGCGTATAAACCATGATGTTCGCTAATTCACACGTGAAAAGCATGGTATATGTCCCTAGGCAAAGACAACTCATAGCTGTGTGCAGTATTAAGTGGGGCTCTTGACGTCATTCGTATCCAATTCAGTGTTAATATTGTCACACCAA
Source organism: Solen grandis (assembly GCA_021229015.1). Classification (NCBI taxonomy): domain Eukaryota; kingdom Metazoa; phylum Mollusca; class Bivalvia; order Adapedonta; family Solenidae; genus Solen; species Solen grandis. Next base: position 54,074,912 of record CM037786.1, on the reverse strand, counting down.
TAACGGACAATGGATTATACAGCCCAAGTTTAACCTGAACATTTTGCTAGCACCATATAATAAGCCTTAGATTGTGACCTTTTTTTAATTCTCTTGACATTTGACATTTCTGTAGAATTCCTTTAATTTGGCCATGCAGGTCGCAATAAAGCTATTATTGTTCACAGCAATTGAACATTTTCATTACATGTATATAATAATCAGTTCATTCTTCACTATATTCCAATGCTGCAACCATTATTCTCGCCTGTGAAATTAACACACCTTCAAACAGCAACAAACCTTTTTAATTTTATGTTCTTCATTTTGTGTTTAAATTTTGTTTTATTTGATTGTCTTTGAATTATTTATCGCCATATTGTATGCCATCAAAGGTTAACAGATGACCTCTTTCCCGGGATTCTGACAGTACTGAAACTTTAGCACGCATCTCTGTGGGGATCGAACACACACACATCGGCTTCACACCCAGACGCCACCAAAACCGGTTTACTTATGTGAAACCCATGGTCTCTATCCTCTGGTTGGACACTGGGACATGATATAACTCATGTCTATCAGACGAATCCCAATTGTAAATAACATTACCGGGATTGTTTCTAGTCATTTATAAATTTACTGTGTTTTCCATTTCATTTACTACCGATTAAACCAAGTATGTATGCATTTCATTAGATCGCAAATCTCTTTTATAAGCCTTACTGTAAAGTGTCCGTCAGTCTCGTTCAAATCCCGTTCACCTGTTATTTTCGTCACGAGAAAAAAAAAAATTATTTTGGACCGTTTTATATCTCTGTTGAGTAGGTCTTTGATACTTACTGTGAGTGTTACTCAGACAAGGATTGGTCGCTAGTTGGCTTTGCAAGTCTGGAAACCAGGATTACAAGAATATGTATTATCTGAAATAGCTCGTTTTAAGTTCAAATTAAAAAAAAAATATTTTACGTATTTTCGTATTTTGCCCAGGTTATGTGAAACATAAGTTTTGAACGGTTACGTGAGCCCGTTGCTCCTATCGCTGACTTCAAAGGTATTGCTGTGGCCTACGTTGACAAAAATGCGACAGTAAGCCACTTTCAGCAATTTAAAAAAATCAGTAAAAAAAATCAGTAATACATAGCGTGTAGTTATATGTTAAAATAGCAAGAATAGACAATTTGATTTTAGTTCAATATTGATATCTTTTTTCAGACTGTATAATTTCACGTTTCTCAATTATTTTGTGTCCGTTTCGGGAGCGGGTGATCGTGGGTTCGATCCTCGGCCGCGACATGTCGATATAAATGGTACTGTTAGCTCCATTTGGCGCTCGGCATATATATAGAGTAGATGCAAGACTGGTTTTCCCAGTATCCCGAAAATGTGACAGGGTGTGGTATTATGCCACATGTCTACGGCGTGATACTACAGTATGGCATCACAATATATTTATCTCAAGAAGATATAGTCTCTAATGACTGAAATACCCAATAAAAAAAAAGAAACAAAACAATTTATTGGTACAAACCCAAGTGATATCCAAATAATGATAAAACAAACGATTAAGGCTGTTTATACTTTGAGTTAACCGTCACTGTGACATAATTTTCAGTTATAAAGCGACGTCCATCTTAAATACAGGCAGAGGTAGACCTCGATTGTACAAAGAAAAGGAACTCGGGTAAAACAACAGACCTACGGTAAACAGCTTGACGCTTTCTGCCTATGAAAAAAAATCCAAGTGAACATGTCTCAATGAGACAGTTTAGGAAGATTGTAAACGGAACTATATTCATCGGCGTATGAATATATTTAAATGTGTATAAAATAAGAAAGTAAAATAAATGTTACCTTGGAACGCTTTATTGTAGGAACATTCCAGGTGACCTTTATCTGAAGAAATGCAATACAAAAAAAAATTCAATACAGTAAAAAATATATTTAAATACAACACCATGCTATGAAATATAAAACAATATATTGAAATATATTACATTAATACTATTTAATACAATGCAATTACCCTTTCAATTAAATTATATACAAGGTTGGGAAAATCAAAATTTGCATATTTGTGCGGAATAAAAAAACGGAATATCATAAATTGACTTTATTTGAAAATTTATGGTGGCATATTTCTGCCAGCCACTTATCCACTTAGCTATGTCGAAACTTTTCTGAAAAATTGCCACATAGTCAGTTAGTATCTGGCAAGTAGAGAACTTTCGTGTTATCCTCTTAGGTATCTTAACAGAACAAATCTGCCTGTTAGTGCCCACTACTGCCAGCCATATATTCACTTAAGATAACTGGTTATCTCGCCTTTTTTCAAGTTAGTCAGTTAAATTATGTGGATAACAAGCATTTTTTCACATAATTATCTGGAAAAAGGCATGATATCCAGTTAAAATAAGTGAATATGGCAGTAGTGGGCACTAATAGACAGTTAAGTCCTGTTAAGATACCTAAGTAGTTAACTTGAAAATTTGCTGCTTGCCAGATACTAACTGAATATGTGACAATTTTTCAGAAAAGTTTCAACATAGCTAAGTGGATAAGAGGCTGGCAGAAATATGCCACCATAAAAATTAAATCATTGTATTATTTTTGTTTAGTGTCAACTTTTGTTTACTTATTCTTGACTCTCCATCTAATCATTTACGCCATCATCATCAGTATCACCATTATTACTATTTCTGTTAGTATTGTCACTATTATTCTATTACAAGAACCATCGTTATTACCTGGTACCAGGAAAAATGCACCCGATCCACTTAGTCCAACAATAACTGTAAGTGACAGAAATCCTGAAAAAAAAATCTAGTTTATGTTTATTTATTGGGTTTTACGTCATACAGACATTACTTCAGTTCAGAGTGGAGACTGTTTATGATAAAGTGTTGACACAGTTGCATTATCACACCTTAGACATGTGACATAACAGTTATTTTATCCCGTCGAAGATCCGATTCCAGGCCACGAGCAACCAAATTTGTCAAAATGGTACTGGTAAGTTTTTGGAGCTGTGTACATAAGGGTAGTCCCAGGACTGTTTGTCCCAGTGTCAGGATAATGTGACACGTGTAGTGTCATACTACCAGTCTCGGCATGGTATCACATATAGACAGAAGTCACCAAAATGACTTCTGGTTTGACGTGAAACTTTTTAAATCACAGTATATAAACGAGTCTACTTCCGGTTTTCGCAAGAAAGTTACGAGTTAAAATATATAGGCTCCCAAGAAAAGTACAGTGATCGGAAGTAATAAGTGCTTGTAATCGCACGGCAGGAAAAACATTGAATTGTAAAGGCTTACAAGACATGGTACTGTGATTTCGTTTATATTGTTACAGAAATGCACTGAAATGAATTAATCAAACGTTACCAAATTTTAAGTTGGAATATTTTTGGACACACAGACATAGGTACAATAAATACAACATGGATAGTTGCTGATTCCAATCGTTGTCATAGAAACAGAAGAGTTAGCTCGTATCTAGGTCTTTACGTAGGTTTGTACAAGTCGTTTTGCATGCTACAAGGATGGAAAAAAGAACTCTTTTAAAATATGTCTTAGGAACAAACTGCATTAAGTTTTTCAGTACAAGTTTTGTCGAGTTTCAGAAATGAACTTTTTACGGACAGTAAATCAAGGACCTCCGCATATTCACATTCTGGTATATTGCTGTTTGAGTTACTTACATCAAAAAGAGATAGTTGTGAAAAATTGAAAGAAAAATATGTGAATATATCTTTGAAGGAAACTTAAAATGTATTTTTACACACAAACGTATCTAGTTTCTCCCTGTCCCTAAATGTTCACGTGTACTTATTTTAGGTAACATTCAAGCGGAAAGACTTGACTTGACTATTTTGAGTTTACCGTCGCTCCGACAATATTTCAGTCATATAGCAACGTCCAGCTAATTACAGGTGGAGGAAGACCCCGAATGCACGGAGGCATCCGGGAAGAACCACCGAAAATAGGCAAAAAAGGTAAACTGATATATGGATACTGCCCTGACCACACGTGTACAATCAAACCTGTTTTGAGAGACCTCTCTAGAGGCATGACGAAAGAAGAAAGGGAATAAGGTGGTCTCTGAATCCAGGTGTGGACTTCATACTGGCAAGAAGCATCGCTAGTGTTAATTACACGTGTGAAAGGTTTTTAGTATGTTTAAATAGGTATATCTATTTGAGAATTAAAACTGTGGTTTTGATATCATATTTATTGCAATATATTTATATCAAATCTGTATTATCAGCCACCTGTATTATGCGGTCAACCTGTATTTAGCGGTCAGTTTTAATATTACTCATCTAGTTATCATTTTGTTATCTAATGATTTTTCTTCATTTAGAGACCACTTTCTCTTTTTCTCTTGATTGACCGCTGTTGTAACAAAATATATTAAAATGTGCTTAAAATTACATATCATTACACCTCTATGCCGTTTATATAAGTACAACTATGACTGAGAACGTGTGCTGTTTACCGTGTTAGAGTGATGATCATTTGTGCTCAGTTTCATGGACATGATTTCGTTAGTTTAAGATATAAGGGATAGGCACGAGGTGTGCGAATATTTCACGGACGGGTTTGCGTGAAATGTGACTGTGTGCACCAGTGCAACAGTTTTTAATATCACCTGTAAGACATTCAGGAGGAAATAGTAGGACAAACGAATCGCATTGTGGCCTTCAACTTTGAAACCTGACATTGATAACAGACCGATACAAATGCGTATACATGCATATGTTGGTATCTATTAAGGACTAAGCATTGCAGAGTTATCGGAGTAGCCTTTCACTGTAACGTCATTTTCGAATGATATTTCTAAAAATATTTGCTTTTGCTTTGGATCTTATCTTGTTTTCATGCCAAACGAAGGATATATCTGTCTTTGAAGAAATGCAAACAGTATTTTTCTGTATATCGTTACTGATCGTAACCTCTCACAACAAAGGCCGTTGACTTAAATATTCCTTTTGTATGTGTCTTTCCCAACATGGTTCGAGTTGATTCTAGTGCAAAGGTATTTCAAAATCCAAACAGGATCTCAAGCCCGAAATACCTTAATGTAACTTAATGTCACCTTTCCACTGTGACCTTTACCTTGAAATGTCGCAGTTGATGTTACGTTATAGTGACACTCCCAAACTCCCGCAGTGACTTTTTGGACCCTCGGCATTTGGCAAATATACTTTTAATCATGTTTAGTTTTTAGTTTGAACATATTCATCTTACGTCGATTGGGAAACTAGTTCTTTCCCTCTAGACAGTTTCTGGGTTGGACCAGTGCTTTGCGCCTGGGAAGGTCATGAAAAATCCCCCTGCCCACCCCCTCCAACCTACAACCTGCGGATCTGCCGTCGGATACGTTACTACGGAGAAAACAGTATGAAGATTAATTAGGACTGATGAATCTCTCTCTCTCTCTCTCTCTCTCTCTCTCTCTCTCTGCATAATACAAGTAGCCAGTTATTTTGTGCAAACATAGTTTATGGCTGTTCTTATCATGCCTATCTGTCCAAGTAAACTATCCTTAGATAATACTGGAATTTAGTCTTTTTTGAAATTAATTCCGAACCGCCATGTTTCAAGCATCGGCCTGTCTTCAAACATATGAAACGTAGTCAAAGATTTATCAATAAACATTCAATTCATATCACACACACACAAAAAAAACAGTACTTTTGTAGAAGGTACCATCTTACCTAGTTGTTTTAAGGAAGCCATATTTCCGAAAGACTTCAATGAACATATGGTATTCATTTCAAATGTTATCTTTGTGTTTAATATGACATACTGTAGAGTCTTGTGTCACTGGTCTTCAATGGCTGAGACTTTTCATGACCCTAAAAAGCGCGAAGTACTGATACAAAACAGGAAGAAAATCCTTTCTTGTATTTAATAAGAAGATACAAAAAGGTCCTATGAGATATCAAACATATATCTAAAACAAGAAATATCTTTAAAAAAAGATATTCGGCGTAGGATGAAAGAAAAACGAGATTTTCATTCATGCATAAATATACTTTAATTAAGAAACTTATAAATGGAAATATATGCAAAACACATTTCAAAGACTCTAATGTTATGATAGGTTATAAAAGCATTGTTGTAAATAATTGTAAAAATCATGTCTAATTTTGGTAGTGAACAATGATGAATGGCAATGTTTTTAACAAGGTTTATTTTGCAAATAAGAAAATAGTCCACGAGATGTGTACAACAACAGGAATGTAGCAAAAAAAAGTACAATTTTAAAATAATGTCTATATATATTCAAAACAAAATGTACAGTAAAGAATGACTAGACTATTATACAAAAGACACGACTGACCATTATCGTAAACAGGCTTACCTGCACCATAAAAAATTGTAAAATGATTAAAATCAGAATATGAAATGATTTGATATAACAAATATTTCAGAGTACCATCCAAATGTTCTTATTTAAAAGCAGTGTAATGTTATAAATTATCCTATGAACTATAAAAAAATATATTATAATCCGCTGCATAAAACCTAATTTAGTTCCAGGCTGATCATGTAATGAGCAGTTATCTGCTCGTTGTAGTTAGGACATACAATTTTTTCTTCACCTTTATTTTATTTCTTACTGACAAAAGCTTGTTCAGGTCTGATTTTATCAGTTGTAAACTGTATCAAAATAGTTTATACAGGCATATACATTAATGATCAGCACCTTAAAGCATAGATTCATTGATAAAGGAAGTTACAACAAACAAGATAGCCATGATGGCCCTGAATGACTCGCCTGGGTATCACGGCTACAATTTTATTTTCATTTTTTTTTAATATAAAAAATAGACAATAATTCTAGTATAACTTAAAAATATTTTACCCCTGATGCAGTGGTGCGAAATTTTATCACTTTGAAGTACATGGTTTCATCAATAAACTAAATACCTAAGATCTAGACGACATAGTTTCAAAAAAGAAGAATGTGAATGTTTATCCAATATATGTCTATGTAAAATAACTGTCCCCTGGGTTGTGGCCGTTTATCTTTCGATATGTTCCATTAGACAATGCTACATGCCAAATATTTAAGCTGTAGCCTTTCTGGTGTTACAGAAGATTTTTTAAGTGATCCCATTTTAATCTGGAAAAATAAGTGACTCATTTCTTTTTTAAATTGCGTAAATATTATTCTTCCAGTCTTCTAGAACATTCCGAGGAAAAGCGCGCGAAAGACCGACGCACAACAAATTTAGTACGCTCTAGAAATAGTTCAGTATTTTTTCTATGAAATATACTTATTTATAGACGGTAATACAAAAAAATATGTCTGTAAATAGGCTTGTTTGATATTTGTTCATATCATTATTGCATATGACAATCATGATATAAAATCGTTATTAGTTGTTTTGGTTTTGGCGAATGAGAGCATCTCGGCAGGCTGGAAGAATTCAATATACATAATAATTAAGGGGTTTCATGTCATAACACGGTGGATTCTTTTTTGTTGTTTTAAATCATTTTCACAAAGTAGCATTCCTCAATTGATGGAAAAGGATTGTATTTAACTTACTGAAATCACTTTCATGTTTACATCAAAAAGAAAAGTAATAACACCAAGCTGAATGATATATACAAGCTGCACCCCTTATTTACAGTAATTTTATAGTCCATAACGATGCGTTAACCAATAACAGGAGTCCTTTTATTCAGCTTAGAATTATTTACCGCTGTTAGCGTACATTTGATTGGTTTAAGATGCGAGTTGAAATCGAAATTATACAGCTACGCCGAATAAATTAACACCGGGTTGAAGGAGGTACAAGCAAGTAAATATAAAAAAAATAGCAAAAGTTACCGCATTGGAAATGTCAGTCGGCAAAAAAGACCCAACCTGAGTTATTCGTTTTATTTCGTGTTTAATCCTTTTTGGGTTGTGCAATACCATAGCACGAGATTCAATTCTTTGTTTTATATAGACATCATAAATAAATGAAAATCGCTAATTAAACTGGAAATAGAATACAGTAGAGTTTTTTTTTTTCATACCGGGTTCTGGCAAGCTCGGATAATCTCGAGGAAAAAGAGTGACCACTTAGCACAAGTGTCCGCTATTTTGTGGTCAAATGCTGCACGAAATGTCTTCCTTTAAATCTTAAAACAGGCTTCCTGATTAGAAAAGGCGGTCGCTGATGGTGTCCCAGATAGTGCAACCTAGTTGCTATGGAGATCATTTTTCTGCAAGATCTGTAGAATTCCTTGAAAATGAAGAATACTCGAAACAAGAAGACTTTACCTTTTTATAATACATTATAATGTATAACATTTTAATATTGGATAAATGCAAGAAGATATCGCGAATAAAGTGTATGAACATAAATAACAACCCCCGTGTATGTGGTCGCTAGCAAAAACAGGTCGGATTACATATTACAAAAAAGGTGTGTGTTGGAGTGGGGGGGGGGGGCGTCGGTGGCGGGTGGCTGCTCTCTGCTTAGAGCAGGGAGTCGTTGACAAAGGTTACATGTAGTCTTGGACATATCTGTTCATGCTGCAAGTCAGGTAAGGTCGCTCGATCTACCATGATTTCAATTTTCACGATTTTCGGAAAATCGAAGCCGGGGATCGAACCCACTATTACTTGATCCCAAGACTACTTAAAAGGTTGTAGTTTTAGTAAAGATCGTTATACACGGAAACCAGAATGTGCACTTTTAACGACTTGACTATGTGCCCTATCATGATGGGGTCAATTTTTATCTAGGAAAGGCCCAGTCTTGCTTTAGTTCATTAGAGAATGGCTAACGAGAAAGTCATGCCGGAAAATATAACCAAAGACAGTGTTAGGATTAAAAGTTTGTGTAGATCACTTATTTACATTTTCTCTGTCTTTCTTCTCTCCTCCTCTTTTCGTTTCTCTGTCTCTGTCTCTTTCTACCCCCCCCCCCCCCCCACACACACACACTCTCTCTCTCTCTCCTCTTCGTCTCTGTCTGTCTGTTTGTTTGTCTCTCTCAGTGCTAATTAACTTATTGGCAATATATAAAATTGCATGTATGTACTTGAGGATACTTATGTACAAAACATAAGGTTGTGGGTCCGAACCCCGTTGGGCGGCAATGAGTTTTCATGACCTTCCCATGCGTAAAGTACTGTTCCAACCCAGGAACCGTGGAGAGGAATAAGTATAAGTTGTAAGATCTTATTTCTAAGTGGACGTAATATTCTACCACTATATAAATTATGCTTGTTTCTTATCTTGTTTTATTTTCAGTTTTCATCTTGTTATTTCTATCCACGAGTCCATGCGACGCGTTTATTGTGGATAGCTTTTGGAATATAGTGTTTGGTACAAATGGTCAGTACATAATTAATTTATTTCAAAGAGCTCATTATTTTTCAGAATCAGTCTGTTTAGATACATTAAATGGTTGATCGAATATACGGTCGAAGGTGTTACAGCTTTCCGAAATTCTGTTTTCTTGCACAATGACATGAATTATGCATCCATTACTCATCGATTACAACGCTGTAGGATAACATCTAATAGTTAAAAATCTCATGGACGATCGAAGAATTATTTTGCTCATTGAGGGGATCGACACCACAGCCTTCTGGACCGCAGTCAGGGAATATTTCCACTCGACCATATTAGCATTTACATTGTCATATAACATTACTTAGATTGAGAAAATTTGGCACAAATTCCATCAATCTGTATACTTAGAGCTAAAGTTATATTTAAATACTCAGTGTCCTTTTTCTTCGTGTTTGTTTGATCGCTCTCTCTCTCTCTCTCTCTCTCGTGCACTTTTCCCTATACTAGTATTTAAAAAAAGAAAATGTTATTCATAGCTCCAACTACTACTACTACTACAACAACAACAACGCAAGCTCCCACGACAACTATAGGTATTGATTGTTCAAATGTCAAAGAATACAGAGGTAAGTGGCATAAAAGAAAGTAAAAACAGTTACCTGAAAACATAATTACATGTTTGACCATGTTTTATATTTATTTTCCAATATATTTCTGTATTCAACATATAGTAAGTCAGAAGGAACTCCATACAGCTTAACCCTTCCCCTCATAGAGGACACCATGAAAAGACCTATGCGAACAGCATAAAACCAGATCAGCCTGCGAGTAACTCGCAGGCTGATCAGGTTTTATGCTGTTCGCTGCTCCTCAGTGGTCTGGAAATGAGGATTTTATAATTAAATTTGGTAAGGTTTAACTGTGGTTTTCTGCAGATCAAGCTTTATGTAGAACCTATTGAGTGCGTCAAAATGAGTCTATATGAGGGAAAGGGTTAACTCGTTTACAAGTTTTATTAGCTCAATAAAAAAAATGATAATAACTACTTTCTCTTGCATGTTTTATCCTGTCTATATATTAGGGGAATCGGGGCTATTTGAAAGTATGTGTATATACGTGTACAGGAGCGGATAGTCATGTAAGTAGTTTGATGAACGAATCCGGAACACCGAGTCCTGGTTAGAATCTCGGCAGTGTCGCCGCTGATTTCCCTAAGCAAGAACTGAATTGTTTCAATATACCAAGGTGTATGAATATATACTTGCTGGAGTTATTCGGGTCATACATATGACTTCCTAGCGCCTATATGTCCTGACTGCTTATGCAGGATTTACGAATACATTCAGGGACGAGTGCTAGCTTGTGTGTAGCCTATAATCAAAAACCAACAATACGCCGAAAGATTGAAAGTAGGATTTACACGTTGAATTAGCCGACAGTCCCTAAATGCCTTGAGCGCTTTGATTCGTTTCATAATGTTCCATTCATGGAAGTCATGGCCTGGTGTACACAATCGCATTGCATTGATACGCTACTGAGCGCGAAGCGATACAAAACGGTAAAACGGCGGTGCTAATCATGCAAATTAACAGTGCCTGCTTTTAAGTTATGGCTGTGTAAGATTCAGGCCTAACTAGGTATTACCTTTATAATGTTTTACCACTGATAATGAAAATGTCTTATGTTCATTTTCAGATATTAAAGAATTTTTCAAAATGTATCCTTGCACCAGCGATATAAAAGGTGTGGTATGAATTTATCATGATGATTTTCAGTAACTATAATCAGCTTTCATGAGAATAATAACTTATTTGTTCTTATCACATTTAACATTTATAAATTCATGTGCACTGGATTGGTGTATAATGTGCGTTATGACTTTTAATTTAAAGAAAAGCAAAGAAAGGCTAGGGAAAATATTTTAAAGTTGTATAAAACTGCTTGTGGTACATTTTCACTATAAAGACACCACTCGAAATTGTTATAGAAGTTATTTATATTTATACTACCTCATTAATCAACTAAAATACTGCACGTGTATAGCCATTCAGTCACCGTGCATTGTTTTGTCAATTGTATTCGTTCGCATTATCACAAGAATAATGTCAATAGAAGGGTATATAATTTTAATTTAAAACAGAGACATGATAGTATTTCAAATGTAAAACTTACGTGTAGCTATTTTTAATTTGATAGAGAGATGTGTGAATAGTTCCAATGTGTTGTACACTGTATATTATTTTGTTTCTTTTAATTAAATGCACCACGTAGAGAACAACATATCTTCTTTTATAAGAAAACAATAAACATAGAAATAGCATTACAAGTATAAAATTATCATCTCATAATTTATTGATACAGTCTGGTGGACATAAGCAGATTACAAGATCATATTATTATTTGAACTAATTATTAGGTTATTTTATCATTTGAAATGCAGTTTGTGTGATAGAAACGATAAATAATGAAGATGATCATTTGTCTATTGTATACATGTTTTAGAACAACGAACCCACAAAATTATTGTTCAAAAAGACTATAATTGCTCACATTTTTAACATGTGCACTGAAATGAAATAAATGTGAACAAAATCTATAAGGGCGCCGTGGTTCAGTTGTAACGATCAAACTCCGTTGGGGGAAAGGATTTTTAATAGATTTGCAAGCGTAAAGTACTGGTCCAACCCAGGAACAATCGAGAGAAATAAGTATCAGTTGTAAGAACTTTTTTCCCAATCGACGTAAAATAAAAAAGTTTAACACAATTTATTTAGTACTTGACTGAAAAAAATGATTAATTACTTATCTGTTTGTGCGTTAGTTTATTGGGATAAACGTCCTACCGACAGTATTTCAGTCATTTGGAGATGATATCTTCTTGAGACAGATATAGTCCTGTCACACTGCAGTATCACGCCATAGACATGAGGCATGATACCACACCCAGTCAAATTATCCTGACACCGGGCCAACCATTCCTCGAACTACCCGTATATGCTGAGCGCCAAGCAAGGGAGCTATAACAGTATTGTTTTTACGACTTTGGTATGTCGCGGCCAGCGATCGAACCCACGACTCCGACAATGCATTGAGCATTTTCGATATATACATATATCAACTATAAGATATATCAAAGTTTAAGACTCATATGTAATTAATTCTATATGGTATTTTAGGCAATATGATCATATAAAAAAAGAAAATATAAATATTTCTTTACAGTGTGGATTCAGCTAAATAAACTTCGTGTTTCGAATCGAGATTGTCTAGAGGAATTCGTGAAAGAAATGACAAGTGTGTATTATTATTTAACTTTTCAACTTTTTATGCTTAATTATATCTATTATTATTATAGCTACTATACGCTAGAGTAGATTAAAAGAAGCTACATAATCTTAAATCAACTTGTAATGGTTCCGCTACGTCTTGGACCACTGAACCTCTACCATGATAACCAAGTTACCCTAATGAAACATTGGGAAACCTTGGTTATCTCCG
>CM037786.1:54033768-54062023 GCA_021229015.1 Solen grandis | reverse complement strand
GTATGGGAAAAAACCAAAAAAAAAAAATCACTGCTTGGTCAGGGGTCAAGGTCATATTGACCTCGATGGGATTGAGGGACGTAAGGGGGGGTTTGGGGGCATATGTGTTGTTCCGACAAATCTTGTTCACTCTCGCTCTGCCTTTGTCTTTAAAGTCAATCCAAATTCAAGTGCCTTTTAAAATTTTGAGGGAAAAATGTTTCAGTGGAAGTTTATAAATGAGAAAATTCCAGTCTTTTCTCTACAGACCCTGTGTATCTTTAGAATTCTACTTTTACAAGAGGCAGTGTTGTGCAAGTGATTATGATAGATTAGTGCTTGTTGGGTTACGACTTATTTTTTTTTACGTCAATTGGGAATTGAGATTATACTAATCCCTCTCATCGGTTCCTGGGTTGTACCAGTACTTTGAGCCTGGGAGGTCCTGAAAAAAACCTTACGTTCTATGGCGTTAAAATCTTACCTTTGAATCCTTAATCAAGTACATAATCAATAAGACCAAGGTGCCCTAGTTTTAAACACGATCGCTACCAATGAGGTCAAATACAGGATATTAGGGTGATTCTAACCTGAACTTCAAGATCACCATTTAAGTCAATGCGAGGTAAATGACAATCCATTGATTTGGGAGTTATAGCGGATTTGGTAATTTAATGTTGTTATAATAACCTACATAGAAAGCATTATTTCTGAGTCATTGCAAATCCCCCCCCCCCCCCCCAATTCTCCTACCTGCAGTTAATATGATTTCCATCAATATGTATTATCTGTATCAAAAAAGGCGAACAAAAACAACAATATATCATTATTTTATTTAACATTTGTATCTGACAAAAAAAGGGACCAAGCAATTCTGCAGCTTGACGAGCTCCTTTCATTTGAGGCACACAAAAAAACCTCTGTGCTTTCAGTGCTTTGATTGCAGTATCCGCGTTTAATTCATTTAGAGTTATCTCTCTTTTTCTAAGAAAAGAAAGCAGAAACAAATCGGGGGGAAATTGGCAGAAAAAAAAAAGTTGAAAATTCACAGGTATTCTTCGATATTTTGTGTTTCTTTAATGCACCAGTCAGTGAGTAATTATGCTTGTTCACTTATCATGCATGGAAACGAAACGTACAGCACTCTCATCTTTTTAAATATCGTCAAATAAATCCTTATCATTTAATACATTAAATGTTGTATAAATACTAAATAATGGGTTTCATTTATTTATTATAATCAACACGTATGGAACTGTATTGATGATTTACGAATACAAGTATGTATAAGATTGTGTCTTAAAACAATATATGCTACTTTCGATTTCGAGTTAGGATATGTTTCACATCTGCTTCTCTATCTATCTCTCTCTCTTTCTCTCTCTCTCTCTTATTCAGATCAATACATATCGTGAATGTTGTATAAAGGGGGTAGAGGATAAACAGAAATAAAGCTGTGCTACTAGTGGAATGACTAAAAAGTGGTACCCGGCGAGTGCCCCACTAAAATTTCTCCGACCATACATAAATGTAGACACACAACCTACAAACACCCAAAATAATACACGTTTCACATTTTAAAATTTAAAAAAAAAAATTTAAGAGGAGGACCAAATGAAACCAGAGCAACGCCCTTCTCATGGCTCGGGCAAAGCGTTGTCACTGCCTACATTTTTATATAGCTCCCCCGCCCAATCTGAACTTTTTGATCCGGTTCTGTAAATCTAGCACCCCCCCCCCCCCCCCCAACCAACACACACACGCGCTCCTGATGGCCATAATATCTCCTGTATGATGTTTTGTTTTGATTTGTTTTGTTTTGTTTTGTTTTTGGTTTTGCTTTTGATTTTTATACGCCCATCTTAAGATGTGGCATATTATGTGAACACTCACGGCGGGCGGGCGGGCGTGGAACATTTGTTGTCCGGGCTCTAACTTCAATACCGTTTGCCCAATCCTTTTCAAACTTTCCACACATGTGCATGGCCATAATATCTCGGATGAGTTCGATATCCAGCATTATCGCGTGAATGACTTAGAAGTTATGGCCTTTGACGTACACAAAATACTTGAAATTGTGATTGTCCGGGCTCTAACTTCAATACCGTTTGCCCAATCCTTTTCAAACTTTCCACACATGTGCATGGCCATAATATCTCGGATGAGTTCGATATCCAGCATTATCGCGTGAATGACTTAGAAGTTATGGCCCTTGACGTACACAAAATACTTGAAATTGTGATTGTCCGGGCTCTAACTTCAATACCGTTTGCCCAATCCTTTTCAAACTTTCCACACATGTGCATGGCCATAATATCTCGGATGAGTTCGATATCCAGCATTATCGCGTGAATGACTTTGAAGTTATGGCCCTTGATGTACACAACATACTTGAAAATTTGCTTGTCCCTAGTCCTTAGACCCTATGAGGTGTTGTCAGATCTTGCAGTAAATTAATGGAAATGTATCAACAGTTTTTTTTTTATGTTTAACATTCATTAACTAATGGGATTTTGGAATTATTTTACTTATTTATGGACAGTAGCTTGTTTCTCTGAGCTATTTCTGAGAGTCCCCATACTATGATGGGCGTATTTTGTGGCAGTCCTGACCCTTGTTTTCTTTTCAAACTATCGAATTAGGCAAAAAAAAAAAAAAGACTTGTTTCCGCTACCGGCAAAAAATAGGGTCGGTCGGGGTAGCGGAAACAAGCCATTTTTTTTTAGGCCTTAGCCGAAATGATTTTAGAATTGCACAAGATAAACTTGAAATGATCTTTAATTTCATACTTGCATATTTTACAACATATCACATCTATAATCGTTTGAAATTTATGCACTGGAAATTAAGTAGTTTACCCCTTAGATGAAAGGACTTGGGTTCAAACCCCTTTCGAAACAGCAAAACCATTAAATAAAACATGCTTGCATTCGTTCAGAAAAGTTGCTTATTTCCGGGACTGTAAACCCCCGGTGTCAAAAAAATTTTGACGGGGGGGTTTAAAACCACTCACTACATGCCGAAACCCTTTAGCATCCCGGGGCCGTAAACTGATTCCTAATTTTCCTATATTTTGTTTTTTTTTTTTTTCTATATTTTTGGCCAAAAAAAATGTCCAAATCAAAAAAAAAAAACTAGAAAACTTAAAGTTTGCATTTGAAAATAAAAATTTTGAAAAAAATTTAAATTTTAAAATTTGAAAATATTACTGTTATTACTTCAGGTAGTGTCAATTGTGCCGCTTCCAAAACAAGTCCAAAATAAACCATTCCCAAAACCCCCTATTCCCGGAAGTGAACCCCCCGTTCCCCAAAATTGTATAGAACCCCTCGGGGGATACAACCGCCAGCACGGGGGGGGAGGTGGGACCTGTAAAACAGTAAGTTTTACTAATAAAATTAAATTTTACAAAAAAATTTCATTTTAATAGCATAAATACTTCCCCTGTTTATTACTTCAGTATGACTTCGCGCTAAGGGGGGGGTTGTAACAAAAAACCCTTGATTGCAGCGACACCCGAAGTGGGAAACGCCCAAAGCCGCCGGGGGTCAGACATAGAAAAAACTACTGTCAGCCCTACAGGGGGACCCAAATCCAAAAGGGTTTTGTGTTTGGGTTACCCAGTGAGCGGGATAAAAGGAAGAAAACTAGAGAAGATTTCCCCAAGAGGCCTTTGAAATATCATCCAGGGGGGATTTATTCAAGAAACCAAAGCAGACAAACCCGGGGAGTCATGTGGTCAAATTTCTTAAAAAGGTAGATCCCTGTCCGAAAGTCCGAAAAGCAAATTTTATAGTTGGGGCACCCAACGAGAATTGATGCTGCCGAAATTTTGCCCCCCCCTTTAGGGGAAAAAGACGAAGACAGACCCCAAAAGTTTTAAAACCTTCTGGGGGTAAAACTTAAAGGGGCTTAACCGGCAAAGAAGCCGATCAGGATCACCCCTGCGCAAGACCTAGAACCCGGGAAAAAACTACCGGGGGGGAACAGACCGGGGGATTTGGGGTTTTCGAAAGGGAAAACCTTTGAAAGCTCAAAGATCGGACCATCAGTTTTTTAAAAAAGCGTAAAACCCTTTCCTCATAAAAAAGGGCTAAATTTCGCAACGATTTTAAAAAGACGCCATTGTATGAAAAGCCCGTCTTCCTTTTACGTCAGGAGAGAACCTCAAAAAGAGGCTAAAAAGGTCCCTTAGTAAGAGCCAGTAAAACCCCAAAAAAGACCCACTTTGGATTTAACGAACGAGATGGCCTGACAGTTCAACGAACAAAATATTTCCGAAAGTGGATCCAACCCAAAGGGGGAAAGGGGATCGGGAAAATTTAAGAGTGTTCGATAACAGGGCCCTTTAAAACCCTTGATGAACTGACCGCAATTTTTTTCTCTTTAAAAAGAAAAACTAGAAAGTTAGCGATTTCTCGACGGGAGTTTTGACCATTAATCTCCCGTGCATACACCAATCCGGAAGCCCCTTCCACTTTCCCGGGGTAGACAGACGATAGATTGTCTCCTGGCCTTAGAGATAATAAGGAAACTGTTGCCGAAAATTTCTTCTAACTCCTTTTTGGATAACACCCAAGGGAAGACGAAGAGCGAAAGGGATGTCGTGTGGGACCCCGTTCCCCCTTTGTGACAAAAGGGTCCGGAACCTGGGGAAGTTCTACGGAAGTCTATCAAAGATCCAGAAACCACAAACCCAAAGTTCGTGGCCACAGTGGACTACAAGGGGGATCCGGCACTGAGACGCGGGGATTTTCCTTAGAAAAGGGAATCAGAAAAAACGGGGGAAAAACGCATAACAAATAGATGACCCATTTTCGACAGAGCATTATCGCCCAACCCCCGTGATCCGATACCGGTGCACAAACAGGGGAAGTGGTTGTTCAGCCTGGTAGCAAAAGATCACAAAAACGGGAAACCCAAAAACGCAAACAGAGTTGTCGCGATCCGAGGAGTAACTTCCTTTGGGGGGAGAAAGAATGCCGCGAACATTTGGTCCGCAAGACATTTAGACGACCCGGAAGATGTTGACTTAAATTTAGTACCGAAGACACCTGAACCAATGAAAAGGGTGCCTGCTTCCATGCACGAGAAGGCGAGTGCGCCCCCCCTTGTCTGGGGATGTAAAGACAACAGTCGTGTTTCTTAGATACTAGACAGATTTGTCTCGAATGAGGGGAAAAACTTCGAAGGGCGTAGAACCGCTTTGAGTTTTGGGTTTTTGATATAAGAGAACTGTCCCGGGGCCCAAAAACCCGGGTTGTGAGACCAAGGGGTTTCCCAGATGAGCACCCAGCCTGACAGACGGGCACCCCGAGAAGAGGAACAGTTCCGGTTGAGGAGGAGAAAGAGAACACCCTCTGGGAGAAACGGGGGATTTCCACCAACTGAGATGATGAATAATTTCCCGGGAGAAACCGGAAGAAAGGCTAAAAATGGTCTCGACTGGGACGCAGATCGAAGTGGGAAAATTTGAAGAGGCCGCATGTAAAGGGGCCCAGCGGAACAAGATCCCTGCGGTTGAGTACACCGGAAGGATGGGAATTCGCGGGCTGGACGTTCCCCGCGCAAAAAACACCCGAACCAAGTTAAAGAGCTAATTGGGGTTTCCGGAATTCTGATCCTTTTTTAGGTCGGTCAGAAACTGCATCCGCAAACGGAAGTTCTGGATGGGATAAACTCCCGATTTCTGGGATTTTGAGGATAAGCCTACCGGAGAGCTGGGGTCTGTCACCCATCGAAGTTCGTCGAGAAAGCGACTGGGTCCATGTGAAAAAGAAGCCAGTCGTCGAAATACACCAGGAGGGTGACCCGCGAAAAGAACCCGGGCGACCAAAAAAACCGAAAAAAAAAAAAAATTTTTGGGGAAGTTCGGGGCCCAAAGAAGGCCGAACGGAAGGGGGCCTTTGAACGGGGAAAACAGTTTGACCATCCGAAAACAAAGGGTTATTTTCTGGAATAGGAGGATAGATAAAGGGAAGTAGGCATCCGAAAAATCCGGGGGAAACACCCCAGTGCCAGGGGGGACGGTGCCCTATCGACAAAGTGTTTCCATTTTAAGTGTTCCCTTTTCGGAATGAAGGTTTTTAGATGATTAGTCTATCCCGGTCGAAACCCGCCGTCCTTTTTGGGGAACCAAAAAGAGACGGCTGTAAAACCCCGGAAAGGTTGGAATCGGACCCTTTCTACCGCCCTTTTTTTTCAGAAATTAAAAAGGGCGAGTCCCGACAGGATATTGGAGGAGAGATGAAGGGGGAGAGCTACAGTGGGGGGGACACTGAACGGAACCCGATCCCCGGTTCACGATAGACAGACCCAAGGGTCGTGGGTTTTGTCCCCATTGTGAAAAAATATGAGTCTGCCGCCTACGGAAGGGGCAGAAACACCTTCCTCCAAATCGAACGTCGGAAGAGGAAGCGAAGAAAGGACGACCCTGGGGTTACCCCTACCCCTTTGACGGGAGAAAAAAGGGTGGGGGCGATGAAAGGAAATCGGGGTCGCGGACCAGATTGGGGCGGCGCCCCTGAAGAGGGTTTTACCTCTGAAAGGAATTGAGGTTTCCCCTTTTCCGAGTCCTTCGGGGATTTACCGATAGAAGCCAAAGGGAATTTGGGGGAGCCGAAGTAGAGTGGGGGGTGGAAAGGGCCACCGCCCCGTGCATTTGCTCCTCCCCTGGAGGCATCCGCACTCCTTGTTTTCCCCCCCCCAAAAAGGGACGAAGAAAAAAGGGGGGGGCCGACCTAAGCTTTTCTCGAGAAGAAAGAAAAGAAGTTGTTGGGGGGGGGGGGGGCCGCCGGGATGGATCCCGCCCAGCGATCATCTCTGAAGAGAGAGAGAGAGATAGCAAAAACGAATGTTTTGCGTCGCTGCTAAGGCCTCAAAAAGAGCCTGACGGAAAAAAAAAGGGCATCCTTTTCTGTATTTGACCGAAAGAGGGGCCACAAAGGGTCGTAGAGACGAGAGCCGGGAAAGAAAGGGGGAATTGCTCCCACGGTCCGGGACCTTCTGCGAAGGGGGGTAAAGAGGAGGGGACCTTGAGCCGGACCGACTCGCATCTGGCCCCTTTTCAAGGTGGATAGAAAAATCCCCCCTCCGGAAACTTTAGGTCTTGGGGGTTAAAAACCCAAAGGCCAAAGGGTTTAAAGTGGAAAAAACCCACCCCGTCCTGGCTTGGAGGAGGATGAAATCGAAATCCTCCAGAGCCAACGGCGACCGGAGAGAAAGGGACAACTCCGGTTCGACTGTTTGGATTCCTTGGGCTTACCGACGGGTCGAGGAATTTGCCCCCTTTTCCGGGGAGGAAGGGGGGGCCGGTTTGCATACGATGCGGTAAGGTAGCAAAGCCCCCCCCTGAACCCCCTGTAGGGAAAAAAAACACTGTCGTCTACCCCTCGCCTCGTCAGAGAGAGGATTGTCGTACGAGGTTCGGAAATGAGCGTGGATCGGCCGAGGTGGAGAAAGAGGACGTCCTCGGCAAAAAGAGCCTCCCCGGAGCATAAAGGGGGATTTAATCCTCCAAGTGTCCCTCAAGCAGTCCACTAGTGGGGGGGGATTGCGAGTAAGGGAGGGGACCCACCTCAGGGCAGAGGGGGGAGAACCTGGGGGGAAACCAAAAAGGGAAAAAATGGGGAAAAAGGGCCAAAAGGGGGGCTGTGCAGAAGAACCCCTGTGGCCCCGAGGGGGGAGGGATAAAGGGAAAACATCTGTGATCAAAGGGTCTCTGGTGGAAAGAACCCATCCCCCAAAAAGAAAAGGGCCCGCCGGTTGACAGGGGGGGGGGGCAGAACTGAAATGCCTGGCGTTTTCCCCCCCACATGTGGGCCCACCACGGGGAAAGGGAAACGAAGGCTGGGGTTGCGCTAAAAAAACCGCCCCTTTGAACCTTCGAAGACATGGGGGGAGCGAAAGGGGCCCGGCCCCCTAGGACCCGAGTGGGGGACCGGGACCAAAAATCCCCGGGGAAGGGTTTGGGGGGCCTTTTTTGGGCACCCCGAACACGAGGGAGCAGGTGGCCAAAGCGGGAAACCGCGGGCTACCGAGGAAAAACTCGGCCGAATTTTTTTTCAGTTAGAATCGGCGAAGACCGTGACCCACAGCCTGAGGGTGACCCACCTGGCCGGACGGGAGATCTCTTCCGAGCCCGGGAGAGGGGTCTTGGGTTTTCTGAGACCGTCACAAATAGATTTTCGACAAGCCCGGGACCGGTGATTGAGCCGGTGCCCGTGCCCGCCCCGGGTAAAAACCCCGGGTGCCCGGGTCCCGTATCATGGGACGAGGTCGGTGCCCGGGCTTGACCGGGGCTAGACTGACCGGTGCCCGGGTCTTGACTTTGTAAAGCAATTGACCGTCACCCGGGTACCGGGCGGAGTAGTCTTTTTGACGCCCCCCTGGGGCTGACACAAAAAGCCGGAGGGAGCCGGGAGATAAAGGCGGCCTCCCCGGGAAGAGGGGCGGAAGCCTTTTTTGGGGGGAGGGGGAGAGGGACTCCGACCCCCAAGCACTGAACCCAGAGAAGGGGAGGAAATGAGCCTTCCCCTTTTTCCGGGATGAGTGGATTGAGTGAAGGCTTTTTTTCCAAAACTCGTTGCCAAAACAAAAACGGTGCAGGTGTCCCCCGGGAGCCCCCGAACAAGAAAGGCGGGAGATGGGACCCAGGACCCCTTGATGCCCCGCAGGACCCCCGAGACGCGCCCATTGAAAAAAACAATACAAGAAGAAAATGTATGCAAAATAAAAAGGGGAAGACCAAAAAAAACCCGTACAAAAAAATTCTAAAACGAGACAACAGTATAATATAAAAATCAAATAATAATACCAGTGCCAGGGAGCCAACACGGAAACCCGGACACAAGGCAAAAAGTCCCGATACGGACGGGGATGGAATTTTACACATATAGAATAAAAAACCTAAAAACACTTAAACACACAGCCAGGCTATGAAAAGATAAAAAAGGAGAGCTTAGCGCACAGAACATCAAGAAAGGGACACGCTAGGTTTCCCACTGAAACTCGATGGGTTCCAAAACCAATTGGGGAATGGGGGTTACACTTGGTAACTAGGGGGGGTTTTGGGAATGGTTTATTTGCGGATCTGTTTTGGAAGCTGTCCCCCAAAAAAAGACCTACCTGAAGTAAAAACAGGGAATATTTTTGCTATTTTAAAATGATTTTTATCTATCAAGTATCTCCACTTTGAAAGGGTTTAGTGGCTCCCATTGGGAATCTTTTTTGGGGTTTTCCCCAAAAACAAATTGTAAAAAAATACCCACCATAAATTTTTAGAACCATTTTTTTTTTAGAAATTTTCAAGTTTAATGAAATAAATGAAACAATTATATAGATTTTTAACTACCTCGGAGTAAGACTTAACTGGAAAAATTTCCCAAAATTTTTTCCAAAAAAGGGCCCATGATGGCCCCAATCGCTCACCGAGTAAAAGTTGACCCAAAGGCCAGTAGTTTTGAAAAGAGATTTTAAAATTTTTTATATTTTTTTTTTTTTGTAGCCTGGAACCGATTCTATTGGGTCAAGTTTTTTTTGGGGAAATTTTGTGAAGGTTGACCCAAGGATCATTTCCCTTTAAGTTTAACAAATTTATTTCCCTGGTTCAGAGGGAAAAGTTGATTAAATTTTTCCCTATATCAATAAGGCAAAAAAGCCCCCCCCTGGCCGCCATGTTTTTTTTCGGGTCGGAATTTTTTTTTAGCAACTTGGTAGAGGTTGACCCAAGGAACATCTGTACCAATTTTTTTTAAAAACTGGCCAGTATTTTTTAAAAAGAGATTTTTAAAGTTTTTTTATATTTTTTTTCTTTTTGTTGCCATGGCAACCAGAGTTCTAAAGAAACTTTTTTAGCAACTTTTTTGAAGTTACCCAAGGATATCCCTGCCAATTTAATCAAATTCTTCCAGTGGTTTTTAAGGAGAGTTTTTTAAAGGGTTTTTTATATACTTAAGGGAAATAACCCCCCCCCTGGCGCCATGTTTTTTTATGGGGTCGGAATAATTTTGGGAAAATTTGGTAAGGGTGACCCAAGGAACAACTGTACCAATTTTTTTTAAAATCTGCCCGTAGTTTTAAAAAGATGATTTTTAAAAATTTTCATTTTTTTTCTTTTTTTTGTTTCCATGGCAACCAAGTTCTACATGGATCAACTTTATTTTTGCAATTTTTTGAAGGGTTGACCCCAAGGGTCACCCTGCCAAGTTTTAACAAATTCTGTCCATGGTTTTGAGGAGATGTTTTTTAAAGGTTTCTTATTACATAAAGGCAAATAAGCCCCCCCCTGGCGGCCCTGTTTTTTTTCGGATTGGAAAAATTTTTAGCAACTTTTGGGAGAGGTTGACCCAGAAACCCTCTGTACCAATTTATTTTTTAAAAATTTGGCCCTATTTTGAAGGGGAAAGATTTTTAAAGTTTCATTTTTTTTTCTTTTTGTTGCCATGGCAACCGAGTTTACATGGATAACTTTTTTTTAGCAACTTTTGTGAAGGTTTTACCCAAGGATCATCCCCGCCAATTTTAACAAATTCGTCCGTGGTTTCAGAGGGGATGTTTTTTAAAGGTTTCCTATATCTAAAGGGAAAAAAGCCCCGCCCTTGGCCCATGTTTTTTTGGGTCGGAATAATTTTAGCAACTTTGGGAAGGTACCAAGAACATCGTACCAAATTATTTTTAAATCTGGGGCCCGTATTTTGAAGGAGATGTTTTTTAAAATTTTTATTTTTTTTTCTTTTGCTGCCATGGCAACCAGGTTTTACATGGTAACTTTATTTTTGCAACTTTTTTAAGGTTACCCAAGGATATCCCGCCCAAATTTTAAACAAATTTTGTCCAGTGGTTTTAGAGGGGATGTTTTTAAATGTTTCTCTTATACAAATTTTAAAGGGAAATAAGCCCGCCCCTGGCGGCCTTTTTTTTAGGATTGAAAATTTTTAGAACTTTGGTAGAGGTTGACCCCAAAGGGAAAACGTAACAAAATTTTTTTGAAATCTGGCCAGTAATTTTTAAGGAGTATTTTTTAAAATTTTCAAATTATTTTTCTTTTTTTGCCCTGGCAACCAAGTTTTTCATGGGTCAAATTTTTTTTGCAACTTTTGTAGGCCTCCCCCAAAAGGAAAATTCCCCAGTTCATTTAATTTTGTCAACGGTTCAGAGGAGATTCGTTTAAAAACAAAATTTTTGACGGGGCGACCCGACGGACGACGCACGAGACGGACGCCGGGGGGTCACAAAAACCACCTTGAGCCTTTTTGTCAGGGGACTAAAAATGGCCCTTTTACTCCTTATTTTTAAGATAAAAAAAAAAAACCTATATTTTTCCTAATTTCGATCAAAAAACATTACGGCTGCAAAACTGTAATTTTTGCGAGTGTTTTTTTGATATCAAAACTTTTTGATTTAAAATTATTTGAACATATCACCTCAAAACGCACATTTGCCCGTCATTTACTGTTTTTTTTTTTAAAAACACAAGAGCACACGTGCTTAAATTGAGTATTTTTTGGTCAACATTTGTCAGTGTGCGTCGTCGTCATCGCCCTCTCGGATCAACAATTTTCTTAAAAAACTCTTTCCCCGAAAACCACTCGTCAGAAATTTTTGAAACTTGGGTTGAATATTCCAGGGGGCTTTTTACGTGATTACTTAAAATTTTGTATGATGACAGATCATGCAGACTCTGGTTGCCTGCCAACAAACAATTTTTCTTTAACATATTTGAAAAAAAATTTTTGTCTGAAAACCCTTGGTCAAAAAGTTATTTTTTTGCACAAAATTTCCCTTAAGCTGCCTATCTTTTTAAAAAAATTATCCAAAAAAATGAGGCCCCTAAGGGGGTGGTTTTTTCCCAAAAATACTACCCAAATACAAATAAAAAATTTTTCATGAAACCGAGGTTGGAATTTAAATAGTTTAGTTCCCCGTGGGGGAAAATCACTGAATTTAACACTCATTGGGCCCCCCACCCGTTGGTTCGAAACCCGCCAGGGCATTTGGATTTTGCTCACCTGAGCAAAGTTCAGGGGAGCTTTTTTCGATCATTGATTTTTCCCTTGTGCTAACAATTACAACAAACTTCTCCTCTGAAACTACCAGAAGGGTTTTATCAACTTTTTCCAAATTTAACTTTTTGATAGCCTAATGCAAATTTCTATTTTTTTAAATTCCATTAAAAACTTTGGGACCTACAGGTTTTTTATATTTTTATACTAGCACACTCAGTTTCCTCATTATAATCAAAATGTGTTCCCCGGGGTCCCAATTGGGGGACGCTCAAAGGGCCCCGCTCAAAACCACACCCGATTTTTGTATAGAAAATATTTAGGAATTTTTTAAAAATGTTTTTTGTTGAAACCACTCCCTTGATTTCAGCAAATTTTTACTAAAAGATACTTATTCCTGAGGGAATATCTATTTTTTTTGAAATTTTTAAAACTTTTTTTGCCAAGGCAACCAAAAGCATAAATTTAAAAAACTTTTTTTTTTTTTTTTTTCAGAACATAAGACCCACGATTTTATATTTGACATAGCTCAGCTTCTGGCGCCCAAACTATCAACAAAAAAAATTCACATGTTTACATGAAACACTCCCCGGGGCCCACACCCACATTTTTTTAAGGAAAAAAAAAATCTTACTTCTGAAACCATTGGGTTTGGGTCTGAAGAATTTTGTTGCCTGGGAACCAAATTCAACTATAAAAATTCATTATCTTTGAAAAATACAGACCTCAGCTTTGATTTTTGGTATATAGAACCTCTCATGGTTTTCCCCTTCACAACAAACCAAATTTAGTCGAGCGATTTTGGGCCTCTTGTCATGTGAGGAAGCCTTCCCGCTGGCTTCGGTAGGGCGGTGGTTCTACCAAGATGCCTCGGAAATTTGATCTTCCTCCACCTGTTATTAGTTGGACGTCAATATGATGAAATATTCGAGCGACAGTAAACTCAAACGTCAAAACAAATCTACTCAAAAACATGAAATTGTTTTTTTTTTCACGATCTTTATAGTTACTGAATCAATTTAAACAATCTGCCCGTTGTTTGTAAGGGGCAGCAAGGATTACTAAGAATGATCTGTTTTAAGGATTTTTAAAATTCATAAAAAATGATTAAAGAACAATGAAATTTTTTAAAAAAAATTATAAGTGTACAACAAAAAAAGCATTTTTACACGAAAATGAAATAAGAAGGGTTCTTACAAAGTTTTTCATACATTTACTTTATAAAAAAAACCTCACAACTGGGAAAAAATTTAAAAAATGTTAATCGGGAGCGGGGGGTCGGGTTCGATCCCCCCAAACCCCAACTTATAAAGTCGTAAAAAATGGTAATGTATGCCCCCTTGCTGGGGCTCACATATAGGGGGATTTTCGTACGAAGGCCGTGTTAGGATAATTGACGGGTGTGGTACAAGCCACAGCTAGGGCTGATACTGATGTGGGAAACACAATAAAAATTTAAATAACATCGTCTCTAAATGACCTAAAACTGTTGGTGGGACGTTAACCCAACAAACAAAAAACATAATGTTGAAAATGTGTACGAATTAAAAATTAAGTGTTTCATTTTAAAATCTCATTTTCCATCGTGCATATTTCAAGGGAACAACTCCGATTGTTTGATTTAAGAGAGAAAAATTTGTTTTCTTTAATTGTTTTTCCCTTTTTTTTCATGCAGGTGAACATCAGGCACAAGTCCAATTAATAGAATTAGGATCAAAAAGATTCGTTCCGCACTTTGGACCCCTGTCAATATTGGGGGCAAAGAGAGAGCCAGTCGTATGTGGGCAGTGTAAAAAGTACATGGTCAGGCTTGTGAGAAGCACAAGGGGCCCAAAGGGAACACGGAAACCTGCTTCATTACTGGGAAGAAACTCTCATCGAATTCAAGCCCGGGATTTTCCTACCAATGCCCAATTTTGTGCACAAAAATAATTCAATCAAAAGGGTTTTTTTTGGAAATCACAAAACACTGACATGGACGTGGGTTCAGTAACCACACACAGGAAATTCAAGGATCGCTACACGATAAAAGCATAAAAAAATGAAATCACTGGGGAAAATGGGAACGAGAAAAAGAAACAAAAAGAAAGTTAAACATTTCAATCATCCAGAGAAAAAAATGTTGATGTATTGATTAAACAGTCAAACCGTCAATCAAAGTGTCCAGAAACTAGGAAAAAATTAATGAAAAAATTTTATGTATTTAAAAAAGGCCCCGAGCATTGAAGACCTAAAAAGGCCAAGGGAAACAGTATGAAGGGGTCACGGACTAGTGAAAGATTCTGAAGCAAGTTAAGAAAACATCAAGAAATGCAAAACTGCACCTCAATGAAAAAGAAATTATTTTATCGGACTGACAAAGTCATTGCTAAAGTCCAGGAAATGGAGAAGATTGAAAAGAATCGAGTCAGAATTTTCCCATCATGCACCCGACTTTCAAACCCAACAAAGTTAGAGGAACAACAGCAGGTGACTGAGCTCGGTCACTGATTTTAACCTTTCCCAAAGCAGTGATGTATCCAGCGGAGAGAATTTACTTGAAATAACAGTTTTAGTAAACAAACATCACATTAACACAGATTGGAATCTGGTTCAACATTTCCCCAATGGTGATCTTTTTCATGTGACTATTTAACAATAAGTTACATCTGTAAGCCCCACCTTCATCTTAAGGAGAATGAATCTTCCATCAGAACCACATGACTCGTACATAGCTAACAGAGGTTGTCGCACGTTACCATGGGAAAAAAAATTAAATTTTTTCTCTGACGGGCCGCGCTGAGACCAAAATCATTTTAGTGAGACAGGAAATGTTGGGGTATAGACTGTCATGGCGGCATGATGTACGTCACGTGTCACGAAACCCGGGTAAATGGAGAAGTACTGGTGATGACGATGGAATGGACAGATACAGAGGAGACTCCGGGCTGGTACAAGGACGGTACATGTTTACAGGCCCATACTGTGTACGTGTCAGTCGTATAGTGACCGTGTTTATATACCTGATAGGAACACCCAACCGTAACATGTTGACACAAAAGGGTTTGATTTGGTCTATAAGTATAAACACGAGGATTTATCTCATCTGTAGACATTCACGTAGACAGTCAGGACAACATATTGTAAGTGGGTGGGGGTTTAACAACTTTCATCGTGTAGATAAGCTCGGTATCACCACTCCATACTGGTCAGCCCACAGGGGAGGGGGTAGTAAAGCCGTTCTGTCTCTCATACCGGGACATGATGGGGCGTTGTTTGTAGGAATGGATAGTAAACCTGCTGGTAAGGCAGTGATATTTTTTGGCTGATTTTACTGCCGAATAACGGCAGTTTCCCCTGGGCGAAAAGGTGTCCATTTTTCCCCTAATTTGCACTAAATTTTCCCCTGTAAAACGTTTTTTTTTCAATCACAGAATTTACATGCTATCGGCCATTGCTATTCAAAGAAAAGAAATAAAAGATGACCCGGTGTGAATTTATCCTCTGTTTATAACTGTAATTAGCCGATAATCTGTCAAATATGCCGAAACACACCTGACTGTGGAAAACCGTTACACAAGCTGCAAGGTGAAGGTTACACAGACTGGTTATCAATTTTTTCTTCAACGCAGCGTAGCTGCAGGCGAATAAACACGATAAACAGATAACCAGACTGCCTGTTTTATGTAAATGGCACGTGCCAGAAATGCGGAAAATTTAAAAATTCTGACCCCCGACACAGTGACTAAAAAAATCGAGTCTGGGGTTTTTTCGCCCCTTTTTCTAAGTATAGGGGCAAATATCACAGACTCGATTTTTAAAATTTTTTTGGAATTTAAAAACTCCTGTGGAAATACGTATGTATGGTTTATTATGGTATGTATCTGGGATTTAAACGGGGTTTTTTTTTTCCCGATCGAAAACGCTTGTCAGTACGTGTATTTTATTACAGTCAACCGCCCAGATGATTAATGATGTAATGTACGATGTCGCACAACTCAAATTTTGACACAAACGCATCACTAAAAAAAGTTTTTCCATTCCCTCCTAAAATTCTTCATTTTAAGGCCAAAAGTTAAACCACCGTCGGATTCAACACCGGATTGTCAAAACCTTCAACTACTTCAAATTCTTACTTCGAACACTGAAACATGTGAAAGTTTCGTCTGCTGGGGTTGAATTATTACAATCTCCTTCCTTAATGTACAAGTCCCTGATGAGCACCCTTGTTCTACTGAGGCAGAGGAATTGATAGTTTGCCAAAAAAAAACAAAAAAAACATCTGATTCTCTGACAAGTTCTGATGAAAGAAAATTTGACGGTGCAAAGTATGAAAAAAAGTACTCATGGTAATTATTCACATGCAAAGAAAGGCTACATGTGTAAACATTGTGAACTTTTTGGTCATACAATGATTCAAACAAAGCATTTTGCCAAACGGGGCAGTTGAATTTGCTGTAAAATCCAAGTAGAAAACTTAAATCATCTTGACCAGCTAGTGGACGGGTTTAAGGGCCAGAAATATAGAAAACTTGCCCTGAAACCCTAAATAAACAGTCACTTGACTGTCTGATGATCATGTTCATAGTCAGTGTGAGGGCATTTTTTTCTGGGATTTGATGGCTGACTAATAGCAATTATAATATACAAATATTTAACATTGTACTATCATAAATGTATCATGATTTTTTGGGGGAAAAAAAATAAAGATAAGTTTAAATTAAATTGGCTGTTTTTTTTTTTTATTTATTCAATTAAATGATAACAAATATGAACAACAGTTACTTAGAATATCATATCATTACTATTTATAAATTTCCCTTTTAAAGGTTGTCGTGTTTATTTTCCCCTTTTACAGGGCATGGGTTTGTGGGAAAAAAAAACCAAAAAAAAACATGGAGTGTCCCAGGCCTGCCTGGCAGACATAGTTCATGGATGCATCAAAACATGCTTAAACTCAACACCATAAGATGAAGTAATTCTTTTCTCTTCTAAACAAAATGAAAAGCTTGTGGGTGATATTTTTAATAACCATTGGAGCATCTTAACTACAACCGGCTACTGTTGTTAGAGATCTGGGAGCTTTTTTAGACTCTAGATTAGACTTAGAAGATCACATAAACCCCAGTGTCGATCTTGTTATTTCTCAACTTCGCCCAAATTAGCCACATCAACAGTATCTTACCCCTGACGCAACAAAATCGCTTGTTAACAGTCTTGTTAAACTCGATGGACTTTCTGTAATTCTTGTTATATGGATTACCAAAAAACACTCTCCAAAAGCTACAGGACTGTCCAAACACGGCGGCTAGGATTATTACAAACAAGAGGCCATGGATGGCCCTAAATCGCTCCCCCTGAGATAAATAGGTTGAAACCCCAAAGGGAAAATCTGTACCAATTTATTTTAAAATCTGGCCAGTAGTTTTTGGAAGAAGATGATTTTTAAAATTTCATTTTTTTTTTTTTGTTGCCATGGCAACCAGAGTTCTACATGGATCAAGTTTATTTTAGCAAATTTTGTGAAGGTTGACCCAAGGATCATCCCTGCCAAGTTTATCTAAATCTGTCCAGTGGTTTCAGAGGAGATGTTGTTTAAGGTTTCTCTATATACTTTTAGGAAAATAAGCCCAGCCCCTGGCGGCCATGTTTTTTACGGATCGGAAAATTTTTAGCAACATTAGTAGAGGTTTACCCTAGAAACATCTGTACCAATTTATTTTAAAATCTGGCCAGTTTGTTTTGAAGAAGATGATTTTTAAAATTTTCATTTTATTTTTTTTTTTTTGCCATGGCAACCAGATTTTCTACATGGATCAAGTTTATTTTAGCAACTTTTGTGAAGGTTGCCCCAAGGATCATCCTGCCAAGTTTAATCTAAATCTGCCAGTGGTTTCAGAGGAGATGTGGTTAAGGTTTCTCTATATAATATAAGGCAAATAAGCCCGCCCCTGGCGGCCATGTTTTTTTTACGGATTGGAATAATTTTAGTAATTTGGTAGAGGTTGGCCCAAGGAAACATCTGTACCAATTTATTTAAAATTGGCCAGTAGTTTTGAAGAAGATGTTTTTTAAAAGTTTTTCTTCTTTTTTTCTTTTTTTTGTTGCCATGGCAACCAGAGTTCTACATGGACCCAATTTTATTTTAGCAACTTTGTGAAGTTGACCCAAGGATCATCCCTGCCAAGTTTAATCAAATTCTGTCCAGGGGTTTTCCCAGAGGAGGTGTTGTTTAAAGGTTTCTCTATATACATATAAGGCAAATAAGCCCCGCCCCTGGCGGCCATGTTTTTTTAGGATCGGAATAATTTCAGCAACTTTGGTAGGGTTGACCCAAGGAACATCTGTACCAAATTATTTTGAAATCTGGCCAGTAGTTTTGAAGGAGATGATTTTTAAAGTTTTAAAATTTTTATTTTTTTTTTGTTGCCATGGCAACCAGAGTTCTTCATGGATCAACTTTATTTTAGCAACTTTTGTAGAGCCTTACCCAAGGAACATTCCTGCCAAGTTTCATTTAAATTCTGCCCAGCAGTTTCAGAGGAGATGTCGTTTAAAGAAAAATTGTTGACGACGGACGACGCACGACGCCGGACGAAGGGCGATCACAAAAGCTCACCTTGAGCACTTTGTGCTCCGGTGAGCTAAAACCCACGTTTCAGTCATATAACCCCCATCCTTAAAAAACTGCATTGGTTGCCTGTAGAAACCAGAATACAGTTTAAGATATTAACTCTTACGTTCAAGGCACTACATGGTCAATCACCGGAGTATATTCAATTAATGTTAGAAATTTACAGACCCAGCCATGTGTTTAGATCAAGACGTTTCAGTTGACACTAGTCTAACCAAGAACCAAAACAGCGATTATGGGGACAGATGCTTTACTTTAGTGCTCCAAAACTCTGGAACTCGTGTGCCAGTATTAATTTCGCCAGTCCAGCAGTTTTGTCTCATTTAAGAACTCTTAAAACATACTTCTTTGTTGGTTCTATAGCAATCATTAAAATGGAAAATTACTCGAAATTTCTGTACTTTAATAACTGTGGATTAAACATTTTAATGTTGGTTTTTTACACCCTTTATTATTTAATGATTTTCCCCCGTCTGCTTCTTAAATTTTATCAGGGAACCTTTACTTACTTTAATACTATTTGATATTATGACATGTTGTACTTATATTTTAAAAACACTCTACCATGATATCTTACCTTATTTTAGGTGTACAGTATTTAGTTTTTAGTGGATGGTTTCATTGCATGTATTTTACATCCCTATTTTTCTTTTTGTGTTTAACAGATTGTAAAGCACTTTTGAACGTATAACATATATGAAACAAGTGCTATAAAAAATGTGGTGTAATAAAAAAAATAATAATATTGAGATAAATTTTCTGTGAAGTTTTTTTCCTGTAAACAAACTGCATTAATTTTGTAAAATAATGTTGATATAGGCAATTCTTTTTGAAATAGAGCAAATATGTAATTTCAAGTTCTACGTATATAAATTATAATGACATCTTCGCTGCGATATTTTGGAACTTCTGGAGTAATCTCATGCAGTTACATAATATAAAATTAACATTAATAAAGATTTTTCCGTTTAAATAATAGTAATTGTTGGTTTACAATTCTTCATGGTCAGCTCTGTCTACTCAATGCTAATTTCATTTCAACTAGCATGAGCTAGAGAACGAGTTATGCAGAATAAAGGAAAGCTCGACAGATAAAATTGTGGCAAAGTGTGACAGTCCAGACAATGAGGAAGTGATCCACTGTCACTTCGTCTGCTGTACAGCTGGTAAACCACAACTAAGGCCATTAATCCTCTGACACAGTTCTTCCATGCACTTGTCGGACTGACTTGGTCTTTACTATGATAAATCTCTCTTTCACATAGGCGGTGAAGGCATCCTAACCAACATTTACTAAACTCTCATGTAGTGTGAGTGTACGGTTGTTTTGTGAATGATTCCCTTAAAAAAGACCATAACCTATGTTTCCAAAAGTAGCTGTGTATTCTTCGGGACAGAAAGCAATTGTGTGCTACGGATTTGTTACGGAGATGCAACCTCTTACACTAACTGTTGACGACACATGTCACTTATACAATACATCAAATATGAAGACATCATTTTCTCAGGTCATTCCATTGCTTTACAAAAATAATTATTTGCATTATCCTCATCATTTTTCTAGACGACATTGCGTGATGTCTCCGTAATTTAATCATGAGTGCATAAATTGATGTTGCTCTATCGAATAGATAAACAAAATTTGATTTGACGACGGTTTTTCATAACAAATCAATTATTCTGATTACAGACACAATGCGGGAAATTCTAAAATATGAGAGTATGCGTTTGACCTTCCCATTCAAAATACTGAATTGTGCTAATTCGATACTCCATTTTCAATGCTTTTCACTGATATTGTTACAGAGATATTTGCCCCCCCCCCCCCCCATTACGTACCATTCTGTGTTAGCTCTACATATGTCTTGTTATTTTATATTTCCTTTTTCCATGAACAATTGAATATTATGACAATAATTAATGGGCCTTTTTATACTTCTTATTAATATACAGTCGGCAATCGTTATCTCCAAATTTCATTGGACAAAATAAGACTTCGAGATGTCCGTATTTGACACCAATCCGAAAGCAGGTCATTTTAAACTTGGGAACATGAAATCTTACCTGTATCATTATATTAATATTGTGTCGATATCATGAAGAATATGACACATTTTTTTGTAGAATTATAATTAATAAATAATAATCCATAAGTAGCATATGTCAGTTTAATATAAAAACCTCGTATAGTCGATTTTTTCAGAAATCCTTTTTGGCACGGCGGGGAATCTACTGAAACTAGCGCGCATTCTGGTAAAATTGCTGGCACATCTACGCCAGTGGGAAAGTACAAAATTAGTGACGTGTTAAATTGTCCTATTTGGATTGGTTCATTATTCTTAAGTTCAAGACATCGTTATAGTTAAATGTTTTGCCCAGCGATTTTCGAATGGATGAAAGTGAACAGTTTTCTTAAGATATTTAATGGAATTTTGGAGTGATAAAGAAAGATAACAATTACTTTAAGCCTTCTTACATGTTTATCCTATAAAACTATATAATTTTGTGTATTTTTATGCGTTTTGTTTGGTAGTTATTTGGAAAGGGGAAAACTTGGCAACATGTCATTTTGAAAATTGCTTTTTAAATGATGATTTTTGCAAAGATCTTTGAAATCATTGAAATGTTAATGATTGTGAAAATAATTTGTATAAAAAGCAAACGATTTACGAAGGAAAATTTTAACAAATATCAATTGCAAGTGTCATTTTTCAGCACTGTGTGCGATTTTACGATCAGGATTCCCGCTGGCCATCGCCATTGTGCCAATGGCGACAAAAAAATATAAATTTGGGTCCAAAAAATCGAAATGGTGAAAGTATTTGGGCGCCAGTATTTTCCAAACTTGCACACAATTTTAAACTTGTATTTTGCTTGGTTCCCGATTTTTCCTTTACCGCATTTTAAATGCAATGAAAAAATCGATAACCCGTCGGTTTACCCCAGCATGCCTTCTGCTTATCGAGTAATGTCTTTGTGCAGCAGGTGACAAATGATTCTTCTTTACTCTCTTTAATGATCCATTTTATCGATTACGTAAAACATGCTACACGCCCAAAGACCAGAGGACGAGGGGCCATTTACCAGGGAAAACTGCAAATCGCGAGGTAGGGTTTGTCAAACTGATTTTTGACATAACGATGTTGGCTGCTAATTAACAGTGCAAAACACTATCGGTTTCGTGATTTTAAAGTAAAGGTAATTAAAACAAATAACTTTAATAGAAAATAGAAAAAAATATTTTTCATGCAATTAGCAGCGGATATCAAAAGAAAAAAAAAAAGGTATTAAATGGGTTGAATATTGAATACGATCCCCCAGTCTTCAAAATGGCATTAACGTTCATTTGATACTTTAGATAATAATTGTCAGACGCCCTTTTTCCAAAAACCTAAACTGTCATTCAATTCTCCTTCCGCTCATTTTAAAGATAAATTTGGGAAAGTTGGAAATAGTTGGGTTTGTTTTGAGGCGTTTCAAAATCTTTTTTTTGTGACATTTGTGTAAAGCAAAAAAAACCAAACTCTTTCACTATGGGGCTCGTCATGAAAAAAGAATCAGTCCTAAACATGCAGCAAAAAGGGAAAATATCTTTCCCTGGTTTTTCTTTATAGGTGATATCCATTTGTTTAAGTTTAATTAAAACTTTTACTTTGAAGTGAAAATGGGTTAGAAAGAAATTAAAATGATTTTGACTATTTTGTTTTAAAATTTGATAAAACATCATTTCTTAAATTTTGTTTTTCAGTCAGTCAATCCGTTGCATCAGTCAAACAAGCAAGCACATGGCATCTGAAGGGAGGTGGTTGGTAAGAGCGAGGCTGCAGTCAGAGAGAGGTGCAATAATCATACTTTAAAAACATAATTTAAAAAAAAAAAATGGTGCGAAATTTGGCCCAAAAATTCTTAATTTGGCCCCTTTTTTTCAATTTGGGGAAATTGTTGGCGAAATTTTTTTCGCCGGGTGAACCTGACGATATTTTGATTTAAAGACTATGGTGACTATCGCCCAGAGAACTTTTACGATATTTTGATCAGGGTGTTTTAAAAAAAAAAATTTTTATATTTAAAAAATTTTTGGGTAAACCCTTTGATTTTTTAATTTAACCATAATGCTGAAAAATTTGCTTTTTTTTTAAGGTAAAAGATGTCAGATTCGGTTTCCCGGAATTTTGGAAAGACTTAAATTGGGATAAAAAAAAAAGTATGCCCGAGCCTTAAATTCAGAGTTGAAAGTGAAGACGAAAGGGGAAAAGAGGCCCCAGGAAAAAAAACAGTTATGAAATTTTAAAGTGAGGGGCGAATGATTTTGGTCTGAAAGGCGTGTTTTTGGGCACTTAGGCAGGCGAAAAAACGGTGTATGGATGGAAGCAGGCGAACGAAAGAAAGTAAGAAGCACTGAAACAGAGATACAAGAGAAGGAAGCCACATTTGGGGTCCAAACCAGGGGCCGCGAATTCTGGCAGTTCCCAAAAAAGGGAAAATCACATTATGAGGGCAAAAAGTTCTAAACATACTGAGCCAGTATTTTCAAAATTAAAACAGATCTATTCAAGGATAAAGGGCATGCAAGAAAATAAATACCGCTGCTTCGGAGTTTTTTACACGGTGTTTGATGAAATGAACTTGTCGCTGTTGTTCTAAAAGGACCAGTGGATAAGTGCTTGAGTATTTAGTGGGAAAAAATTTACGATGTTGAATACAATGAACCTTTTAAAGGAAAAAATGAGGTAGGTGGAAAGTCAGTTGATAAAGGCGGTCTCTGAACGATTCAAAAAGTTAAGGTTTGACATGGATTCAGGTGTTCTGCTTTCTCCCAAGACTGAACGTTTGCCTTGTATTACAAAACCAAGCTTTTAGTTCACAACTTTTCTATTATGGACTTGCAAAAAAGAGCAACATGTTGTTGGAATGAAAAGAAAGAGATGTCAGCAAATTTATTTGCAAGCTGCCAATGTTACTTAGAAATGTCCCGAAAGAAAGCGGACGTTTGGGGAGTTGTTTGGGAGTGGGGCGGAAGCCATATCAAAAAGAAAATTGTTTTTCCAAAGCTTTTTGGGGAAAACTGCGTTGACAATAACGTTACAATGTGCAAAGTTCCTTTAGCGCGGCCCCCCTCAGAGGAAATTTTGGGCTCCCTTCACAGTTGGGAGAGCGGAAAAATTTAAAAGGGAGACCCATTTTGTGCCTTACAACTAAGTCGTGTCTGGTTGTTGTAGGCCAAATCAACCTTGAATGTGAAGTTGTTCCCTAGTTCCCTTAAGGACATGAAGGGCTTGAAATTTTACATTCAGCGACCTGGAACCAAAAATGGTGACCC
The DNA here is from genome assembly GCA_021229015.1 of Solen grandis. NCBI lineage: Eukaryota > Metazoa > Mollusca > Bivalvia > Adapedonta > Solenidae > Solen > Solen grandis. Next base: position 54,038,109 of record CM037786.1, on the reverse strand, counting down.
CCCAGATACATGCCCTTTTTCAGTTGTCCCCCCAGGGAGATTTTTTTTTTCACGGGAGATTTGGGGGGCAGCGGGAGATTTTTTGCTAATCGAAGGCGTTCTTAAAAAGAATAAAAAAAAAATAACCTTTGATTTTTTCATTTAAATTCATTAAAAATTATATTTATAGTTTATTCATTTAAAGAAAAACCATATGAAATTTTATGTAAAACAAATACAAATTTATTATAAATTTAAACAAATAGAAAATTAAATTTCCAAAGCTGTTTTACATTAATGAACATAATTTTAAAAAATTGGAGAAATTGCATTTTCATTAAAAACATTTAAAAAGATATACAGTATCTTTTATTTATTGAATGATTTTGATCATAAGGTTTAAATTAATGGGGTGAATAAAGATAAAAAGTTAGTAATATTTAATATACTTTCCCCTTTCCCATTGTGTATTCTTTTTTTCTGAATTAAATTGGTTTTAGCTAAAATATTATTTAGCTTAAAATTTTTATGTACGGTATGGTGGTATGAAGTTGGTTACGACTCTTCTGATCAGAATCTCATTATAGTAAATTACTCAGCAGGTCAGGGGATACTAAATGGTCGGGGCCTTCCCCATTGGTCAAGCAAAAAAGTACAGGGAACCCGTGGCTAATGTTTACATAATGGGATTTTTGATTGGTTATTAAAAAAATAAAAATGTGGAGTTTTTTTTAAATTTTTCAAAATTAGAAAAATTCTTTTACACTAAACAAAATAAATAATGGCTTATCTGACATTGTGTGATTTTTGTGAGTACAAATTGAGAATGTGTTATTTTTTGAAATTTGGTGGGAAATTTAGTCCCAATTTGGGGGGTCACCATGTTTGGCAGTCTTTTGCTCAAGATTTCGGTGGTCAACTATACTTTTTTGGTGATTTTTAGAAAGCACTTGGATGGAACTTTAAAATCAGGGGTAGCTTAATGCTCAATGAGATTTGGGGAAAGTAGCTATAAGCATAGATTTAATGTAGGTTATGGAAAACTTTTAGTAGTCTTGACCTTAACAGACAAGCAGAAATGGAGGTAACAAGGATTTTGGCCCCAAAATTTCAAAAGCCTTCAAGACTTGGTTTGGTTTTTTACATTTTTGTTGTCTGCCTTTCAGAAATGGACACTACCAACACTAAATTTTGGAAAAAAAAAAAAGTGCAAAAATCTCTTGATGAACACCCAAAAAGGTAAATTATGGCCAGATTACTGTCTGGAATGGACAGGCAGCTAAAATAAGGAATGGGTATGGTTAAAGAAGTATGTGGCCATCGGGGAGACACCACCCGGGAAGGTGCATATAGAAATTAAATTATTTAACTGTATACACTGTGTGATTGGTGTGATATGAGCACATGCTGTATGACAGAATATACAGGGTGGAGCAGTTGTCTCCCTTGAGCTGTAACATAGGCAGATATGTTATTTAAAAGGATGGGCATAGCTGGACAGCTTAAATGCATTTTAAAATAAGACTTAAGTGCTGATATCAGATATTTGGGATAAATCTGCAATAAAGCTTGAAAAACAGTCAAAAAATCCTTTTGATGGATTAATTTGGGCTTAAATCACTGTAAAAATGGGATAAAATTGAATAAAATGCTCACTTTTGTAACAGATTATGTGATGAAATAGATTGCCATTTTTATTTTTGACTTATTTCTGATGCAAGGCAAGTAATGAAAACAAATTTTTACTTAGTCTGTTTTCTCATTAGGCTTTTTCTCAAAAGATTTTCTGTCCCTGTCGGCTTGCGGCTTCTCGGGAGTTTGTTGAACAACCGGTTGTTCCCCGATTTCGGCCCCTGCTGCAGTCCCCAGTGGTTGAACCAGATTTGGCATACCAGGTTGCCTCCTTGGTGTTGGTCTGCAGTACTGACACAAACATTGCCCCCTTCTCGGGACAGGGGTTTATTACAACCTTAATTGGGAAAAAGTTGTGTCCCTTTTTGTAATATCCAGCACAATGCTTTCTAGATCCTTTATTTTTTTTCATATAAAAACACCTCTTTAAGTACAAATTATGTGTTGTGGGTAACAGAATGCTCTGGAGGGAGACAGGGTCTGTATTTCTTTGATTTACTGCTTTTTCCAGCCTCACCACCCTCTATTGCCTGGGGGTCAATTTCTTTTCTTCAGCCATACCCATTGTTTTATCAGTAATTTAGCTCTGGGTGTTGGTTGTACAAAATCTTACAAGTTCAATTGCTGGTATATGTGAAGCACAGATATTTTTTTAAACAGATAAAATCAAAAATAATAAAAAATGGTGGTAAAATTTATTGAAAATTTGTGTTTTACATGCATTTTTAGAAAAATTTTGTTGGGGTGGAGCGGGGGATTGTGTTTTCAGGTACATTTTCTAGCTGGCTGCATATTTTTATTTCCAGGTTTGAGTTAACAGTTTGCATGTTCTCTATGTGTTTTTTAATAAAGGCAGAGGACAAAATAAAGGAGTTATTAACATTTGTTGACTTAACATATATCTGCTATTTCATGTAAAATGGCCCTGAAAAGGGCGCAATGAGAAACTTTAAAATTCTGTAAAAAAAATCAAAGCCCAAAATAAAAAAAATCTCTTCATGGGTTGTTCGAAAAACATGTTTGTTTGAATATTTTTGGGTTAAAGGGAAAAAAAAGTCTTTAAGCTGTCTTTAGGTCAGAGGGCTACTAAATAGGTCGGGGCTTCCATTGGTCAAGCAAAAAAAATCAGGGGATCCGTGGCTAATGTTTACATAATGGGATTTTCTGATTGGTTATTAATAAAATAAAAATGTGGTAATTTTTAATTTTCAAAATTGAATATTCTTTACACTAAAAACATAAATAATCTGCTTATCTGACATTGTGTGATTTTTGTGAGTACAAATTGAGAATGTGTTTTTTTTGACATTTGGTGGGAAAATTAGTCCCAATATGGGGGTCACCAGTTTGGCAGTTGTAGCTCAAGATTTTTGGTGGTCAACCTATACTTTGTTTGGGGATTTTTAGAAAGCACTTGGATGGAACTTTCAAATCAGGGGTGTAGCTTAATGCTCAATGAGATTTAGGGAAAGTAGCTAAAGCAAGACCCTTTTAATGTAGGTCTATGGAAAACTATTTAGTGTCTTGACCGCAGACGATATCCCTTGTTTGCAAGTCATTTTCGGTTGTGAAAATTGCAATTCATTGCAATTTATCGCTAGTGAGGTTGTACTTTTTTGATGTGTCAATATGATGGTTTTATTAAGATTTTAATGATTGGTAAAAAAGTTGATCTAATTATCATTTATTGTTTACACTTCCGGTAAGTAAGGATTAGTATTCTCCCGGGGCCCCTTTTTTTATCCATGATAAGATTTACGTCTTTATTCAGTGTCCATCCTAAACCCTTTTCATTCTGCTTTAGTATTGCCTTGATGCTGCTAATTACCCGCGATAATTGTTTCAACTGATAAGAGTGTCCAATCCCGCTTTCCTGTCTGAATTATGCAATTTGATTGGATAAGGGATCACACATTGCTTGTGGCTGTGTACAGCACACTGGTCAGGATTGATTTCTAAAAACAAAGTTCTTAGTAATCTTCCTAATGCTGTATCATAGCTCGGTAATAAAAATTGGGATTATACTGAGTTCAAAGGGAAACCAGTTTGATTTAAGTAGACCGGGGAGATTTTCACCTCCGGCGGGAGATCGGGAGACAAGTCGAAATCCCGGGAGATTTTTAAACTCCGCCGGGGAGATATGGCATGTATGCCCCACAGTCACAAATGCGAGTACTAAGGTACAATCCAGATGGGACCCTTCAAATAAATAGGATTCAAAGATCAGTATCGGATTTCCCACAAAGAGCCCAAAGGGCAGGACAAACCAATTGGAGCTGTCTCTCAAACTCCCTAAGAACAGGGATTCCAATTAAAGCATCCAAGTTATGCATTTGTGAACTGAAGGTGTTGTTCCCTTTCCCACTACCCCTACTTCTATTTACAGTTACCATAAGGATGACTAGACTGTGTTGTTTATTGTTCTAGCCATCCAAAACTCTGTATGTTGTTAGATGTAGGTTTGGGTGCTTTCATGAAGGTTGTTGGGTGTAACTAATCAGAGGTGTTAAAGATGAGTGCAATCTATTGAATGCCAGGAGATAGAGAGAGCGTTATGCTGAATAAGATCACGCCTTTATCCACATGTATGTTTTGCAGTAAATGTATTTCTCTGTTAAGATGTGTTTCCAGTTAATTTTTTTAACGACATTGAGTTTTTTCCATGTTTGTATGCAAGTTTGTTCAGTTCTATGTTAGCTAGTGTTGCGATTTCAGTAAATTTTTGCCCTT
>CM037786.1:53983668-54033668 GCA_021229015.1 Solen grandis | reverse complement strand
AATCGCATAATAAAGTTATAACTGCACTCATTACACATGTTGAACATTTATCCACATTAAACTTTATTGCGGTGGATCATCGTACCCGGATATTAACTGGCCAAAAACTAGCAGAAAACATAGATTGCGCTTGCAGCACGTCCATATTTTTTACATGTATGGATATCAACAAAAACGTTTTAAATAAGATGAGTTACCAGTCGTCATCTATTGTCTAGATGTATTACATACGATGTACTTTTAAAATAGGAAATAAATTGAGGCGAAGCGAGATTGCTCACGGACGAAGTCAAATGTTTTGAACGATAACTTCATGATTCTCGTGAAAATCGCCTATTGAAAAAAAAATATGAATCGATGAATACTTGTATTATTATCTATATGTTCAACGCCCAAAAGCTTATTGAGATATTTGATTGCACTTGCATGTATACCTACTTATATAGCCAGCAATAGTGTATTGAGTGTAGATATGAAATAGAAGGGAAAAACACTTTAGGTGGTATAACTTTTATATGTAGCGGGATAGCGGTGGTCTGAAGTCGAGAGATGGTTCTTTAGTGTTAAAACGGTGCATGTAATGGATTTGTTAAGATATGGAAATTTATGGTGGACATCCTGGGACATGATAAGATACGCGGTTTGATAAAATCATTAATACGGGTTGTACCTGATGTTATTTAGCATAAGGAAATAACAACTTAGCTAGATTCCAATGCCTCATATTGTTTTTTTTATTGACAATGGTATTTCTCAACGCGCACTCACCTTGAGAAGCCGTTGAGCTGAACTTAAAAAATTCACTTCAAATTGTCTGACAGAAAGCGACACAGAACTTTACCCTCATCATTGCGTTAAGTTTTTGCTTGTTGTATGTCTATAACCTTTCCTAAAAACAACTCGAACCCAGAGTTCCAACACAAGTTACACTCATCGAACTGTACCGAAAATGGTTCGCTGATTGTTCTAAATCAAACAACGTAAGACATCGAAAAATAATAAATAGGCTATATTGTTCAGTGGAAACCTTTCTTTAGAAACAAGCTTTGTAAATTAAACGAAGTGTTCAATTTCCCACCTATAATCAAAGCCTGAATAACATCAGGTTATACTTCCACAATCTCACTACAAATGTCCCGAACGCAAAGGGTTTTTGGGTTTTTAAAAAGATCTTCAGTTCTAATACTTTTTTTTCTTGATGAGGGGAAAATTTTGATTTTTTCATCCCTTCTTGTTTACGAATATTTCCGCCTAATTAGGACTTTCGGAGAAAGTTCCCATTGGGGTTTTTACTTTTTTATTCTTTTTTTTTATTAGTTTTTGCCTCCCGCAGGGCTAAAAACCTATTGGGTTTTTCTTCTGTTGATTTGTTTTTTTTTTATATTAGGTTTTCGCCCCTGCAGGGCGAAAACCTATTGTTCTTCTTCTGTTGATTTTTTTAGGTTTTGCCTTCTGTGGGCGAAAAACTATTGTTTCTTCTTCTGTTGATTTTTTTTTTTTTTTTTTTTTTATTTCCAATTCCCCCATTTTGTGTCCAGCCTACGGCCAGAAGAAAAAAGCTATCGCTATGAAATTTGGGCATGGAGAGCTTTTTTCTGAACAGTCCCAAATTGGAAAAACTTTCCCTTTTATTCTGATTTAGCCACAGGGGGCGCAATGCTTTGAAAATCCTGTTTGCATAATAACCAAAAATTTTGGGAAACCTGATTTAGATGCGGTTTTTTAATAATAGTTCCTTGTTGACAGCCCAATCAAATATGATGGAAATTTCCCATTATCGGGGTACGGGAAAAAAAATTGTTCTAGGAGAGGTTGAATGTTCGAACCCTTGGAAAAAAGTAAAAATAATGAGGGTAGGGTTTTCGAAATCCCTTTCCCCACTTTTGTTAGAGATAGATAGAAAAATTTCTGTTTGCTGCATAGATTGCAAGACATATAGCACAAAAATATGGGGGTGGACAAATTTAGGAAAGCGTGGTTTGTCCCTAAAAAAAGGGTAACTTCACAAAATTTTAAAGGGAAAAATTTAAAAAAATCAAAAACATGTTTTTTTTTTGTCTGACTTTATTTTTGGGTCATTTTCATGATATTTTCACACTATATGTTTTTGTTATGTTTGGAAAGGGCCCTCAATAAATAAATTAAAAGAAATTTAAAAAAGGTAAGGGTTTCATATTACGATTTTTGTTTTTTTAAATTCGATCACAAATAGCCCCAAAAAACTAAAAATATTTTAATTGGGAGTATTGAACAAAAGTTGAGTTTAAAAAAGGGAGTTTCTTTCCAGTGATGTTTAGTTTTTGAAGATCGGACTTGATTTGGTCATTATACGGCATCCAAAGTTGACCCTTTTTTGGGGAATATTGTAAAATCGGGTTTTTTATGCTTCAAATTTGATACACAAGAATAAAAGTTTTGACTCTGTCCCACTAGTATAGCTTGATTGAACTATTTGCGGCTTTGATGTGGGACCAAACAGTTAAAATTTTAATCAATTTTCATTTTCATTTTGCCGCAAAGGGCGCTTTTTTGGAAATCATTTTTGCTTATAACTCAAAAAGTTAAACCCTTTGAATCCAAATGTGGTAATTGGATTGATTTTCCCTTTTGTGATAGCCAAATTTAACTATGATAGTTTCTAGGTATGAGTGGTGAAAACTTTTTGGCTGTAACGGAAGGTTAAAAGTTCGAAACTCGTAAAAAAAAATGAAAAAGAGGGTGGGGGTACAAAAAAATCCTTTTTGGTTAGAAATCAGATAGAAAAATTTCTGTTGGCGCAAATGATTTGCAAGACATTTTACGCACCAAAATATTTGGGTGGCTTAATTTAAGAAATGAATGGATTTGTCCTCTTAGAAGGGTTAATTTCACTAAATTTTAGGAAATAATTAAAATTTCAAAAACAGGTTTTTTTGTCGCCCCTAAACTTTATTTTCGGTTCATTCTTCTTTGAAATTTTCAAAAGGGTTATGGAATTGTTATGTTTGAAGGGCTCAAAAATTTTAAAAGGGTAAAAAACATTGAAAAGGTCAAGGTATATTACGATTTAAATTTTGTTTATTCGGCCCAAAGTGCCCAAATCTAAAAAAGTTCATTGAGAGTATATAAAACAAAAGTTTTAGTTTTTAAAAAAGTTCTTGTATAATGGGTTTTTTTTGGGAAAATCCCGGGCTTTAAACTTTTTTTTTACGGAATCCCAAAATTTGGGTCCTTTTTTGGAATAGTTGTTATTCAGTTTTTATGCTTAAAATTGTGATATATAAGAAAAAGAATGTTCGAAATTTGTGCGAACTTATATACCTTGTTGAACTATTTGCTGCATTTGTAGGTACCTAATTGTAAAATTGTATCTTTTTTTTCTCATTTTGCTGCTAGAGGGAAATTTGTTAAAATCATCTTTGCCTAAAACTCAAAATGTTAAAGTCTAATTGAAAATGCGGTTTTCAGCATTTTTTTCCTTGGGTGACAGCCCCAACGGGAATGTGATGTGATGTGGTGATAGGGTATGGGGAAACTATTGCGCGTAGAGGAGTTTAAATGTTCAAAACATTCCAAAAAAAAAAAAAAAAAAAAAAAACTGTGCAAATGAAAAGTGGGGTCTTAAAAAAACCTTTTGCGTTCTGTTTCATTTTAAAATTGGGGCTGGTTGAAATAAGGGTTCAAGTTGATTAGGTTAGGCGAAAACCAAAAACCCGCTGCTGTTTATTTTTATTTATTTTTTTTTATTATTATTTTTCCAATTCCACCCATTTTTGTGTCCAGCCTAGCGGCCAGATGAAAAAAGTTACAGCTATGAATTTTGGGCATGGGAGTCATCTTTATCTGAACATGTGCCTAATGGATCAAACGTTTCACTTTTATTTCTGATTTAGCCACTAGGGGCGCAATGCATGTAATCACTGGTTTTGCTAATACACTCAAAAATTTGAAACCTGATTTAGATGCGGTTTTTACGTATGTTCCTTGTTGACAGCCCAATCAAATATGATGAATCTCATTCACGAGTACGGGAAAAAAATGTTCTAGGAGATGTTGAATGTTCGAACCTTGGAAAAAAAGTGAATAATGAGGAAGGTCTACGAAAAACCTTCCACTTTTGTTAGAGATCAGATAGAAGAATCGGTTTGCTGCATACGATTTGCAAGATATATACGCACAAAATATTTGGGGTGGCAAATTTAGGAATGCGTGGTTTGTCCTCTAGAATAGGTAAACTTCACTAAATTTAGGAAAAATTAAAATTTCAAAAACATGTTTTGTCGCTCCTGACTAATGTTTCTGTTATTCTTCATGAAATTTTCACACGTTATGTATTGTTATGTTTTGAAAAGGCCTCCCAATAAAAAACTTAAAAAACATTGAAAAGGTCAAGGTCATATTACGATAATAGTGTTTTTATTCGGCCACAATTAGCTCCAAAACTAAAAATATTTCATTGAGAGTATATGAACAAAATTTTTAGTTCTTAAAGAGTTCTTTCCAGTAATGTTTAGTTTTTGAAGATCGGACTTGATTTGAGTCATTATACGGCAGTCCAAAATTTGATCCTTTTTTGTGAATAATTGTAAATCAGGTTTGTATGCTTCAAATTCTGATACATAGATTAAAAAGTTTGACTGTGCCACTAGTAACTTGATTGAACTATTGCTGCTTTGCTAGGTACCTAACAGTAAAATTTTTTTTAATCATTTTCTTTCTCAGTTTGCGCTAGGGGGCGCTTTTCATTGAAATAATTATTTTGCTTATAACTCAAAAGTTGAAGCCGATCCAAATGGGTTAATTGAATTATGTTCCTGTGTGATAGCCTATAATATGGATAGTTTCTAGGTATGAGTGGCTGAAACGGTTTTGAGCTAGTAAACGGGAAGGTTGAAAATTTTGGAATTCGTAAAAAAACGGCAATGAGGGTAGGTCTACGAAAAACCCATCAATTTTTGTTAGAAAACAGATAGAAGAATCTGTTTGCTGGGAAAGGGTTTGCAAGACATAACGCACAAAATTTTGGGGTGGGTAATTAAGAAATGATGGTGTTGTCCTCTAAAAAAAAGGTCAAACTTTTCCCAAAAATTTTAGGAAAAATATTAAAATTTCAAAAAAATGTTTTTTTTGTCGCCTCCTGGGCTTTATTTTCGGGTTTATTCTTCTTAAAATTTTCACAAATTTTTGTTGTTAGGTTGAAAGGGCCTCACAATTAAAAATTTAAAAAACATTGAAAAGGTCAAGGATATTACGATAATTATGTTTATCGGCCCAAAGTGCTCCAAATCTAAAAATATTTTTGAGGTTATGGGAAAAAAAGTTTGATTTCTAAATGTTCTTCGTTTAATTTTTTTAGTTTTTGAAGAGGGGCTGATCTTTCATTTTACGCAATCCAAGTTTGATCCCTTTTTTTGGGAAAATTGTTATTCAGTTTTTATGCTAAAATTGTGTATATAGAAAAAAGAATGTTCATTAGTGCGACTTATATACTTTTTGAAGTATTTGCTGGGGGGGGTAATTTCTAGGTCCCCAATGTTTTAAAAATTTTTATCATTTTCTTTTCCATTTTTGCCGCTAGAGGGCGGGTTTGCTTAAAATCACTCTTTTGGGCCCATAACTCAAAAAGTTAAAATTAATTGAAAGGCCCGGGTTTTTAGCATTTTGTTCTGTGACAGCCCCCACGAATGTGGATGTGATGTTCAGATATAGGGATGGGGGGAAAAATTGGCAGAGGAGGTTTTGAATGTTTAACATTCCAAAAAAAAAAAAAAAAAAAAAAAATTAAAATGTGCAAATGAGAGTAGGTCTCAAAACAAACCCTTTTCCCTTCTGTTTAAAATTAAAAATTGTGGCTGGTTGAAAAAAAGTGTTCAAGTTGATTAGGTTAAAAAAACGAAACCCCAAATACCGCTTGGGGTTCTAGTTTTTATTATTTTTCCCAAATTCTCCCCTTTTGGGGGTTTCCAGCCTAGCGGCCAGTGAAAAAGCCCACAGCATGAAATTTTGGGCATGGAGCAAACTTTATCTGACATTGCCTAATGGTCAAAAGTTTCCCCTTTTGTTTTTGTTTTTGCCACTAGGGGGGCGCAAAGAATGTAATCATTTTTTGCTAATTAAACCAAAAATTTGAAAACCTTTTTTAGATTTCCGGTTTTTTACATTTAAAGTTTCCTTTTTGGGCCCGCCCAATCAATAAGATGGAAATTCATCAAACGAGTACGGAAAAAAATTGTTCTAGGAGAGGGTTTAATGTTCGAACCTTGGAAAAAAGTGAAATAATGAGGTAGGTCTTTCCCAAAAAATTCCACTTTTGTTAGGATCAGATAGAGTTCTGTTTGCTGATACGATTTGCAAGCATAAAACGCACCAAATTTTATGGGGTGGCGAATTTAGGAAATGCGTGGTTTTGTCCTCTAAAAAAGGTCAAACTTCACTAATTTTGGGAAAATTAAAAATTTTCAAAAACGTTTGTCGCCCGGACTTAATTTTCTGTTCATTCTTCATGATTTTTCCAACCAATATGTATTGTTATGTTTGAAAAGCCTCAAAATAAAAAATTAAAAGAAATTTGAAAAGGTCAAGGTCATATTACGTTTATTGTGTTTTTATTCGGCCAAAAATTGCTCCAAACAAAAAAAATTTTTAAAACTGGAGTAATCAAAATTTTTTGTTTTTAAAAGGCCTTTCCAGTGATGTTTTGTTTTTAAAGTTCGGACTGGATTTGGTCATTATAGGGCAATCCCAAAGTTGACCCTTTTTTTGGGAAATAATTTTAAATCAGGTTTTTATGCTTCTAATCTGATACAAAAGATTAAAAAGTTTGATTGTGCCACTAGAAAAACTTGTTTGAAACTATTTGCTGCTTTGCTAGGTACCAAACAGTAAAATTAATATTTTCTATCTCATTTTGCGCTGGGGGCGCTTTTTTGAATCATCTTTTGCTTAAAATCAAAAGTTGACGCCTTGGATCCAATGGGAAAAATTGAATTTGTTCTTTTTGGATAGCTAATAAAATTTGATAGTTTCTGGGTTTATGGGGCTGAAACTTTTTGAGTTTGTAACGGGGGTTTGCAAGTTCGAATCTCTTTAAAAAAACGCAAGAGGGTAGGTCTCCGAAACTATCCATTTTGTTAGAATTCGAAAAGAAGAATACTGTTTGTTTGCAAATGATTTGCGGGGGAAATTATTTTATATATATGGGGTGGCAAATTTAAAAAAAATGCCATGGTTTGTCTCTGGAAAGGTCAAAACTTACAAAATTTTAAAGGGAAAAATTTTAAAAATTTCAAAAAAAATTGTTTTTGTTTTGTCGCTTGATGTTTTTTCGGTTCTTTCTTCATGAAATTTTCACAAGTTAGGGATTTTATGTTTTTGAAAGGGCCCCCAAAATTTAAAAAATTTTAAAAAAAACTTGAAAGGTCAAGGCCATATTAGGGATAATTGTGTTTTATTCGGCCAAAGTTTTCCAAATCTAAAAATTTTTCCATGAGGTATATGAACAAAAGTTTTAGTTCTAAATAGTTCTTTGTATAAAGTTTAGTTTTTGAAGATCGGACTTGTCTTTTCATTTTACGGCAAACCAAAAAATTTGCGGATATGAGTTTGAATGTTTTAACATCAAAAAAAAAAAAAAAAAACTGTGCAAATGAGAGTAGGTTTCAAAAAACCTTTGCGTTCAGGGTTTTATATTAAAAATGTGGGTGAATTTTGGGAAATAAAGTGTTCAAGTTTATTTGGTTTTAAAAGCAAAAACCAAGATACCGATTGCGGTTCTTGTTTTTATTATTCTTTTTTTCTTACTCTTATATTTGTATTGTTTGAGTTTTGCCCCTTGACTCAGAAAAATTTAAATTTGGGCATAATTTCAAACCCTGAGCTTCGGAAGCATTTAATTTCATATTCATATGACTATATATACGTCAGATTCAACGTCAGGTGAAAAAAGTTTGTACGCGGTTAACCCGCCCTTATTGCTCGACCCATTTCATCAAAATGTCACCCGGAAAGTGTTTTGTTAGGCTCTAGTTGTGCACCCCGGGTCCGCTTTTCCAAAAAATTTGAAAAGGGCCCAAAAGGGTTTTTTGGTGAAAACCAAAATTCGAACCATTGACGTCAAATTTCAAATGGGGGTATAAAATCGCTTCAAAATGAGTAGGAAATGATATTTGGACTAAATATTAGGGCTTAGGGTCTTCTATACATTTTTAAAAAGATGAACGCCATATGGAGTCATATCTAATAAAACTTTCGTATTTAAAAATTAACAGTTTTTAGCCCCCGTTTGGCTTTATTTTTTGTATGATTTACTTGAAATTTTTGATCTGAGATGCAGTATTTGATTCTGGGGGCAATGTCCCCTTCGTTTCCCGGAAAATCCCAAAGGTCAAGATCATATATCATTTTTGGGTTTTTCTTGGCCTTAAATATCTCCTAAAAACGGTTAATTTTCTATCGAAACACTTTCGTAAATTTTTTAGTGCTAGAGAAGTCCTTACAGATTTTTATATTTGTTTTGATGATCGGGGTTGAATCGGTTGAGTCGGGAAAAAAAACGAAAAATTTTGGGAACCCTCGGTGTGTTTAACGTTTATATCTCGAAAACCTTTTTGAAAAATATTTTAATATTATTTGTAGAGCAATGTTTGGGGGTTCTTTTGAGGCTTAAAGGTTTTTTGATTGACTAAGATTCATGGAAGGGAATGGGGGAAAAAACGAAAATTTGTGTGCATATAGCTTTGGTGATTTTTTTTTTTAGGGATTTTTGAGCTTTTATCTAAAAGTTTTTTTAAAAAAATTCCATAATAAAAGCCCCTGTGAAATGAGAGCATTTAGAGACGATTTTTTTGGTACCTAAAGTTTTGAAATTGATCCAAGTATAAGGAAGTTACATTAAAAAAAAGAATTTAAAAATGTAGAATTTCAGCGTTTTTTCCCTTATGTAAGAGTTTCACGGCTTATATCTTAAAACTCATATGAAATAAGTCAACACTATTTAAGCAACTGAGATGTAGAGCATTTTAAGACAATTATTTTGGTACCTAAAGTTTTGAAATTGATCAAGTATAAAGGAAGTTACATCAAAAATAAGAATTTAAATATGTAGATTCAGCGATTTTGCCGTCATGTCAGAGTTTTACGCACCTTATATCTTAAGAATCATTAGAAAATAAGTTCTTACATTAAGCAAGCTGAGATGTAGAGAATTTTTAGGACGATTATTTTGGCACCGAGATCGTTTTGAATTGATAAAAAAAAATAAGAAGTTACATAAAATATACGAATTTAAAGCCAATGTAGAATTTTATTAAAATTCCTACTTTCGCTTTCACCGTAATTGAAGCCTTTGGAAAATGTAAAGTTTACAGATATGTATTAGTCATACAAATTGCAAAAAAAACGTTTTTACTTATGTAACAAAATTACCAAGGGCGGACAACTATCTATGGTAGAATAAATACCAAACAACTTTCTTTAAATTATATTTAATATAAAAATATAAACAACAAGAATATTAGAAAAGAATAAAGGATATGAAAAAAAAAATGCCGGACTACTGTCTCTTTATCTGTTGGTACAATAATAATATACATAACTGCACTGAATGTTCTGTTTTCACTTTAAGCCGCATATTAACTACATAATGGCTTTACTGATACAAACGCACTTTAATGTGCCACATTCACAAAATGATTCCTAAATCAAAAGTACTCATACACTATAACACGTGCTCTTATCGATGAACACTGACTTCCTGTTGGCTGTCTCTTCAGTATATATGATCCACTTGGGCCCCGCGTAAAACACCCTGTCGTCCATAGACGCATACGTAGATCTCCGTCCTTGCGAACGTAGTCTGACCAATGGGGTCCCGTACGACTGGGGACCACCCAGATTACATACTAATTACGACTAGTCCACCGTAGACACCCTGTCGTCCATGACGCATGCGTAGATTCCCCCGTAAATGCGACGTAGTCTACCAATGGGTCCCTTTTGACTGTAACCTTCCAGCTTACATAGGCTCCATCCCCCAACTAAATACGGACAAGCCCCGTAATGTAAATTGGGTCAGAATACTCTAGACTGGACCAGGTATCCTCCGTAGCTCCCATCGATATCTGACCCTGAGGCTCCATACAAATCAGCTTTATACTAAAACCCCCCGATTTACTCTTAAAAAACAAATATCACGTGAATCGTGCAATAAATTTTTAAATCGCTGAATCCCGTGCATCCGAGAAACACTGACAACACTGAGTTATACTGATAAAAAGGGCTTATATAAAGAAACTATAGGTTTTAAACTTCTAACCTTAAACATCTGCTTTAATACACTTAAAACTTAGCAAAACAGTGAAAATAACTATTCAAACCCTAATCATATCTCATTTTGAACAAAAGGTAATAAAAGAAACCTGTGATAAACCGTATATAACCAAAATCGGTAAACACATTTCCACTCTGGCCTACGTGACAAAAACAACGAACTCTAAATCTACACTTATTTTCAAAGGGCCCCGTCAACTTATTTTGTGAACTTATTTCATATTGATATTACTAGCTAAACAAGTGTACCGTTCCCGGTAGCCGAGTGGTTAGAGCTTCCGCCTCGGGAGCGGGAGGGCGTGGGTTCGATACCAAAGTCGTAAAAAATGGTACTGTTATAGCTCCCTTGCTTGGCGTTCAGCATAAAAGGTATTTGCAGGACTGGTTGGGCCGGTATCAGGATACTGTGACTGGTGTGGTATTTATGCCACATGTTACGGCGTGATACTGCAGTGGCAGCACTATAATTGCATCAAATAGACACCCTCTTCAAATGATTGAAATACTGTCAGTGGGACGTTAAACCAACAAACAAACAAACTAAACAAGTGTTGACAATGATTTATGTGGTGTCAAATCATTTTATTTTACGTTACTTATACATATCAGTTGCAGAATTGCGGATTTCCCCTAATCCTTTGAGCGTTTTGACACAGTCATTTAGACCGTTGTTGAAACATTGCAATTTTCCGACTTTATTGTTGTATCAATCGATAAATGTTGTACAAGCTATATTCCAATTTATGATAAATGATAAGCTATGTGAAAATTATGTTATAGTACAATGTAAATTTAATTGCCAGCTTGAGATACCATGAGCGTGTATAAGTGTAGACGTTTTAAAGAAAATGATCAACACATGTCATCCGTGCATGACGTGCAAGCTGATTTGTCCGTTAGCTAAAGCGCAAAATGGAGTAAATTTGTGTAATACAGTATCTCGATCGTATGTACAAGCGTTATTGAAATTTAACTCACGAGGCTACACGCGTCGACGATTCTACTGCATGGTAGCATTTACGATTTTATTCCCGCGGCTGTACAAAGAAAAAAAACACCCAAAAATTTGATATGCAGAATTAAGAGGTTTAAGTTTAATTGCTTATATTTGAATACCTATAAAACTAGACCCAAATATGCTACAATGGAATTGTCGGATTTTCAGGACATTTATTTGGGACCTAGAATACTAAAATTGGTCAGTTATAAGAAAGCGATATCAAAATAAGATTTATTTATTTTTGCGATATGGGTTATTTCACAAAGTTCAGCATGAGAAGTCCATACGAAAAAAAGGAAAAGGTAGGGAATTAATATATATTCTTTCTAACGGTATTAATCCTAATATTTTACAATGTTAGCAGAAAGTCCTATCATTCGTATCAACGAATGAAATCTAGTTTTGTAATTGATGTTTTTATCTTATTTTTGAGTATTAACTTTACTTTTATTTCGTTGCTAGGGAGTGCTGGATTGTGATTTTGAATCGCTCTTGTCTTGGGCACAGTATTACATTTGTTCTTCACACATATGAAATGTAAACATTAATTCTGAAATCATTGGAACTGTTAATGAATCAGAGAAAACAATGAATCTATTAACAGTAGTGAATATAGCAACCCTGTGCACATATCCCGGTGCCGTCTTAAGCTATATTTAATTTTTAAAAACTAAATGTGTTGAACTCCCATGATCTCGAAGAAACAGACAGTATAACACTGAGAAAAAGTTACACGACTTATACTGAAATAAACACTTAATAAACAGTAGAAAAGATCTAAGTCACATTAAAAGAAGTCAGTTTATTGGAATGTTTGTTTACTGGATTTAACGTCCCACCGACAATATTTCAGTCATTCATTTGAACGATCTTTGTTATTTAAGTAATCATTTCATATACAATACATTTGATAACGCCCTTTTAAAACATCTATGACTACCAGGACTAAATTAGTATACCCAGTACAAATATAATTGTATCCAGAACACTCTAAAAACAATAATAACTAGAAGTCGTTTGTTTAAGATACAAACGAAGCGGCTTTCCGTTTGCTTATTTCAAAAGTATTGAATATATAAGTTAATACAAAGAAATGGAATAATGATGCATAATGATGTAAGATTTAATACGTAAATCATCATTATCATAAATATAAACTTATGTTCAAAAATAAGCTTTAAATCTTTTTTTATTATCATCTTCTTAAAAAGATATCGTTAAAGAAATATATATGGATCTTATGTGATTACGCAACCGTTTACTTTCATGCAGAAAAAAACAACAGGAAAATTTAAAGATAATACTATCCTCAAGATTTTTTCTTACGTAATTCAATCGATTTTAATTTTTTTATTCTTTATTTAATATCTTTTTCTTCGTAAGCATATTCATTGCAATTTGATTCACAAATGAAATTGTAAAAAAGAAAAAAAAATACTTTGAAGTCCATGACTTGTATTTGTCCATGTATATGTCATTTTCTTAAGGTTTTCAGAAAGCCGTGAAAGCAAATGCAATAAGTTATCCGTATAGGTTTTCTGGCTCTAGTATTATTTTACTTATTCATCGTAAATGCGACTCTTTTAGTAAAAAATGTACCACAATTCAAAAGAACAATCGGATCTTCCTCAACCAACCCAATGACCGCTTTCATTTCTTTCCTCAAATTAATGTATTTTCATGAATTAGCCCTGTAAAGAAAAACATGAATAGGTCATGTTTGATAATGTAATCACTTGAACTTTTCTGCGCATGTCACGGCAATATTACTTATTTAAAGTTAATATGTCCAATCTTATGATTTTTTTAATGTATTTTGCTTACAAACCAATGTTGTCATAAACAAGTGTCACAACATAAGTTCCTTAAGGTATGCTTTAGATTGCCACAATACTCATGACGCTGAAGCGCGAATACAAATTGAAATGAATGATTTTAATATTTCAACCACGGCAAAATTAAGTGACTAAAGAAATGTATCTGTTTTGGAAGGACATGATTAGCTAACGTTCTATTAATGCAGCAAAAAATATCTTCGAGAATGTGAACAGGTTTGTTTTCACATTTTCAAGTAAGCGTTCCATCAAACATGAATATCTGCCATGTTAGATGACGTAATAACTTAAAATTTTCAATCCCTTATGAACGTACTAATTTTCTTCATTCTTGAAAATTTTAACTTCATTCATCTAATTGGCGATTTTATATGCTTTTTTTTAAAAAAATAATTATTGCTTTAGTATTCTTGACGTCATAACCACGTGACACATCAAACATTTCTTGCAGTATGCATCACTTCAATTTTAACTCTATCAATTCTGAAGATTTCAATTAAGATTGATTCAAAATTCATGATATCAGAGGAAGAGAAATGTTAAAAAAATGCCTTTTATCTTTTTAATGACGTCATAACCACGTGACTTAAAAGAAAATCATTCATAATAAAGAATGTAAACCTCTATGCCGATATGCTGTCCAATTTTTATGCTTCTAACGCATCAGGGGGCTTTGTAACATTAAAATGTAATTTAAGGACCTAAGTTCGAGACTCGGTTTTGCCATGATATCTTTATATTTTCAAATTTGGAAATTTGAAAGCCAAGGTGCAAATATCAAGATAATCGGACCAAAATTGAAGGCTCTAGAGCGCGAACAAACTTTTAAAGCTGACGTTAAATCTGACGTCATTTGACGTCATTGAAAATTAAAGATAAATGAATTTATAAATTTTATCTTTTTAATCGCTGCAATACAATTTTCAAAAAGATTGAGTCAAAAGTCATGATACCAGAGCGAAAGAAATTTAAAAGTTGCTTTTTTTAGGTGGCCTTGTGACATTAAAATATATATTTAAGGACCTAAGTTCGAATCTCGGTTTTGTCATAAAATATTTATATTTTCGAATTTGGAAATTTGAATGCCAAGGTGAACATCTACATCCTAAAAAACATATCTGAGAAAATATCAAGATAATCGGACCAGAATTGAAGGCTCTAGAGCGCGAACAATCTTTGAAGCTGACGTCAAATTTGACGTCATTGAAATTACAAATAAATTAATTTATAAATTTTAACTTTTTAATCGCTGCAATACAATTTTCAAAAAGATTGAGTCAAAAGTAATGATACCAGAGCAAAAGATTTTTTTTGTCTATTGTATGACGTCATAACCAGTGACTTGAGATAAAATCCTTCAGGAAATAGAAAGCAACCTCTTGGCCGATATGCTGTCCAATTTTCATGCTTCTAACCCATTAGCTGCCTTGTTACATTAAAATATAATTTTAGGACCTAAGTTCGAAACTCGGTTTTGCCATAAAACCTCAATCTTTTCAAATTGGAAATTTGAAAGACAGGGTGCACGTCTACATTCTTAAATACATCTACTGTGAAAATATCAAGAAAATCGGACCAGAATTGAAGGCTTTAGGGCGCGAAACAAACTTTTGAAGCTGACGTCAAATCTGACGTGATTTGACGTCAATGAAAATTGAAAACACTTCATTAAAAAAAAAATTATGGAGATCAGTACCTGTAGAAGATATCAATCTATATGTTTAAAAACTATGGAGATCAGTACAGAAGTATCAGCTGTAGAGCATATACTTGTTGACAATGTCAGTTGAATGTCTGGTGACGTCAGACGAAAAATATCACTGCATTGCAAAAGTCGTTGTTTTAATTTTCTCCCATTAATATTTCATGACCGTAGTTATTTTGCATCACATAAAAATTAATGCATAAAAGAGTGGAGGGAAATGGTGTCCTCCAAGGTTCAATGCCAGGCCTTCCTCTTTTTGCATGCAGAAATTATTATTTTCAATTTAACTTTCTTATATAAAGTCTAATTTTAAAATGCTAGGTACCATTCAAAAGGTCTTCAAATTATCTACATTTCATACGCTTTATGTATAAACTTATTGTTAACAGTTATCGAGATAAAAACGGCTAATCCTTGAGAAAACACCAAAATCGAGTCAAAATTATGTCTATGTCATATGGTTTTTGCACTATAACTTTGTCATTACTGAACTGATTTTCAAATGTTGCATACCTATTGAAAGGTACAAATGTGCTCTAAAACACTTGTTCATATTGTTATTTAAAAATCAATATCAACATGGCAAAGACGTTAAGATAACTGCAGAAAAGCAAGACAAAATGGTTATTGCGATCTATTATTTTTCTAATAACTTTCTTCAGTGAAGTCTAATTTTATAATGCTGGGTACCATTTGAAAGGACTTCAATTCTCTACATATCGTACGCTTTATATATGAACTTATGTTTAACTGTTTTCGAGATATAAGCAGTTAAACCTCGAGAAAACTGCAAATTTGCAATAGAAAAAATAGTCATTTCTGTTTCGATCTTAAAATGCTGTACATCAGCAGAAAGATAAGAATGTGCTCTAAAATATTTGCTCATATTATTATCAACAAAAATCAATACTTTACGCGATATCAGTTGTGAAATGCTGTTGGGGTCACTACATATTTAGTTTTCCCGCCATAACTAAACCGTTTCAAGCCTGATCTTCAAAAACCGGATGTCATCTGAAAGGTCTTTTTGAAAGCACTATATATACATGTATAATACCCATAGTCTCTTGATAGAATATATATTTCGTTTTTGAGATATGAAGCTCCAAAGAAAAGAAGATGGCCCTAAATCGCTCACCTGAGAAACATTGTTCTCAATGGTCTACTTTTTGACCCCAAATGAACTTGTTCAAGCTTTCATGCTAATAAACATTCTGAATTTTTATGAAAATCGGTTCATAAACAATGTCTGTAGACCGCTAACAATCTTATGTAGCATATGTGAATTGTGACGTCATATGACGTCATAAGTCTATGATAATTGCAAAATTCAAAAAATCAGCGATTGAAACATAAGTCATAAAATGTTCATGCCTATGGACTATTTAAACATATAGAAATTTTCTTGTAAATATTAGAAATACATTTTCATCTTATGACGTCATGTGACGTCATATGTCGTTCATTTTCACAAAATCTTTTAGGCACCCAGAGACTAATATACTGGCAAAATTTCAATCTCATATAGGACCGAATTTATAAGCATTTAGAATTTGACGTCCTTGGTTTGAATCTTGAATTCGCCATAATTTGAAAATTGAAAATTTGAAGAAAATCTGATCATAAATGGCGGCTGTGGAGCGCGAACACCATTTTTCACTATTTTTAGCTCTGACGAGCGTGACTTCATAGGGTGCTGAAAATGCTGTTGCTCAAAAGCGCATACTTTACTGCAATAACTCTGAAATGTTCATTATTCTGAACAACTGGCATCATATCGAAATCATTGCCCCAAATTAAAATTAAGTGGTATGCTTATGACGTCCTCTGACGTCACGATTCAAAATATTTGTAGAAATGCTGCAGAACTGCAAACTGTGTAAGTTTCAACTTTCTACCTCAAACTGCAGCTCTTCAATTCTAAAATGAAATTTTGGTCCTATGTTCGAATATTATTTCAGCCACAGAACTTCGGTTTTTCGGAATTTCGGTAAGCTGGCAGGATATGTACACCTTAGTTTCAAGGTGTAACATCTGTGAAAATTAGAAGAAAACCCGACCATAAATGGCGGCTGTAGAGCGCGAACACCATTTTTCAATATTTTTAGCTCTGACGTCACATGACATCATAGGGTGCTGAAGATGCTTTTGTTCAAAAGCGCATACTTTACTGTCATAACTCTAAAATTTTCATTATTCTGAACAACTGGCATCATGTCGAAATCATTGCCCTAAAATGAAAATTAAGAAGTATGCTTATGACGTCACAAGACGACAATTGACGTCACGACTCAAAATATATGTAGAAATTCTGCAGAACTGCAAACTGTGTAAGTTTCAACTTTCTATCTCATCCTGAAGTTCTTTAATCCTAAAATGAAATTTTCGGTCCTATGTTCGAATCTTATTTCAGCCACAGAACTTCGGTCTTTCGGAATTTCGGTTGGCTGACAGGATATGCACACCTAAGTTTCAAGATGTACCATCTGTGAAAATTTGAAGAAAAAAACCGACCATAAATGACGGCTGTAGAGCGCGAACACCATTTTTCACTATTTTTAGCTGTGACGTCAGGTGACGTCATAGGCTGCTGACAATCATTGAAATCAAAATTTCCTCACGTGACTAATAACCCATAAAAATTTCATCGTCCTAGGACTATTGCAACATATTAAAATAAGCGTTTAGTTAGGAAGAAGAAAAGAATAATAATAATAAAAAAAATGACGTCACGTGACGTCATATGACATTTATTTTCACATAATTGTTAAGACACCCAGAGACCTACTAACTGACAAAATTTCAACTTTCTATCTCAAATAGGACAGATTTTATAAGCATTTAAAAATTGACGTCCTTGGTTCGAATCTTGGATCCGCCATAGATGCTTGGACTTTTCGAATTTTGGAAAACGGACACCGGTATACACAATAAGAACTAATAGAAATACAAAATTGAAAGAAATTTCAGCGTCTGCATCATTTAAATTTTTTCCCTTTTGTTAATATTAGAAATACATTATCATATAATGACGTCACGTGACCTCATATGACGTTTATTTTCACAAAATGTTTAAGACTCTTAGAGACCTATATACTGACCACATATCACTTTTCTATCGCAAAAGGACCGATTTTATAAGCATTTAAAAATTTACGACCTTGGTTCGAATCTTGAATTCGCTATAGAACCATGGACTTTTCGAATTTTGAAAAACGGACACCGAGATGCACAACTAGAACTTAATATACACACTCTGTGAAAATTTGATGAAAATCGGCCCATTAATAATGGCTCTGGACCGTGTACAAACTTTCGTAGTCAATTTCAAATGTTACGTCATATGACGTCATAGGCTTCTGAAAATCATTGAAATCGAAATTTCAGTATCTGAAGCATACGGCATTAAATTTTCATTGCCCTTCGAAAATTTCAACATATAGATATAATCTTGTTAGAATTAGAAATTCATTATCATATAATGACGTCACGTGACGTCATATGACATTTATTTTCACAAAATTTTTAAGACTCCCAGAGATCTATATACTGACCCAATATCATCTTTCTATCTCAAAAAGGACCGATTTTATAAGAATTTAAAAATTTACGACCTTGGTTCGAATCTTGGAATCGCTATAGAACCTTGGACTTTTCGAATTTTGAAAAACGGACACCGGGATGAACAACTAGAACTTAATATACACATTCTGTGAAAATTTGATGAAAATCGGTTCATAAACAATGGCTCTGGACCGCGTACAAACTTTTGTTACATATTTCAAGTGTGACGTCATATGACGTCATAGGCATATGAAAATCATAGAAATCAAAATTTCAGCATTTGATGCATGTGTCATTAAATTTTCATTGCCCTTCGACAACTTCAACATATACAAATATTCTTGTTAATATTAGAAATACATTATCATATAATGACGTCACGTGACGTCATATGACATTTATTTTCACAATTTTTTTAAAACTTCTAGAGACCTATATACTGACTAAATATCAACTTTCTATCCTAAATAGAAGAGATTTTATAAGCATTTAATAAAATTTACGACCTTGGTTCGAATCTTGAATTCGCTATAGAACCATGGACTTTTCGAATTTTGAAAAACGGACACCATGATGCACAACTAGAACTTAATATACACAATCTGTGAAAATTTGATGAAAATCGGTTCACAAACAATGGCTGAGACCGCGTACACACTTTTGTCGACAAATTCGAGTATGACGTCATATGACGTCATAGGCATATGAAAATGATAAAAATCAAAATTTCATCGCATCAAGTATATGCCATAAAAATTTCATGGCCCTGGGACCATTGCAACATGCTTAAATTAACGCTCAGTTTGGAAGAAAAAAAGAATAAGAAGAATAAAAAAACACTAGATTTCATTCGTTGATACGAATGATAAGACTTTCTGCAACATTTTGAAATGTAAAGATTAATACCGTTAGAAAGAATATATATTATATTTCCTACCTTTTACTTTTTTTTTTCATTTTACTTTTAATTTCCATAAGTCGAAAATAAATCTTTATTTTGATATCGTTTTCTTATAACTTGACCAATTTTAATTTTTGTTGTTGTTGTTGTTGTTGTTGTTGTATTGGGGTTTACCGTCGCTGTGATAGTATTTCAATCATATAGAGACGTCCAGCTAATTACAGGTGGAGGAAGACCCCGAGTATACAGAGATACGCGGATATAACCACCGACCTACCGCAAGCCAGCTGGAAGGCTTCCTCACATGAAAAATCCGAAGTCCCTACCGGAATTCGAACCCACAGCGGTGAGGGGCTGAGAGATTCCAAGTTTAGTATTCTAGGTACCAAAATAAATGTCCTGAAAATCCCTACAATTCAATTGTAGCATATTTGGGGTCTAGATTTATAGGTTTTCAAAATATAAGCAATTAAACTTAAACCTATTAATTCTGCATATCAAAATTCTCTTTTTTTTTTATAATTTCGTGTACAGTCGCGAGAATAAAACCGTAAATGCTACCATGCAATAGATTCGTCGACGCGTGTAGCCTCGTGAGTTAAATTTCAATAATGTTTGTACATACGATGGAGACGACTGTACTCGTTATAGTTAGTGTTTAGAGAATTTAACAGTTAAGAAGCCAGAACGAGCGTAGCGAGTGACGGCTTCTTAACTGTTAAATTCTCTCTTAGTGTTTGAAATTATATTTTGTCCAATGAAATCATTCCATTTTTTTCCAAATTTTGTCTCCATTTAATTCATTTAATCGGCATCAACTTGTCACTAAACACTATTCCGCTAAATCAACTGATCAATTTAAAACCAGCTTCAAGCACCTTCACTGCGCATGTGCGTCAAGATGTGTCGAGAAGCGGAGCTTTATGTGTTCACCAAAATAGACTAAGACCACAATTACCTGCCCTTGGTTACCGGATGTGACTACACAGAAAAAAGTGACCCTATTTAATGCTGAATTAAGGTGAGATTTTGACTGAAAGACATGCAATAAAGGATTGAATTCTATAGAACAGTTAAAATAGTCATAAAATGCCCAATTTGGATGCCTTATTGCACAACAATCTTAATAGTTTAGCATTACTGAGGGGGGAATTTTTGAGAAAATTGGCGTGAAATGGCCGACCGGTGCACTAAATTCATACGCATGTTATTTGGCCTTAAATAGGTCAAAAAGTAGTCGGTGACTCCATGTTTAAAATGTACAGAATTATTTCTCTTGAATAGATCTATCTAATGAGGTAAGTTTGGATGTCAATGTCCCTTACAGAAATTGTCATTTGTATATATGCTTATATAGAACATATAGTAAATTTAAATTGTGGTCTTAGTCCACGCATGTGTAACGTGTTACAGGGATTTTTGATGTGAACGCATGAACATCGACAAAAAATAATACACAGCAACCATAGAGAACAAACATTTACTCACCAGGATTCTGATTAATCCAAAATAACAAAAGAACTCTACCCTTCCGCTTAGTTTAGTTTAAACATGTATTATTGCCTAAGTAATGATGATACAACATTGAACATTTTAAAAAATAAGTAAGAGGGTTTGACCACAAGTTCTAACAACATTAGTATCGGCCATCGCTTTAAAGACACTTGTGTAATTTCAATGTCTACACATGTTAACACAGAATGGGCAATATATAACTAATTACTAAACAAAGCGATTAAGTAAATATCCGATTAAATAAATTCAAATTGAAAAATGTATATAAATAAAGAGAAGAGAAGAAGAAAAAAAAACACACACTAACAAACAAGGGTTACTTAAATAATAAAAAAAAATAATGTCCAAAACACAACATATATAGGTGCAGATATATGAACCTTTCTAAACAGTATCTTTTATTCAAATTTCAATCACCACTTTTTTGCCGAAGAGATCAAAGTCGGCTTCCGCTTCAATGCTCATTTGGAGCTTAGATCTTCACAGATATACACAGCTAGAGCGACGCATTAACCTTTGACATAACATGTTACATGTCACGTGATGTAATTCACGCCGGGAACAGGTTGATAGGGCGGAGTCTAAAAAATCAATACTATATTTGGAATGTGCGACTACGTTAAATTTCAAAACATAAATTCAAACACTAAGTAGGTTAGTGTTATTTAGTAAGCATTAAGTCCATTAAATCGGTCGCGGGGCTTTGCCGCGCCACACCGATTAAATTTCATCAATGCTTACTAAAAAACACTAACCTATACTTAATTAACACTGACTAACTTAGAGTTTGCCCCGCCCTATTACTACGTTATGCTGCTATATTAGAAGATGGCGCCATATAAGTGTTACGTCAGCGTGTTGTTAAAGTATTCACACACGTGCACGTGCTTTCCAAATATGGATGTAACACATAAATTTCGCGCATTTTTTGACCGTTGGCTCATTTCTTTTTCAGATTTCAATCAATTTAGGTGATGGCTGTTTTTTTATTTATTTATCTTGTTTTAATTAGTTGAGAAATCAGAAAATATCAACTGATTGACATTAAGGAAAGAACGAAATATGTAAAAAATAATCGTTTAAAAAAGTCGGTGTCAGCGGAAGATATCAAGGCTAGGAATACCCTGGAAATACCAAATCAAACGAGATAACACATGGTCTATAAGTTGTTTAAAAACGTTATATCAACTATTTCAATTCTTGTATTTACCTAATTCGTAAACATAGGTACCGGTATAGCTCCCTTGGTTGGCGCTCAGCTTAATAAGGGTAGTTCCAGGACTGATGACCCGTGTCCGGATAATGTGACTGGTGTGGTATCATGCCAACTGTCTACGAAGTGATACTGTGCAGTCTGACAACACTACATTTGTCTCAAGTAGACATTGTCTCCAAAAGACTTAAATACTGTCGGTGGGACGTTAAACCTAATAAACTATACTTGTATTTTAGTATTTAATTTAGCATCTTTTTCTTTCCTTAGGAGTCCCTTTGCAAAAAATATTTCCGAAACTCCTCATTCTTATGTAAATGTTTATCTATAAACATGATTATTTAAGCAACTTTAATAAATGTTTGCAAAAGACGTCAACATGCGCCAGTGTGCACACCTCGTGTGTAGGGATCGGTGTAGTAAACCATATATGATATCAGTTTGTTTGTTGGGTTTAACGTCCCACCGACAGTAATTCAGCCAGTCACGATGTCTACTTCATGCGGGTATAGGACTACCACACTGCAGTATCACGCCGTAGACATGTGGCATGATACCACACCCAGTCACATAATCCTGAAACCGCGCTAACCAGTCCTGCAAATACCCTTATATGCTGAGCGCCAAGCAAGGGAGCTATAACAGTACCATTTATTACGACTTTGGTATTTCGGGTCGGGGATCGAACCCACGACCTTCCGCTCCCGAGGCGGACGATCTAACCACTCAGCCACCGGAAAGGGTACGCTTGTTTAGCTAGTAATATCAATATGATATAAGTTAAAAGTTTTTTGCAATTTATATGACTAATACATAGCTGTAAACTTACATATTTTCCGAAAATGCTTCAATTAACGTGAAAGCGAAAGTAGGATATTTCTCGAAAATTCTTACACTTGGGTTTATATTCGTATTTTTGATGTAACTTCCTTATACTTTATTTAATTTTAAATTTCTAAGTAACAAAATCATCGTCTTAAAATTCTCTACATCTCACTCGCTTAAGGTGTGGACTTATTCCTAATGAGCTTTGAGATATTAGCCGTAAAACTTTTGACAACACGACAGAATCGCTGAAATTCTACATGTTTAAATTCTTATTTTTGATGTAACTTCCTTATACTTTGTTCAATTTCAAAACTTAAGGTACCAAAATAATCGTCTGAAAATTCTCTACATTTCACACGCTTTATGTTTAGGAATTTACTAATACTTTTTGAGATACAAGCTCTTAAACCACCTGAAAATTGAAAAATTCACCAAAGCTACATAAACGAATTTCGTTTTTTCCCCATTTCTTCATCAATCTTTGGCCATTCATTAAACTTTAGGCATCAAAAGAACGGCCAAACATTGCTCTACAAATAATATTCATCATCATATTTTGAAAAATCAAAGGTTTTCGAGCTATAAACTGTTAAACACACTGGGGTTACCAAATCGCCATAACTCAACCAATTCAACCCTGATCCTCAAAAACTAAATATCATCTGAAAGGTCTTTTTAAGCACTACAAATTATACGCATAGTGTCTCGATAGAATATTTACCGTTTTTGAGATATTTAAGGCCGAAGAAAAGCCGATAATTGATATATGACCTTGACCTTTGGGATTTGCCGGAAACGAAAGTGACATGGCTCCATAAAATCTAATACTGCATCTTGAGACAAAATTTCAAGCAAATCATACAAAAAATGATTCCTACAGGGCTTAAAAACCGTTAAGTTTAAATACGAAAGTTTTATTTGCATTATGACGTCATGTGACGTCATTTGGCGTTCATCTTTTCAGAATATAAAGAAGACCTAGAGATTAATATTCAGTCCAAATATCAGCTTTCTAGTTCTTCTGGAAGCGATTTTATACGCATTTGAAATTTGACGTCATTAGTTCGAATCTTGGATTCGCCATTTTTCGAATTTGGTAAAACGGACACCGAAAGGCACAACTAGAGCCTAACATACACATTCTGTAAAATTTTGATGAAAATTGGTCGAGAAATAATGGCTGTAGACCGCGTAAAATCTTTTTCACCTGACGTCGAATCTGACGTCATATGAATATGAAATTCATTGCATCCGAAAGCTCATTGTTTGAAATATATGCCATAAAATTTTCATTGTTCTGAGTCAATGGCAAACACCTCAAAATTAACACAAATATAAGAGGAATAAAAAAGAATAATAATAATAAGAAGAAGAAGAATAAAAAAAAAACAGTACAAACCCAATAGGACTTTCTGCCTGTAGGCAGAAAGTCCTAATAACAAACCCAATAAGACTTTCTGCCAGTAGGCAGAAAGTCCTAATAAACATAACAAACCATATACGTTTTCCGCAGGTTTGCGGAAAGCCGTACAAACAGTACAAAAACAATAAGTCTTTCTGCTTTAGGCAGAAAGCCCTAATAATAAAAAAAACATTACAAAAACAATAGGTATTTCTGCTAGAGGCAGAACGCCCTAATAAGAAGAAGAATAAACATAACAAACCCTATACGTTTTCCGCAAGCTTGCGGAAAGCCGTAAAAATAAAAACATGGCTATATCTTTTTAAAGAGAATCCTTTGATGGACAACATTTGGCACATTGTACAGGATGAAGAAAAGGAACGAATTGTACGATTCCGATTTTTTTATATACTGTGCAGATAAAGTAATGTTTTAGATAAAATGGGAACACCGGAAAACATATTTTAAGGACATTTTTCTTCTTTCAAACATAGCTTGGAGCTTTTGCGCAGTTGCAGGATAAATAAAACAATTGCTTTTATTCATTACTAATATTAATGTCTTAACTTACTTAATAACAGAAACATTGTTTTAGATTCGGCCAAAGTATCGACTGGGTGTTTTGTATTCTCATTTTGGCCGCTATGTCCAGTGTACGGTGATCGACCGTGTTTATTCTGCATCATTATTTATTTGATCGTCATTATTTTAAACGACTGTTTATACAGTAATTTGTGCGATAAAACTACTCGAGCATACTGAATTATAATATGTTTTATATTTTATTCTCATTTTTTAATTCGACACTTTGTGGAAAACGATCGGAACGGCATGTTAAAATGGCATCATAAAAATAGAAAAATTCATACCGGGCCCCAACTCCAAACGTGGTAACTCCCTGTCAGGCATTGGGCGAGAAAAGTTGTCTCTCCGTACACACCGGAAGGCGTCACACAATATGTGACATGCTACCAGGCTGCCGATGATGACAACAATAAGAATGACCCCTCCCACAATTGCTCCGAATATGGCGCTCATTGTGCTGGAAAAGGAAATTTCAGATGTGATAAATGTTTATAATTCTATAAATACATAATAATTTAACTTTAAGATCTCATTTTATTTCTCTAGGGGTCATACAAAATATTGATTATATCATATTAATATCCACTGACTTCTAGGGAAATGAAAAAAATGTGTTTATTGAGGAAAACAAGTAGACAGCTCATTTCATGTGATTTTCTCATAATTTTCTTTTTTTTGTGTGTGTGCTTCAATTAAAGTAGCCATAAATGGCATGCATTCTTATTTATAAACATTAGTTAGGTAAGTTATAACGAATACCACATCATACTCGTATATACAGAGCATACTTAATAAATTGATTAAGTTTCAACGTCCCACGGACAACTTTTTCATCATTTTGGGGGCATTAGACGTATATTGTCACATGCTGGACGTGTACAGTTCAGTGTATATATAGAGTGTAGTAGTAGTAGTAGTAGTAATACTCTAGTTCCCTGGTTTGGTAGCGTATTCTCTTATATTGGTAGCGTAATCTATATATACATCACCTACTGGCCAGACAACTTAAAAGAATGTTCGGGATCTAAATATGTATGAGCTTCATGGATTTACACCAAGAAATAAACAAGTCAGTAAACAGTTAATGCCATTTAATTATGTGCTTTTTCCTCAAATTAAATGATAATCAGCGACATTTATAATTATTATAACAAGTTTGCAGGTCTGTAACTTTCAATATCCAACTAGAAAATATTCAGTTTCACAAAGGAAAACGTTCCGTGTATTAATTTCCACAAGTGTGACGCAAACGACTTTCCTACAGTATCCTTCATTTATAAAACTAAAATGGCACACCAGTGATCCGCGACGAGCTGTCATTTTTTAAACTTCAGGATATTTACTCTACAATAAAAACTATATTTAAAAATCTCTAAATTGTACAAAATAGTATCAAAAGTTGCTCAGACTCAGTAATTATTAAACGTAAGTTTTTATGTAGATCTAAACACGGTAAATATTCTATTACTGTAGTACATAGCAGACGATATACTTTTAGTCTTAAATATATAGGAGAGAGTATCTGAACGTAGTTGTCCGTCTGAAAACCTGATGTTGACTGAGCTCCCCAACCAACATTCCGAGCCCTTTTATAGTAATCTACAATTTCAACCCAAAATATTGGTTGGAAAGGTTGATAAACCCATTTGACATTGGTTGTAACCAGAGCAGCGGATCGTTCAACCATGAAATATTGGTTGACTCTACTAAAAATGGTTAAAATTACAAAATCTGTTCTAAGTCCTAAGATAAAATCAAATGACAAATCTTAAGTATCAAAAATGACCATATACTAACTTTTTACACAAGTTTTATACCTTCTTCTGCTTAAATGATGCAAAGTCTAGAGAATACATCGTTGTTTATAAACAATGCTGACCTGTAACCCTTAGCAACAGTGCAAAAAGATCAATAATGCATGTTTACATGAAAAATGGTTCATAACTGCGTTTATACACGGAGTTAAATGAAGTTACTTGGTAGAATAATGCACAAATAAATGCACAAGACATTGCAATAGGATTTCTTAAAATTGAAATGAATTATAGTGCAAAGATCGTTCACAGAATTTGAAAATATACATGCATGGTGGAAACTGCAGAAGTTAACAAACTATATGAGGAATGCCACTGGCTCTATCATGTGCAGTAGATTAAAACTAGCTTATTACTTGTATAAATGAGCTTGTGGTTCGTATTTCAAATGAAATACAGCTTATAGTGCATTTTATTGCTGGTTACAAGCAGCAAAGTCTAATTCGACTGAAAATACATGTAGATCAAGTAAAGTATCTTAAGGTAAACGTTAAGCGCAGTTCTCTGTTGACCAGTTACATAGTTTAAACAGTTCATATTTATCTCATTCATCGGGACTCTACAATATGGTTGTGTCAATGCGATCTCATGCCGTTATAGTATGACAGGTTCCAAATGAATATCATATGTGTAACATGAAATGATGGAGAA
Source organism: Solen grandis (assembly GCA_021229015.1). Lineage (NCBI taxonomy): Eukaryota > Metazoa > Mollusca > Bivalvia > Adapedonta > Solenidae > Solen > Solen grandis. Next base: position 54,006,350 of record CM037786.1, on the reverse strand, counting down.
TGAAAATAAGTTTCTGGATAAGTACAAAACTTGTATAAGTACGATCTTTGTTTTAAACTACCTGTATATGTTGAACGCCAAGCAGAGGGAGCTAAACCAGTGAAAATTTGTAGGATAAGTGTTAAAACAGAAAGTTAAAAAGAGTGTACAAACTGCACAAATCTGTACATATTCATTATTATTAATGTATCCGATTTGGAAATATTTGTTCAACAATTTACGTCTTACCAGCTATATGTAATAATGGTCATAATAGGCTATATTGCTATATGTCATATAAATAAATATCACCTATAATCTTACAATGCTATATGTTATATACATCTGACCAGGCTATATGTCATATAAATAAATATCACCAGGTTATATAGGTCTTACAATGCTATATGTTATATACATCTGACCAGGCTATATGTCATATAAATAAATATCACCAGGTTATATAGGTCTTACAATGCTATATGTTATATACATCTGACCAAGCTATATGTCATATAAATAAATATCACCAGGTTATATAGGTCTTACAATGCTATATGTTATATACATCTGACCAGGCTATATGTCATATAAATAAATATCACCAGGTTATATAGGTCTTACAATGCTATATGTTATATACATCTGACCAAGCTATATGTCATATAAATAAATATCACCAGGTTATATAGGTCTTACAATGCTATATGTTATATACATCTGACCAGGCTATATGTCATATAAATAAATATCACCAGGTTATATAGGTCTTACAATGCTATATGTTATATACATCTGACCAGGCTATATGTCATATAAATAAATATCATTAGGTTATATAGGTCTTACAATGCTATATGTTATATACATCTTACCTGCTTATATGTAATAAACGTCTAACCAGGACATACGTCATATCCATCTTACCAGGCTATATGTTATAAACATCTTGTCAGGATACATGTTATATACGTCTTACCAGGCTATATGTTATAAACATCTTGTCAGGATGCATGTTATATACGTCTTACCAGGCTTTATGTTATAAACATCTTGCCAGGATACATGTTATATACGTCTTACCAGGCTATATGTTATAAACATCTTGTCAGGATACATGTTATATACGTCTTACCAGGCTATATGTTATAAACATCTTGTCAGGATACATGTTATATACGTCTTACCAGGCTATATGTTATAAACATCTTGTCAGGATACATGTTATATACGTCATACACGGCTATATGTTATAAACATCTTGCCAGGATGCATGTTACATACGTCTTACCAGGCTATATGTTATAAACATCTTGCCAGGATACATGTTATATACGTCTTACCAGGCTTTATGTTATAAACATCTTGCCGGGATGCATGTTACATACGTCTTACCAGGCTATATGTTACTTACGTCTCACCAGGATAACTTTTATATACGTTATATACGTCCTATATCTCTATAAACATATTACAGGTCTTAATGTTACCAAGATATATGTAATATTCGTCTAATATTTTGTATACATCATAAATGGCTTTTCAGGCTTTATGTTATATTCATCTTATCATGCTATATGATTTAAGGCTCTATGTTATATACGTCTTACCAAGACATATTTATATACATCTTACCAGGCTATATGTTATATACATCTTACCAGGCTATATGTTATATACATCTTACCAGGCTATATGTTATATACGTCTTACCAAGACATATTTATATACATCTTACCAGGCTATATGTTATATACGTCTTACCAAGACATATTTATATACATCTTACCAGGCTATATGTTATATACGTCTAACCAAGACATATTTATATACATCTTACCAGGCTATATGTTATATACGTCTTGCCAAGACATATTTATATACATCTTACCAGGCTATATGTTATATACGTCTTACCAAGACATATTTATATACATCTTACCAGGCTATATGTTATATAATGTCTTACCAAGACATATTTATATACATCTTACCAGCCTATATGTTATATACGTCTTGCCAAGACATATTTATATACATCTTACCAGGCTATATGTTATATACGTCTACCAAGACATATTTATATACATCTTACCAGGCTATATGTTATATACGTCTTGCCAAGACATATTTATATACATCTTACCAGGCTATATGTTATATACGTCTAACCAAGACATATTTATATACATCTTACCAGGCTATATGTTATATACGTCTAACCAAGACATATTTATATACATCTTACCAGGCTATATGTTATATAGTCTTACCAGCATATTTATATACATCTTACCAGTTTATGTTTATACATCTTACTAAGTCTTATCATGCTATATGATTTAAGGCTCTATGTTATATATGTCTTACCAGTACAAATGTCATATGAGTCTTACCAGGCTATATATTATATACATCTTACCACGATTTAATTTATATACTTCTCAGTCGGCCATATGTTATATACAGCTTACCAGTCTATATGTTTTATACATCTTACAATGCTATACGTTATAAACGTCAAACCAGGCTATATGTTATATACCTCTTATTAACAGTAGGACCTCCACGTGCATATACCTCATCACCTTTGAACGAATCTACCTCCAATTTTCAGGAAGTAGGTCCCGTCTAATTCTACATTCGGTTTAGTGTCTATTTTTAATAACCTCAATAAAATGGATATTTCAACCTGTTTTCATTATGTTTTTGTAATGAATAATATTGAAATTTATAAAGAATATTTTTTTTTTTCAAATTCACCAAACATTCATTTCGACTGACATCCATTTATTTCGAAGAAATTGTACTTTTATTGAAGCAAAACATGTTTTATTATTATTATTATTATTATTATTTAGTGAAATATGCACTTTTCTCCTTCAAAAAGCTAAAAATCTGTAACACAAATTTCCTTTATTTTTGTTTTAATATTTCCTTAACTACTAAACATTAGAGTAAAAAGAAAATTCGTATTTTTAGAAAATCGTATTTAAATTAATTCACCGTATTTTGTAGGTCAAACCGGAAGTTGATTTCTTATATTTTTTCATTTGATAACCCAAAATAAAATACCTGTCATTTGTTGTTCATTGGCTTAATTCTAAATGGATTTCCCAAAATTCATCCCCTTTTTGGTAATTACGGTACGTTTTAATCTTACGCGTGTAACAACTCGGAAGCGGTGCTACAGTAAAGGTTTTCCAGGCTGTGAGGAAAGCCAGCGTTCATTTTTGGCTAAAACATTAATATTCTGCTACATTATCAACGAACTCATCAAAGGATTTGAAAATAAAGGTGAAGTACATTTTCATGAACTAGTTCGTTAAAATAAATTGTATTATATTGTGACTTAAATGTTTATTTTCTTTTGAGGTTTTTGGACGGTCTGTCAACTGTCATGGTTCTGCGCGCGTCATTTTCATCGCACATGATATTCTTGGAAAATGTCAAAACTAGGAGGTTGTAATGGTTTATTTGATAGACACCCGTTTTCAAAATATACTTTTTCATCTAAAGAAGAAATGAACTTTTTATTGAGACGCCTTTCAAACGATTAAATCGCCATCTTTATCATACGCATGCAGACGACTGTGTAAAGATTTGTAAGGTCGAGGATTATGAGATGTTTTGAACTCTTTTTTAGGTATAATAACTGGAATAATTTTGATTTTTCACTAGCAAAATGAATACACAATCAAGTCCGTTCATTTGCTTCATGTGTCAAATTTGCTTACAACATGAATTTCTAAATTTTACTCAGTGAAACCGTGTATTGAAAGAGGTGTTGTTCAAAAGCGTTATTAATAGTTTATATGAACAAAATCCCGAGAACAGTACAGTACTGTAGTTAATATCTAACATGCCATCCTTACATGCCTTTAGTCACATTTCATGATTATTACAATAATGGGCTTCTTTACAGCCACAGTAAATTAATTCTATTAAATATAAATGAATTTTTACGATAAAATCAATTTTAAGTTAAAATATTTAGCTCCTTTCTTACAAAACTAAATGCATTTAAATTTTAAAAATGAAATTTACCATATAAGTATGCTATTTGAATCATATTTATCATAGAAATGTACACAAAAATACGTTGCAAAATCCTTATTGAAAATTCTGAGTTCCAAATTAAGTCAAATTGTTGAATTTTCCTGATAACAAAGGCCCTGTTCCCCTCCTCAATGTGTGTGTGTGTGTGTGTGTGTGTGTGTGTGTGTTTCTTTCTTTTTTGTCAGGTGCATTTTTGTGATTTAATCTTAACCATGACTTTTCATCATGAAGAATAACCAAATTTGACAATACATTCAATGCATGGTTTCTTGTTCCTAATCTAGAAGTTTTAGCTAGTGGAAAATTAATAGGAGTGTACATAAATGAACGCTTTCTTTTTTTTAAATACATTATTTGTATCAGGTCATTAGCAGTGTTATGTGATGGTAAGATAAAAATGATGAAAAATGCATCACTTTCCATGGAAATTATTCTGAACAAGTCTATAAAAGTGAAATTATAAAAAAAAAAAAAAAAATAAACCAAATTGAGCTGATATTGAAAAAAAATGTTTCAAGACAAGAATGCTTATGCAAAGTAGAAAAAGAGATGTTCATGAAACCTGCAAATATCTGCAAAGCACATATTTATTTATTATCTACAGTGTTAAACTTTCTTTGTCTTGGAAAGAGAAAAGACCATAAATCAAATTAAATGTACTGTATGAAGTGTAATTTATTATGTGAAATTGTAGTCTGTGCTGGACAGAAATAGTAATTCAGATCAACACACACACAGTGACAGTTGTGGTGAGGAAAAAAACAAACTATCATTGAATGATGTTGGAAAAATAATAAATGAGACTATTACAATATTTCGATGGTATTTCACCTCATGTAGTGTTGGAATTTGGAATTAAGCTGTTTGAGTTTATATTTCTGTTAAATGTTTGCACTGAAGATGTGAGCATGTTATAACTCATTCATACTACTTTTTTCAGATTGCAGAAAGCAGACAAAGGTGTATGTTCTCATTTCAAAGTCAGACGTTGCTGAATGTTGAAATTATTTGTGATAACATAAATGTTATCTTAGAATATCAAAAAACAACTAAAAATATTGTGTCTTTATTCAGTGTGTGTGTGTGTGTGTGTGTGTGTGTGAAAGAGAGAAGCCCTATATACATGTACTCTTATATACTTTAAGATCAATATCCAAATAGAAAATTAAATTCAAACAATTATATACATGTACTCCAAAAAGAAAAGAAAATCAAATTCAAACAATTAATTGCTCTTAAAAGTTATCTGGCAATCACTCATCTAAGCTTAAAAAATAATTATTTTTTGCTGTGTATGAAATCTACACAATATACAGAAAACTAGATAAACAGATTCATAGGTTTAATTAATATTGTTAGTTCTACTTCAACTTGGAAACAAGTTCTTACAACTTACATGTTCACTGGCTGAACCAGCACTTAGTGACTGCACTTGGGAATGTGTATAGGTTTAAAACTATACTGTATATCAAAATGATATAATTAAAGGCATCATTAAAAAATAGGTTGGTGATGAGCAGCTGAAGCTGAAGAAGGGGGGGACCTTTTTTTCTGATGATGAATAAGTTTTAATGTTCTAATGACATAGGAATGGAGTTGTGTGTGTGTGTGTGTGTGTGTGTGTGTGTGTGTGTGTGTAAATAAAGATAATTGCATAGATAAGTATAGGAAATGGCACTCAAAGTCATTGTAAATTTACATTAAACACCAACTTAAATTTCACGATTCTCTTTATATATCAATATTTAATTCATATGCATTTGCATTTTTTCTTGCTTATTCTCATTGATTTTAATCCCTTCAATGACTGTGTAACACACACACACACACAAACACTGTTTTTAGGATCGTGATAAATGTGTATTTGCATGTTTCTTTGTTATTCACAGACTGTACTGGTTTATTGCGTGTTAATATAAATAAAGATGAGAAAAAGATATGTCGATCACTTAAGTGAAATATAAAGAAAAAGGGAGAGCAAGAGAAAGTGCATGCATTTACATCATTCCCAGCATATTTTAACAATTATTTTGATGTACAAATTATGAATGGAAAAGATAAAAAAAGTCATTTCACGACATTTTTAGGGAGTAATTCGGAATGTTATCCCATGTTAGTGAAATGCAGATCGCAACCAAAGTGCAAAGTGCAGCATACGAAGTCTCTCTCTCTCCCCCCCCCCCCCCCCCCCCCCCCCCCCCCCCCCCCTCTCTCCTCTCTCTCTGGTAAACTTTTATAACGCCCTCATTGAATACACATTCTGCCTATTCGAATTTTATAACCGTGTAAATTTAATAATGACGCAATAACAGTGGCTAAAAATAGACAAGAGAGTGCCAAGCACCCTGGTTTAAGAAGTCATTTTATTTTCTAAATTGTTTATCGTCTATTTTGACGTCAAGTCAGGAAAAAATATTTCATGAACAAACAAAATGGCCACCGATTGAAAAAAAAAATCGGCGTTGACGGACTATATTGACGTCGTTAAGGTGTAAGAATGTGATGCGGTGTAACTTTTACTGTAAGCTATTTGTTATATACGTCTTTCCAAGATATATGTTATAAACGCTATTTTATTTTTTTCTTAAAAGTGGAATGTTGTGTAGACAGAATAATATACTCTTAAACGAGAAAATTAAGGATACAAACTATTGCATGTAATACGCACATCTTAGGGCAACATTTTCTTTCCTCGACGGCTCCACAGCATACCTGATCATTTGTGCAAGTGACTGACTGAAGGTCGCCGTCGTTCAATACAAAACATTGCTCCGAGCCGCTTCCGCTGGCTGTAATACAGAATGTTTATGTACGTAATGTGAGTCAATTACAACTTTTCTTAATTCCAACGTTGAAAATCAAGGTGCTGATAACGTGTTAGAACATAGTATGTTTCATTTTTTTATATATATAATGATTGATTTTTCAAACGATTATCAAATTTCAAGCGATACCAAACTTTACGTACGAAGGCTCGGATCCAAATTATTTTCACTTGGAGGGGGCAAAACGGGACACTGGTATTACTGAATGGGCATTACCCACTCCTGATATTATTGTTCACTGACATTTTCATTTTTTAAAGAATATAAGAAAAAAAGTGTTTTCTTTTCATGAATTTTCAACAATAAACTGGCATAAAAGAGCTAAACATATTTGCCGAAAAGCTTCTCCTTTAAAAGAAGTTACTTGTGTAATGCATCGAATAATTATTAGTTTTTAATTCAAAAGTATGAAGGCAGTTTTGTTTAAGAATGAGAAAAAATAATTTTCACTTCAAACATTTTTGGTAAAATATATTAAAGGGAATACAGGCTGGTATTAGGACCTTCTGCCTCTTGGTTGCCGATACGGCCTCCCGAGAAGGGGTAATGACCCTCTTCGAGAGGCCAGTTCCTCTCTCGAAAGGCCGTCCATGCCCGCAACAAAGTGGCAGGAAGCCTCTTCGAGAGGGTCAATTCCCCTTTTCGGGAGCCCGTAGCGGTAACGAAGAAACAGAAAGCCTCTCAGAGAGGGCCAGTAACCCCTTGCTAGGCTGTGCCGGTAACGGAGAGGAAGAAAGACTCACGGAAAGGGCAAGGCCCTCTCTCGGAAGGTCATCACTTACAACGTTTGATAAGGGAAAACTACTACTGGGGCAGACCGCGGCACGGAGAGGCATGCAGCCTCGGTGAAAGGGGCTAGTTTTATTAAATACTCTCTATATACAATATTTATTATCTCCCCTTATTTAAATTATGTTAATAAAGTGGTAGTAAATATAGTGGGATTTGTTTCAAAATGTTTAATTTTGTAGATATAAGATTTTTTAATAAATTAATAATAAATCAATTGTAAATTAAAGCCATAATTGTTGTTTGAGATTATTCTTTTATATTTAAACTGGGTCGAAAGATTTAAACCTATAATATATAGAATGTTCTGTTAACACTTAAATCAAGACTATGCCACTACCTAGAAACTAACAACTTAATATCAGACTATCAATCAGGTTGCAGATCAAACCATTCATGTGAGGATAATCTTGTGAGATTAGAAAATGATATTAGAAAAGCTCAAATTAACAAAAAAAAACAGTAGTAGCAGTATTTCTAGATCTTAGCTCAGCATTCGATAAACTATGGAACTCAGGGGCGATACTTTATCTAAAAAAATAGGCATAGAAGGAAGAATGCTACATTGGATAGCTGATTTCCTTAAATCCAGAAAGATTAGAGTTAGGTTCGGTGGCTCAACCACTGAAATAAAAGAAACTATAAATGGTTGTCCACAGGGTAGTGTTCTATCACCTATCCTATTCTCCTTAGTAATGAACACACTTAGGGATTGCATTGATAGGTACAACTTAAGAACTGACAACCCATGTAAAGTAAATTTATCCCAATTTGTAGATGATGGGGCTATATGGTCTACATCTAAAAGATCACCAACACAAACAGTTAAAAGCATACAAGCTGCTCTAGATACAATAGAAAAATGGAGTAATAAATTTGGTTTTCAGATAAATCCGCAAAAAACTCAAGCAATACTTTTTAGCAGAGTAGGACAAAAACCAGAACTTCTGGTCCCTCAATTAAAACTACGCGGAGAGAAATTGAAATACGGTGATAATGCTAAACTCCTAGGTCTAACATTTGATAAGCACTTAACATGGAAATACCATATCTTAGATCTAATAAAAAGATGTGAAAAAGATCTAAATCTTATGCGCTACATCAAAGGTCACAACTGGGGTTGTAGTAAAAAGTCACTAATGACCATTTATAAGGGTTTAATCAAATCCAAAATAAACTATGGATGTATAGCTTACAACTCGGCCAGTGATACACTGTTAAGTAAACTACAAACAGTACAAAACAAGGCCCTCAGAATAATCACTGGATGTAAGAAAGACACCTCAACAATCCCATTACACATCGAATGCGCAGAAATTCCACTATCACTAGAGCAGGAAAAAAACATGTTGAAATATTGGGCTAGGTCAATCAATTTAGGAGATAGGTTACCCATAAATAAAGAAATAAGAATAGACCATAATTATGAGGCAAGATCCAGAAAATACAGTAAGGTCAAAAAACCCTACGCCCAAGCAATTCTATCATTAGTAGATAAATACCAGTTAAGCTGTCAAGACATAACAAAGCCCATGACAAGCTCGTTACAAGGATTATCTCTCCCCTCGATCGATTTAAAACTTAGTAGGGAAATAAGTAAGAAAGACTGCCCCAAAGATAACCTAGCGAAAGCATCCAAGTACATCAATGAAACTAAAACAAGTTGGTCCATCTATACAGATGGTAGCAAGGACATAGAAAAAAAATCAGCTGGTGCAGGAATAATAGTTATGGACAATAACAATAAAATTATATTGAAAAAAGGAATTAAACTTGATCATAGATTGTCTTTATTCTCATGTGAACTAACAGCGATAAACACAGTTCTAGAATGGCTCCTATTCAAAAACAAAAAAGGTCAAATTCCACAAGTAATCACGCTGTTTACTGACTCCCTTAGTGTATTACAAGCCTTACAAAACTGCGGTTCTAATACAAGACAAGATCTCATTTTAGAATGCCTCAAACTCAATGAAAAACTCAAGCAACTAAATAAAACTATAAATTTTGTATGGATTCCCAGCCATGTGGGTCTCCAGGGCAATGAGATGGCCGATAAAGAAGCAAAAACAGGATCCACTCTTGGAACCCATTTACAAATGAAACTCAGTCCCAAAGAAATGTATAACATAATTAACAACAAGGTTAACAAATCATTCAGAGAGAAGTATTTTAATGACTATAAGTCAAAGAAACAGTTTGAATACGGTACCATCCCAACAAATATAACTCAATACAACAATAATCCTATGGTAGATCGAATAATAACCAGACTAAGAGTAAGAAGAAGCAATCTAGAAGGGGAAAGAATGCCTGAAACACCGTGCACCCATTGCAGTGGCCAGGAAACTTTTGAACATGTAATCTTTGAATGTAACTCTAACAAACAGGCTAGGAAAGAACTAGAATCTGCCATGTTCAAAATAAGCACAGATCCCATAAATAGACTCTCCTTACTCTTTCCTGAAAAGAAAAACTATGGCCTGGTCTTCCAAGCCTTAATAAAATTTCTGAAAGAAACAAAATATCTAGATAAAATATAAAATATTATAAAAATAGGAAACAAAAGCAAGGTGACCAATGGCTACATTGAGGATCTTAAATCCCCTTGGGCGTACGCAGACCCGGCCACTTGGTCACCTTGTAAAATTACACCACAGTCATCAAAATAAATCACTAGGTGGCCAAGTGGCTACATTGGGGATCTTAAATCCCCGTGGGCGTACTCAGACCCGGCCACTTGGTCACCTTGTAAAAATTATACCACAGTCATCAAAATAAATCACTAGGTGGCCAGTGGCTACATTGGGGATCTTAAATCCCCGGCTACCCAAACCCGCCATTGGACACCTTAAAAACCAGAAAAATCACTAGGTGTCCAATGGTTGGGGTTAAAAGAATAACGGACACAAAAAACAAGCACATAACAAAGTGACCAATTAGGGATCTTAAATCCCGTTGGGCGTACTTAGACCCAACCATTAGGTCGCTTTGCAACACCCCAAACACAAAATGGCGACCAGACACACCAGTCTGGCCACCATGAAAACGAATAAGAACCAAACCAACAGGGCACATATTGCCCTTGGTGCCTGAAACATAATAAAATTCTCTAACAACAATTTCATAACAGGCACTAGTCCTTTCACTCAGGCAAAATCTGGATTAGCCAGATATCCCCTGAGAGAAAATATATATTTAGAATGGATGATTGCACATATTGAATCTGTGCATATGAGCTGATAGAGAGAATGTATGAATAAAGCTGACTAACCATGTAATATGTCCATTAACAAACATTGTAAACATTCAAACATTGTACCTATATCCTACGGACCTAGGATGTCAATACATTTAATTATTAAACAAAAATTGAATTAAAAAACAACGGACTAGATTCTTTCGTTTCGGCTAGACTAAAGTAACAAGTAAAAATTAAATGGCATTAAACACCCTCCCGGAACATAAGTTAGGATTATCTTAAGTTATACCAGGGAGAGTTTAATATAACATATGACATTCTAGGTTTTTTGCTCTTACATGAAAAACTACTATTATAAAAAAAAAAAAAAAAAAAAAAAAATGAAATATTAGTATATATATATTTCTATCCATATGTGTCTGTTAATCTGTTTTCCCCTTCCCCGTTGTCCGTTATTATCTATCCTATAGAAATAGAACAAGTAGGATTCCCACAGAAGGTCAGGGGTGGGTGCTTGTCTAAACCACAAATTACACAAATCTCCACTAAGTACCACTATAAATTTTCTTCGAAATTACAAATTTACTTCAGGCCATCCAAGATCATTTCTTGCCAAAATTTCGGTCTTAGACAAGTTTCCTCCTATGTTGCTCTCCTTGGCGGTGGGGGCGTGGGTGCCTTTGTCGGGGTGTGTGGTCTTTTGCGTACATTTGCTTGCATATCCCTGATGCCAACATTAAGCAGTAATAACAAAAATAGGCAAATTCTCTATGAGATGATAGGTTAGGAGGTCCATATTGACCATTTTCAAATCTCATAGAAAAACTAATACTTAAAACTCAAAAATACACTCTTTTATTAAATACTTTAGCCATCTTAAATTAAGTTGGCCTTGGCAAAATTTGACCCTTTGGCAAAAGATAAACAAAATGATATCTTTTAGGGGTGAGGGTCACACCCCGGGGTCTGCGCATGGTGTGGATTATTCTGCAGTCGGACCCTCATTAAACCTCAATACATACATACTTCCATATATAGGGGGCCGCCGTGGCCGAGCGGTTACAGTCGTGGACTACAAATCTCTCAGCCCCTCACCGCTGTGGGTTCGAATCCCGGTAGGGACTTCGGATTTTTCATGTGAGGAAGCCTTCCAGCTGGCTTGCGGTAGATCGGTGGTTCTACCCGGGTATCTCTGTGTACTCTGGGTCTTCCTCCACCTGTAATTAGCTGGACGTCGCTATATGATTGAAATACTATCGCAGCGACGGTAAACCCCAATACAACAACTTCCATATACATAATGCGTATCTCTAACGGGCTATAATTACCGTTGGCCTTCAAATTAGTTAATTTAAAAAATGCATATATTCTATATAAAGACTGCACTTAATACCTAGCCTTAATTGATTAAAAAGGCAGTGGATATTTAAATAAATTAATAAAAAATAAAGTTATAAATACTTAGACTGGTAAAAAGCATAAATATCCAAAATGACTTTGACTTTTGTGCTATGCTCATGTTATAAATTAATTGTTTGGAACAAACTGCATAATATTTCTTCTTCTAAACCAGTGCACAGCATTAAATTCTGTGTTGCACCTATGATTAGCCAATGGTCATATACTGTGTTATGGTGATGATTGATCCCTTAAAAACTGAGTCCTGCAGATGGTTGGCTAGTGTTATTATCTAGTCTGTATAGAATATTTGAAATTGCTTTTATTTGAAATTTACATCTAGTAGCTGCTGTTGTTAAACCATGTAAAATAAAGTGACGTTTATTGTTTACTTAAGCTGATGGTACTCTGGTGAGCGTTCTAGGGCAATGACAGCCTTCTTGTTTCTTTTTTTACGGTGACTTGCGTAGTGTACATTACAATATAACATAGAACAAATAAACATGTTGAACTACACCCGGCCCAATGGACCTTTATGTCACCTTAAAATAAGTGATAATAGATAAACTTAATTTATTACTGCAGGATACATACATATTTAAATAATATTTCATAACACCATATGAGATTTTTAAATACATTTGACATAAAAGAACCAAACTTCAACTTAATTTTTAACCATTATTATCTAACAGGAAATGTTGTAATGTTTGAAATATTGAAAAGTCGTATATCAATTAATTCTAAATAATGCACTGTTACAACCGGAGATGTAATAAAACAAAACTGAATTGTTTTTATTATAACTGGTTAAGATACAAAAAATTGTCAACCTGAATTGTAATAATTCGCCGAAATGTAATAGAATATCTTTCCAATAATGGTTTTGGAAATGCCTTTTCCATATAGGGTTTTATCATAAACACAATCACGAAAAAGTTTGCGAATGATGGTTTGACAAAGCAATCTGCTTCCATAAAGTTTACATTAATTCCAGCTGAACTGCCGACGTAGAATAACAGCGAGCAAGCAACCTGAATTGTAATGAAGTGCTCGATATGCTAGTACTAAAAACATATTTATATGCATACCAATCTCTTATATACTAGTACATGAATTGATAATTGATTTCATCCAAAACACAAAATCCCCTATGAACCCTTTTGAGCTCCACAGATATCCGACACAGCTTATCAGCATACTAAAGTGGTCATTTCAGCGCACAAAGAACGGTCAAGTTTCTTAAGCTGTCATTTATCAGAGGTTTACATTTGCTTATGAATAAAGACACTGGTGTGTGTTAATATTCCTTTTATAAAATGTTAAGATTGGGATTTAGATACTAATTTTATTACTGATGTCTAATTGATCGGATAAGAATACCACTTATCAAATGATCTGTTGTATCCTGTCATGTTGTCTTCACTCTCGCCTTGCCGTTTCGTGTATGTTTATTTATTTGAACGAATGTTCAAGTTATATTCAATAAAAGTATGTTCTGTTCTGAAAATGAGTTTAACATCATGAAGGCTTACGTAAACGTCTCATATCGCATACTATGTGTACAATTACATTGCCCTTTTATGACGAGAGAAGGACCATATTTTTAAGTTCATTATTTATGACACATTTCAACGCCAGAATTTCACGACGGATATCACGTCGAAGAATCATACTTGTGAACAAATAATTACATTTGAAATGGATACCACATATCAACTACATAGACAAATGACGAATGTCACGTTTTTTTGGTTTTTTTTGTTGTTGTTGTTTTTGTTTGTTCAATTTGAAATGAACTCAGAGACAACAGTATTATAATGGAAACAATGACACGATATCACGTCGAGGGAACATATTTTGAATATATTGTATCAATTGAAGTGAACACCAAATTTCAATACCATCTGTGATGATACTGCCTGTTATCGGGAAACCATCCAAAACATGTCGAGCAAATTTAATCATTACAAACAAAATACATTCTCTTATTTATTTTGACGGATACCGCGTCGAGGGAATATACTTTAGAATACAATAATTACAGGTGAAATGTTTTGCACATTTCATAAATGATGCTCGACGGATATCACGTTGAACAAAAAGGAACATTAGGTTTCTGTATAGTCTTGCAGTTAATAATCTGCAACAATTAAAATAATTAATAGTTTAATTATATTGAATATAATTTATATTTAATATGAATAAGAATCTATATTCTAATATATTAGACATGCCATCAAGATTTGAGAATGGGGAAAATTTGAAAGCAGCCAAGGCGGAAGCAAGTATTTTTGAGAGACTTGTGCAAGTGGGAAACTGTAGTTTGTTCAGCTTGGTATGCAGAATGGAATCAGCTGTCTAAATGTATGATGATGGAAAGCATACAATGTTTACAGAAAGAGGTCATTTCATTAAAGCGTACCCAGCAAGTTTGGATGAGGGTACAGTGAATTTGTTTTTAACTAAATATATGGAAGAGGCATCAGAGGGGATAAAATGTGAATGTGATGACATCAAATTTTATATTGAAGAGATTGAACACGGGGATCACTTACAAGATGATTTAGCCACAATAAAAACAAATCATTCAGATCAAAAACGAATGAGGCAAAAATAAAAGAGATTCAAAGCAAACACAAAAGACCAAAACCATTGAGACCCTCTAGGTTGCTAGAATGAACGAGGTCTTGTGGAATCAATTTAAACCAGAATTAGAAACGTTTGATTATGGACAACTCAAATGCAAGCTATTGTTTGTAAAGCGATAGTGCCCATTGTTAAACTTATGCAAACTGTCAAGAAGAAGAAGGGGACTAAGATAATAATAGAAATGGTTGTAGACACTTTTACATTTCAGTCCAGGGTGTTGTCACGTCAAATGGCAGCAGGAAGAAAAAGTAAAGAGGAATTTACTTCCACCTATAAGAAGTTGTGTGACAACCCACCATCAGCGAAAATTGTCCAGTGGCATATTGGTCGATGCAGACACCAAGCCAGACAAACATTTTACTGAAAAGTAGAGGGGGCACCAGAACCTGATGTATAGAAAGTCGACAGCCTACCCCCAAGAATCAATCAGCCACAGACAAAGAAAAAATTATATTCACATGATTATCATCATGTTCCTAAACATAATTATAATTTAAACATATTAATGAATTATGACTCTGTTCTCACCTTGCTTTCGGTGGTTCCCGAATCTCGCTGATTTGGTATTGTTTATAATGCAGTAAAAGCGACCGATCGCCAACTGTTCGATCAATACTGACATCCAGAATCAACGAGTGACCAGTTACAGCTCTTTTCGCGACAGTTTTTTTTTAAATATATGATAAAATAACTTAAAACATATTGTTTATAACAAAAATGTAGAGTTATATGTATTTTTGTTGTGAATAAAAAAGAAAACAAACCTGTAAGAAGTCCTAAATTAATTGACAGAATACCACACAGCAAGTAATATGTCTCCATCTTCTGATTTGTAACACTTATTTGATTGCTATCATTCAAATATGTACACATATATATCCGTTATAGGAGTTAACCATTGACTTATAATTGCAGTGTAGCAAAACCAAGAAACAACTTCTGTTTTATTTCTTGAATATCCACTGTAAGCATTTGAGGACTAATAAAATAAAAAAAATCAAATGTTTATTGCGCTGAACTTACAAAGCTCATAGCATAAAGTACAACAGTGGTAAAGAATACAAAAGATTAACATCATGTCGGAGAGGAATACTTATATAGTAAGGTATTTCATGGAATGTTATACAATATGCTGGAATTTGAAAGTTATATTCAAGTATAGAGTAGTCTTTAAAAAGATTGACAAATACCTATACATTGTACATATATACTGTTGGATTAATATATACTACTCAAAGCTTGCTAAGCACCATCAGCTATTTTCCCGTAGCGTTGCATGCTTAGACAAGCGACTTTATGTTAAATTAAATTTTACATTAAAACAAATCTTGCTTTTATACACTACTAGTTACAAGAAATAAGCCTTTCGGATCCTCAATACTGGGAATTTATCATAATTAGAAAGTGCGAATTTTGAGAAAACACCTTAAAATTTAAAGTCAGCTAAATTCAGAACTTTGTTCTTCAAATATTTCTGTTTTCTAATTGGAATACTTTTAAGGATATTTGTAACGATGTTGACCTGTTCATGGTCATTTTTTTTCTGTATTGATCACAAGATTTAACTTCCATTTATAAAATGCCATTTTTTGCAAAAAACACACTTTTGTGAATTTGCCAACTAATGACAGGAATTGGCTAAATCATTGTAACTCATTTTTGAGTCTCTTTTCTATCATTTTGACAAAAACTATGCGTAAAAATGATGGTCAGCTAACGCTTTCCTTTCAGGTACATAGCATTACATTAAGCATGTGTTTTCATGTGACTCTATGAGAAAATAGCCGGTGGTGTTTAGCAAACTTTGAGTAGTATATTTAAATTATTCTGTAAATATGTTTTCCATAATAAAATATATGATGCAAAGATTCTTAATAACAAGCACACATATCAAGAAACTAATAAATGTTTGTTTATTGAGGTATTAATTCGTATACAAGTAAAATGGTAGTTTGATACCTCAAATTAGTAACACTATCCTTACAGTAACAAACACTCCTCGAGCACCTAATCTAATCGATTATCAGTTCACTGTAAAAGACAATAGACGATATCCGGAACTCACTTAAGGTGTTTAAGTAACTGATCAATTAAAGCACCAGAACTTATTAAACAGAGATAGGAAACTCCTGTATAAGCCAGTAGAAAATATTTTAAGGCACACAGCATATCATTGAATATTGCATTCAAAGTTTACTTTCGAAAAAGTATGGAAAAATCAGACAGGAAATTGTAACCATACCATAAAATAATTGTTTCGCTACTGCAGGGAATTATTTCAGTTTGATTAATTTTAAATAATTTTGATTTAAATTCCACCAGTGTAACAGAAAAAGAAAACATTTTACATAGTAATCATTATTTTAAACTTAATGGTAATGTAATGCTCTATTGTGAAATACAATTTACTTTCACATATCTTCAAAAGAAAAGGGGATGTTTGAAGACGTGAATTGCGAGAATTGGACAATTTGTTCCGTGCTCTTGTGAGATTAAGATTAGTTGTCAATCTTTGTTTAAAAGGTATTTACCTTAGTTAAAAATACAAGACAAAAATTCATTTTGGTATAATTCATTAAAAAGATTTAATTAGCCCACGGAGTCCAAACAAACGAAATATCAAGACTAGGAATTATATACAGTGAAAGAGATAGGAACATCTTTATACTTCTTTATGTAAACATTGTTGTGAGCTAAATATAGTAGCAGGAAACTACAACTTCCCATTTTCCTATGTTAACTTTTGCGTAAATAGGCATTTCTCGAGGTCTGTCGGAGCGGAAGTCACATGTGAACTGTGATACAGTGACTTTAATCATCTAGCTGTTTGGCGACATTGTTAGTTTACTGTATTTATCAAGTTAAAGTAAATAATTCTGATAGTAAAGTCATAAGTGTTTGACTTCCGACTAATGAAGTGTCTCGATCCGTTTGTATGCGTGTTGTGCTAAGATACAGCATAAACGGATCCTCTTGATCATAATAATCAATATCCAAAAGTTATCCCATCACTTAAGTATGATATGCATTCATTCTCGTTGTATTGTATGTCTTGTTGTAAAGCGTATGAATTTTACTTCAAAACTTTTTGAAAAAACAAATAAATATCTTAATATATTTAGTGTATAATGATAAACTAGCTTCGCTGAGTAACCGAGCCAGTATGTGTGCCTTACCAGGGCCGCTACTCAAAGTCCCGAATAAATAATCTTTGAAGCCGATTTGCCTTTTCCTTATACACTTAATAAGCGCCTAACCACGAAACTATGCTCAATGAGCGTCAATAGACTGAGACCGAAAATTGACCGATAAACCAACGAAATAAGGTATTAAAACATATACTTAATGAAAACAATTACCTATCCATTAAACAATAATAATTTCTAAAAATTAACGACAAAACAATTAATCATAAAACGATTATTTACCTTTAAAAGTTAGTATAAACGTTTCGAACTGACGGCATATGGGCGCCAAATCAAACAAAGGAGGTAAATGTTCTATGCAAATTTTATCTGTTACATTACCAACTCCTCCGGGTACACGCGTCCCGCCTGAAAAAAATGGTCAAAAACCATCTGAATACATAAAAAGTTTATTAACATGCAAACAAACTACTTCAAAAAAATCTTTTTACCACTTCACACAATTACCCTCTGGCTTAATTGTCTCCTCATTGTCAATACCATTATTTAGCTTCATCTTGAAGCTGGGCATGCACTTTCCAGTCTTTGATGAAGATTGCATCAACAGCAGGGTATCAGTCCTCAGCCACTCTGACCTTGTGCTGAACATCCATCTTTCCATCTCTTCGGCCTCATCTGCTCTCCCTCTAAACAATCTTCTGTGACTGTCCCCTTGCAAGCTTCTTAATTTTTGTGAGCCTGACTTACCACAGCTAACTTAATAAAGACCATCAGACAAAATTTTCTTTAATAGTAAATGGTCCCTTCCAAAAGGATGTGAATTTGGGGGAACACCCAATTTTCTTGGCTGGGAAGAAGA
Source organism: Solen grandis (assembly GCA_021229015.1). Taxonomy (NCBI): domain Eukaryota; kingdom Metazoa; phylum Mollusca; class Bivalvia; order Adapedonta; family Solenidae; genus Solen; species Solen grandis. The sequence goes on along the minus strand of CM037786.1, from coordinate 53,987,441 downwards.
CATAGACCAAAATCTTTGGGTTCAAAAGACTCGAATGATACTTTCTTATCTTTGTATTAAGATATGTGTAATCGTACTAACGAATGAGCAGATTCAAACCTTTCCCGAAATTCCCAAACCCTTTTATTGCAGGGATAGGCTTAATAGCCGGCATTTCATACCCTATATCTGCAGGAGTCGATGTCTCGCCATCTATCATTAGCATATTGGGGGTAAGACCTGTTGTTCCATGATTTGAAGCCCTATTTGCCATGACGTATGGAATTTGTTCATCCCAATTATCATGTTTATTATTCACAAAAGAGCTTGTATTAAAGCGATCAGCCATACCATCAGATTGAGGGTGGTAGGCTGTTGTTCTTGTCTTGACAATCTGCAGCATTTCACACATTTCACTAAATATGTGACTTTCAAATTGCTTTCCTTGATCGATGAGTATTTTGTCGGGGATACCAAACCTGGTGACATACCACAGCGACTGTCTTTGCTTCCATGTTAGATATAGCATAACACTCCCTCCATTTAGTGAAGTAATCTGCTATCACTACATCTGATTCTTCGTTCAGTCTGAAAGCTCTCCTAATATGTCAATGGCAACACGCTCAAGAGGATAACCACTTCTCAATTTTTGCATGGGCGAAGTTTTTGCCTTCGATGGTCCCATTCGTTTTACACATGTATCACATCCAGCTACGAAAACCTCAACATCATTTTTGAGACCAGACTAGTACCTTTGTCTTACTTTGTTCAGGGTCTTTTTGATTCCTGATGCTTTGATGTTATGAGAATATTAAAATACCTTTCTCCTTTCACTTAGAGATACGATGGCCTGTCAGTTTATATACTCTGTAACTATTACACCCCATCTTCTCATCAGAATGCCGTTAACGACTTGAGGACTTGTCTACTGGTTCCACGGTGATTTAAAAAAGTGACCATTACTTGAAACAGTTTCATGATCTGGCCTGACAATAACCTATCGCGGACCACTTCTTGACGAGACAGATTTCTGCATTTTTATCTGGAGCTACTTGTATATTATCAACACATTATAAAATTAAATGATTTACCATTTCAACACCGTCGAGCTTGCTGCTATCTTCCTCTGTCTCTAGCATGCCACACTATCTGCATTGCTAATGCTAAGCACATTCGGAATTCTGTGCACTCTCCTTAGCCTATGTTCTATTGTCATATTGTTTGGATATAAAACCTCGAGCCATCTCGCTACTTAACCCACATGGTTTTTAAATTTCAATAAACATCAGAGTAAGCCGTGGTCAGTTCTTACTGTAACTGTTTTGCCGTACAAATAATCGCGGAAATATTTGATGAAGTTAACCACAGCAAGGACTTCGTGAGTGTTCGATGGAAATCTTTAATTCCGTTGCTAAATGTTGACATAAAGACACCGGATCACCGCCGGGCATACTGTATTTGGTTCGTAGGTTTTCAATGGAACCGGATTTGGAGGTATAAATCCTTTCGGTTGCAGTTTCGGTATATTTTCGTAATAAAACATGAACTTTTTGCCTAGAATTGAGGGAGCATGATTGAAATAAAAAAAATAAAGGGATAATACGCAAACAAATCCAGGAATGAATTGTATTCAATGCTGAAAATGAAGGCAAAATATGTAGCAATGCGGAATTGATCCGTTCGTATCCCATTCTATTTTTAACAAGATTAGAGATTATTTTTATTAACATAATAAAAATGTCCATTTCAACATAAAAACACACTCTATCGATTTTAATTATAAACTGAAATTTACAAGTTCATGTCAATTTGATAAATATCGTTTTGAAATGGAAGTAGTGTAAAACCATAATAAGAATCGAGATTTTTCATATTCTGAATCGGAGCAGAGCGAATTGAAGCCCGACATACATTTTGATGAACAAAATTGAAATCTACAACTGCATTGAAAGTCAATACACGGTAAGTTGATATTTATTGTAACTACGAAGCTAGATAAAATAGAGGTTTATGAAATATTATATAAATATCCTTTTTCATGTTATTGATTAGATCCCAGAAATGAAAGTTCATTTCGGAAAGGTTCGGACTTTTACGTTGCTGTAATTGTTAGCGATTGTTTTTATGATGCTTGAGATTTCACATTATGATGGCTACAGTATTTCTAGGCAGAGGAAAAAGTATTTGGTGAAATTTGTGAAAATATCAGCTTACTAGTACAAGTTTTTACATAACATAATTTGAAACAGAAAAAAATCACCTAAGAAAGGGGTTGAGGGATTTCAAATAAATTCTTCATTCTATCAAAATTCATTTCAGATATCTGCAGCTTTGTGTTCAGCTATGAGTATAATTAAGTTATGGAAAAAATGTATATAATGAGTAAAAAAGAATATGGGAAACAATTTCTGTAATGAAATTTTACTGCTTATTGCAATACATTTTTTTTTATTTACACCTATATGTCACTGTTAGGAGAGAGAGATTTGCAGCCTGACCGTGACTGGAACCCGGGGTCTCTTGCTTACAGGGCGAATGCTCTACTGGCTGAGCTTCACAGCCACATACACATCTTTCTTCCCAATTGTGGGTAATCAGTACTGTGACATTATCCCCCTTCATTTTAGAATTTGTCACTGAATTCTAGGAGTTATTGTATAAATATAACCATGTGTAGGTATAATTAGACAGACCTGCCACTTATGTCACAGTCCAACGTTGGGTGCTATTGTCACACGGTGAGAAATATGTACAGCCTGACCGGGACTTGAACCTGGGACGAATGCTCTACTGACTGAGCTACCCGGCCGGTAGCACAACGCATATATATATATATATATATATATATATATATATCCCCTATTATGAGTAATATGCAGTATGTGAATTCAGTATCTCTGGAATCTCTTTCTTATTTATATGTTTTAATAACAAAGCAGATATATTACTGATGTTCACACACTGTATATTTAAAATTATGAATATGCAACTAATTATCTTCATTTTTCGACTTTTTAAATAGAAACTGGAAGGGGCTGCGGAAAACCTGGTAAATTGGACACTGACAATACATAAGCGCTTAAGAAAGGCCAGGGGCAGCTACATAAGTGTTTAAGAAAGGCCAGGGGCAGCTGTATGCAGTTTTCAAGCAAAGATTCAGCATTCTGTTCACCTCAGCAGCAGTTAACAACACTTCAAACAACCAATATACCATTTCATCAGGGGTTTGGCAATACATATATGCGGTATGCTTTGTGACAAAACTGACAAGTCTGTGACTGGTGGAAAATCTGATGCATATGTTTACTACCCAACTGAACACTGCGTGGAATGTTATACCAACATGAAGATTGACTTGGTGACAGTCAGAGAGGACTTCTTGACTTAGTGAATGTCTCATTTCAGAATGAAATGGTCTGTATATAACATGTTCCTGTCGGCCAATGAACGGATGCACAACAATTACTGACAAACCCGTTATACTATATTTTACTAATGACCTTGCTTGCATTTCACAACATTTCAACTCAGTAAAAGTTCAAAGTGTTTAAAACTCCCTTATTTATTGACCTAGTGATTAAAAAGTGTCTCATGAATGTTCTTATAGCAAATGGTATTTAATCTCATGCTCTGAAATGTAAGAAGAAACTCTGAAAAAAAAGTTTTGAACTTATTGATTTGTTTATTGAGGAGAAAATATGGGAGACTGTCATTCCAGATTGTCAGTCATCCTTTCTAAAGCGTAAGCACATCAATTTGTTTCAAACTTAATTTCTTTCTTTCTTTTTTTTTTG
>CM037786.1:53933568-53983568 GCA_021229015.1 Solen grandis | reverse complement strand
AAGCTCGTAGTGATAAGCTTCGTTAACGAGAGATTTTTTGTTGGGTTCGCATAAAGATTTTGATTTCGATTGGTTGTTGTACTTTTATTTCTTTGAATTCGCTACTTTACTTTTTATGTAGATACTGTTTGAGATCATAGAAAGAAAACTCTCGCGGCATTTAAAAGAGTGATTTAAATACTATGATAGTGAATAACTATGGATGTTTTATCAGAAAATCTCTGTATTTTAATTTATAGAAATATGGTTGAAGAACCATACGTATCTTTGAAGTATATTATCGATTATGAATTGTATAAAGTGGCTTTATTGAGGCATGTAGAAAGATAGTCTTGAAAACCAAATGTCTATTAAGCAGTGGTCAAACAAAGAAGAAAACATTTCTAACATTCAAAAAGTCATTAACAGAGTTATCATACAAGTACAACGAACGTATTAACATCAAAATCCTTACCATGACAGAGTGGAATACTTACGTGAAAGATAATGTAAAAGTTGTTAATTGGATATATGATGGGAGAAATGGTGGCTGTATCTCTTTTGAGATAGGACCAAAGATCTCTACATGGAACAACATTTTCAGTTGGCGATGTTAGGATAGTACCTCTATTAATGAGGTCACCTGGGGTCAATGAGGTGCAGGTGGCGCATGTTCGAGAACAATAGGCTATTGAATAAATAGGACAATAAGTAGTTCTATATAAAAAAGCGAAACGATAGATCATCAATGGAACAATATATCAAAGACATCACCACCTGGAAATAAAACAATAGGTTATCGCAGCACCTGGTCATAAAACAATGGGTTATTGAATGTGCCTGTAAGACAAAGCATAGGAAAACAATAGACCAGTAATCGGTAGGAACAATGGAACAGGTGGATCGTTTCATCAGACAGAAAAACACATTAGTCATACGAGGGGGTAGGTGCATATGTCGGAAAATTTCCGTGATATATTTAGAACGCGAGTCGATCCATTTTCCATTATTTCCCTATAGTTGCCAATATGGAAGTCATGGATTTCGCGGACGCAGTTCAGTGGAAACGCAAAGATCTTATGTTTTACCGTGATCGAAGGGACACTTTCAAATTTTGGCCTATTCAACTTAAACCCGACAGTACGAATTAGCCAGGAGCGGGTTTTTATTACACGGGACAGTACGATAAAGTCACCTGCTTTGGTTGCGGTATCTCCGTGTACGCCTGGGAGCAGAAAGACGACCCGTTTCAGGAACACCTTCGCATATCGCCTCTTGCGTTTATTTAAATTGATAGGTAGTGGAAAACACGATGAAGATTTTAAGATCCTGACGGCTGGAAGAAGTCCATCGGTTGTTTCGTACTTTGATGATGCATTTTTTTAAGGAATAAACTTCAAGTAAGCAATTATGGTAGAAGGCAATGAGGTAACCATTTGTGCAAATTGAAATTAAATTTTGACCAATGGTTTCAGAAGGGAAGAAATTTAAGGGACAACTTAATTTTAGCAATGACAGTAGATAGTCATGAGGTGGCAATTTGTAACTGATGAAATTGAATTATTCTGGCCCTTTGTTTCGGGGAACAGCTTTTTAATAAATTTCAAAATCAAATTTTGTTGGTTGCCACTGCAAATGACAAATGGGCATCTGACAAGTAGTTTCAGAAGATATATATTTTAAAGTAAATTGTTGCCATCAGAAGATGGGACACAAGGTGACAAGAATAGCTCACCTTCAGCTTGATGTGCTATGTTAAACTAAGAACGGTTATGATCAGGATACATCGTTTTAAGTTATTGATTCATATTTCAAAAAAGGAATGTAGGATTGTATTATTTCAATTATTTTTAGAAGCAGTTTTGGTCCATGCAAAAAAAAAAAAGAAAGAAAGAAATTAAGTTTGAAACAAATTGATGTGCTTACGCTTTAGAAAGGATGACTGACAATCTGGAATGACAGTCTCCCATATTTTCTCCTCAATAAACAATCAATAAGTTCAAAACTTTTTTTCAGAGTTTCTTCTTACATTTCAGAGCATGAGATTAAATACCATTTGCTATAAGAACATTCATGAGACACTTTTAATCACTAGGTCAATAAATAAGGGAGTTTTAAAACACTTTGAACTTTTACTGAGTTGAAATGTTGTGAAATGCAAGCAAGGTCATTAGTAAAATATAGTATAACGGGTTTGTCAGTAATTGTTGTGCATCCGTTCATTGGCCGACAGGAACATGTTATATACAGCCCATTTCATTCTGAAATGAGACATTCACTAAGTCAAGAAGTCCTCTCTGACTGTCACCAAGTCAATCTTCATGTTGGTATAACATTCCACGCAGTGTTCAGTTGGGTAGTAAACTATGCATCAGATTTTCCACCAGTCACAGATTTGTCAGTTTTGTCACAAAGCATACCGCATATATGTATTGCCAAACCCTGATGAAATGGTATTATTGGTTGTTTGAAGTGTTGTTAACTGCTGCTGAGGTGAACAGAATGCTGAATCTTTGCTTGAAAACTGCATACAGCTGCCCCTGGCCTTTCTTAAACATTATGTAGCTGCCCCTGGCCTTTCTTAAGCGCTTATGTATTGTCAGTGTCCAATTTACCAGGTTTTCCGCAGCCCCTTCCAGTTTCTATTTAAAAAGTCGAAAAATGAAGATAATTAGTTGCATATTCATAATTTTAAATATACAGTGTGTGAACATCAGTAATATATCTGCTTTGTTATTAAAACATATAAATAAGAAAGAGATTCCAGAGATACTGAATTCACATACTGCATATTACTCATAATAGGGGAATATATATATATATATATATATATAATATATATATATATATATATATGCGTTGTGCTACCGGCCGGGTAGCTCAGTCAGTAGAGCATTCGTCCCAGGTTCAAGTCCCGGTCAGGCTGTACATATTTCTCACCGTGTGACAATAGCACCCAACGTTGGACTGTGACATAAGTGGCAGGTCTGTCTAATTATAACCTACACATGGTTATATTTATACAATAACTCCTAGAATTCAGTGACAAATTCTAAAATGAGGGGGATAATGTCACAGTACTGATTACCCACAATTGGGAAGAAAGATGTGTATGTGGCTGTGAAGCTCAGCCAGTAGAGCATTCGCCCTGTAAGCAAGAGACCCCGGGTTCCAGTCACGGTCAGGCTGCAAATCTCTCTCTCCTAACAGTGAACATATAGGTGTAAATAAAAAAAAATGTATTGCAATAAGCAGTAAAATTTCATTACAGAAATTGTTTCCCATATTCTTTTTTACTCATTATATACATTTTTTCCATAATTAATTATACTCATAGCTGAACACAAAGCTGCAGATATCTGAAATGAATTTTGATAGAATGAAGAATTTATTTGAAATCCCTCAACCCTTTCTTAGGTGATTTTTTTCTGTTTCAAATTATGTTATGTAAAAACTTGTACTAGTAAGCTGATATTTTCACAAATTTCACCAAATACTTTTTTCCTCTGCCTAGAAATACTGTAGCTATCAGATTGTGAAATCTTAAGCATCATAAAAACAATCGCTAACAATTACAGCAACGTAAAAGTCCGAACCTTTCCGAAATGAACTTTTTAATTCTGGGATCTAATCAATAACATGAAAAAGGATATTTATATAATATTTCATAAACCTCTATTTTATCTAGCTTCGTAGTTACAATAAATATCAACTTACCGTGTATTGACTTTCAATGCAGTTGTAGATTTCATTTTGTTCTCAAAATGTTGTCGGGCTTAAATTTTGTCTGCCCCGATTCAGTATAAAAAATCTCGTTTTTATTAGGGGTTTTTACATATTTCCTTTTCAAAACGTATTTATAAAATTTGACATAAAAGGAAAATTTTTCAGTTTAAAATTAAAAATCGTGAGTGTGTTTTTATTTTAAAAATGGCTTTTTTTATTATTTTAAAAAAAATAATCTCTAATTTTTTAAAAAATAGAAGGGTACGAACGGATAAATTTGTTGCCCCATATTTTCCCTTCTTTTTCAGTTTTGAATACAATTTTTGGATTTGTTTGGTATTACCCCTTTTTTTTTTTATTTCAATCATGCCCCTCAATTCTAGGAAAAAGTTTGTTTTTTTACAAAAAATATCCCAAAAAACTGCAACCGAAAGGTTTATCCCTCCAAATCCGGTTCCTTTTAAAAACCCTACGAACCCAAAATACGTATCCCCGGGGGCGGTGACCCGGTGTCTTTATGTAAACTTTTAGCAAGGGGAATTAAAAGTTTTCCCCTGAAATCCAAAGCCCTTGCTGGGTTTAAACTTCATCAAATATTTTCCGCGATTTTTGTAGGGCCCAAAACGTTAAGAAAGAACTGACCACGGTTACTCTGAGGTTTATTAAAATTTAAAAAACCCATGGGGGGTTTAAATGCGAGAGGGTCGAGGTTTTTTCCCAAACAATTGACAATAAAACATAGGTTGGAGGTGCAAAAAATTAAATGGCTTGATTAGAATGAGATGTGTGGATGTGAGACAGGGGAAAGTACCCCGAAGTGACGGTGTTGAAATGGAAAATCTTTAATTTTAAAATGTGTTGAAAAATATAAAAGGGTAGCCCCAGTAAAAATGAAAAAAATTCTGTTCGTCAAGAAGTGGCCCGCGTAGGTTTTGTCAGGCCAGATCTGAAATGTTTAAAGAAATGGTCACTTTTTTAAAACCCGGGGAAACCTTTGACAAGTTCAAGTCGTTAACGGCTTTCTGATGAGAGAGGGGGTGAAATATTTTCAGGTATATAAACTGCGGGCCCATGATTTTAAAGTAAAAGGAAAAAGGTATTTTAATTTTTCCCCTAACTTAAAAGCCCCGGAATAAAAAGCCCTGAAAAAAGAAGGGAAAAAGGTATAGTTGGTTAAAAAAATGATGTTGGGTTTTTTGTGCGGGATTTTGATAATGTTTTTAAAAAAAAGGGAATGAAGGCAAAAACTTCCCCCAAGAAAAAAATTGAGAAGTGGTTATTCTTGAGGTGTTCCCATTGACATTTTAGGAGAGTTTCAGCCTAAACCGAAGAACGAGTGTGATAGAGTTAATTCATAAATGGGGGAGTGTTATGCTATATTTTAAAGGGAAGAAAGACAGCCCGCTGTGGTATGTAAGGGTTTTGGTACCCCGAAAAAAATCCTATCGATCGGAAAGCAATTTAAAAGTACTATTTAGTGAAATTTTGTGAAAGCTGAGTTTGCCCCCCCGCCCAAACCCTAATCAATTGAGGGTATGGTGATGCTTTAATAAAGTTTTTGTGAATAAAAAAAACATGAAAATTTGGGATAAAACCAAATTCCATGGGTCATGGAAATGGGTTTCCAAATCATGGAACCGGCTTCCCCCAATATGCTAAGATAGATGGGAAAACATCGACCCCGAGATATGGGGTATAAAATGCCGGTTATTAAGTATTGAAATTAAAAGGGTTTGGGAATTTGGGAAAAAGGTTTGAATTGCTCTTCGTTAGTACGATTACACATATTTTAAATTACAAAGAAAAGAAAGTTCTTTCGGGGGTCTTTTGAACCCAAAGATTTTGGTCATGTCTTTTTCCCACCCAAAGGGAAAATTTGGGGTTTTCCCCCTTTAATTTTTGGGAAGGGCCCTTTTTCTATTAAAGAAAATTTTGTTGATGGTCTTTATTAAAATTAGCTGTGGTAAATCAGGCTCACAAAAATTAAGAAGTTGCAAGGGGACGTCACAGAAGATTGTTTGAGGGGGAGCAGAAAGAGGCCCAAGAGATGGAAAAATGGTTTTCAGCACAAGGTAGGTGGCTGAGGCCCGATCCCCGTGTTGATGCCAAACTTCATCAAAGACTGGAAAAAGGATGCCCAGTTCAAAATGAAGAAATAAAGGTATTGGGCCCAAAGAGGGGACAAAAAAGCCCGGGGTAATTGTGTGAAGTGGTAAAAAAATTTTTTTGAAGTAAATTTGTTTGATGTTAATAAACCCTTTTTGTATTTAGATGGTTTTTGGCCATTTTTTTAGGCGGGAGCGTGTACCCGGAGGAGTTGGTTGTAACAGTAAAATTTGATAAAATTTCCCCCTTTTTTTGATTTGGCCCCCCCTACCCGTAGTTAAAACGTTTATCAAACTTTAAAGGTAATAACGTTTTATGATTTTTTTTTTTCTTAATTTTTTGAAATTATTTTTGTTTAAGGGATAGGTAATTGTTTCATTGTATATTTTTAATCCCTTTTTTCGGGGTTTATCGTCTTTTTCGGTTAGTCTATTGACGTCTTGGATATTTTCGGGGTTGGCGTTTTAAAGTGTTAAGGGAAAAAGGCAAATCGGTTCAAAGATTATTTATTGGGGGATTTGGTAGCGGCCCTGGGGAACCATAGGCTCGGTTATCAGCGAAGCTGTTTTCATTTACAAAATATATTAAGATATTATTTTTTTTTAAAAAATTTTTGAAGTAAAATTCATAGCTTTACAACAAGCATAAATAAACGAGAGAATGCATTATACTTAAGTGATGGGATAACTTTTGGATATTGATTATTTGATAAAAGGGGATGTTTATCTGATTTAGAAAACAGCATCAAAGGTGGACATTTCAAGCGGAAGCAAAATTATGATTTACTATCAAATTATTACTTTAACTTGAAAAATCAGTAAATAAAAATGTCCCCAAAAGTAGATGATTAAAGTCATTATCAAGTTCACATGTGTTTTCCGCTGACAGAGAAAAAGCCTATTTCGCAAAATTTTAACATGGAAAAGGGGAAGTTGTTTTTCCCTCTACAAATTTTTAGCTCACAAAAATGTTTAATAAAGAAGTAAAAAGATGTTCCTTCTCTTTCACTGTATATAACCCCTAGTCTTGTTTTTTTTCGTTTGTTTGGACTCCGGGGGCTAATTAAATCTTTTTATGAATTAACCAAAATAAATTTTTTGTTTGTTTTTTAAAAAGGGTAAATCCTTTTAAAAAAAGATTGAAATAATTTAATTCCAAGAGCACGGAACAAATTTCCAATTTCTCGCAATTACTTTCCACCCCCTTTTTTTTGAAGTATGTGAAAAAAAAATTGTATTTAAATAGAGCATTACTTCCTTTAAAGTTTAAAAAAATGATTAATAAAAATGTTTCTTTTTTGTTACATGGTGGAATTTAAATCAAAATTTTTTAAAAAATTAATCAAATGAAAAAATCCCTGCAGTAGCGAAACAAAAATTTTATGGTATGGTTACAATTTCCTGTCTATTTTTATACTTTTTTTGAAAGTAAAATTTGAATGCAATATTTAATGATAGTGTGTCCCCCCAAAATTTTTTACTGGGTTATACAGAGTTTCCTATCTCTGTTTAATAAATTCTGGGTTTTAAATTTATCGTTACTTAAAACCTTAAGTGGTTCCGGATACGTTAATTTTCTTTTACAGTGAAATGATAACAAGAATTTGGTGCTCGGGGTGTTTGTACTGTAAGGAAATGTTTTAATTTTGGGGACAAACTACCTTTTACTTGTATACGAATTAAAAACCCCAATAAACAAACTTTTTAGTTTTTGAAGTGTGTTTTTATTAAAAATCTTTGATATTATTTTTTTAGGAAAAATATTTCAGAATAATTTTAAAAAATTTCTACCAAAGTTTGCTAAAACCCCCGGGTATTTTCTCATAGAGTCACATGAAAACACATGTTAAGTATGATGACCGAAAGGAAGCGTTTGTGACCATATTTTTAGCATAGTTTTTGTAAAATGATAGAAAAGAGACTCAAAAAATGGTTACAAAGTTTAGCAATTCCTGTCATTGTTGGCAAAATTACAAAAAGTGTGTTTTTTGCAAAAATGGATTTTATAAAAAGGGAAATTAAATTTGTATCAAAACAGAAAAAAAAAGACCGAAAAGGTAAAACTTACAATATCCTTAAAAGTATTCCCAATTTGAAAAAAGAAATTTTGAAGAACAAAGTTCAATTAGTGACTTTAAATTTTAAGGGTTTTCTCAAAATTCGCCTTTTAATTATGTAAATTCCCGTATTGAGGTCCCAAAGGCTTATTTTTGAAAGTAGTGTAAAAAGCAAGTTTTTTTAATGTAAAAATTTAAATTTTAAAATAAAGTCGCTTGTTAAGCATGCAAGCTACGGGAAAATAGTATGGTGTTAGCAACTTTGGTAGTATATATTAATCCCAAAAGTTAATGTACAAGATAGGTATTTTTTCAAAATTTTTTAAAAACTACTTTACTTAATATCTTTCAAATTCCCGATATTGTAAACATTCCATGAAATACCCTTTCTATATAAGTATTCTCTCCCACATGATGTTAATTTTTGATTTTTACCCTGTTTTACTTTTTTGCTATGAGTTTTTAAGTTCAGCGCAATAAAATTTGTTTTTTTTTTTTATTGCCTCAAAAACTTCGTGGATATTAGAATAAAACGAAATTTTTTCTTGGTTTTGCTACAGCAAATAAAAACAATGGTTAAATCCTAACGGATATATATGGTAATATTTGAAAGTGCAAACAAAAAGTGTTCAAATCAAGATGGGACTATTATTTCTGTGTGGTTTCTGTCAATTAATTTTGGCCTTTTTCAGGTTTTTTTTCTTTTTTATTACAACAAAAATACATATAATCTACTTTTTTGTTAAAACAATATGTTTTAAGTTATTTTATCATATATTTAAAAAAAAACTGCGCGAAAAGGCTTAAGGGGTACTCGTTGATTTGGATGTAGATTGATGAACATTGGCGACGTTTTTACTGCATTATAAACAATACCAAATCAGCGAGATTCGGGAACCACCGAAAGAAAGGTGAGAACGAGTCTAATTCATTATATGTTAAATTATAATTATGTTTAGGAACATGTGATAATCATGGAATATAATTTTTTCTTTGTCTGTGGCTGATGATTCTTGGGGGTAGGCTGTCAAACTTTCTATACATCAGGTTCTGGTGCCCCCTCTACTTTTCAGTAAAATGTTTGTCTGGCTTGGTGTCTGCATCGACCAATATGCCACTGGACAATTTTCGCTGATGGTGGGTTGTCACACAACTTCTTATGGGTGGAATTAATTCCTCTTTACTTTTTCTTCCTGCTGCCATTTGACGTGAAAACACCCTGGACTGAAATGTAAAAGTGTCTACAACCATTTCTATTATTATCTTATTTCCCCTTCTTCTTCTTGACAGTTTGCATAAGTTTAACAATGGCACTATCGCTTTACAAACAATAGCTTGCTTTGAGTTGTCTAATCAAACGTTTCAAATTCTGGTTTAAATTGATTCCACAAAAACCTCGTTCATTCTAGCAACCTAGAGGGTCTCAATGGTTTTGGTCTTTTGTGTTTGCTTTGAATCCTTTTATTTTTGCCTCATTCGTTTTTGATCTGAATGATTGTTTTTATTGTGGCTAAATCATCTTGTAAGTGATCCCGTGTTAAATCTCTTCAATATAAAATTCTGAGTCATCACATTCACTTTTTATCCCCTCTGATGCCTCTTCCATATATTTAGTTAAAAACAAATTCACTGTACCCTCATCCAAACTTGCTGGGTACGCTTTAATGAAATGACCTCTTTCTGTAAAAAATTGTATGCTTCCATCATCATACTTTTAGACAGCTGATTCCATTCTGCATACCAAGCTGAACAAACTACAGTTTCCCACTTGCCAAGTCTCTCAAAATACTTGCTTCCGCCTTGGCTGCTTTCAAATTTTCCCCATTCTCAAATCTTGAGGGCATGTCTAATATATTAAAATATAGATTCTTATTCATTTTAAAATATAAATTATATTCAATATAATTAAACTATTAATTATTTTAATTGTTGCAGATTATTAACTGCAAGACTATACAGAAACCTAATGTTCCTTTTTGTTCAACGTGATATCCGTCGAGCATCATTTATGAAATGTGCAAAACATTTCACCTGTAATTATTGTATTCTAAAGTATATTCCCTCGACGCGGTATCCGTCAAAATAAATAAGAGAATGTATTTTGTTTGTAATGATTAAATTTGCTCGACATGTTTTGGATGGGTTTTCCCCATAAACAGGCAGTATCATCACAGATGGTAATGAAATTTGGTGTTCACTTCAATTGATACAATATATTCAAAAGTATGTTCCCTCGACGTGATATCCGTCGTGTCTCTGTGGTGTCCATTTCAAAAATTACTGTTGATTCAAAAGTTTATCACATCGACTCTTGACATCCGTCGCTTATCTATATATTTGAAAGGCGATATTCATTTCAAAGTAATGGCTTATTTAAAAAACAAACAAAAAAAAAACAACAACAACAAAAAAAACAAAAAAAACGTGACATTCGTCATTTGTCTATGTTGTTGATATGTGGTATCCATTTCAAATGTAATTATTTGTTCACAAGATGATTCTTCGACGTGATATCCGTCGTGAAATCTGGCGTTGAAATGTGTCATAAATAATGAACTTAAAAATATGGTCCTTCTCTCGTCATAAAAGGCAATGTAATTTTTTACACATAGTATGCGATATGAGACGTTTTCGTAAGCCTTCAGATGTTAAACTCATTTTCAGAACAGAACATACTTTTATTGAATATAACTTGAACATTCGTTCAAATAAATAAACATACACAAACGGCAAGGCGAGAGTGAAGACAACATGACAGGATACAACAGTCTTGATAAGTGGTATTCTTATCCGATCAATTAGACTCGTAATAAAATTAGTATTAAATCCCAATCTTAACATTTTATAAAAGGAATATTAAAACACACCAGTGTCTTTTTCATAAGCAAATGTAAACCTCTGATAATGACAGCTTTAAGAAACTTGACCCTTCTTTGTGCGCTGAAATGACCACTATAGTATGCTGATAAGCTGTGTCGGATATCTTGGAGCTCAAAAGGGTTCATAGGGGGTTTTGTGTTTTGGATGAAATCAATTATCAATTCATGACTAGTATATAAGAGATTGGTATGCATATAAATATGTTTTAGTACAGCATATCGAGCACTTCATTACAATTCAGGTTGCTTGCTCGCTGTTTTTCACGTCGGCAGTTCAGCTGGAATTAATGTAAACTTTTTGGAAGCAGATTGCTTTGTCAAACCACATTCGCAAACTTTTTCGTGATTGTGTTATGATAAAACCTATGTGGAAAAGCATTTCCAAACCATTATTGGAAAAATATTCTATTAAAATTTCGGCGAATTATTACAATTCCGGTTGACAATTTTTTGTATCTTAACCATTTTAAAATAAAAACAATTCAGTTTTGTTTTATTACATTCCGGTTGTAACAGTGCATTATTTAGAATTAATTGATATACGACTTTTCAATATTTCAAACATTACAACATTTCCTGTTAGATAATAATGGTTAAAAATTAGTTGAAGTTGGTTCTTTTATGTCAAATGTATTTAAAAATCTCATATGGTGTTATGAAATATTAATTTTAAAAATGTAGTATCCTGCAGTAATAAATTAAGTTTTATCTATTAAACACTTATTTCAAGGTGACATAAAGGTCCATTGGGGCCGGGTGTAGTTCAACATGTTTATTTGTTCAGGGTTATATTGTAATGTACACTACGCAAGTCCCGTAAAAAAAGAAACAAGAAGGCTGTCATTGCCCTAGAACGCTCACCGAGTACCATCAGCTTAAGTAAACAATAAACGTCACTTTATTTTACATGGTTTAACCATCAGCACTACTAGATGCAAATTTCAAAAAAGCAATTAAAAGTTCTATACAGACTAATAAGAAACTAGACAACCATCTGCAGGACTCAGTTTTTAAGGGATCAACAGTATATGACCATTGGCTAATCATAGGTGCAACACGAATTTAATGCTGTGCACTGGTTTAGAAGAAGAATATTATGCAGTTTGTTCCAAACAATTATTTTATAACATGAGCATAGCACAAAAGTCAAAGTCATTTTGGATATTATGTTTTTTACCAGTCTAA
The DNA here is from genome assembly GCA_021229015.1 of Solen grandis. Classification (NCBI taxonomy): domain Eukaryota; kingdom Metazoa; phylum Mollusca; class Bivalvia; order Adapedonta; family Solenidae; genus Solen; species Solen grandis. The sequence continues at coordinate 53,971,637 of CM037786.1, read as the reverse complement.
GTACATAACTTATTTTTATTAATTTATTTAAATCCACTGCCTTTTTAATCAATTTAAGGCTATGTATTAAGTGCAGTCTTTATATAGAATATATGCATTTTTTAAATTAACTAATAATAGAACATAATATATATTTAGGTTTAATCTTTCGACCCAGTTTAAATATAAAAGAATAATCTCAACAACAATTATGGCTTTAATTTACATTGATTATTATATTAATTATTAAAAAATCTTAATCTACAAAATTAAACATTTTGAAACAAATCCCACTATATTTACTACACTTTATTAACATAACTTAAATAAGGGGAGATAAAAATATTGTATATAGAGAGTATTTAATAAAACATACCCCTTTCACCGAGGCTGCATGCCTCTCCGTGCCGCGGTCTGCCCATAATAGTTTCCCTTATCAAACGTTGTAAAGTGACGACTTCCGAGAGGGCCTTGCCCTTTCCGTGAGTCTTTCTTCCTCTCCGTTACCGGCACAGCCTAGCAAGGGTTACTGGCCCTCTCTGAGAGGCTTTCTGTTTCTTCGTTTACCGCTACGGCTCCCGAAAAGGGAATTGACCCTCTCGAAGGGCTTCCTGCCACTTTTGCGGGCATGGACGGCCTTTCGAGAGAGGAGCTGGCCTCTCGAAGAGGGCCATTACCCCTCCGGGAGGCCGTACGGCAACCAAGAGGCAGAAGGTCCTAATACCAGCTGTATTCCCTTTAATATATTTTACCAAAATGTTTTGAAGTGAAATTATTTTTTTCCATATCTTAAACAAACTGCCTTCATACTTTGAATAAAAACTAATAATTATTCGATGCATTACACAAGTAACTTCTTTTAAAGAGAAGCTTTTCGGCAAATATGTTAGCTTTTTTATGCCAGTTTATGTTGAAAATTCATGAAAAGAAACACTTTTTTTTTTTATATTCTTAAAAAATGAAAATGTCAGTGAACAATAATATCAGAGTGGGTAATGCCCATTCAGTAATACCAGTGTCCCGTTTTTGCCCCCTCCCAGTGAAAATAATTTGGATCCGAGCATTCGTACGTAAAGTTGCTATCGCTTGAAATTTGATAATCGTTTGAAAAATCAATCATTTTATTATAAAAAAAATGAAACATACTATGTTTTTAAAAACGTTATCAGCACCTTGATTTCAAGTTTGAATTTAAAAAAGTGTAATTGACTCACATTAAAGTACATAAACATTTTGTATTTCAGCCAGCGGAAGCGCTCGGAGCAATGTTTTGTATTGAACGACGGGCGACCTTTAGTCAGTCACTTGCACAAATGATCAATAGCTTGGAGCCGTCGAGAAAGAAAATGTTGCCCTAAGATGTCGTATTTTGTATCTTAATTTTCTCGTTTAAAGAGTATATTATCTGTCTACACAACATTCCACTTTTAAGAGTATATAAAATATAGCCTGGTGAAAATGTACTGGTAAGATGTATATAACATATAGCCTTGAAGATGTATAAGACATATAGCATGCTAAGATGTATAAGATTTTATAGCATATAGCCTGTAAAGGCGTACATAACATATAGCCTGGAAGACGTTTATAACATAATCTTGGAAAGACTATATAACAAATAGCTTACAGTAAAAGTTACACCGCATCACATTCTTACACCTTTAACGACGTCAATATAGTCCGTCCCAAGCCGATTTTTTTTTTCAATCGGTGGGCCCTTTTGTTTGTTCATGAAATAATTTTTCCTGACTTGACGTCAAATAGACATAAACAATTTAGAAAATAAAATGACTTCTTAAACCAGGGTGCTTGGCACCTCTTGTCTATTTTTAGCCACTGTTATTGCGTCATTATTAAATTTACACGGTTATAAAATTCGAATAGGCAGAATGTGTTTTAAATGAGGGCGTTATAAAAGTTTACCAGAGAGAGGAGGAATGGGGGGGGGGGGGGGGGGGGGGGGGGGGGGGGGGGGGGGGGGGGGGGGGGGGGGGGGGGGGGGGGGGGGGGGGGGGGGGGGAGAGAGAGGAGACTTCGTATGCTGCACTTTGCACTTTGGTTTGCGATCTGCATTTCACTAACATGGGATAACATTCCGAATTACTCCCTAAAAATGTCGTGAAATGACTTTTTTTTATCTTTTCCATTCATAATTTTGTACATCAAAATAATTTTAAAATATGCTAGGAATGATGTAAATGCATGCACTTTCTTTTGCTCTCCCTCTTTTTTTATATTTCACTTAAATGATCGACATATATTTTTCTTTTTCTCATCTTTATTTATATCAACACGCAATAAACCAGTACAGTCTGTGAATAACAAAGAAACATGCAAATACACATTTATCACGATCCTAAAAACAGTGTTTGTGTGTGTGTGTGTGTTACACATCATTGAAGGGATTAAAATCAATGAGAATAAGCAAGAAAAAATGCAAATGCATATGAATTAAATATTGATATATAAAGAGAATCGTGAAATTTAAGTGGTGTTTAATGTAAATTTACAATGACTTTGAGTGCCATTTCCTATACTTATCTATGCAATTATCTTTATTTACACACACACACACACACACACACAACACACCCAACTCCATCCTATGTCATTAGAACATTAAAACTTATTCATCATCAGAAAAAAAGGTCCCCCCCTTCTTCAGCTTCAGCTGCTCATCACCAACCTATTTTTTAATGATGCTTTAATTATATCATTTTGATATACAGTATAGTTTTAAACCATACACATTCCCAAGTGCAGTCACTAAGTGCTGGTTCAGCAGTGAACATGTAAGTTGTAAGAACTTGTTTCCAAGTTGAAGTAGAACTAAACAATATTAATTAAACCTATGAATCTGTTTATCTAGTTTTCTGTATATTGTGTAGATTTCATACACAGCAAAAAATAATTATTTTTTTAAGCTTGATGAGTGATTGCCAGATAACTTTTTAAGAGCAATTAATTGTTTGAATTTGATTTTCTTTTCTTTTTGGAGTACATGTATATAATTGTTTGAATTTAATTTTCTATTTGGATATTGATCTTAAAGTATATAAGAGTACATGTATATAGGGCTTCCTCTCTTTCACACACACACACACACACACACACACACACACTGAATAAAGACACAATATTTTTAGTTGTTTTTTTGATATTCTAAGATAACATTTATGTTATCACAAATAATTTCAACATTCAGCAGCGTCTGACTTTGAAATGAGAACATACACCTTTGTCTGCTTTCTGCAATCTGAAAAAAGTAGTATGAATGAGTTATAACATGCTCACATCTTCAGTGCAAACATTTAACAGAAATATAAACTCAAACAGCTTAATTCCAAATTCCAACACTACATGAGGTGAAATACCATCGAAATATTGTAATAGTCTCATTTATTATTTTTCCAACATCATTCAATGATAGTTTGTTTTTTTCCTCACCACAACTGTCACTGTGTGTGTGTTGATCTGAATTACTATTTCTGTCCAGCACAGACTACAATTTCACATAATAAATTACACTTCATACAGTACATTTAATTTGATTTATGGTCTTTTCTCTTTCCAAGACAAAGAAAGTTTAACACTGTAGATAATAAATAAATATGTGCTTTGCAGATATTTGCAGGTTTCATGAACATCTCTTTTTCTACTTTGCATAAGCATTCTTGTCTTGAAACATTTTTTTTCAATATCAGCTCAATTTGGTTTATTTCTCTCCTAAGTTTGATAAATAATATACATATGCATGCCTAATATAAAGAACTTTTTTTTTTTTTTTTTTTTTTTTTTTGTAATTTCACTTTTATAGACTTGTTCAGAATAATTTCCATGGAAAGTGATGCATTTTTCATCATTTTTATTTTACCATCACATAACACTGCTAATGACCTGATACAAATAATGTATTTAAAAAAAAGAAAGCGTTCATTTATGTACACTCCTATTAATTTTCCACTAGCTAAAACTTCTAGATTAGGAACAAGAAACCATGCATTGAATGTATTGTCAAATTTGGTTATTCTTCATGATGAAAAGTCATGGTTAAGATTAAATCCAAAAATGCACCTGACAAAAAAGAAGAAACACACACACACACACACACACACACAACACACACACAACAATTGAGGAGGGGAACAGGGCCTTTGTTATCAGGAAAATTCAACAATTTGACTTAATTTGGAACTCAGAATTTTCAATAAGGATTTTGCAACGTATTTTTGTGTACATTTCTATGATAAATATGATTCAAATAGCATACTTATATGGTAAATTTCATTGGTATATCTGTCTAAAACTTGTCTAAGTATTTTCTAAAACTTGTTTAAATGCATTTAGTTTTGTAAGAAAGGAGCTAAATATTTTAACTTAAAATTGATTTTATCGTAAAAATTCATTTATATTTAATAGAATTAATTTACTGTGGCTGTAAAGAAGCCCATTATTGTAATAATCATGAAATGTGACTAAAGGCATGTAAGGATGGCATGTTAGATATTAACTACAGTACTGTACTGTTCTCGGGATTTTGTTCATATAAACTATTAATAACGCTTTTGAAACAACCCTCTTTCAATACACGGTTTCACTGAGTAAAATTTAGAAATTCATGTTGTAAGCAAATTTGACACATGAAGCAAATGAACGGACTTGATTGTGTATTCATTTTGCTAGTGAAAAATCAAATTATAAACGGGTGTCTGTCAAATAAACCATAAACATTCATAATCCTCCAACTTACAAATATTTACACAGTCGTCTGCATGCGTATGATAATGATGGCGATTTAATCGTTTGGAAGGCGTCTCAATAAAAAAATTCATTTCTTCTTTAGATGAAAAAGTATATTTTTAAAACGGGTGTCTATCAAATAAACCATTACAACCTCCTATTTTGGACATTTTACAAAAATAACATGTGTGATTAAAATGGCGCGGGAAGAACCATGACAGTTGATAGACCGTCCAAAAACCTCAAAAGAAAATAAACATTTAAGTCACAATATAATACAATTTATTTTAACGAACTGTTCATGAAATGTACTTCACCTTATTTTTTCAAATCCTTTGATGAGTTCGTTGATAATGTAGCAGAAATTAATGTTTTAGCCAAAAATGAACGCTGGCTTCTCACAGCCGGAGAAACCTTTACTGTAGCAACCGCTTCCGAGTTGTTACACGCGTAAGATTAAAACGTACCGTAATACCTAAATACGGTGAATTAATTTAAATACGATTTTCTAAAAATACGAATTTTCTTTTTACTCTAATGTTTAGTAGTTAAGGAAATATCGTACTAATAAACAAAATATAAAGGAAATTTGTGTTACAGATTTTTAGCTTTTTGAAGGAGAAAAGTGCATATTTCACTAAATAATAATAATAATAATAATAAAACATGTTTTGCTTCAATAAAAGTACAATTTCTTCGAAATAAATGGATGTCAGTCGAAATGAATGTTTGGTGAATTGGAAAAAAAATATGTTCTTTATAAATTTCAATATTATTCATTACAAAAACATAATGAAAACAGGTTGAAATATCCATTTTATTGAGGTTATTAAAAATAGACACTAAACCGAATGTAGAATTAGACGGGACCTACTTCCTGAAAATTGGAGGTAGATTCGTTCAAAGGTGATGAGGTATATGCACGTGGAGGTCCTACTGTTAATAAGAGGTATATAACATATAGCCTGGTTTGACGTTTATAACGTATAGCATTGTAAGATGTATAAAACATATAGACTGGTAAGCTGTATATAACATATGGCCGACTGAGAAGTATATAAAATTTAGCCTAGTATGACGTTTATTACATATAGTCTGGTAAGATGAATATTACATTTAAATTGATGATAAGATGTATACAACATAAATCGTGGTAAGATGTATATAATATATAGCCTGGTAAGACTCATATGACATTTGTACTGGTAAGACATATATAACATAGAGCCTTAAATCATATAGCATGATAAGACTTATATAACATATACACTGGTAGACGTATATAACATATAAGCTGGCAAGACATATATAACATATAGCCTGGTAAGATGTATATAACATATAGCCTGGTAAGATGTATATAACATATAGCCTGGTAAGATGTATATAAATATGTCTTGGTAAGACGTATATAACATATAGCCTGGTAAGATGTATATAAATATGTCTTGGTAAGACGTATATAACATATAGCCTGGAAAGATGTATAAAATATGTCTTGGAAGACGTATATAAATATCCCGGAAAGTGTAAAAAAAATTGTCTTGGAAAGCTATATAACATATGCTGGTAAAAAGTATATAAATATGTCTTGGTAAACTATATAACATATAGCCTGGTAAAAGTATAAAAAATGTTTTTGGAAACGTATAAACATATAGCCTGGAAGATGTATAAAAATAGTCTTGGAAAGACGAAAACAATAGCCTGGAAAGAGTTATAAATATGTCTTGGTGACGTATAAAAATTAGTGGAAAAGTGTATATAACTATGCCTGGTAAGAGTATAAAACATATATGAAAGTGTAAAAAAAAAGTCTTGGAAAGACGATATAACATATAGCCGAAAGTGTATATAAATATGTTTGGTAAGACTTTAAAACATTACCGGTAAGATGTATATAAATATGTCTTGGTAAGACGTAATAACATATAGCCTGGAAAATTGTATATAACATATAGCCTGGTAAAGTATATAAATTACCGGGTAAGAGTTAAAAATATGTTTTTGGTAAGACGTATATAACATAAGCCTTAAATCATATAATGATAAGATGAATATAAAAAAAGCCGGGGTAAGACTTATATAAAAATAGCCTAGTAAGATTATATAACATAGAGCTTATAAAAAACCCTTTTAAAGATGTTATCAAACATAAACTAGTTAGACAATATTAATTATTTTTGGTAAAAAAAACCCCGTAAATTTTATAGAGATTGGGAAGTATAAAACGTATAAAAAAGTTATCCTGGTGAGACGAAAGTAACATATAGCCTGGTAAGAGTTTTAAACATGCATGGGGCAAGATGTTATAACAAAAACCCTGGTGCGTATATAACATGATCCGGCAAGATGTTTATAACATTCCTGGTAAGCGTAGTAACTGCATCCGGCAAGATGTTTATAACATATAGCCTGGTAAGATATATAACATGTACCCTGGAAAGATGTTTATAACAAAAGGCCTTAAACTATATACAAAACCTGACAAAAATGTTTAAACATATACCCGGTAAGACGATAAAACATGTACCCTGAAAGATGTTTATAACATATAGCCTGGAGACGTTATAACATGTACCCTGCAAGAGTTTAAAACATATACCTTAAGACGTTATAAATGTATCCTGACAAGATTTTAAAACAAAAACCTGGAAACGTTATAAAGCATCTGACAAGATGTTTATAACATAAGCGGGTAAAGTATATAACAGTATCCTGGAAAGATGTTTATAACAAAAACCCTGGTAAGACGATAAAACATGCCCCGAAAAAGGGTTTTAACATATAGCCTGGAAAGATATATACATGTATCCGGGAAATGTTTATAACATAAAACCGGGTAAGAATACTTTGTTGTAAAATATACCCTGAAAAGACTTTAATTTTATATAAGTTGTAATATTTTTTTAAGATTAGCCGGTAAGAAGTAAATGACATAACCCTTAAATAACATAGGCCTAGAAAGATGTATATAATTTAGCAGGAAAAAATGAATAAAACATATAGCCTGGAAGATGGATAGACGATGTCCGGGTTTAGATTTTATTAATATAGCAGGTAAGAGTATATAACATATAGCTTGTAAACCTATATAACCCTAATGATATTTATTTATAACATATACCTGGCAGATGTATATAACATATAGCTTTGTAAGACCTATATAACCTGGTAAAATTTTTATTTATATAAATATACCCTGGTCAGATGTAATAACTTACTTGTAAGACCTTATAAACCTGGTGATATTTTTTATTGAATATGCGGGCCCCAGATGATATAAATATAGTTTGTAAGACCTATTAACCTGGTGATATTTATTTATATAAATTATGGTCAGAGTAATAACATATAGCTTTGAAAAACTATTAACTGGTGAATTTTTATATGACATATAGCCTGGCAGAGTTATAACATTGCATTGAAAGACCTATAAAAACCTGGTGATATTTATTTATATGACAATCCCTGGCAATGTATATAACATATAGCCTATTATCCCATTATTACAAAAGCTGGTAAGACGAAAATTGTTGAACAAATATTTCCAATCGGAAAATTTTAATAATAATGAATATTAAATTTTTGCAGTTGTACACTCTTTTTAACTTTCTTTTTTAAACCCTTTACCTAAAATTTTCACTGGTTTATCCCCTGTTGGCTTTCAACTAACGGGTATTTTTAAAAAAAAGATCGACTTAAAAAATTTTTGTACTTACCCAAAACTTATTTTTTTCTCCATCATTTCATGTTACACATAGATTATTTTGGGGAAACCCTTCATACTATCGGCAGAGATGCATTGACCAACCTATTGTAGGTCCCGATGTGAGTAAATATGAACTGTTTAAACTATGTAACTGGTCAAAGAGAACTGGCTTTTAAAGTTTCCCCTTTAAAAACTTTACTTGATTACATGTTTCAGTCGAATAGACTTTGCGCTTGTACCAGCAATAAAAGCACAATAACTGTATTCATTTGAAATACAACCCCAAGCTATTTATAAAGTAATAAACAGTTTTAATCTACTGCACATGATGAGCCAGGGCATTCCCCATATAGTTTGTTAACTTCTGCATTTTCCCCCATCTTATATTTTAAAATTCGTGAACGATCTTTGCACTAAAATTTCTTTTTTAATTTTAAAAAAACCTATTAAAATGCTTGTGATTTATTTGGGGGATTATTTCCCAAGTAATTTCATTTAATCCGTGTATAAACGCAGTTATGAACTTTTTTCATGTAAACATGATTAGTTTTTTGACTTTTTTGCTAAGGGTTACGGGTCGCATTGTTTATAAACAACGATGTATTCCAACTTTGCATCTTTAAAGCAGAAAAAGGGTATAAAACTTGTGTAAAAAGTTAGTATAGGTCATTTTTTTACTTAAGATTTTTCTTTTTATTTTATCTTAGGACTTAAAACAGATTTTGTAATTTTTAACCATTTTAGTAGGTAAACCAATTTTCATGGTTAAAACCGATCCGTGCTCTGGTTAAAACCAATGTAAAAATGGGTTTATAAACCCTTTCCCCAACCAAAAATTTTGGGTTGAAATTGTAGATTATTAAAAGGGCTCAAAAATTTTGGGTTTGGGGGAGCTCAGTCAACATGGGTTTTCAGACGGAAAAAATCGTTCAGATCCTCCCCTTTTAATTTAAGACAAAATATATCGTTGCTATGTACTACAGTAATAGTATTTACCGTTTTTAGATCTACATAAAAACTTACTTTTAAAAATTACGATCTGAGCAATTTTGATACTTTTTGTACAATTTTGAGTTTTTTAAAATATGTTTTTATTGTAAGTAAATACCCTGAAGTTTAAAAAATGACAGTGCGGGGATCACTGGTGTCCATTTTTTTTTTAAAAAATAAGGATCGTAGGAAAGTCGTTTCGTCACACTTGTGGAAATTAATACAGGGAAACGTTTTTTTTGTGAAATAAATATTTTTGTTGGATATTGAAAGTTACAGACCTGCAAATTGTTATAATATTATAAATGTCGCTGATTATCATTTAATTTGAGGAAAAACACAAAATTTAAAAGGGTTTTAATGTTTATATTGTTTATTTTTTGGGTGTAAATCCATGAAGCTCAACATTTTTAGACCCCAACATTTTTAAGTTGTCTGGCCAGTATTTTATGTAATATAGATTACGCTACCAAATAAAGAGAATACGCTCCCAAAACCCAGGGAACTGAGTATTAACTACTATACACTACACTCTATTATAACTAAAATGTACACGTCCAGCATGTGAAAATATCGCTAAGCCCCAAAATGAGAAAAAGTTGTCCGTGGGAGTTAAACTTAATCAATTTATTAATATGCCTGTTTTTAACGAGTTTTATGTGGTATTCTTTAACTCCTAACTAATGTTTATAAATAAGAAAGAGCCATTTATGGCTACTTTAATTGAAACACACACACAAAAAAAAAAAAATTAGAGAAAATCACATGAATGAGCTGTTACTTGTTTTTTCCCCAAAAACACATTTTTTTCATTTCCCTAGAAAGTCAGTGGATATTAATATATATAATAATAATTTTTTATGACCCCAGAGAAATAAAAGAATCTTAAAGTTAAATTATTATTTTTATAGAATTATAAAAATTTTCACAAACTGAATTTCCTTTTCCGCACAAAGAGGCCCTATTCAGCAATTTTGGGGGGGGGTATTCTTTTGTTGTCATCATCGGGGCCTGGTGATTTACATTTGTGTGACGCCCTTTCCCGGGTGTACGGGGAGACAACTTTTCGCCCCAAAGCTGACAGGGATTTCCACGTTTGGGGTTGGGGCCCCGGGATGAATTTTTCTATTTTTTTGATGCCATTTTAACATGCCGTTTGATCGTTTTCCACAAAGTGTCGAATTAAAAAATGAGAAAAAAAATATAAACATATTATAAATTCAGAGCCGAGAGTTTTACGCACAAAAAACTGTATAAACAGTCGTTTAAAAAAATGCATCAAAAAATAATGATGCAGAAAAAACGGTCGATCACCCAACTGGACATAGCGGCCAAAATGAGAATACAAAACACCCGTCCCATACTTTGGCCGAATCTAAAACCCTGTTTCTGTTAAAGTAAGTTAAGACTTAATATTTAGTAATGAAAAAAAGCAATTGTTTTATTTTAACCCGCAATGCGCAAAAGCCCAAACTTGTTGAAAAAAGAAAATGTCCTTAAAATAGTTTTCCCGGGGTTTCCCCCTTTTATCTAAAAAAAATTTATTTATCTGCACAGTATATAAAAAATGGGAAACGTAAATTCTTCCTTTTCTTCATCCGTCAATTGCCAAAGTTTCCATCAAAGGGTTCTTTTAAAAAGATATAGCCCCTGTTTTTTTTTTACGGCTTTTCCCCAAGCTTTCGGAAAACGTATAGGGGTTTTTTATTTTTATTCTTTTCTTATTTGGGGGTTCTGCCTCTAGCAAATACCTATTGTTTTTGAATTTTTTTTTATTATTAGGGCTTTCTCCTAAACAGAAAGACTTATTTTTTTGTACTGTTTTTGGGCTTTCCGAAAACCCGGGGGAAAACGTATATGGTTTGTTATTTATTGGACTTTTCCCTAGGGAAAAAAAGTCTTATTGGGTTGTTTTGATTTTCCCCCTACAGGCAGAAAGTCCTTTTGGGGTTTGTATTTTTTTTTTTTCTTCTTCTTCTTTTTATTATTATTCTTTTTTTTCCTTTATATTTTTTAAAATTTGAGGTTTTTGCCATTGACTCGAAAAATAAAAAATTTTAGGGCATATTTTCAAACAATGATTTTCGGATCAATGAATTTCATTTTCATATGACGCAGATTCGACGTCAGGTAAAAAAGATTTTACGGGTCTACAGCCATTATTTCTCGCCCCAATTTCATAAAAATTTTTACAGAATGTGTATTTTAGGTTAGTTGTTTTCCGGTGTCCGTTTTACCAAATTCAAAAAATGGCGAATCCAAGATTCGAACTAATGCGAATTTTTCAAATCGTTAAAACCCTTTCCCAGAAGAACTAGAAAGTGATTTTTTGGACTGAATTTAAATCTCTAGGTTTCTTTTTTTCTAAAAAGATGAACCCCAAATGAGTCCATGACGTCTAATGCAAAAAAATTTTTTTTTTTTAAAAACTTAACGGTTTTTAACCCCTGTGGGAATCTTTTTTTGTAGATTTGTTGAAATTTTGTCCAAGATGCAGTATTAGATTTTATGGGCCATGTCACTTTCGTTTCCGGAAACCCCAAAGGTAAGGCCCTTATCAATTATCGGTTTTTCGGCCTTAAATATCTAAAAAAAGGGAAAAATTCTATCGAGACACTATGCGTAAATTTGTATGTTAAAAAGCCTTTCGATGATTTTTATTTTTTTGAGGATCGGGTTGAATTGGTTGAGTTATGGCGTTTTGGGAAACCCCAGTGTGTTTAACATTTTATAGCTCAAAAACCCTTTTGATTTTTCAAAAATATAGATGAATTTTAATTTGTAGAAAATTTTTGGGCCCGTTTTTTGATCCCTAAATTTAATGAATGGCCAAAGATTGATGAAGAAATGGGGAAAAAACGAAATTCGTTTAGTAGCTTTGGTGAATTTTTAAATTTTTCAGGGGTTTAAGAGTTGTATCCAAAAAGTTTTTGAAAAATTCCTAAAATAAAGCGTGTAAAAGAGAGAATTTTCAGACGATTATTTTGGTACCTTAAGTTTTAAAATTGAACAAAGTATAAGGAAGTTACATCAAAAAAAAAAATTTAAAACATGTAGAATTTCAGCGTTCTGCCGTGTTGTAAAAGTTTTACGGCAAATATCTCAAAGTCTTTGGGAATAAGCCCAACCCCTTAACGAGTGAGATGTGAAAATTTTTAAAGACGATGATTTGTTACTTAAAAATTTTAAAATTAAATAAATTTTAAAGGAAGTTAATCAAAATTAAAATATAACCCCCAAATGTAAAATTTTGAAAAATATCCTACTTTGTTTTCACTTTTAATTGAAGCATTTTCGGAAAATATTAATTTACAGCTATGATTAGTCAATAAATTGCAAAAAATTTTTTAATTATATATTTATATTACTAGCAAAAAAGCGTACCCTTTCGGTGGGGTGAGTGGTTAGATCGTCCGCCTCGGGAGCGGAAGGGCGTGGGTTCGATCCCCGACCCGAATACCAAAGTCGTAATAAAAGGGACTGTTAAGCTCCCTTTCTTGGGGGCCCCAGCATATAAGGGTATTTGCAGGCTGGTTAGCCGGTTTTAGGATTATTGATGGGTGGGGTTCATGCCACAGTCCTACGGCGTGATACTGCCTGGGGTAGTCCCATACCCCCCATAGTAGAATCGTGACTGGGAATTATGTCGGTGGGACGTTAAACCCCAAAAAAAAACTGATATCATATATGGTTACTACACCGCCCCCCACACGAGGTGTGCACACTGGGGCAGTTGACGTCTTTTGCAAACATTTATTAAAGTTGCTTAAAAATCTTTTATAGATAAACATTTTCAAAAAAATGGGAGTTTTGGGAAAAATTTTTGCAAAGGGACTCCCAAGGAAAGAAAAAAATGCTAAATTAAATATAAAATACAAGTATAGTTAAATTTGGTTTAACGTCCCCCGACGTATTTAAGTTTTTGGGACAATGTCTCTTGGACAAAGTAGTGTTGTCAGACTGCACAGTATCATTCGTAGACGTTGGCTGAACCAACCCCGTACATTACCGGACACCGGGGGCATCAGTCCCGGGAAATACCCTTTTTAAGCGGCGCCAACCCAAAGGGGGGCTATACCGGTACATTTAAAAAATTGGTAAAACAAGAAATTTAAAAAGTTGATATAAAATTTTTAAACAAACTTATAGACCAGTGTTATCTCTTTGATTTGGTTTTCCCGGGTATTCCTACCTTGATATCTTCCGCTGACACCCACTTTTTTAAACGTTTTTTTTTTCATATTGTTCTTTTCCAAAGCAATCGTGTATTTTTTGAATTCCAACTAATTTTAAAAATAAAAATAAAAAAAGCCCTCCCCCAAAATTTATTGAAATTGAAAAGAAATGAGCAACGGTCAAAAAAATGCGCGAAATTTTTTGTGTTACATCCTATTTGGGAAAACAGTGACTTGTAAACTTTAACAACAGCTGACGTAACATTATATGGCGCCATTTTTAATATAAGCAAAAAAGTAGTAATAGGGGGGGGCAAAAACCTAAGTTGCGTGTTAATTAAGTATAGGTTAGTGTTTTTTTTTGTAAGCATTGATGAAATTTAATCGGTGGCGCGGCAAAGCCCCCCGACCCCATTTAAGGGGCTTAATGTTACAAAAAAACACTAATACTTGTGTTTGAATTATGTTTTAATTTAACGTAGTGACTTTCCAAAAATGTATTGTTTTTTTAGACTCCCCCCATAACCTGTTCCGGCGTGAATTACACAGTGAATGAAAACATGTTATGTCAAGGTTAATGCGTCGCTCTGCTGTGTTACTGGAAGATCTAAGTCCAAATGAGCATTAAAGCGGAACCGACTTTGATCTCTTCGGCAAAAAGGGGTATTAAAATTGAAAAAAATACTGTTTAAAAGGGGTTCATATTCTGCCCCCATATATTTTGGGTTTTTTGGGGACATTTTTTTTTTTTTTTATTTAAGAACCCTTTTTTTTTGTTGTGGTGTTTTTTTTTCTTCTTTTTTCTTTATTTAATACATTTTTCAATTTGAATTTTTTTAAATCGGATATTTATTTAATCGTTGTTTAGTAATTAGTTTTTATATTGCCCATTTGGGGGTAAATGTGAAAACATTTAAAAATTACACAATTTTTTTTTTAAAAGCGATGGCCGATAAAAATGTTGTTAGAACTTGGGGTAAAACCCCTCTTACTTTTTTTTTAAAAATGTTAAATGTTGTATCATCATTACTTAGGCAAAAAACTGTTTAAACAAAAACTAAGCGGAAGGGTGGGTTTTTTTTTTTTTTGGTTAATCGAATCCTGGTGAAAAAATTTTTTGTTCCTATGGTTGCGTGAAAATTTTTTTTGGGGGTTTTTAGCGTTCACATCAAAAATCCCTGTAACACGTTACACTGCGTGGACAAAGACCACAATTAAATTTACTATAGTTCTATAAAGATATATACAAATGACAATTTCGTAAGGGACATTGACTCCAATTACCCTCTTTAGATAGATTTTTAAGAGAAATAATTCTGTAATTTTAAACGGGGAGTCCCCCCATACTTTTTGACCTTTTTAAAGGCCAAATAACATGCTATGATTTAGTGACCGGTCGGCCTTTCACGCCAATTTTTTTAAAAATTTTCCCCCCTCATAATGCTAAACTATTAAGTTGTTGTGCAATAAGGCATCCAAATTGGGTTTTATGAATTTTTTAACTGTTCTATAGAATTCAACCCTTTTATTGATGTTTTTATAAAAATCTCCCCTTAATTCAGCATTAAATAGGTCATTTTTTCGTGTATCACTCCGGTAACCAAAGGGGCATAATTGGGTCTTAGTCTATTTTGGTGAAAAATAAAGCTCCGCTTCTCGAACATTTGAGCACAGCGCATGAAGGTGCTTGAAGGGGTTTTAAATTGATGTTGATTAGGGGAATGTGTTGTGACAATTTGACCCGATTAAATGAATTAAATGGAGAAAAATTTTGGAAAAAAAATGGAAGATTTATTGGACAAAATATAATTTCAAACACTAAGAAGAATTTAACAGTTTTGAAGCGTCACTCGCTCGCTGTTTTTGGCTTCTTAACTGTTAAATTCTTAAAAACTAACTTAACGAGTACAGTCGTCTCCTCGATGTACAAACATTTTTGAAATTTAATACGAGGGTACACGCGTCGAGAATCTATTGCATGGGGGCATTTAGGTTTTTTCTGCGCGTACACGAAATTTTAAAAAAAAAGGGGAATTTGATATGCGAAATTTAAAGGTTTTAAATTTAATTGCTTATATTTTGAAAACCTATAAATTAGCCCCAAATATGCTACAATTTATTGTAGGGATTTTCAGGGCATTTTTTTTGGGACCTAGAATCAAATTGGAATCTTCCCGCCCCCCACCCCTGTTGGGGGTTGAATTCCCCGGGAGGGCTTCGGATTTTTCATGTGAGGAAACCCCCCCCGTGGCTTGCGGTAGGCGGTGGTTAAAAACCGCGTTCTCTGTAAAATCGGGGTCTTCCTCCACCTGAATTAGCGGGGGGTCTCTATATGATTTAAAATTCAAGGCGGTAAACCCCAAAAAAAAACAACAACAACAACAACAAAAAAAAAAACAAAAATTTTAAAAATTTGGGCAAGTTTAAGAAAACTATCAAAATAAAGATTTTTTTTTGACTTATGGGTTCTTCACAAAGTTAAAGATGGAAGTGAAAATGAAAAAAAAAAAATAAAAAAGGGGAAATATAAATATATTCTTTTTAACGGGGTTTAAACTTTCATTTCAAAATGTTCAGAAAGTTTATCATTCGTATCCCAATGAAACTAAATGTTTTTTATTCTTCTTATTCTTTTTTTTTTTCCCAAAATGAGCTTAATTTAAGCATGTTGCAATGGCCCAGGGGCCTGAAAATTTTTGGCATATATTTTTTGCGATGAAAATTTTTATTTTTTTATTTTCATATGCCTAGAGTCATATGCGTCTACCCATTTGCGACAAAAGTGTGTACGCGGTCTCACCCTTGTTTGTGAACCATTTTCATCAAATTTTCACAGATTTTGTATATTAAGTTTTTTGTTTGCATCAGGGTCCGTTTTTCAAAATTCGAAAAGTCCTGGTTCTATAGCGAATTCAAAATTTGAACCCAAAGGGCGTAAATTTTTTTTAAATGCTTTTAAAATCTTGTTCTTTTTGGATAGAAATTGATATTTAGTCAGTATATAGGTTCCCCAGAAGTTTTAAAAAAATTGTGAAAAAAAATGTCATATGACGCACGTGACGTCATTATATGATAATGTATTTCAATAAAAACAAGAATATTTGTATATGTTGAAGTTGTCGAGGGGAATGAAAAATTTATGACACATGCATCAAATGCTGAAATTTTGATTTCTAGATTTTTTTATGCCTTGACGTCAATGACGTCACACTTGAAATATGTAAAAAGTTTTTACGCGGGCCAAGCCATGTTTTGAACCCATTTTCATCAAATTTTCCCAAAAGTGTATATTAAGTTCTAGTTGTTCTCCCGGGTCCTTTTTCAAATTCGAAAAGTCCAAATTCTATAGCGATTTCCCGATTCGAAAACCAAGGGCTAAATTTTAAATTCTTTTAAAATCGGTCCTTTTTTAGATAGAAAGATGATATTGGGGCGTAATAAAATCTCTGGAGTCTTAAAAATTTTGTGAAAATAAATGTCATATTGGGCGTCACGTGACGTCATTATATGATAATGAATTTTTTAATTCTAACAAAATTATATCTATATGTTGAAATTTTCGAAGGGCAATGAAAATTTAATGCCGTATGCTTCAGATTTCTGAAATTTCGATTTCAATGATTTTCAGAAAACCTATGACGTCATATGAATAACATTTTGAAATTGACTACGAAAGTTTGTACACGGTCCAGAGCATTATTAATGGGCCGATTTTCATCAAATTTTCACAGAGTGTGTATATTAAGTTTTTAGTTGTGCATCTCGTGTTTCCCTTTTTAAAAATTCGAAAAGTCCATGGTTCTATAGCGAATTCAGATCGAACCAAGGTCGTATTTTAAATGCTTATAAAAATCGGTCCTTTTTGCGATAGAAAAGTGATATGTGGTCAGTATATAGGTCTCTAAGAGTCTTAACATTTTGTGAAAATAAACGTCAATATGAGGTCACGTGACGTCATTATATGATAATGTATTTCTAATATTAACAGAGTATTTCTATATGTTGGATTGGGCGAAGGGCAATGAAAATTTAATGACAAATGATGCAGACGCTGAAATTTCTATTTCAATGATTTTCAGAAGCCTATGACTCATTTTTACGTCACATTTGAAATTGACATGAAAGTTTGTCACGGAGAAGAGCCATTATTAATAGGCCCATTTTCATAAATTTTCACAGAATGTGTATATTACGTTCTTTTTGTGTATACGGTTCCGGTTTTCCAAAATTCGAAAAGTCCAAGCATCTAGGCGGATCCAAGATTCGAACCAAAGGACGTCAATTTTTAAATGCTTATAAAATCTGTCCTATTTGGGGATGAAAGTTGAAATTTTGTCAGTTAGTAGGTCTCTGGGTGTCTTAAACAATTATGTGAAAATAAATGTCATATGACGTCACGTGACGTCTTTTTTTTTTATTATTATTCTTTTCTTCTTCCTAACTAAACGCTTATTTTATTATGTTGCAATAGTCCTAGGACGATGAAATTTTTATGGGTTATTAGTCACGTAGGAAATTTTGATTTATGATTGTCAGCACCTATGCGTCACCTGACGTCACAGCTAAAAATAGTGAAAAAATGGTGTTCGCGCTCTACAGCCGTCATTTATGGTCGGGTTTTTTCTTCAAATTTTCACAGATGGTACATCTTGAAACTTAAGGTGCATATCCTGGGCAGCCAACCGAAATTCCGAAAGACCGAAGTTCTGTGGCTGAAATAAGATTCGAACATAGGACCGAAAATTTCATTTTAGGATTAAAAAAACTTCAGGGTGAGATAGAAAGTTGAAACTTACAAAGTTTGCAGTTCTGCAGAAATTTTTTACATAATTTTGATTTGTGACGTCCCTAGGAGTCATGAACGTCATAAGCATACTTCTTAATTTTATTTTTGGCAATGATTTCGTCATGATGCCAGTTGTTCAGAATAATGAAAAATTTTAGAGTTAGCGTAAAGTATGCGTTTTGAACAAAAGCATCTTCAGCATCCTATGACGTCATATGACGTCAGAGCTAAAAATAGTGAAAAATGGTGTTCCGCTCTACAGCCGCCATTTATGGTCGGATTTTCTTCAAAAAATTTTACAGATGGACTCTTTAACTAAGGTGTGCAAAACCCCTAGTAACCGAAATTTCCCAAAGACCAAGTTTAGTGGTGAAATAAGATTCGAACATGGACCGAAAATTTTTTAGGATTAAAAAGCTTCAGGGAATAGAAAGTTGAAACTTACACAGTTTTCAGTTCTGCAGAATTTCTAATATTTTTGAGTCGTGACGTCAATTGTGTCTTGTGACGTCATAACATACTTCTTAATTTTCATTTTAGGGGAAAGATTTCGACATGATGCCCATTGTTAGAATAAAGAAAATTTTAGATTATGACAGTAAAGTTGCGCTTTGAACAAAAGCATCTTCAGCCCCTATGAGTCATGTGACGTCAGAGCAAAAATATTGAAAAATGGTGTTCGCGCTCTACAGCCGCCCTTTTTGGGCGGGTTTTTTTAATTTTACAGATGTTACACCTTGAAACTAAGGTGTACATATCCCGCCCGTTACCCAAATTCCAAAAACCGAATTCTGTGGGTGAAATAATATTCGAAAATAGGACAAAAATTTTATTTTTGAATTGAAGAGCTCAGTTTGAGGTTTAGAAAGTTGAAACTTACACAGTTTGCAGTTCTGCAGCATTTTTTAAAAATATTTTGAATCGTGACGTCAGAGGACGTCATAAGCATACCACTTAATTTTAATTTGGGGCAATGATTTCGATATGATGCCAGTTGTTCAGAATAATGAACATTTCAGAGTTATTGCAGTAAAGTATGCGCTTTTGAGCAACAGCATTTTCAGCACCTATGAAGTCACGCTCGTCAGAGCTAAAAATAGTGAAAAATGGTGTTCGCGCTCACACCCGCCATTTATGATCAGATTTTCTTCAAATTTTCAATTTTCAAATATGGCGAATTCAAGATTCCAAACCAAGGACGTCAAATTCTAATGCTTATAAATTCGGCCCTATATGAGATAGAAAGTTGAAATTTTGCCAGTATATTAGTCTCGGGGTGCCTAAAAGATTTTGTGAAAATGAACGACATATGACGTCAAAATGACGTCATAAGATGAAAATGTATTTCTAATATTTACAAAAAAATTTCTATATGTTTAAATTAGTCCATAGGCATGAACTTTTATGACTTATGTTTCAATCGTGATTTTTTGAATTTTGCAATTATCATAGACTTATGACGTCATATGACGTCACAATTCACATATGCTACAAAAGATTGTTAGCGGTCTACAGACATTGTTTATGAACCCGATTTTCATAAAAATCAGAATGTTTATTAGCATGAAAGCTTGAACAAGTTCATTTGGGGTCAAAAGTAGACCATTGAGAAAAATGTTTCTCAGGTGAGCGATTTAGGGCCATTTCTTTTCTTTGGAGCTTCATATCTCAAAAACGAAATATATTCTATCAAGAGCTATGGGTATTAATATATAGTGCTTTCAAAAAGACCTTTCAGATAAACATCCGGTTTTTGAAGATCAGGCTTGAAACGGTTTAGTTATGGCGGAAAACTAAATATGTAGTGACCCCAACAGCATTTCACAACTGATATCGCGTAAAGTATTGATTTTTGTTGATAATAATATGAGCAAATATTTTAGAGCACATTCTTATTTTTCTGTGATGTACAGCATTTTAAGATCGAAACAGAAATGACTATTTTTTCTATTGCAAATTTGCAGTTTTCTCGAGGTTTAACTGCTTATATCTCGAAAACAGTTAAAATAAGTTATATATAAAGCGTACGATATGTAGAGAATTAAAAGTCCTTTCAAATGGTACCCAGCATTTAAAATTAGACTTCACTGAAGAAAGTTATTAGAAAATAATAGATCGCAATAACCTTTTTTGTCTTGCTTTTCTGCATTTAAATTCTTAACGTCTTTCCCATGTTGATATTGATTTTTAAATAACAATATGAACAAGTGTTTTAGAGCACATTTGTTACCTTTCAATAGGTATGCAACATTTGAAAATCAGTTCAGAAATGACAAAGTTATAGTGCAAAAACCATATGACAAAAGACATAATTTTGACTCGATATTTGGTGTTTTCTCAAGGATTAGCCGTTTTTATCTCGATAACTGTTAACAATAAGTTTATACATAAAGCGTTGAAATGTAGATAATTTGAAGACCTTTTGAATGGTACCTAGCATTTTAAAATTAGACTTTATTAAGAAAGTTAAATTGAAAATAATAATTTCTGCATGCAAAAAAGAGGAAGGCCTGGCATTGAACCTTGGAGGACACCATTTCCCCACTCTTTTATGCATTAATTTTTATGTGATGCAAATAACTACGGTCATGAAATATTAATGGGAGAAAATTAAAACAACGACTTTTGCAATGCAGTGATATTTTTCGTCTGACGTCACCAGACATTCAACTGACATTGTCAACAAGTATATGCTCTACAGCTGATAATTCTGTACTGATCTCCTAGTTTTAAACATATAGATTGATATCTTCTACAGATGCATGTCATTTCAAGATTGTCTGAATCCCCAAAATGTTTAACTACGAATTGTGCAGGGCAGAAAGTCCCATCGTTTATTCAACAAACGAAATTTCTAGTTATTATTATTATTCCAACCTAATTCAAGAGTTAGTTTATATATGTTGCCCAATGGCCAAGCAACATGAAATTAAAATGCGTCGGGCAAAAAAATTTTTTTTTTAATGAAGTGTTTTCAATTTTCATTGACGTCAAATCACGTCAGATTTGACGTCAGCTTCAAAAGTTTGTTCGCGCCCTAAAGCCTTTAATTCTGGTCCCATTTTCTTGATATTTTCACAGTAGATGTATTTAAGAATGTAGACGTGCACCCTGTCTTTCAAATTTCCAAATTTGAAAAGATTTAGGTTTTATGGCAAAACCGAGTTTCGAACTTAGGTCCTAAAATTATATTTTAATGTACAAGGGCAGCTAATGGGTTTTGAAGCATGAAAATTGGACAGATATCGACCAAGAGGTCTGCTTTCTATTTCCTGAAGGTTTTTTCTCAAGTCATGGTTATGACTCATACAATAGACAAAAAAAATCTTTTGCTCTGGTATCATTACTTTTGATCAATCTTTTTGAAAATTGTATTGCAGCGATTAAAAAGTTAAAATTTATAAATTAATTTATTTGTAATTTCAATGACGTCAAAAATTGACGTCAGCTTCAAAAGATTGTTCGCGCTCTAGAGCTTCAATTCTGGTCCGATTATCTTGATATTTTCTCAGAATATGTTTTTTAGGATGTAGATGTTCACCTTGGCATTCAAATTTCCAAATTCGAAAATATAATTATTTTATGACAAAACCGAGATTCGAACTTAGGTCCTTAAATATATATTTTAATGTCACAAGGCCACTAAAAAAAGCAACTTTTTAAATTTCTTTCGCTCTGGTATCATGACTTTTGACTCAATCTTTTTGAAAATTGTATTGCAGCGATTAAAAAGATAAAATTTATAAATTCATTTATCTTTAATTTTCAATGACGTCAAATGACGTCAGATTTAACGTCAGCTTTAAAAGTTTGTTCGCGCTCTAGAGCCTTCAATTTTGGTCCGATTATCTTGATATTTGCACCTTGGCTTTCAAATTTCCAAATTTGAAAATATTAAAGATATCATGGCAAAACCGAGTCTCGAACTTAGGTCCTTAAATTACATTTTAATGTTACAAAGCCCCCTGATGCGTTAGAAGCATAAAAATTGGACAGCATATCGGCATTAGAGGTTTACATTCTTTATTATGAATGATTTTCTTTTAAGTCACGTGGTTATGACGTCATTAAAAAGATAAAAGGCATTTTTTTAACATTTCTCTTCCTCTGATATCATGAATTTTGAATCAATCTTAATTGAAATCTTCAGAATTGATAGAGTTAAATTGAAGTGATGCATACTGCAAGAAATGTTTGATGTGTCACGTGGTTATGACGTCAAGAATACTAAAGCAATAATTATTTTTTAAAAAAAAAGCATATAAAATCGCCAATTAGATGAATGAAGTTAAAATTTCAAGAATGAAGAAAATTAGTACGTTCATAAGGGATTGAAAATTTTAAGTTATTACGTCATCTAACATGGCAGATATTTCATGTTTGATGGAACGCTTACTGAAAATGTGAAACAAACCTGTTCACATTCTCGAAGATATTTTTTGCTGCATTAATAGAACGTTAGCTAATCATGTCCTTCCAAAACAGATACATTTCTTTAGTCACTTAATTTTGCCGTGGTTGAAATATTAAAATCATTCATTTCAATTTGTATTCGCGCTTCAGCGTCATGAGTATTATGGCAATCTAAAGCTACCTTAAGGAACTTATGTTGTGACACTTGTTTATGACAACATTGGTTTGTAAGCAAAATACATTAAAAAAATCATAAGATTGGACATATTAACTTTAATAAGTAATATTGCCGTGACATGCGCAGAAAAGTTCAAGTGATTACATTATCAAACATGACCTATTCATGTTTTTCTTTACAGGGCTAATTCATGAAAATACATTAATTTGAGGAAAGAAATGAAAGCGGTCATTGGGTTGGTTGAGGAAGATCCGATTGTTCTTTTGAATTGTGGTACATTTTTTACTAAAAGAGTCGCATTTACGATGAATAAGTAAAATAATACTAGAGCCAGAAAACCTATACGGATAACTTATTGCATTTGCTTTCACGGCTTTCTGAAAACCTTAAGAAAATGACATATACATGGACAAATACAAGTCATGGACTTCAAAGTATTTTTTTTCTTTTTTACAATTTCATTTGTGAATCAAATTGCAATGAATATGCTTACGAAGAAAAAGATATTAAATAAAGAATAAAAAAATTAAATCGATTGAATTACGTAAGAAAAAATCTTGGGATAGTATTATCTTTAAATTTTCCTGTTGTTTTTCCTGCATGAAAGTAAACGGTTGCGTAATCACATAAGATCCATATATATGCTTTAACGATATCTTTTTAAGAAGATGATAATAAAAAAGATTTAAAGCTTATTTTTGAACATAAGTTTATATTTATGATAATGATGATTTACGTATTAAATGAACATAAGTTTATATTTATGATAATGATGATTTACGTATTAAATCTTACATCATTATGCATCATTATTCCATTTCTTTGTATTAACTTATATATTCAATACTTTTGAAATAAGCAAACGGAAAGCCGCTTCGTTTGTATCTTAAACAAACGACTTCTAGTTATTATTGTTTTTAGAGTGTTCTGGATACAATTATATTTGTACTGGGTATACTAATTTAGTCCTGGTAGTCATAGATGTTTTAAAAGGGCGTTATCAAATGTATTGTATATGAAATGATTACTTAAATAACAAAGATCGTTCAAATGAATGACTGCAATATTGTCGGTGGGACGTTAAATCCAGTAAACAAACAAACAAACATTCCAATAAACCGACTTCTTTTAATGTGACTTAGATCTTTTCTACTGTTTATTAAGTGTTTATTTCAGAATGAGCTGCGAGATGGTATAAGTCGTGTAACCTTTTCTCAGTGTTATACTGTCTGTTTCTTCGAGATCATGGGAGTTCAACACATTTAGTTTTTAAAAATTAAATATAGCTTAAGACGGCACCGGGATATGTGCACAGGGTTGCTATATTCACTACTGTTAATAGATTCATTGTTTTCTCTGATTCATTAACAGTTCCAATGATTTCAGAATTAATGTTTACATTTCATATGTGTGAAGAACAAATGTAAAACTGTGCCCAAGACAAGAGCGATTCAAAATCACAATCCAGCACTCCCTAGCAACGAAATAAAAGTAAAGTTAATACTCAAAATAAGATAAAACATCAATTACAAAACTAGATTTCATTCGTTGATACGAATGATAGGACTTTCTGCTAACATTGTAAAATATTAGGATTAATACCGTTAGAAAGAATATATATTAAATTCCCTACCTTTTCCTTTTTTTCGTATGGACTTCTCATGCATGAACTTTGTGAAATAAGCCATATCGCAAAAATAAATAAATCTTTATTTGATATCGCTTTTCTTATAACTTGACCAATTTTAGTATTCTAGGTACCAAAATAAATGTCCTGAAAATCCCGACAATTCCATTGTAGCATATTTGGGTCTAGTTTTATAGGTATTCAAAATATAAGCAATTAAACTTAAACCTCTTAATTCTGCATATCAAAATTCTTGTGTTTTTTTTCGTGTACAGCCGCGGGAATAAAATCGTAAATGCTACCATGCAGTAGAATCGTCGACGCGTGTAGCCTCGTGAGTTAAATTTCAATAACGCTTGTACATACGATCGAGATGACTGTATTACACAAATTTACTCCATTTTGCGCTTTTAGCTAACGGACAAATCAGCTTGCAGCGTCATGAACGGATGACATGTGTTGATCATTTTGTTTCAAACGTCTACACTTATACACGCTCATGGTATCTCAAGCTGGCAATTAAATTACATTGTACTATAACATATATTTTCACATAGCTTATCATTTATCATAAATTTGGAATATAGCTTGTACAACATTTATCGATTGATACAACAATAAAGTCGGAAAATTGCAATGTTTCAACAACGGTCTAAATGACATGTGTCAAAACGCTCAAAGGATTATGGGTAACGCAATTCTGCAACTGATATGTATAAGTAACGTAAATAAAATGATTTGACACCACATTAAATCATTGTCAACACTTGTTTAGTTTGTTTGTTTGTTAGGTTTAACGTCCACTGACAGTATTTCAATCATTGAAGATGGTGTCTATTTGATGCAATTATAGTGCTGCCACACTGCAGTATCACGCCGTAGACATGTGGCATGATACCACACCCAGTCACAGTATCCTGATACCGAGCCAACCAGTCCTGCAAATACCCTTTTATGCTGAACGCCAAGCAAGGGAGCTATAACAGTTACATTTTTTACGACTTTGGTATCGAACCACGACCTCCCGCTCCCGAGGCGGAAGCTCTAACCACTCGGCTACCGGGAACGGTACACTTGTTTAGCTAGTAATATCAATATGATATAAGTTGTCACAAAATAATGTTGACGTGGCCTGAAAATAAGTGTAGATTTAGAGTTCGTTGTATTTGTCACGTAGGCCAGAGTGGAAATGTGTTTACCGATTTTGGTTATATAAGGTTTATCACAGGTTTCTTTTATTTCTTTTGTTCAGAATGAGATATGATTAGGGTTTGAAATAGTTATATCTACTGTTTTGCTAAGTTTTAAGTGTATTAAGAGAGATGTTTAAGGTTTAGAAGTTTAAACCTATAGTTTCTTTATATAAGCCCGTTTTATCAGTATACCTCAGTGTTGTCAGTGTTTCTCGGGATGCACGGGATTCAGCGATTTACAATTTATTGCACGATTCACGTGATATTTGTTTTTTAAGAGTAAATCGGGGGGTTTTAGTATATAAGCTGATTTGTATGGAGCCTCAGGGTCAGATATCGATGGGAGCTACGGAGGATACCTGGTCCAGTCTAGAGTATTCTGACCAATTTACATTACGGAGCTTGTCCGTATTTAGTTGGGGCATGGAGCCTATGTAAGCTGGAAGGTTACAGTCAATACGGGACCCCATTGGTAGACTACGTCGCAAGGACGGGAGAATCTACGTATGCGTCATATGGACGACAGGGTGTCTACGGCGGACTAAGTGGATCATATATACTGAAGAGACAGCGACAACAGGAAGTCAGTGTTCCATTGGTAGACTACGTCGCAAGGACGGGAGAATCTACGTATGCGTCATATGGACGACAGGGTGTCTACGGCGGACTAAGTGGATCATATATACTGAAGAGACAGCGACAACAGGAAGTCAGTGTTCATCGATAAGAGCACGTGTTATAGTGTATGAGTACTGTGAATTTAGGAATCATTTTGTGAATGTGGCACATTAAAGTGCGTTTGTATCAGTAAGCCATTATGTAGTTAATATGCGGGCTTAAAGTGAAAACAGAACATTCAGTGCAGTTATTATTTATTATTGTACCAACAGATAAAGAGACAGTTAGCCGGCAGTTTTTTTTCTTCATATCCTTTAATTCTTTTCTAATATTCTTGTTGTTTATATTTTTATATTAAATATAATTTTAAAGAAAGTTGTTTGGTATTTATTCTACCTTAGATAGTTGTCCGCCCTTGGTAATTTTGTTACATAAGTAAAAAACGTTTTTTTTGCAATTTGTATGACTAATACATATCTGTAAACTTACATTTTCCAAAAAGGCTTCAATTACGGTGAAAGCGAAAGTAGGATATTTTAATAAAATTCTTACATTTGGCTTTAAATTCGTATATTTTATGTAACTTCCTTATTTTTTTTTTATCAATTTCAAAACTCTAGGTGCCAAATAATCGTCTAAAATTCTCTACATCTCACTTGCTTAATGTAAGACTTATTTCTAATGATTCTTAAGAAAGTCGTAAACTGACAGACGGCAAAATCGCTGAATTCTACATTTTAAATTCTTATTTTTGATGTAACTTCCTTATACTTTGATCAATTTCAAAACTTTAGGTACCAAAATAATTGTCTTAAAATGCTCTACATCTCAGTTGCTTAATGTGTTGACTTATTTCATATGAGTTTTAAGATATAAGCCGTGAAACTCTTACATAACGGCAAAATCGCTGAAATTCTACATGTTTAAATTTCACACGCTTTATTTATAGGAATATTTTTAATATCTTTTGAGATACAAGCTCAAAAATCTCCTGAAAAATGAAAAAATCACCAAAGCTATATGCACGATTTTCGTTTTTTCCCCATTACTCCATGAATCTTAGGTCAATCATTAAACTTTAAGCCTCAAAAGAACGGCCAAACATTGCTCTACAAATAATATTATCATTATATTTTCAAAAAGGTTTTCGAGATATAAACTGTTAAACACACCGAGGGTTACCAAATTTTCGTTTTTCCGCCGACTCAACCGATTCAACCCCGATCATCAAAAACTAAATATCATCTGTAAGGACTTTCTAAGCACTACAAATTATACGATAGTGTTTCGATAGAAAATTAACCGTTTTTGAGATATTTAAGGCCGAAGAAAAACCCGATAATTGATATATGATCTTGACCTTTGGGATTTTCCGGAAACGAAAGTGACATTGCTCCATAGAATCTAATACTGCATCTTCAGTCAATATTTCAAGTAAATCATACAAAAAATAAAGCCTACGGGGGCTAAAAACTGTTAAGTTTTAATACGAAAGTTTTATTAGCATTATGACGTCATATGGCGTTCATCTTTTTAGAATGTATAGAAGACCTAGAGACTAATATTTAGTCCAAATATCAGTTTCCTAGCTCATCTTGAAGCGATTTTATACGCATTTGAAATTTGACGTCAATGGTTCGAATCTTGGATTCACCATAAAACCTTTGCCTTTCGAATTGGAAAAGCGGACACCGGGGTGCACAACTAGAGCCTAACATACACATTCTGTGACATTTTGATGAAATCGGTCGAGCAATAATGGCTGTAGACCGCGTACAAACTTTTTCACCTGACGTTGAATCTGACGTTATATGACGTCATATGAATATGAAATTCAATGCATCCGAAAGCTAGGGTTTGAAATATATGCCAAAAAATTTCATTGTTCTGAGTCAATGGCAACAACTCAAACAATACAAATATAAGGTAAGAAAAAAAGAATAATAATAACTAGAACCGCAATCGGTATCTTGGTTTTTGCTTTTAACCTAATCAACTTGAACACTTTACTTCAATTCAGCCACAATTTTTAATATGAAACTGAACGCAAAGGTTTTTTGAAGACCTACTTCATTTGCACAGTTTTTTTTTTTTTTTTTTTTGGAATGTTAGAAATTCAAACTCATATAGCGCAAACTTTGGATTGCCGTAAAATGAAAAGATCAAGTCCGATCTTCAAAAACTAAACATTATACGAAAGAACTATTTAGAACTAAACTTTGTTCATATACTCTCAATGAAATATTTTTAGATTTGGAGCACTTTGGGGCCGAAAAAAAAACACAATTATCGTAATATGGCCTTGACCTTTTCAATTTTTTTAACTTTTTAATTGTGAGGCCCTTTCAAACATAACAATACATAACTTGTGAAAATTTCATGAAGAAAGAAACAGAAAATAAAGTCAGGAGCGACAAAAAAAAACATGTTTTGAAATTTTAATTTTTCTTAAATTTAGTGAAGTTTGACCTTTTTCCAGAGGACAAACCATGCATTTCTTAAATTCGCCACCCCATATATATATATATGTCTTGCAAATCATTTGCAGCAAACAGTATTCTTCTATCTGATTTCTAACAAAAATGGATAGGTTTTTCGGAGACCTACCCTCATTTGCAGTTTTTTACGAGATTCGAACTTTCAACCTTCCGTTACTAGCTCAAAAAGTTTCAGCCACTCATACCTAGAAACTATCATATTTTATTAGGCTATCAACAAGGAACATAATTCAATTAACCGCATTTGGATCAGGCGTCAACTTTTTGAGTTATAAGCAAAAGAATGATTTCAAGAAAAGCGCCCCCTAGCGGCAAAATGAGATAGAAAATTTATTAAAATTTTACTGTTTGGTACCTAGCAAAGCAGCAAATAGTTCAATCAAGTATACTAGTGGCACAAGTCAAACTTTTTAATCTTATGTATCAGAATTTGAAGCATAAAACCTGATTTACAATTATTCCAAAAAAGGATCAAACTTTGGATTGCCGTATAATGACCAAATCAAGTCCGATCTTCAAAAACTAAACATCACTGGAAAGAGCTCTTTAAGAACTAAAACTTTTGTTACTCTCAGTTAAATATTTTTAGTTTTGGAGCTATTTGTGGCCGAATAAAAACACAATAATCGTAATATGACCTTGACCTTTTCAAATTTCTTTTAATTTTTTTATTGTGAGGCCTTTTCAAACATAACAATACATATTGTGTGAAAATATCATGAAGAATGAACAGAAAATTAAGTCAGGAGCGACAAAAAATGTTTTTGAAATTTTAATTTTTCCTAAAATTTAGTGAAGTTTGACCTTTTCTAGAGGACAAACCACGCATTTCCTAAATTCGCCACCCCATATATTTTGTGCGTTTATGTCTTGCAAATCGTATGCAGCAAACAGAATTCTTCTATCTGATCTCTAACAAAAGTGGGAAGGTTTTTCGTAGACCTACCCTCATTATTTCACTTTTTTCCAAGGTTCGAACATTCAACCTCTCCTAGAACAATTTTTTTCCGTACTCGATGATGAGATTTCCATCTTATTTGATTGGGCTGTCAACAAGGAACATTATGTAAAAAACCGCATCTAAATCAGGTTTCAAATTTTTGAGTTATTAGCAAAACAGTGATTACATGCATTGCGCCCCCTAGTGGCTAAATCAGAAACAAAAGTGAAACGTTTGACCATTTAGGCACATGTTCAGATAAAGATGGCTCCATGCCCAAAATTTCATAGCTGTAGCTTTTTTCATCTGGCCGCTAGGCTGGACACAAAAATGGGTAGAATTGGAAAAATAATAAAAACTAGAACCGCAAGCGGTATTTTGGTTTTCGCTTTTAACCTAATCAACTTGAACACTTTATTTCAACTCAGCCACAATTTTTAATATGAAACAGAACGCAAAGGTTTTTTGAAGACCTACTCTCATTTGCACAGTTTAATTTTTTTTTTTTTTTTTTTTTTTTTGGAATGTTAGAACATTCAAACTCCTCTAGCGCAAATATTTCCCCATACCCTATCATCACATCACACCACATTCTGTGGTGCTGTCAACAAGGAACAAAATGCTGAAAACCGCATTTCAATTAGACTTTAACGTTTTGAGTTATAGGCAAAAGAGTGATTTTAAGCAAAGCGCCCTCTAGCGGCAAAATGAGAAAAGAAAATGATAAAAATTTTACAATTAGGTACCTAGAAATGCAGCAAATACTTCAAACAAGTATATAAGTCGCACTAATGGAACATTCTTTTTCTTATATATCACAATTTTAAGCATAAAAACTGAATAACAATATTCCAAAAAAGGATCAAACTTTGGATTGCCGTAAAATGAAAAGATCAAGTCCGATCTTCAAAAACTAAACATTATACGAAAGAACTATTTAGAATAAAACTTTTGTTCATATACTTCAATGAAATATTTTTAGATTTGGAGCACTTTGGGGCCGAATAAAACATAATTATCGTAATATGACCTTGACCTTTTCAATGTTTTTTAACTTTTTAATTGTGAGGCCCTTTCAAAATAACAATACTTTAACTTGTGAAAATTTTATGAGAATGAACAGAAAATAAAGTCAGGAGCGACAAAAAAACATGTTTTTGAAATTTTAATTTTTTCCTAAAATTTAGTGAAGTTTGACCTTTTTCTAGAGGACAAACCATGCATTTCTTAAATTAGCCACCCCAAATATTTTGTGCGTATATGTCTTGCAAATCATTTGCAGCAAACAGAATTCTTCTATCTGATTTCTAACAAAAATTGATAGGTTTTTCGTAGACCTACCCTCATTTGCAGTTTTTTTACGAGATTCGAACTTTCAACCTTCCGTTACTAGCTCAAAACGTTTCAGCCACTCATACCTAGAAACTATCATATTTTATTAGGCTATCAACAAGGAACATAATTCAATTAACCACATTTGGATCAGGCTTCAACTTTTTGAGTTATAAGCAAAATAATTATTTCAAGAAAAGCGCCCCCTAGCGGCAAAATGAGAAAGAAAATTGATTAAAATTTTTTACTGTTAGGTACCTAGCAAAGCAGCAAATAGTTCAATCAAGTATACTAGTGGCACAAGTCAAACTTTTTAATCTTATGTATCAGAATTTGAAGCATACAAACCTGATTTACAATTATTCAAAAAAAGGATCAAATTTTGGACTGCCGTATAATGACTAAATCAAGTCCGATCTTCAAAAACTAAACATTACTGGAAAGAACTCTTTAAGAACTAAAAATTTTGTTCATATACTCTCAATGAAATATTTTTAGTTTTGGAGCTATTTGTGGCCGAATAAAAACACTATTATCGTAATATGACCTTGACCTTTTCAATGTTTTTTTAAGTTTTTTTATTGGGAGGCCTTTTCAAACATAACAATACATAACGTGTGAAAATTTCATGAAGAATGAACAGAAAATTAAGTCAGGAGCGACAAAAACATGTTTTTGAAATTTTAATTTTTCCTAAAATTTAGTGAAGTTTAACCTTTTCTAGAGGACAAACCACGCATTTCCTAAATTTGCCACCCAAATATTTTGTGCGTATATATCTTGCAAATCGTATGCAGCAAACAGAATTCTTCTATCTGATCTCTAACAAAAGTGGGAAGGTTTTTCGTAGACCTTCCCTCATTATTTCACTTTTTTCCAAGGTTCGAACATTCAACATCTCCTAGAACAATTTTTTTCCCGTACTCGATGATGAGATTTCATCATATTTGATTGGGCTGTCAACAAGGAACATTACGTAAAAACCGCATCTAAATCAGGTTTCAAATTTTTGAGTTATTAGCAAAACAGTGATTACATGCATTGCGCCCCCTAGTGGCTAAATCAGAAATAAAAGTGAAACGTTTGACCATTTAGGCACATGTTCAGATAAAGATGACTCCATGCCCAAAATTTCATAGCTGTAACTTTTTCATCTGGCCGCTAGGCTGGACACAAAAATGGGTGGAATTGGAAAAATAATAATAAAAAAATAAATAAAAATAGAACCGCAAGCGGTATCTTGGTTTTCGCTTTAACCTAATCAACTTGAACACTTTATTTCAACTCAGCCACAATTTTTAATATGAAACAGAACGCAAAGGTTTTTTGAAGACCTACTCTCATTTGCACAGTTTTTTTTTTTTTTTTTTTTTTTTTGGAATGTTAGAACATTCAAACTCCTCTAGCGCAAATATTTCCCCATACCCTATCATCACATCACATCACATTCTGTGGTGCTGTCAACAAGGAACAAAATGCTGAAAACCGCATTTCAATTAGACTTTAACATTTTGAGTTATAGGCAAAAGAGTGATTTTAAGCAAAGTGCCCTCTAGCAGCAAAATGAGAAAAAAAAAGATACAATTTTACAATTAGGTACCTACAAATGCAGCAAATAGTTCAAACAAGTATATAAGTCGCACTAATCGAACATTCTTTTTCTATATATCACAATTTTAAGCATAAAAACTGAATAACAACTATTCCAAAAAGGATCAAACTTTGGATTGCCGTAAAATGAAAAGATCAAGTCCGATCTTCAAAAACTAAACATTATACGAAAGAACTATTTAGAACTAAAACTTTTGTTTATATACTCTCAATGAACTATTTTTAGATTTGGAGCACTTTGGGGCCGAATAAAAACACAATTATCGTAATATGACCTTGACCTTTTCAATGTTTTTTAACTTTTTAATTGTGAGGCCCTTTCAAACATAACAATACATAACTTGTGAAAATTTCATGAAGAATGAACAGAAAATAAAGTCAGGAGCGACAAAAAAAACATGTTTTTGAAATTTTAATTTTTCCTAAAATTTAGTGAAGTTTAACCTTTTCTAGAGGACAAACCACGCATTTCCTAAATTCGCCACCCCATATATTTTGTGCGTATATATCTTGCAAACCGTATGCAGCAAACAGAATTCTTCTATCTGATCTCTAACAAAAGTGGGAAGGTTTTTCGTAGACCTACCCTCATTATTTCACTTTTCTCCAAGGTTCGAACATTCAACCTCTCCTAGAACAATTTTTTTCCGTACTCGATGATGAGATTTCCATCATATTTGATTGGGCTGTCAACAAGGAACATTATGTAAAAAACCGCATCTAAATCAGGTTATAATTTTTGAGTTATTAGCAAAACAGCGGTTACATGCATTGCGCCCCCTAGTGGCTAAATCAGAAACAAAAGTGAAACGTTTGACCATTTAGGCACATGTTCAGATAAAGATGACTCCATGCCCAAAATTTCATAGCTGTAACTTTTTTCATCTGGCCGCTAGGCTGGACACAAAAATGGGTGGAATTGGAAAAATAATAAAAAAAAAAAAAAAAAAAAAAAAAACTAGAACCGCAAGCGGTATCTTGGTTTTCGCTTTTAACCTAATCAACTTCAAGTACGATCTTCAAAAACTTAACATTATACGAAAGAACTATTTAGAACTAAAACTTTTGTTTATATACTCTCAATGAACTATTTTTAGATTTGGAGCACTTTGGGGCCGAATAAAAACACAATTATCGTAATAAGACCTTGACCTTTTCAATGTTTTTTAACTTTTTAATTGTGAGGCCCTTTCAAACATAACAATACATAACTTGTGAAAATTTCATGAAGAATGAACAGAAAATAAAGTCAGGGGCGACAAAAAAACATGTTTTTGAAATTTTAATTTTTCCTAAAATTTAGTGAAGTTTAACTTTTTCTAGAGGACAAACCATTCATTTCTTAAATTAGCCACCCCATATATTTTGTGCGTATATGTCTTGCAAATCATTTGCAGCAAACAGAATTCTTCTATCTGATTTCTAACAAAAATGGATTTTCGTAAACCTACCCTCATTTGCAGTTTTTTTTACGAGATTCGAACTTTCAACCTTCCGTTACTAGCTCAAAAAGTTTTCAGCCACTCATACCTAGAAACTATCATATTTTATTAGGCTATCAACAAGGAACATAATTCAATTAACCACATTTGGATTAGGCTTCAACTTTTTGAGTTATAAGCAAAAGAATGATTTCAAGAAAAGCGCCCCTAGCGGCAAAATGAGATAGAAAATTGATTAAAATTTTACTGTTTGGTACCTAGCAAAGCAGCAAATAGTTCAATCAAGTATACTAGTGGCACAAGTCAAACTTTTTATTCTTGTGTATCAGAATTTGAAGCATAAAACCTGATTTACAATTATTCCAAAAAAGGATCAAACTTTGGACTGCCGTATAATGACCAAATCAAGTCCGATCTTCAAAAACTAAACATCACTGGAAAGAGCTCTTTAAGAACTAAAACTTTTGTTCATATACTCTCAATTAAATATTTTTAGTTTTGGAGCTATTTGTGATCGAATAAAAACACAATAATCGTAATATGACCTTGACCTTTTCAAATTTCTTTTAATTTTTTATTGTGAGGCCCTTTCAATCATAACAATACATATTGTGTGAAAATATCATGAAGAATGAACAGAAAATAAAGTCAGGAGCGACAAAAACATGTTTTTGAAATTTTAATTTTTCCTTAAATTTAGTGAAGTTTGACCTTTTCTAGGGGACAAACCACGCATTTCCTAAATTTGCCACCCCATATTTTTTGTGCGTATATGTCTTGCAAATCGTATGCAGCAAACAGAATTCTTCTATCTGATCTCTAACAAAAGTGGGAAGGTATTTCGTAGACCTACCCTCATTATTTCACTTTTTTCCAAGGTTCGAACATTCAACCTCTCCTAGAACAATTTTTTTCCCGTACTCGATAATGAGATTTCCATCATATTTGATTGGGCTGTCAACAAGGAACATTATGTAAAAAACCGCATCTAAATCAGGTTTCAAATTTTTGAGTTATTAGCAAAACAGTGATTACATGCATTGCGCCCCCTAGTGGCTAAATCAGAAATAAATGTGGAAAGTTTGTCCAATTAGGCACATGTTCAGATAAAGATGACTCCATGCCCAAAATTTCATAGCTGTAGCTTTTTTCATCTGGCCGCTAGGCTGGACACAAAAATGGGTGGAATTGGAAAAAAAAAAAAAAAAAAAAAAAAATCAACAGAAGAAGAACAATAGGTTTTCGCCCAGCAGAGGCGAAAACCTAAAAAATCAACAGAAGAAGAACAATAGGTTTTCGCCCTGCAGAGGCGAAAACCTAATATAAAAAAAAACAAATCAACAGAAGAAGAACAATAGGTTTTAGCCCTGCAGAGGCGAAAACCTAATAAGAAAAAGAATAAAAAAAGTACAAACCCAATAGGACTTTCTGCCGAAAGTCCTAATTAGTGCGGAAATATGTCGTAAACAAGGAAGGATGATAAATCAGAATTTCTCATCAGAAAAAAAAGTATTAGAACTGAAGATCTTATTGAAACAGAAACCTGCTGTTCAGACATTTGTAGTGAGATTGTGGAAGATATAACCTGATGTTATTCAGGCTTTGATTATAGGTGGGAAATTGAACACTTCGTTTAATTTACAAAGCTTGTTTCTAAAGAAAGGTTTCCACTGAACAATATAGCCTATTTATTATTTTTCGATGTCTTAAGTTGGTTTGATTTAGAACAATCAGCGAACCATTTTCGGTACAGTGATGAGTGTAACTTGTGTTGGAACTCTGGGTTCGAGTTGTTTTTAGGAAAAGGTTTATAGACATACCAAAGCAAAAACTTAACGCAATAGATGAGGGTAAAGTTCGTGGTCGATTTCTGTCAGACAATTTGAAGATGAATTTTTTAAGTTCAGCTCAACGGCTTCTCAAAGGTGAGTGCGCGTATGAGAAATACATTGTCAATAAAAAAAACAATATGAGGCATTGAGAATCTAGCTTAATGTTGTTATTTCCTTATGCTATAAACATCAGGTACAACCCGTTTAATGATTTTATCAAACCGCGTATCTTATCATGTCCCAGGATGTCCACCATAAATTTCCATATCTTAACAAATCCATTACATGCACCGTTTTAACACTAAAGAACCATCTCTCGACTTCAGACACAGCTATCCCCGCTACATATAAAAGTTATACCACCTAAAGTGTTTTTTCCCTTCTATTTCATATCTATACTCAATACACTATTGCTGGATATATAAGTAGGATATACATGCAAGTGCAATCAAATATCTCAATAAGCTTTTGGGCGTTGAAACTTAAGATAATAATACAAGTATTCATCGATTCATATTTTTTTTTCAATAGGCGATTTTCACGAGAAATCATGAAGTTATCGTTCAAAACATTTGACTTCGTCCGTGAGCAATCTCGCTTCGCCTCAATTTATTTCCTATTTTAAAAGTAACATCGTATGTAATTACATCTAGACAATAGATGACGAACTGGTACTCATCTTATTTAAAACGTTTTGTTGATATCCATTACATGTAAAAATATGGACGTGGCTGCAAGCGCAATCTTGGTTTTCTGCTAGTTTTGGCCAGTTATATCCGGTGTACGATGATCCACCGCAATAAAGTTTAATGTGGATAAATGTTCAACATGTGTAATGAGTGCAGTTATAACTTTATTATGCAGAATTAAAAGACGGTCGCTTGAATACTACGAAAGCGGACATGCTCTCTTATCATTTCAAGACAGCAGTCCCATTTCATATTTATTGTACTTACATGCGGCGTTCAGACGAATTTCACGAGCAACCGAATGCCGCTACAACCATAACTTTCACTGAGCCCGCCCTGCCGGGTCCGCCTACACGAGAAGGTGGAAGTCGTGGAGGGGACACGTCCACTGCCTCAGGCAAAGGATCACCGCGTGGCGATGAAGTTCCTATGTTCGAAATGGACTGGCCAGAACCCCCGCCAACTTCCCCTGACGACGACGATGATGATTAGGATGCTGACGTTACAGCAATCTCTAAATATGTTACTTCCTCATTGTGTGTATCCATATACCGTATTTGAACTATGTCTAAACTGTAATTAAGTAGACCGAGTAGAAGGGATAAAGGGACGTCGGTGATGACAAGATCCTTCTATGGCAAGGTAGATTAATAGATAATTCATTATTTATTCAGGCAACAGAAATGGTATACATTCTTGAATGACCCTTTTCCGCATGTAAAAGCCCTGTTGTCTGGGAGGTAAAGGAATACCAGAAAAGGAGAGAAAAAAAATAAAACTTTTGTCCTCTATGCAGTTGTTTGACCTTTCTCCCTTTTTCATGACATTGGAGGGAGTGCGCTGCTTCCCAACAACATCGTCCTCTCTGTACCTACTCCATGCTCTCAATGTCTGTAGGCGGTATCAAGTGATGAATATAATGAAATAATCAAAAGGCTAACACCAGATCTTTCCGCCATTTATATCACCACGGAGTTATGGACACTTTCAAATACTAATTCTCATAAACAGGTATATACACGTGGGAATCCTTGACCGCAAGGTCTAAAATGTGGCTTTGATAATCAGAAAAATATTGCTAGACATAACAATAAAAAAGAAGAAGAAAAAGAAGAGAAAGAAGAAAACGGTCTATATTAATGGCTCTACTTTTTGACTTGGAATTGCAAACTTAGCGAACGACTTTGCCGCCTGATTAAATAAGACAGTTGTAGAGCAGGAATAAAATTCAATGTTGTGATACACCCGGACAATATGTGCGCCTCCTTACCTGCCAAAGTAACAATAAATAAGCAAAATAATCAAGAAGAAAAA
>CM037786.1:53917492-53933468 GCA_021229015.1 Solen grandis | reverse complement strand
AAAACTTTAAATCATTGTCAACATTGTTTAATTTTTTGTTTGTTTGTTTTTCGGTTTAAGCCCCCACCGACATATTTCATCATTGGAGACATGTCTACTTAATGCAGTTATGTGCTGCCACACTGCAGTATCACGTCTAGACATGTGGCTGATATCAACCCCATCACATTATCCTGAACCGGGCCCCAGTCCTGCAACACCCTTAATGCAAGTGTAAGCAAGGGACCCATAACAGTACCATTTTTTCGCTTTGGTATCGAACCCAACCTCCCGCTCTCGAGGGACCCTCAAACCTCGGCCACCGGGAACGGTACACCTGTTTAGTAGTAATATCAATATGAAATAAGTAAAAAGTTTTTTTTTTAAATTTTAATATAAATAATACATATCTGTAAACTTACATTTTCCGGAAAAGCTTCAATTAAGGGGAAAGCGAAAGTAGGATATTTTATGAAATTCTTACAAATGGCTTATATTCGTATTTTTAGTAACTTCCTTATTTCTTGATCAATTTAAAACCTAGGGCCAAAAAAAAATCGTCTTAAAATTTACATCTCACTTGCTTAATGTAAAACTTTTTTTAATGATTTTTTAAGATATAAGTCGTAAATTCTAAACCAGACGGCAAAATCGCTAAAATTTTCTATATGTTTAAATTTTTATTTTTGATGTTACTTCCTTATACTTTGAATCAATTTCAAAAACTTAAGGTACCAAAATAATCGTTTTTAAAATTCTCTACATTCATTCGCGAATGTGTTGACTTTTTTCATATGGGGTTTTAAGATATAAGCCTTGAAACTCTTACCCTAACGACAAAATCGCTGAAATTCTACATTTTAAATTCTTATTTTTGGGTGGAACTTCCTTATACTTGGATCAATTTCAAAACTTTAGGTACCAAATTAAAACGTTTTTAAAATTCTCTTCATTTCACCAAAGCTTTATCTATAGGAAAGTTTTTAAAACTTTTGAGATACAAGCTCTTAAACCTCTTGAAAAAATGAAAAAAAAACACCAACGCTTTTATGCACGAATTTTGTTTTTTTTCCCCAATACTCCCCTGAATCTTAGGTCAATCATTAAACTTAAGCATCAAAAAGAACGGCCAAACATTGCCTAAAAAAAATATTCCTCATTTTTTTCAAAAATCAAAAAAAATTTCGAGATATAAAAATGTTAAACACACGGGGGTTACCGAATTTTGTTTTTTCCGCCATAACCAAGCGATTCAACCCCCATCATCAAAACTAAATTTTAATCTGAAAAGGTCTTTTGTAACACTACAAATTATACGCATAGTGTCTCGATAAATATTTACCGTTTTTGAGATATTTAGGCCGAAGAAAACCCGATAATTGATAATACCTTGACCTTTGGTTTTTCCGGAAACGGAAGTTTACATGGCCTATAGATTTTTAATCTGCATTTCAGACAAAATTTCAAGTAAAACATGCAAAAAATAAAATACAGGCTTAAAAACCGTTAATTTTTTTTACGAAAGTTTTTTTAAAAGCATTATGCGTCATGTGACGTCAATCGCGTTCATCTTTTCAGAATGTAAAGAAGATCTGAAAAATATTCAGCCTAAATCTCACTTTCTAGCTTTTTTTGGAACGATTTTTACGCTTTTTAAATTTAAAGTCATAGGTTCGAAACTGGATTGCCATAAACATTGCCCCTTTTTAATTTGGAAAAACGGAACCGGGATGCACAAATAGGCCTAACATACACATTCTTTGAAATTTTTGATAAAAAACGATGCAGAAAAAAAGGCTTAGAACCGCGTACAAACCTTTTTTACCTGACTCAAATCTGCCGTTTATGGGGTAAATGAAAAATCAATTCATTGCATCCGAAAGCCAAGGTTTGAAAAAATATGCCATAAAATTTTCTTTTTTCTGAGTCAATGGCAACACCTCGAAAATTTAACAAAATATAAAGGAAAAAAAAAAGAAATAAGGGCTTCTTTAAACGAATGATAAGGACTTTCTGCAAAACTGGGTTTTATGTATATATAGAAGATAACCAAAAAGATAATTTCCAAATTGCAACTTTATCTCCTTATTTCTATATAAAATAGACAAATGAAACAATTCTGTGAATTTTTAATAAAAGCCGCCATATCTTGCACAGGGAGTTTAATTCAAATTTTTTACTATTTTCAATGACTAAAGAAAAATAAAACATGTTCAAAGTAAATTTCCCAACTTCATCACACATAGAATTTATCACCCACTCATTTAACCTTTTTAATTTTAGCCTCATTAGGAAGAAGTATTGAAATTTTGTATAGGCTATATCCTTTCAAAAACCTTAACGTATTAAAACGTATTTACGATTTTGGCGTTTTTTGAGTTCCTAGTTTTGCCAAAAATTTCCCCCCCCCCCCCCCCCCCGGGGGGAATTTTTCAAAACTTTTGTGATATTTTGAAAGGTAACACCCCCGCCTCAAACTGATGCAATATGAATATCGTTGATAACAAGCAGTTTTTTAGATGGTCTAAATGTGGGGCGGTGAAATTTTTAAAAG
Source organism: Solen grandis (assembly GCA_021229015.1). Classification (NCBI taxonomy): domain Eukaryota; kingdom Metazoa; phylum Mollusca; class Bivalvia; order Adapedonta; family Solenidae; genus Solen; species Solen grandis. The sequence continues at coordinate 53,930,935 of CM037786.1, read as the reverse complement.
GCTTGCAAACTGTCGCTACCCAAAACATTAAGTGTTTTTTTGCAAATACGGATTTTTTTCTTGTCCTTGTACATTATTAACTCAATGCTTTTTTTGGAAACAGTCAACATTCGACAAAAACAACAACAAAAAAATCAAAAAAAATCAAGATATACCCATCAATTGCAATTTGATATTTATTTTTTTTTTTAAATTTTTTTTTTAAGTCGTTGCGCAAGTTTTAAGCTTGGTGCCCCTGCGCGGACCTTTTCCATATTTTTTGATGCATGATTTAAATTCTTATTTTCCATGTAACTTTCTTATATGAAAGTCCAATTTCAATAAATTGGTACCGTTAAAAAGCTTTTAAAAAAACATGCTACATTTTATACGCATTTAAAAACTTATATTCATGTTTTCGAGATATTGACTGTTAAACCTCAAGAAAACAGATATTATCAGCAAAATTAGCTTCATTTTATTTTAGTTTTTTGCTTTTAACTTTGTATTGCTAAACCAAATTTTAAAAAACTAAATATCTTTGGAAACGTCAATTATTTCACTATAATTTTTATTCATAATTATTTACAAAATCGATATTAATTGAATTGGCTACATATATGCAGTAGGGAAATCAAAATTTTTCCCCACCGACTAATAACCCATAAAAATTTCATCGTCCTAGGACTATTGCAACATATTAAATAAGCGTTTAGTTAGGAAGAAGAAAAGAATAATAATAATAAAAAATGACGTCACGTGAGTCATATGACGTTATTTTTACATAATTGTTAAGACCCCAGAGGCCTACTAACGACAAAATTTCAACTTTCTATCTCAAATAGGACATTTTTTTTTAAGCATTTAAGAATTGACGTCCTTGTTTTCGAATACTGGATCCCGCCATAGATGCTTGGACTTTTCGAATTTGAAAAAAGGACACCGGTAAAACACAATAAAACGTAATATACAAACCCTTCTGTGAAATTTTGATGAAAATCGGCCAATTAATAATGGCTCTGGACCGTGTTAAAACTTTCGTAGCAATTTCAAATGTGACGTCATATGACGTCATTAGGCTTCTGAAAATCATTGAAATCGAAATTTCAGCGTCGGGTCATTTTTCATTAATTTTCATTGCAATTCGACAATTTCAAATATAGAAATACTCTTGTTAATATTAGAAATACATTATCATATAATAACGTCACTGACGTCATATGACTTATTTACAAAATCTTAAGACTCCCCTAGGGCCCAATACTGACCAAATATCACTTTTCTATCTCAAAAAGGACCGATTTTATAAGCATTTAAAAATTTACGACCTTGGTTCGAATCTTTAATTCGCTATAGAACCATGGACTTTTCGAATTTTGAAAAACGGACACCGAATGCACAACTAGAACTTAATATACACATTCTTAAAATTGATGAAAATCGGTTCATAAACAATGGCTGAGACCGCGTACAAACTTTTGTTGCATATTTCAATGTGACGTCATATGACGTCATAGGCATATGAAATTCATAGAAATCAAATTTCAGCGTTGAAGCATTGTCAATTAAATTTTTATTGTCCTTCGACAATTTCAACATATAGAAATATTCTTGTTAATATTAGAAATACATTATCATATAATGACGTCACGTGACGTCATATGACATTTATTTTCACAAAATGTTTAAAATTTCTAGAGACCTATATACTGACTAAATATCAACTTTCTATCTCAAATAGACAGATTTTAAAAAGCACTTAAAAATTTACGACCCTTTGGGTTTGAATCTTTGGATTCGCTATTGAACCATGGACTTTCGAATTTTGAAAAACGACACAGGATGCACAACTAGAGCCTAACATACACAATCTGTGAAATTTTGATGAAAATCGGTCCAGAAATAATGGCTGTAACCGCGTAAAACTTTTTTACCTACGTCCCAAAACTGACGTCATATGACTCGTATGAATATAAAATCATTGCATCCGAAAGCTCATGGTTTGAAATATATGCCATAAATTTCATTGTTCTAGTCAATGGCAACACCTCGAAATTAACACAAATATAAAGGAAAAAAAAGAATAAGAAGAAGAATAATAAAAAAACAGTACAAACCCAATAGACTTTCTGCCGTAGGCAGAAAGTCCTAATAAGAAAAAAGAAGAAGCAGAAGAATTTAAAAAAAAAAACAGTACAAACCCAGTATGACTTTCTGCCTGAGGGAGAAAGTCCTAAAATAACTAGATTTCATTCGTTGATACGAATATAGGACTTTCTGCTAACATTGAAAAATATAAAGATTAATTCCGTTAGAAGAATATATATTAAATTCCCTACCTTTTACTTTTTTTCGTATGACTTCCATGCATGACTTTTTTGAAATAACCATATTCAAAAAATAAACAAGTAACTGGGTTGCAAGCAACACATGATCCCCACCGGTGAGGTGCATAATTTTTCCATTACCAAAATCAACCAAATTTTGGTCCAAGAAAAACAAGACTTTGGTTAAAGAAATGTAAGGGAATATTTAAGTTATGTCCATTTAAGCAAGACTTACATGTAGAGTTGTTGACTCTGCGTGCCCACTATACAATTCATGCAAGCAAGACAGAAGCAAGAAATAGAATTAATATTAGTTACTTGCCCGATCCAAAATGTTTTTCTTTAGTCTTTAGTCTTGTTGATGAAAATGAGAACTTTCACTCTGCATCACCACCCTGACTATATAAATGCCTTATAAAATTTATTATAAGTTATCGCGGTCGCGGGATCCATTTTTTGCCATATTTTCACTATTTCCGTTACCATAGCAACACAATTTTAGTCAAAGAACAAAATTAAAATGATGTGCATAATCTACATATTGCCATCTAGTCATATACCAAGTTTCAATCAAGTTACTTGCTTAGTTATAAGTTATCATTGGATCCCATTTTTGCCATATTTTCACTATTTCCATTAACAAGCAACAACAATTTAGTTGAATAACAAAATAAAACAACGTGCATAATCGACACATTGCCATCTATTCCAAGTAAGTTTCATCAAGTTAGCTTCTTAGTTATAAAGTTATCGCGGATCCCATTTTTTTGCCATATTTTCACTATTTCCGTTACCATAGCAACCACATTTAGTCGAATAAAAAAATAATTCAATGTGCATAATCACACATTGCCATCTAGTCATAAACCAATTTCATCAAGTTAGCTTGCTTAGTTATAAAGTATCGCGGGGTCCCATTTTTGCCATATTTCACTATTTCCGTTACCATAGCAACCACAATTTTAGTCGAATAAAAAAATTAAAACAATGTGCATAATCTACACATTGCCATCTAGTCATAAACCAAGTTTCATCAAGTTACTTGCTTAGTTATTAATTATCGCGGGATCCAGATTTGAGCGGACAGACAGACGGACGGACGGACGGAGGGCAAACCTATAGTCCTCTCCGGTGTGAACACCGGTAGGGGACTAATAAATCTTTATTTTGATATCGCTTCTTTTAACTTGACCAATTTTACTATTCTAGGTACCAAAATAAATGGCCTGAAATTCATTGTAGCATATTTGGGTCTAGTTTTATAGGTATTCAAAATATAAACAATTAAACTTAAACCTCTTAATTCTGCATATCATTTTTTTTTTATTTTCGTGTACAGTCCGGGAATGAAATAGTAAATGCTACCATGCAATAGAACCGTCGACGCGTGTAGCCTCGTGAGTAAAATTCAAATAACACTTGTACAAACGATCGAGACGACTGTATTACACAAAGTTACTAAATTTTGCGCTTTAGCTAATGCCTAGTCACACATTCAGGATTTTTACTGCCGTCCTTGATAGGACCATTCCCGATTAAAATGTTGTCAAAATCTGATCAGATCCTGTGATTCGTGGCTGGAAATTCAAACTTTTATTAAAATTTGTAAAAACATTTATTTAATCACGACAACAATCAGATATGTTCAGGAGGCGTCCCGATCCAGCCGTTTCCAGCAGAATTCGTCCCGATTATCCCGTTCTCAATCCGATTCTGATCCGATACAGCAGAATCTGTCACGACATAGTCACGATTGTAACCGACTAGACAAATCGGCTGAGTTTCCCGAATGTTACGGGACGCACCTAACTGTCAGAGTGCTTGGCCGACCTCTCCGGACCATTCCCGATCCGTAGACTCTGTTCGAACATATACGACTGCGTTCAGACAATGATAGGACATTGAGGATAGTAATCCGACTTTTCGCTTTTCGTGTCGTAGCGCTGTCTGACTCAAACGGGAACCATAATCGGCACTGTGTGAACGCCGCATTACAACAAATTAGCTTGCAGCGTCTTGAACGATGACATGTTTGATCATTTTGTTTAAACGTCTACACTTATACACGCTCATGTATCTCAAGCTGGCAATTAAATTACATTGACTATAACATATATTTTCACATAGGTTTTCATTTATCATAAATTTGGAATATACTTTACAACATTTATCGATAGATGCAACAACAAAGTCGGGAAATTGCAATGTTTCAACAACGGTCTAAATGACATGTGTCAAAACGCTCAAAGGATTATGGTAACACAATGCTGCAACTGAATTCATAAGTAACGTAAATAAAATGATTTGACAAAACATTAATCATTGTCAACACTAGTTTAATTTGTTTGTTTGTTTGTTCGGTTTAAACGTCCCACCGACAGTATTTCAGTCATTTGGAGACGATGTCTACTTAATGCATTATAGTGCTGCCACACTGCAGTATCACGTCGTAGACATTGGCATGATACCACACCCAGTCACATTATCCTGATACCGGCCAACCATCCTGCAACTACCCTTATATGCTAATGTCAAGCAAGGGAGCTATAACAGTACCATTTTTTACGACTTTGGTATCGAACCCACGACCTCCCGCTCCCGAGGCGGACGCTCTAAACACTCGGCCACCGGGAACGGTACACCTGTTTAGCTAGTAATATCAATATGATATAAAAGTTTTTTTTTTTCAATTTATATGACTAATACATCTGTAAACTTACATTTTCCGAAAATGCTTCAATAAGGTGAAAGCGAAAGTAGGATATTTTATGAAATTCTTACAATTGGCTTTATATTCGTATTTTTATGTAACTTCCTTATTTCTTGACCAATTTCAAAACTCTAGTGTCAAAATAATCGTCTTAAAATTCTCTACATCTCACTTGCTTAATTTAACACTTATTTCTAATGATTGCTTAAGATATAACCGTAAAATCTGACATGACGGCAAAATCGCTGAAATTCTATATGTTATAAATTCTATTTTTGAGGTAACTCTTATACTTTGATCAATTTCAAAACTTAAGTACCAAAATAATCGTCTTAAAATTCTCTACATCTCATTTGCTTAATGTGTTGACTTATTTCATATGGGTTTTAAAATATAAGCCTTGAAACTCTTACATAACGACAAAATCGCTGAAATTCTACATGTTTAAATTCTTATTTTTGATGTAACTTCCTTATACTTGGATCAATTTCAAAACTTAGAGTACCAAATTAATCGTCTTAAAATTCTCTACATTTCACACCTTTATCTATAGGAATATTTTTAATACTTTTTGAATACAAGCTCTTAAACCTCTTGAAAAATGAAAAAATCACCAACGCTATATGCACGAATTTGTTTTTTCCCATTACTCCATGAATCTTAGGTCAATTATTAAACTTTAAGCATCAAAAGAACGGCCAAAATTGCTCTACAAATAATATTCACATCATATTTTCAAAATTCAAAGGTTTTCGAGTATAAACTGTTAAATTTTCATTTTTCCGCCATAACTCAACCATTCAACCCGATCATCAAAAACTAAATATCACTGAAAGGTCTACAAATTACTACAAATTATACGCATAGAATATTTACCGTTTTTGAGGCCAAAGAAAAAGCCGATAATTGATATATGACCTTGACCTTTGGGACTTTCCGAAAACGAAGGTAACATTGCTCCATAGAATTTAATACTGCATCTTCAGACAAAATTTGAAGCAAATCATACAAAAAAAAGCCTACAGGGCTTAAGAACCGTTACGTTTTAATACGAAAGTTTTATTAGCATTAGGACGTCATGTGACGTCATATGACGTTCATCTTTTCAAAATATGACGAAAACCTAGAGACTAATATTCAGTCCAAATATCAACTTTCTAACTCTTATGGAAGCAAATTAATAAGCAATTGAAATACGACGTCATTAGTTCGAATCTTGGATTCGCCATAAAACCTTTCCTTTCGAATTTGAAAAAAAGAACACAGGATGCACAACTAGAGCCTAACATACACATTCTGTGAAATTTTGATGAAAATCGGTCCAGCAATAGACCGCGTACAAACTTTTTCACCTGACGTCGAATCTGACGTAATTTGACGTCATATGAATATGAAATTCATTGCATCCGAAAGCTCGTGGTTTGAAATATATGCCATAAAATGTTCATTGTTGTGAGTCAATGGCAACACCTCAAAATTAACACAAGTATAAGAGGAAGAAAAAAAGAATAAGAAGAAGAAGAAGAAGAAGAAAAAAAGCAGTACAAACCCAATAGGACTTTCTGCCTGTAGGAAGAAAGTCCTAAAAGAATAACACTTTCGTTTGCACGGCAAACGATAGGACTTTCGCAAACAGTTAAAAACCCCAAACAAAATGAAAATTTTGATACGGAATACACAGAAAAATTAGGTTTCTAGAGTGTAACCTATACATTCTTTTGAAAAACTTAAAAGAATTCATCAATTCATAATGCAAACTTTTTGATCTGACATCTATTCTGATTTATATAAATAAAATATTATTGCATATGAAAATTCAGCATATTCCATTTTTTTTTAATTTTTGGAAACCCTTGGATCACATTGAATTTATTGGGACCAAAAATGAAAACATAATATAATCCCCCTTACTTTAAATAACACTGGCCATGGAAATATAAAAAAAACGTTTGAATTACAACATGTGTGAATTTTATCTTTTTACTTCATATGGTCGCTGAAATACTAAACTTAATTTCGAGGGCATATTTTGAAAAGGAAAGTAAGGATGCACAAAAAAAGCCTAACTTAAACCTTCTGTGAAATGTACTAGAAAATCGATTCAAAAAAATTCTGCAAGCGTGTACGAACGTTTTAACTGACGTCAAATCTAGCATCATATGACATCCTATGAATTTGAAAATCATTGCATTCGAAAATTTGCATACAATTTTCATTGTTCTTGTCCTTTGCCAATTACATTTTCCGAAAATGTTAAAAATTATGTAAAAATGAAAGTAGGTATTTCCGAAAATGCTTATTTACATGAAGCAATAATACCACATGACCGTGACGTCGCTAGAGGGATTAAAACCAAGACAAATTTTCAACTTTTTAAAATTTATTTAGACATTCAGACTCATAAACGTCAAATGACGTTCGTCTTTACAAAATAGAAAGTGGCCTTACAGACTAATATTCAGTCCAAATATCAGCTTTTGGAGGCGATTTTATACGTATTTGAAATTTGACGTCAATGGTTCGAATCTTGGATTACAAAAGAACTATTACCTTTTTAACTCTCGAAAAATGACACAGCGAAACACAACTAAGCGTAACATATAAATTCGTGAAAATTTTGGTGAAAATCGGTCCAAAATAATGCTGTAACCGGTAAAACGTTTTTGTCCTGAAGTCAAACCTTATGTTTTAAAGACGCCAAATAATATGAAATTAAATTTCATTCAAAAGGACATGATTCGATGTATAAAGCCATTAAATATCCATGGTCCTGGGGAAATTTTTCAACATACTAAAATTAACGCGTAATATCAAAATTCTTTTTGACATTATACGTCCCCATAACGTTAAATGACAATCATCTTCACAGAAACTAAAGCACTTAGGACACTTATAAACTGTCCAAAAATCACTTTCTAACTCATCTTGAAGTTATTTTTACGTATTTGAAATTTGACGTCAATTTTTCGAATATTAGATTCGCCATAAAACCTTCTTTTTCGAATTTGGAAAAGGAACCTGGGATGCACCATAAATATTCTCTGAAATTTTATGAAAATCGACCCAGAAATAATGGCTGTAGACCGCGTACAAAATTTTTTAGACGACGTCAATTTGACGTCAAAACACGTCATAGTCAAATGAAAATTATTGAATTGCAAAATGTTCTATCGAAGCATATGCTATTTAATTTTCAAGGTGCTCGGATGTTTTCAACAATAAAAATTAACACGTAAAATTTAGAAATGTTTTTTTCACCTCATACGTCATATGACTCATACGACATTCATCTTCTGAGAATATAAAGAAACCTAGAACTTATATTATGTCCAAATATCATCTTTCTAGCTTTCTGTAAGCGATTTTATACGCATTTGAAATTTGACGTCAATGGTTCGAATCTTGATTCGCCATAAAAACTTTTCTTTTCGAATTTTGAGAAAACGACACAGGGGTTCACAACTAAGCCTAAAATACATATTCTGTGAAATTTTGATGAAAATCGGCACAGAAAAATGGCTGTAGACCGCTACAAACATTTTTAGACGACGTCAAGTTTTTACGTCAAAACACGTCAAAGTCAAATGAAAATTATTAAAATCAAAATGTTCTATCTGAAGCATATGCTATTTAATTTTCAAGCTGCTCGAATGTTTCAAACATATAAAAATTTACATGAAAATTTAGAAATTACTTTTCAACTCATGACGTCATATGACGTCATACGACATTCATCTTCTCTATAAAGAAAACATAGAGACTTATATTCTGTCCAAATACCATCTTTCTAGCTCATCTGTTAGCGATATAAAACGCATTTTGAATTTTGACGTCAATGGTTCGAATCTTTGGGTTCGCCATAAAACCTTTGCCTTTTTCGAATTTTGAAAAAAAGGACACCGGATGCCCCAACTAGAGCCTTACATACATATTCGTGAAATTTTGATGAAAATCGGCCCAGAAATAATGGCTGTTGACCGCGTACAAACATTTTTAGACGACGTCAAGTTTGAAAACACGTCAGAGTCAAATGAAAATTATTAAAATGCAAAATGTTCTAAGTGAAGCATATGCTATTAAATTTTCAAAGGGGCTCGGATGTTTCCAGCATATAAAAATTTTCATGTAACTCATGACGTCATATGACGTCATACGACATTCATCTTCTGAGAGTATAAAGAAAACATAGAGACTTATATTCTGTGCAAAAATCATCTTTTTAGGTCATCTGTAAGCGATTTTTTACGCATTGAAATTTGACGTCAATGGGTTTGAATATTGGATTCGCCATAAAACCTTTGCCTTTTTGAATTTTGAAAAAACGGACACTGGGATGCACAACTACTGCCTTACATACACATTCTGTAAAATTTGATGAAAATCGGTCCAGAAATAATGGCTGTAGACCGCGTAAAATCTTCTTCAGCTTACGTCAAATTTGACGTTATATTGACGTTATATGAATATGAAATTCATTGCATCCGAAAGCTCATGGGTTTAAATATATGCCATAGAATTTTTATTGTTCTGAGTCTATGACAACACCTCGAAACTAACACAAATATAAGAGGAAGAAAAAAAGAATAAAAACTAGATTTCGTTTGCACGGCAAACGATAGGACTTTCTGCAAACCGTTAAAATCTCAATCAAACTGAAAATTATTGATATGGAATACGCAGAAAATATTAGGTTTCTAGAGTGTAAACTATAAATTCTTTGAAAATTTTAGACGAATTCATCAATTCATAATGTCTGCAGAGCGCTTACAAACTTTTTGATCTGACGTCTATTCAGGTGTCCTATGAATAAGAATATTATTGCATATGAAAATTCAGCATATTTAACATATGCTATAATATTTTTGTAATTCATTGAATTTATTGCACCAGAAATGAAAACATATTATAATCCCATTACGTCAAATGACGTCTGGCCTATGGAAATCTAAAGAAAATGTTTTGAATAACAGCATGTGTGAAATTCAGCTTTTACCTCGAATGGGTCTCTGAAATACTAAACTTAATTCCGAGGTCATATTTTCGAAACTTGGTTTCACCACAGAACCTCGGTCTTTTCAATATTTTGAAAACTAAAGTAAGGATGCCCAACAAAATCCTTGCTTTTTTCATATTTGGTAAAACGGAGACGGTTGGCACATCTTAAGCGTAACATACACATTCTGTGAAATTTTGATGAAAATCCGTCCTAAAATAATGGCTGTAGACCGCGTATAAACTTGTGTAGACGTCAAGTTTGATGCCATATGACGTCATAGGCATAAGAAAATCAATGAAATGAAATATTAAGTATCTTAAATAAATCAAGTAAATTTTTCATGCCTCATTGGAACTTTGAAACATATAGAAATTAACGCTTAGATATCAAACATTCTTTTTGACCTTATGACGTCAAATGACGTTAATCCTCACATAATAGAAATAAGTCTAAAAGACTAATATTCAGTCCAAATATCCACTTTCTAAATCATCTGAAAGCGATTTTATACGTATTTGAAATTTGACGTCAATTGTTCGAACATTGGATTCGCCATAGAACCATTGCATTTTCGAATTTGGAAAACCGGACAAGGAATACACAACAAGAGCGTTACATATACATTCTGTGAAAAGAATCGAAATTAACACAAATACAAGAGGAAGAAAAAAGAATTAGAATAAGAATAACTGGATTTCGTTTGCACGGCAAACGATAGGACTTTCTGCAAACCGTTAAAATCTCAATCAAACTGAAAAATTATTGGAATACGCAGAAAATATTAGGTTTCTAGAGTGTAACTTATACATTCTTTGAACATTTTAGACGAATTCATCAATTCATAATGTCTGCAGAGCGCTTACAAACTTTTTGATCTGACGTCTATCAGGTGTCATATGAAAAAGAATATTATTGCATATGAAAATTCAGCATATTTAACATATGCTATAATATTTTTGTAATTCTGGACCATTGGGATCACATTGAATTTATTACACCAGAAATGAAACATATTATAATACCATTACGTCAAATGACGTCTGGCCTATGGAAATCTAAGAAAACGTTTTGAATGACAACTTGTGTGAAATTCAGCTTTTTACCTCCAATAGGGTCTCTGAAATACTAAACTTAATTCCGAGGTCATATTTTCGAAACTTGGTTTCGAATTTTGAAAAAACGGACACCGGAATGCACAACTATAGCATAACATAACACATTCTGTGTAATTTTGGTGAAAATCGGCCAAGAAAAATGCTGTAGACCGCGTACAAAAATTTTGAGACGACGTCAAGTTTGACATCAAAACACGTCTTAGAAAAATGAAAATGATTGAAAAGCAAAGTGTTTTTGTCTGCTATTAAATTTTCAAGGTGCTCGGACGTTTTCAACATATAAAAATTAACACGTAAACTTTAGAAATTTCAGTCCAAATATAAAATATTGGCTTCGCCATAGAACCTTTGCCATTTCGAATTTTGAAAAAACGGACACCGGAATGCACAACTAGAGCCTAACATACACATTTTGTAAAATTTTGATGAAAATCGGTCCAGAAATAATGGCTGTAGACCGCGTACAAACTTTTTCACTTGACGTCAAGTCTGACGTTATATGACGTCATATGAATATGAAATTCATTGCATTCGAAAGCTCATGGTTTGAAATATAAGCCATACAATTTTCATTGTTCTGAGCCATTGGCAACACATCGAAATTAACATAAATACAAGAGGAAGAAAAAAAGAATAAGAATAAGAAGAAAAAACAGTACAAACCCAATAGGGCTTTCTGCTAATAAAAAACATAACAAAGCCGAAAGGGCAGAAAGTCCTAATAAGAAGAAGCAGACTAATAAAAAGGAACAGTACAAACCCAATAGGACTTTTTGCTTGAGGCAAAAAGTCCTAATAAAAGTTTGGAAAAAGCCGTAATGACAAAGGCAATATGCTTATAGGTCCTGGTGTACACCATTGCATCCTAAAATGCACCTCATTCTCTCAAATACGCATCGCAATTCACCTTTCAACACGGGCACTCTTTCCTGCGTAGGAACGTCCGGATCTAGGGTAACCAACCAAATAACCGCCTTCTTTCCTTACTTCAAATTGCTAGATTTTCGTGTTCCGTAAAACATGAATATCTGCCATGTTTCTTGACGAATCACTTGAAATTTCAGGACATTCCGCCTTAATAACTCACGCCAAAATATGCAACTTCATATATCAACTTGCCGATTTTATATGATTTTTTTTTAATAATTCTTGCTTAAATATGTATATCGTCATAATCACGTGACCAAACAAATATTCCTTGCAGTATACATCACTTCATTTTTAAGCCTGTTTATCCTGAAAAAGTCATAATAACTGACTCAAAGTTCTTGAGGCTACAGCTTTCAATTTCGTTAAAAGTCCACTTTTGTTTTTCTGCCATAACTCAACCGTTTGAACCCCGATCTACAAAAACTAAATATCACCTTAAAGAACATTCAAAGCACTACAATTTTTACGATAGTGTCTAGGTAGAATATATTTCGTTTCTGAGATACCGATGGCCGAATAAAAACACCTAAAACTGACATATGACCTTGACCTTTGCGATTTTCCGGAACGGAGGTCACCAAGCACGGTGGGGCATGAGCTTGCACATTAATTGAAAGTAACATGCCAATCTGTCAAAAAATCAAGCCTGCAGGTCTTAAACCGTAATTTCGAAAGCAAAAAGTCTTATCACAATGTATGTCAAATGCCGTCCACGATCAGTTGTCAAATTACAAAGAAGACCTCAGGCACACATGCTATCCCAAATTTTTACCTTCTAACACATCAGGGCCTTTGTAACACGAAATTGATTTTCTGACCAAAGTTCGAAACTCGATTTTGACTAAAATCTCGAACTTTCTTTAAAATTTTAAAATTCAAGAATGTTTCACTCTACTCCCAACTTACCCTTTTGTTAAAATATCAATCAATCGGACCAATTTGACGGCGTAAGCGCGAACTAAATTTGGGAGTTATTTGAAATGAGAGTCAAATGACGTCATATGAAGATAAAAATTGGCCTTTAACAGGGCCCCTCTGATTACTGTTAAAATTTTTATGAGCGGTTTTTATTGACAACCTTTTTTTTTTGAACCTCAAAAAGGACAAATAATAACTAATTTATTTGTTGATACGAAGATAGGACTTTCTGCTAACATTGAAAAAAATAAAGAATTTAATACCGTTAAAAAAGAAAAAAATATAATAAATTCCCCCTTTTCCTTTTTTACTTTTTTTTTTTGTAAAGGACTTTTTCAAAGCATGAACTTTTTTTGAAATAAACCATATGGGAAAAATAAATAAATCCCTTTTTTTTGGAAAAAATCGCTTTTTTTTATAACTTGGGGCCAATTTTAGTATCCTAGGTAAACCCAAAAAAAATGGCCT
>CM037786.1:53899350-53917392 GCA_021229015.1 Solen grandis | reverse complement strand
ATAATAAATTGCAATGCTTTGGAGCGGAACTGGAAAGGCGGTGACATTTTTTCCTATACGCTAGTAATAATTAAAATGCAAAAAGGTGAATTAATAATCAAATGGACGGAAAAGAACCAAACATTTAGGAGTCCTACGCTATTCTGATAGATAACGCTCCGTATTTCATTAAGATCAATACTATTTCAATATCAACATGGCAGTGGAGTTTTGTCAGATAATTGGTACAAAATGGTCACATATTTGATATCCGCTGCTTTTAATTGCTAAGCAGATGTCCCGGAAGTGCAAAAATGCGCACACAGAAAGTGTGTGTGCACGCACGGACATACATCTGTCGAATGCCATATGATTAAATTGACATGATAAAAGTACATATTTTGTTCAGCAATCACAGGTCTCCGGCCCATACCACATTACATAAATAAATCCTAACAATGAATAGAGTTGTATTTATATAAGATACATATTTTATTAAAAAATGTAAACAGATAAACGTTTCTTGTTACATGATCCAATGTAATAAATTTTAACAAATATTTGCAATAATTATTTACAAGATGGAGAGAGATAGAGATAGAGAGAGATTCTAATAGAATATTTTAGCTCAAATTCACCACAGTTTGCGCAGCAAAGGAAATTATTTGGTTTCACATGACCATTTAAAGTTAAGTAAATTAATGTTCATCAAGTCATTAATTTAATAAAGAAATGTGATAGCTGTTTCCATTCATGGTTATACTGGAATCATATAAAGAAAAGGTGATAGCTGTTTCCATTCATGGTTATACTGGAATCATATAAAGAAAAGGTGATAGCTGTTTCCATTCATGGTTATACTGGAATCATATAAAGAAAGGTGATAGCTGTTTCCATTCATGGTTATACTGGAATCATATAAAGAAAAGGTGATAGCTGTTTCCATTCATGGTTATACTGGAATCATATAAAGAAAAGGTGATAGCTGTTTCCATTCATGGTTATACTGGAATCATATAAAGAAAGGTGATAGCTGTTTCCATTCATGGTTATACTGGAATCATATAAAGAAAAGGTGATAGCTGTTTCCATTCATGGTTATACTGGAATCATATAAAGAAAAGGTGAGTGCTGTTTCCATTCATGGTTCGACTGGAATCATATAAAGAAATGTGATAGCTGTTTCCATTCATGGTTATACTGGAATCATATAAAGAAAAGGTGATAGCTGTTTCCATTCATGGTTATACTGGAATCATATAAAGAAAAGGTGATAGCTGTTTCCATTCATGGTTCGACTGGAATCATATAAAGAAAGGTGATAGCTGTTTCCATTCATGGTTATACTGGAATCATATAAAGAAAAGGTGATAGCTGTTTCCATTCATGGTTATACTGGAATCATATAAAGAAAAGGTGAGTGCTGTTTCCATTCATGGTTCGACTGGAATCATATAAAGAAAGGTGATAGCTGTTTCCATTCATGGTTATACTGGAATCATATAAAGAAAAGGTGATAGCTATTTCCATTCATGGTTCGACTGGAATCATATAAAGAAAGGTGAGTGCTGTTTCCATTCATGGTTATACTGGAATCATATAAAGAAAGATGATAGCTGTTTCCATTCATGGTTCTGAATCATATAAAGAAAGGTGAAAGCTGTTTCCATTCATGGTTCGACTGGAATCATATAAAGAAAGGTGAGTGCTGTTTCCATGCATGGTTCGACTGGAATCATATAAAGAATGTTCGTTTAATATATTGTCAAAATGAAATCATATAAAGCTACTTCAGATTGATACATTGCCGAATCGGTTCAATACATTGAAAATGTCGATTGACATAATGATGAATCCGTATCATTTATTGCTTTTTGGTCCAATATATTGTTAAACTGGTGTGATACAAGGACAGTTACTTCCATACATGGTTCGACTTGAATCATATAAAGGACTTTTACCTGATAAGATAGTCTTGGCTTTGTCTATGAATATACTGGAAAACAAAAATCGTGTTGTTTAGAAAAGGTTTTAGATAACTGTAGCAGCACAATTGGAAATATGAACGTGTTAATGTTGAAATATTTCATACATTTTATTAAATGATAATTTAATTCAAAAAAGTATTAAACACTGTTAAATTAAGGGTTCGGGATATATTTCATTGACTTTTGCTGTCAGTATTACGAAATATTTATATTACAAACTGGAAAATCGGTTTTAACTCTCGTTTGCTATGTTTGTTTGTACAAAGAGGTCAAAATTCTTCATGAAATGTCATATTATTTTCATATATTTGACATAAAATACACAATGAACCTCGTCCCATTTAATTTAGTAGAAATTCAAATATTCAGGCCAAATATGTCGCTAGGCAACACTACCGAGCCAAGTCGGACATCGTTATTGACCTTATAAAAAATGCAAATATAGACCTGGATTCGAATTTCGAACCAACTGAATTCAAGAACGAAATTTTCAGGAGTCGGTTGTCCTTAAAATCATATTAGGCTTATGGTCGAATTTTGAAATAATTTGGCACAAATTATTCCAGGTAATTTTAATCGCAATCAAAAAGAAGGTCGCTAGCTTCAAGGTCAGGGTCACAACACTCAGTTGACCTTAAAAGATATCACGTCCTGGCTTTTGCTTTCTTGTGTATGGTCATAATTTGAAATAATTTGGACATAATGAACTTTTAATTTCACCGCCGTAAATAGTGATGGGCATATGGTGTTTCACCTGTCTCTGTGTATGTTAGTCTTGGCAAGCAATATCTAAGTTGTGTATGTTGTGTTTTGGAATAACATGGCACTAGTGTTCCTTAGGACAAAAAAATTTGTCACGAACAGGAACTAGGTCGATAGCTTGAAGGTCAAATTTCAATCTAATAAACAAAATGACGGGAGCATCCGTGTCCTATGATCACATTTCTATTTTTTTTTATAAGCATGTTATCTAAAAATAAAACTGTTAAATGATTTAACTCCTCAGCCAATGATCGTTTAAACATCATCTTAACCGATTTAATTTATGCTTTATTTACAGTAACGTCATCCGGTCTGTAAAGGTATATTAACAGACACTGCGGGCTGATATATGGACTTGCTGACGTTATCGTTTAATTTTTTTTTCACGAATTTTAGATTTTACGTCGACTTGCGACAAAATGACAGATGTAAAAAGTTCAATGCCTCCAGAAGATAAGCTGTTAAAACACAGATCAATAAAGATTCTAATAACCACTGTTACGTGGAATTCCTTGAATATAATGTTAACGTTTAATGATGACTTGTGTGCTTTCTATTTCCTCATAATTTCTCATATAAAAAATGCCAACTTAATCAAATGAAAAATAAATAAATATTCGGTATTATATAACAGATATTACATGGCATTTCGCTGAGTTCATATACCTTCCTAGTCAACAAACTTTCATATCGGCCTCCATGCCATGTATTACTTAATATATAGTAGAATCTACTTATTTTATTGCCGCACATATTTGATTTATGTCGGTTTTAAAAGAAATGTAACATGCATTTACTTTAATTTTTACATTACTATTATTAATGAGTCCTTTAACATTTAAAGAGGCTTTTTATTAATATACTGACGATCTCCATAAGAGGGCCAATAAAAATATCACTGTCGGAACGGGGCCAGCTGCCCTGGTCAAACATTTTTCTAGGCTATAAAATCCCTGGATTACATCATAGTAGTGTTGTCTAGAGGAAATCCCCATCGTGGGTCCCCGTACTGAACCACCCGCATAACCACCTGACCAGCCAGACTCCTATTGTCTTATGGGCCCCTGCTGTTAATGTGTAGGTAATCCGAATCGGCAGTCGTCCATGACTGTGTGATAAGCATGTGTTTAGGGTACTGCGGACACGTTTACTGATTGAGAGAAATTTACATGTCGTCTAACAATTGGGAAATATAGGCAATTACCAAAAGTTTTTATCAGTTACAACTATAAACTTTTCTAGGCAAATGCAGTTTAAGAAATAGCATCAAAATAGTTAAGCTAAACACAACCATTAGCTGGACATTAAAATGTAATTAGCATCGAAACAATTTCACTAGAGCCCAAAGGAATTAATAATAATAACAATAATAATAATAATAATAAACTACTTTGACGAAATCTGCTCAGCGAATTTTTTAATTCACTTTTCTCTACATGTATAAAGTTCTAAATCTTGCATTAAAAGCGGGCTAATAAGCTGCCGGCAGGTTGATGAACTTTCAGGTATGAATATTTGCCGATTTCGTTTTTGAAAAAGTTAAAAAGGTAATGATTTTTTTGCTGTAGCAAACTGCATACCTATCGCTAGCCATGCAAATTAAACTTAACCAGAAATGGGTTTTGTTTCTAAATGCCATCAGCTTTACTACTTTACATAACTTTTTAAGTATCATTTATATGAAACTAACTCCTGTAATTATTTTTTCCTGAAAGGAATAAATACAAACAGTAGGCCGATACATCATCATGTTCACTGTTTTAATATTAACGAATATGATAATCTACATGTATGTGTATTCATGGTCTCTTAATATAGAGACACTGGTGTATTTTAAATTTATAAATAAACATGAATTATTTTGGGACAATCCATATTTTGGAACAATGTATATGTAGATTATGCATGATCATTAATTCAAATCAAATCCAGGTAATCAGTCATTGAGCAATGTTACTGAATAGTCGATGAATACGAAATACTAATGCACAGAAAACACAATTTATTTGCGAAATAAAACGGATATTAAAGATTTTATATTTAATATCAACATCTTTTATAATTGAATACTGTTTGTTTTGTCATTGATATAATATTTATCTGGGAAGTCTATGTTTGAAGGCTGCTTCCAGATCGACAATTAGACAGCCAAGATTACCAAGTTCGAGCCTAATACAGCATATACCCGGTATTCCCTTCAACATATTTGACATAATATGTTTAAAGTGATTTTTTCCTCAGATTTAAGCAAAACTGTCTTTTACAATGTTGAGTCTAAAACTGACGACTCTTCAAAGCATTCACTAATTGATAGTGTACACAAATCACTTTCTTTTTTGGGGGTGGGCGGGGATGGGGGGTCCAAAAAGCACTTATTATTTATTTTTATGCCAGCCTGCCCCCACCCCCTTTTACTACCGTAAAGTAAGTAAATGCATTTTACAGTCTAAGTTTCCAAATTCTCATGATCTCCATAATCTTCCCCGAGGCAGCTAGGATAGTTAGATACAACGATACATACCCTAATCTACGGGGATATTCCCTCGATGGTGTTTCAAATTTCAAAATTCACGAGCATCGGGAGCCATCCCCGATAATACAGGGCCATTGTACCATAACCGAAACATCAGTGAACGTTTCAACGGACCAATCCCGAAGCTTCTCATGGGACTACTTCGTCCTTTTGGCTCAATCATCTGATGCCATCGGGAGAAATTTTGTGTATTTTCCGATGATTTTACTCCAGTGGGACATTAGGCATTAGATCCATGGTCTTCAAGTTAAAAAAAAAAAAAAAAAAAAAAAAAACACAAAAAAACAAAAACATAAAAACCCTTCACTTTTATCCCCAGATACCCTTCAGAATGCATCTCCGTCACACTAAACCTTTTCTTCCGGGGGAACATGCCCTCGAACCCCCCAAGCACTCACATCACATTCAGTCTTACATTCAATATTTGGAATGGAATTTTTATATCTGCTTCGACTAAATCGGAGGCTGCTTTAGCTTTTTGGGGGAACCCAACAGAATAAAGTTTGTTTCGAAAAAGATAGGTAATGATGTTTAATTGAAATATCTTGTATTAGTGGATTCTAAAAGTTCATATTTTAATTAGTTAGAACAGACAAGGTATCAGAAAATATAATAAATGTATCGGACCGAATAGACGATACCGCATGTAAAGCTAACTCAATAGCTTTTGCTTCTGCAGAGAAAATCGAAGCGCTATCCGGAAAACTATATAATTTTGTGTAAAAGTAGCTTATGACTGCACAGGTGGTCGTACTGTCATCTTTAGAGCCATCTGTAAAAAAGTCATAATGGTCTCCATAAGTAGACCTAATTTCATTGAACTTTGATTGAAATAAAATTGGATCAGTGATGGATTTTTTAGAATTGTGAAGACTAAGATTAACTTCAGGTCTTTAAAGTGTCCAAGGTGGAATTGGTGGGATTTTTTTTGTTTTAATGACTTTTATGTCAACTTCTTAACCTGAAATTAGATTCTGAGCACGCAAACCCAAAGGTTTGATAACTTTAGGTTTGCTCTCATATAATGTTTTATAGTTAGGGTGAAATACGATATCATACGATATCATAAGCTGGATTTCTCGGATTTGATTTGAGTTTTGTAATATACTGTAAGGTTAATTTTTTTCTTAGAGGGTAACAGAGAGAATGCTTCCTTGTGGAACTCCCTGCTCTTGACTAAAACAATTGGATAAAGTCGAACCACATTTGACTTTAAAATTTCTGTTTGATAAAATTTCATGTTTCCATGTGGTATCATATGCCTTTTCCAGGTCAAAAAATATACTTACTAAATGTTCCTTTTTGACAAAGGCGTCACGAATAAAACTTTCAAGCCTAATTATATGATCAGTTGTACTTCTCTGGTTTCTGAAGCCACACTGAAAATTTGTAATTAGGTTATTAGACTCTAAGAACCAAACGCGGGCAATAATCATTATCTCTAGAGTTTTGCAGATGCAGCTTGTTAAAGCAATAGGTCTATAATTAGTGGGGTTAGTATTATCCTTTCCAGGTTTTGGAACTGGAATAATAAATGCCTTCTTCCATGAAAAAGGAACTATACCTGAAGACCAGATATCATTAAATATTTTAACAGAGTATCCAATGAAGAGTGTGAAAGATTTCGAAGTAATTGATATGGATTGTCATAAGGGCCTGCAGCGGTGTCATGAGATTTTTTAAAGGCGTCCTGAAGTTCAAACAAAGAGAACGGTTTATTATAAGCTTCATCATTAGATGAAGTAAATTAAATTTTTGCTTTTCCGATTCCTTTTTGTGTTTCTGAATAATTCTTTAGAAAAACATTCCGCCAATAAATTAGAAATACTTTTTTTATCAGAAACTTTTTCATTATTTTTTTAAATGAGTAAAAAATTTTTTTTTTCCCTTTTTTTTTTTCCCCTTTTTCATTGGTGTTTTAGAATTAAGTTTTGAAACGTATTCAAGCCAAACAATTTTCTTTGACTGTTTATGGTCCTACGAGCTTTTGCTCTGTGTATTCTAATTTGATCATGATTTTCTTTTGTTGGTCTTACATTGAATCTTTTGACAGCTGCTCTGCGTTTACGAATGGCTATTTTGCATTCGTCGTAAAAATCATGGTTTGCTTTTACTTGTAACCTTTGTTTTAGGTATGCATTGTCCATCAATGGAATAAAGGTTAGAAGAGAGCTTGACTATAGTGTCATCAAATTCTTAAATAGTTGAAGAAAATAACTCTCTATTACCAAGAGTCTGAAATTTACCCCAATCAGCTTTTTTAAAATTCCAACGTGAAGGAGTATCATCAATATTAGAGTAAATGTTAGTTAATATAATTGGAAAGTGGTCACTTCCACTCAAATCGCCATGCACTCCCCAGTAGTAGTCTAAATATGAAGTCGGATAGGAAATAGAAAGATCAATGGCCGAAAAATGACCAGTTGCAGGATGAAGTTAAGTATGAGATTTATTATTTAGAATACATAGATCGTTTTTGTTGATAAAGTCTTCTACAATTTTAGCTTTCTCATTAAAGTCGTTACAACCCCATAATTTATAATGGCCATTTAAGTCACCTAAAAGTAAATAAGGTGGAGGAAGTTAATTTATAAGTTTTTCTTCTTCCCTAGGATTCAAAGTAGAACTTGGAGGTATATAAATAGAGCAAACTGTGATCACTCTGTGCAAAGTTACACTGAGTGCCACAGCCTGTATTTGCATATTCAGTTGAACTTTACTATGAGGAATATTACTTCGGATTAAAATAGATGAAACGCCAGCGGCTCTATCACAATTATTTGAAATAAAATTATAGGAAGTGTAATTCTTAATAGATACATCTGATCACCTTTAAAAATTGTTTCTTGACAACAGACTACAACTGGAGATTGTGAAGACAAAAGTAACGATAATTCATTGTAATTAGCTTCTAGACCTCTACAATTCCATTGAATGATTTTGTTTTCCATGGTTAAAGAGAGAACGACAGATAATGAATATAAAATTCAAGGTGCTACAACTGGAGATCTTGACCTTGAAGATGATGATGGACTTGCACTGGTTCAATCTATCTCATCCTCGCAGTCATTATCCAGCAACTCGTACCTGCGCAGCGTCCAAGAGGGATTGTTAGATCTCTTAGGCTGACGCCCTGACGCTGGGCCCGAATCTATAACTGGTTTGCTGGTTTTAGCTTGTTTACTTGATTTATTGGTTTTCTTCTCTTGATTATTTGTCACTTTTTTGGACACCGATTCAGATAGGGGTTTTTTTTTGGGGGGGGGGGGGGGTTATGGGTGAAGAAATCTGTTTATCTGAAAAATCAATTTGTGTACAGGCATCTGTCATTGTAACTGTTTTTGTATTCGATTTAATAATTTATGAGTAGGTTTGCTTTTGAGTAGCTTCATAAATTTTCTTTGCTTCTGGAAAGGAGATGTGTTGAGTAGCTTTGATTTTAAAAATTTCTTTTTCTTTCAACCAAATTTCACATTCTTTTGAATCTGCTGAATGATTTTTTCCCACAGTTTGCACATTTCAGGGGACTTGGGCGCTTGTTCTGAAAGTGACCCCCTCTGCACTGCACTTGACGCAGATACTAGTTAAATGCCGACATTTATCTTCATGGTGACCAATTTTTTTACAGCCATGACATCTTAGAGGATTGGGAATAAAAAGATGAACTTTAATTATACTGCAGAAGATTTTTAGGGAACTGGGAGCAATTGGGGTATTGAAAGTAAGAATGAATGTGTTTGTAGAAATGTCAGTTTGGTTTTTGGTACTAACTATTCGTCGTGCTGCTGTGACACCCTGCGGTTTTAAATTTTCAACATTGTTTTCATCTGAGACAGCTTATAGCATTTTGTCTCGAATGACACCTTTTGATGAATTTGAAGTTCCCTGGACTGATGGAATGATCTATATTTAAAAAAAAAAAAGTTAATCTTAGGATGTTTTCACCTTGAGCTTTTCTTTTAGTTTCAATAAGAATTTTATTGCTTCTGAGTTTTTTTAACAGATTTAACTTCGCCATTCTAGCCTAAAATCGTTTTTTCAATCACAAAAGGAGACAAAGAGGATAACTTAACATTGTCATTTTTTGGTTCTATTATAAAAAAATTTGGATAGGAGGACGAGTTACTATTTTGAATTGTTGTCGTTGCGGTATCTTTATCGTAATCTGAATCGGAGTCCGTATGGGGTCGCTTGTTTTGAAAGAAGGCCATGAGAAAAGGAAATAAAGTTCAACATCCGTGCTCCCCACCCACCTCGGAGCCAAACAAGAGGACGCTTATACGGAGGTGGATATCCGACCTCTAAGCGCCAGGGTAACACAGGTGTAATACTCGAAAGGATAGTGAAAAAGAGATACTATACCCTCTCGATTGACCCATAAGCCACCGCCTTCTAGGTCAAATTATAAAAGTGAAGAAAAAAACAACAACAAAAACACAGACACACTTTCAGGGGCAGATAAATCAAAGGTATCAAAGGAAGCTATGGCGTTCTATTTATAGATATGTAAGTCGATTTGATGTATGGATGTTGTGTTTTTGATACATGGTACTGCGGTTTTGATAAATGGTCAACTCGTTTTGAAATTTAGTGCAGTGTTTTAGTCCCCTGCCGGTGTAACCGGAGGGGACTATAGGATTGCCCTCCGTCCGTCCGTCTGTCCCGTCCGTCCGCAAATACTGGATCCCATGATAACTCAAAAAGTACTGAAGATATTTCTATGAAACTTTAAATATGGATAGATGGCTGTATGGAGATTATGCACGTCTTTTTTTTTTTCTTCCTAGGTTGAAAAATCTGGTTGCTATGACAACAAATATACCAAAAAATATTGCAAATAAAGCAATATATTGTGATAACTCAAAAAGTACTGAAACTTTTTTTATGAAACTTAAAATATGGATAGATGACTGTATGGAGATTATGCACGTCACTTTGTTTTTTTTTCTCGGACCAAAATTCTAGTTGCTATGGTAACGGAAAAAATATGCATATAACCGGTAGGGGACTCTGTGTTGCGTGCAAAACAAGTTACTTGCTTCTAAATGGTGACGTTGTTTTGATAAATGGTTCAGTTGTTTAATACATGGTGCTGTGGTTTTGATAAATAGTGTGATTTTGAAATATGGTACTGTGGTTTTGATATATGTTGAAGTCGTTTTGATATATGGTAAGTCGTTTTGATATAAGGAATAAGCGTTTTGATAAATGAATAAGCCGTTTTGATATATGTTGAAGTCGTTTTGATATATGTTGAAGTCGTTTTGATATATGGTACTGTGGTTTTGATATATGTTGAAGTCGTTTTGATACATGTTGAAGTCGTTTTGATATATGTTGAAGTCGTTTTGATATATTGTACTGTGGTTTTGATATATGTTGAAGTCGTTTTGATATATGGTGCTGTCGTTTTGATATATGTTGAAGTCGTTTTGATATATGTTGAAGTCGTTTTGATATATTGTACTGTGGTTTTTATATATGTTGAAGTCGTTTTGATATATGTTGAAGTCGTTTTGATATATGTTGAAGTCGTTTTGATATATGTTGAAGTCGTTTTGATAAATGAATAAGCCGTTTTGATATATGTTGATGTCGTTTTGATATATGTTGAAGTCGTTTTGATATATGGTACTGTGGTTTTGATATATGGTACTGTGGTTTTGATATATGTTGAAGTCGTTTTGATATATGGTACTGTGGTTTTGATATATGTTGAAGTCGTTTTGATACATGAATAAGCTGTTTTGATATATGTTGAAGTCGTTTTGATATATGGTACTGTGGTTTTGATATAGTCGTTTTGATAAATCAGTAAGCCGTTTTGATATATGTTGAAGTCGTTTTGATAAATCAGTAAGCCGTTTTGATATATGTTGAAGTCGTTTTGATATATGTTGAAGTCGTTTTGATATATGTTGAAGTCGTTTTGATATATGTTGAAGTCGTTTTGATATATGTTGAAGTCGTTTTGATATATGTTGAAGTCGTTTTGATATATGTTGAAGCCGTTTTGATATATGTTGAAGTCGTTTTGATATATGTTGAAGTCGTTTTGATATATGTTGAAGTCGTTTTGATATATGTTGAAGTCGTTTTGATATATGTTGAAGCCGTTTTGATATATGTTGAAGTCGTTTTGATATATGTTGAAGTCGTTTTGATATATGTTGAAGTCGTTTTGATATATGTTGAAGCCGTTTTGATATATGTTGAAGTCGTTTTGATATATGTTGAAGCCGTTTTGATATATGTTGAAGTCGTTTTGATATATGTTGAAGTCGTTTTGATATATGTTGAAGTCGTTTTGATATATGTTGAAGTCGTTTTGATATATGTTGAAGCCGTTTTGATATATGTTGAAGTCGTTTTGATATATGAAGAAGCCGTTTTGATATATGTTGAAGTCGTTTTGATAAATGTTGAAGCCGTTTTGATAATGTTGAAGTCGTTTTGATATATGTTGAAGCCGTTTTGATACATGTTGAAGTCGTTTTGATATATGTTGAAGCCGTTTTGATATATCTTGAAGGCGTTTTGATATATCTTGAAGCCGTTTTGATATATGTTGAAGCCGTTTTGATATATGTTGAAGTCGTTTTGATATATGTTAGTCGTTTTGATATATGTTAAGCGTTTTGATATATGTTAAGTCGTTTTGATAATGTGGCGTTTTAAGTTTTGATATATGTTTAGGTCGTTTTGATATATGATGTTGCAGTTTTTAACTTATAATGAACGGTGAAGTCCTTTCCTTTAAATGAGTGGCGCTGTGCTTTTGATACATAGTGCATGGTGCTGTATTTTCGTTATATGGTGCAGTGGTTTATAATTATGTTGAAGTCGTTTTGATACATGGTGCAGTGGTTTTGATATATGGCGCTTCCGTTTTGTTATTTTGATGATGATGACTATTTATAGATGACCTTGACCCGATTAACTTGTTGTGGTACTTTCCCACAAACCTCAAATGGGTAGGAAAGTGCGAACCAATTTCATTTTTCTACTACGTCAAGTCAAGTAGACATTGTCTCCAAATGACTGAAATGCTGTCGGTGGGACGCTTAAACATTCTCTATAAAAAAAAATGTAATTTCACAACTAAGCACAGGTTGCAGTGCACGTGCTCACGTGGTGAGAATTAATTTCTTATATCTATGGAACAACATAGCTGCGTTAAGTATATACTTCTTAATGTTGAGTCGTTTTGATTTATGTCGCTTGAGCTTATGAAATATCAAAACCGTAATCGATGGTTTGTGATAAGAAAAAACCTTCTTCTCGAGATTTGGAGGTCGCGGGTTCGATCCCTTAATGCAACATACTAAAGCCGAGCAAATAACACTGAGAGCTTTCTTCTTGGCTCTTAATAATTAAATGTATCTTAGTTTAAGGAACGTTATGTGTCAATGTGGCACCATGTCACATGTCCATGGCTAGAAACACTACACAAAACACAATTTACAAATTAACATATTTTAATATTTCAGGTCCAAACAGAAGCAGTTTTTACAATTGTCATTTTTTTTATATAAAAAGAATATATACATACCGATTTTCATAATTTCTTAACACAAACAACGAAACGAGATGTTAGAATTATCAGAGGCTAACTGACCAAAGTACACGATCTTCTGAAATCGTAGCGTATAAAGGAGGTAGCGCCCGAAAAAGATGCCAATGCTGCTCTAACGCTTCTGGTAATGTTTTTAAACCAAGGACCTAGGGCCCAACTGTGCAAAGCCAAACAATACATGCCAAAATCGTTTATATCCGTGGCAGAACAAATTGCCTCTCGCTGAGATCATCACAGATAACTAGCCGAGATATAATATTTTCATCAGAAGAATAAGTTGTGTTCGAAAAGCACAATACCACCACCTGAGCCATACGCCTCTTTTGGTCCCACCATAGGGAGTCAGATAACAAATAAATGTTGCCAATTGAAATTCATTCATTAGTGGACTAAGTTGGTTAGATGTGGAGTTTTTTATCCATAAAGTGAGAGAAAAAATTCTCTGGACCAAAAAAACAACAACATTAAAAATAAATAAAGGGAGATAAATAAAATATTGGACCAGGGAGAGTTATGGTTCTTTGTCACTGCACTGTCTTTTTGTTTTAATCCTTACCTTGTATTGTCTTTTTCTTCTTTTAGAACCAACTAATGCTAATCCGTTTATTAATGTATAAAATCATATTTGCATTACAAGAATGTTTCATTTCATTACATTAAATGTTATATTTATTTTCGAATGAGACGTTTATTTCAATAAAATAAAATGCATATATTCAAAATATATTAAGAAATGGAAAGCGATTGATGTTATTTGTTTGTTTTAATAAAAAACAGAAGAAAAAAGAATATATATATATATATATATATATGTGTGTGTGTGTGTGCGTGTGTGTACATACATTTACGTACACATACATATATACATACACACATACATACATACATACATACATACATACATACACACATAACACTATGTAACTACGAAAGCCTATCATGACCACTGACAAATAAAATATATTGAAGAAGTCGTTTAATGCAAAGCAAAGGCGTAATAAAGCGAATTTGAAACTTGTAATAACAGGAAACAAAGGCGTTATAACGCAAAAACAAAGGCTTTATAACGCGGAAAAAGGCATAACAACGCGAATTTTAAAGTCGTTATTAAACTCATGATTACGGGAAACAAAGGCGTTATAACGCAAAACAAAGGTGTGATAACGTAAATACGGCATAATTACGAGAAATTGAAAATTGTACATATTAAGAGGATTCTCATTTACGCAAGGTTGAACGCTATTATTTTGCGCTTATACAAAGGATGTTCCGATTTACCGGTATACTGCAATTCGCTTCTAGACAAATACATGTATTGTAGCGGAAACTTCTGCACCGGCCGAATCCTATACCCAATAAGAAGCAAAATAATTTTTAAATGGCCTATTATTTAGGCTTTTAAGGATCTTTTTGTTCGTTTGTTAAGTTTTTTAACAAAGCAGCTCGTTCACAGAGGATTGATAGAAAAAAAACAAAACACTCCTCTCCCTTGTTGATGATAATGAAGTCTTTGTTTTTTTGCAAGTGTAGATCATATTGCACGGGTAAACGATATTTGCGTAAACACCACTTCGGGAGAAATCGGTTGAATGTAGGATAGGGTATCCCTTAAACAGGTGCTTGCGATACCACATGACACGTTTCGCAACATGAAGTCTTCACCATTCGATAGCGAATTCGAAAGTTTAGCCTTCAAAGTGTGCGTATGCGCGAAGAGTGAGTGTGATCATTAAATGAAGGAAAATGAAAATAGAAAATCGAAATATACCAGTAGTTTCAATATCGTTCTTAACGCTTTTGCCTGTAATGGGGTTTTAAGAAACCCGGATCGTTTAATTGGGTGACCATGCCTCTGTAGATGGGTATTGATAGACGTAATACAATGTACACAAATATAGTTAAATATCAGTCTTAGTCAAAGGTCATCTTTGAACGAGCTTCTTTAAGCTGAAAAATATACAAAGCGTTATAACATCATGTAAGATTTCGTTAATAAACTTGCCATTTAACATGTTTATCTCACAAAAATGTTGTATATGGTGACTTTCTATACTACCAGCATTTTATACATGTATCGTACTGCATATTGCTATATACTAATTAGAGTATGTATCATATCAGAAGCAGAATGGCAAATCACAGCCAAAGTTATAACGAGTTTCAACTTCGCGTTGTTACGTCTTTGTTTCGCGTTATAACGCTATTGTTTCGCATTATTTCGAGTTTCAACTTCGCGTTATAACGCCTTTGTTTTGCATTATAACGCCCTTGTTTCCCGTAATTACGAGTTTCAAATTCGCGTTATTACGCCTCTGTTTCGCATTAAATCCTATGTCTCTCTTTTACATATTAAGCCTTTTTTCGCATTATAACGCCTTCATCAAAATATTTTTGTCAGTGATCCTAATAGGCTTTCGTATGTAACAGACATATTATCGAAAAAAAATAAGATCTGACGATGTTAATAATAATGTCATTAAACAACTTCAAGGACTTTGATATATGAATGTATGTATATATCGTATAATGTCATGTAATGTAAGGGTAATGTCTAGTCTTTTTATTATAATAATATACTTAACGAAACTTGTAAGTACTCCGATTTCAAACTTGTAGAGAAGATATATTATCCAAAACATATGTCCAGTAAATATTAAAATGTGCATTGGCTCAATCTGTTGTCTGCTTGAATAATTTTGACGCATAATCAACTCTGTGAAACCATTTTTCGTGGAAAGCTATAGAAAACCAAATATCTGTTATTTTGAATACAACAAATGCTATAGACAAAACTTTAGTCGGAGTACTTATAAGTTTCGTTAGTATATATTTTTTTTTCGTTTATTGCTTGTTAGATGAGATTTATAAATACTGTAAGTTAGAAGATTAGTATTATGCTAATATCTTCATACTTGGAAAGTAGTTTTATATCAAATGATAAGGTATTTTAGCGAATAATCAATATGTAATTTTTGAAAAAGAGTTTGGATGTTTTCCCATAAAGGTCTATCGTATTGGCAATCGATAAACAAGTGTTCTATAGCTTCGATGTTACCACAATAATTACAACTAGATGTTCTTTTGTTCTGACAAAAGATAGGACTTTCTGCGACACTGAGTCAAACTTGAGCGACTGAGTCACTTTGATCCTTTTACACATGCTATCTAAATATCAGTATCCTAGCTCATCTGGATAAGATGTTATGCTTGAATGGATTTTGACGTTGTATTCTTCCAAAGATTCTCAGTCTTTTTTTTTAGTTTTGGAAGATGAAGACTGGGATGCATAACTACATTGTAATATACACGTTCTGTGAAATTTTCATCAAAAACCCGTCCAGAATAATGACGTCATGTGACGTCATATGAAGTTAATTTTCATAAAATCGTTAAGACACCCAGAGACCTATATACTGACCAAATATCAACTTTCTATTTCAAAAAGGACGATTTTATAAAATTTGAAAATTTACGACCTTGGTTCGAATCTTGGAATCGCTATAGAACCATGGACTTTTCGAATTTTGAAAAACGGACACCGGGATGCACAACTAGAAATTAATATACACATTCTGTGAAAATTTGATGAAAATCGGTTCATCAATAATGGCTGTAGACTGCGTACAAACTTTTGTAGCATATGTCAATTGTGACGTCATATGACGTTATAGACATATGAAATTCATAGAAATCAAAATTTTCTCACGTGACTAAAAAGCCATAAAAATTTCATCGTCCTAGGATTATTGCAACATAGAAAAATAATCGTTTAGGTAGGAAGAAAGAAAGAATAATAATAATAGATATATGTAAAATGACGTCACGTGACGTCATATGACGTTTATTTTCACATAATTGTTAAGACACCAAGAGACCTACTAACTGACAAAATTTCAACTTTCTATCTCAAAAAGGACGTTTTTATAAGCATTTAAAATTTGACGTCCTTGGTTCGAATCTTGGATCCGCCATAGATGCTTGGACTTTTCGAATTTTGAAAAACGGACACCGGTATATACAACTAAAACGTAATATACACATTCTGTCAAAATTTGATGAAAATCAGCCCATTAATAATGGCTCTGGACCGTGTACAAACTTTCGTAGTCAATTTCAAATGTGACGTCATATGACGTCATAGGCTTCTGAAAATCATTGAAATCGAAATATCAGCATCTGAAGCATGCAGCATTAAATTTTCATTGCCCTCCGAAAATTTTAACATATAGAAATAATCTTGTTAGAATTAGAAATTCATTATCATATAATGACGTCACGTGACGTCATATGACATTTATTTTCACAAAATGTTTAAGACTCCCAGAGACCTATATACTAACCTAATATCATCTTTTTTTCTCAAATAGGACCTATTTTATAAGAATTTGAAAATTTACGACCTTGGTTCGAATCTTGGAATCGCTATAGAACCTTGGACTTTTCGAATTTGAAAAACGGACACCGGGATGCACAACTAGAACTTAATATACACATTTTGTGAATATTTGATGAAAATCGGTCCATTAATAATGGCTCTTGACAGTGTACAAACTTTTGTAGCATATGTCAATTGTGACGTCATATGACGTCATAGACATATGAAAATCATAGAAATCAAAATTTCCTCACGTGACTAATAAGCCATAAAAATTTCATTGTCCTAGGATTATTCCAACATAGAAAAATAAGCGTTTAGTTAGGAAGAAAAAAAGAATAATAATAACCAGATTTCATTCGTTGATACGAATGATAGGACTTTCTGCTACATTTGTCAAACACTTAAAAGCAAAAAAGTAGAAGGATATGAAATTCCAGCCTTTAACTTGCTTTTGTATAGCCATAGCTTAAATAAACTTTGAAAAATAAACCGTTTAAGTTGGAGGATATGGCAAAAATAACTGAAAATCATTTTTTTTATATCGATTTATTTAACTTGGACTACTTTTATAATCTATGTTACAAATCAAATTTATTTAAAATGCTTACAATTCGAATTTCATCCTGTAATAATGGCTGTAGACCGCATACAAGCTTGTGTAGACAACGTCAAGTTTGATGTCATATGACGTCATAGTCATAAGAAAATCAATGAAATGAAATATTCAGTATTTTAAATATATCAAGTAATTTTTTCATACTCCTTGCAACTTTGCAACATATAGAAATTAACGCGTAGATATATTAACATTATTTTTGACCTTATG
>CM037786.1:53843724-53893724 GCA_021229015.1 Solen grandis | reverse complement strand
TACCAAGTTTCATCAAGTTAGCTTGCTTAGTTATTAAGTTATCGCGGGATCCAGATTTGAGCGGACAGACGGACGGACAGACGGACAGACTGACAGACGGACAGACGGACAGACGGACGGACGGACAGACGGACGGACGGACAGACGGACGGACAGACGGAGGGCAAACCTATAGTCCCCTCCGGTGTGAACACCGGTAGGGGACTAATTATGCTACTTCCAATTGAGATTTTACATTTCTTTTAAAATATCATTTAACAATTGAAATTCTATGGAAATCTAACATACTTTATTTCAAAATGTTTTTTTTTTTCTTTTTTAATTTTAAATACACAACATATTTAAGAACTATTGTAAACTTGCAGGAAAGCTTGCTAGAAACATCACAGACAATTTCTGATGCTGGTATTTGGCCTAGAAAATCATTTAGGATGAAGTTTATATATGCATTGGTAATACTCTCCAAAAGATCTGCTGAAAAATACTACATTGTTTTTACACTGTAAGGAAGGAATTGTTTAGAGATGAAGTTTATATATGCATTGGTAATACTCTCCAAAAGATCTGCTGAAAAATACTACATTGTTTTTACACTGTAAGGAAGGAATTGTTTTAGCAACATGACAATTGTCTATTTTATTAAAGAAATATTGAAGATCATTGCAAGATAAATATTTTATGTATGTGCTATTTTATGTTTTCTGTACTTTATTTTAAACCTATTTAAGGCTACATGTTAACTTATTTAAGCAATAAACAACAAATTCGTACATAGTGCGCATTTATTTAACCTCGATTTTGGAGAAGGGGTACACACATTCATTCTTTATTCCCGTATTTCTAATTTATCATTTCTTTAAATTATATTAAAGCCTATCATATATGGCCTGTTTTGGATTATTATCAAATTAACTGTGAAATAAATGCTTACAGAATCATTGTTCTCATATTTATATTTGTTGTTTATTCCCTTATGATTCAACCGTAAGTTCTGTACAGTACTTTACATAATAATATATACTGAAGACATTCAAGCAAATGCGATGTTTACATCATAATTACTGTGACAAACCATAACTATACAATAAGTTTACTGTTGTCAATACATTCAGACTATATTTTGACTACCAAGTTGCGGAATGCCACAAAGAAAATAAATTAACAGCAAGGAGACTTATGTACCCATAGCAACATCAATTAACGCAAATGGACTCAATTATCGCTAATTATTCGATTATATTCAATCATCTGGACATCACTAGGTAGACCCACCCACAGTAGTATTGTAAGCCAGCTGGAAGGCTTTTCTTCACATACAATTTCTTA
Source organism: Solen grandis (assembly GCA_021229015.1). Classification (NCBI taxonomy): domain Eukaryota; kingdom Metazoa; phylum Mollusca; class Bivalvia; order Adapedonta; family Solenidae; genus Solen; species Solen grandis. The sequence goes on along the minus strand of CM037786.1, from coordinate 53,892,398 downwards.
GTGACCCTGCTATACAGTAACTAGACTCTACAGTGATGAGGGGCTAGGGAGTAAGTCAGCAACTAAAACCACCTGCCCATGGAGGCCCGCTAATACAATCTTAAATGCAATGGCAAAAATTTAAATTATACCCCTGATCTTAGTCATAAGTATGTTGTTCTAAATAGTGTCTAATAAATTTGCATAAAAAAACATGAAGAAAATTGACCCATTTCATTGCATTATACAAACACAACTCTTTTTGTAAAGAAAAACTCACAGTAAAAACACTATGTGAAATATGTAAATCATTTACCAAGATACAAAATCACATGTCTGTTAAAATTCTTAATTATTCAGATTGTATATAACACAAGAGTGTTCTCTGAAACACGTGTGTCACCTGCTGAAGCATGACAGAAAAAGTGTGACAGACAGAAAGACGGACAACAGAAAAGTGACACCCACATGTCACCTCTGCTTACAGCAGTTGACACAATAATTACCTATTACAGGACTCTCTGGGGTTGATCTGCTATTACTGTTGTCAGACACAGAAATCGTGCCTGCACTTGCCGAGTGAGCCAATGGAGGAGGTCTGTACGCAGGACTGGTATGCTGTGTATTTCTTGATTCAGCTGCTGGTCCCCCGTTTGGAATGTGTTGCTGGTTTAAGCCTGTCATGAGCTGTCCTGGATATGGCTGGTACCCTGCAGAAATATGTTACAAGTAATGTCGCTGTGATCCTGTAGTAGGGTACAGGACTGCAGAAATGAAAGTTGCAGGTTCAAACTCCTGAGATTTGTTAATAACCTTCCAAAGCACAAAGTACTGGTCCAACCCAAGGACAGTTGAGGATTGAAATAAGGCTTTGTCAGTATAGCAAGCAATAGTGTCAGCAGTCCCCACCAGTGAAAAACCCCAATGAAGAATTTGTGCCAGACAGAAACAAGAAAATTATGGAAATGGGTTATGATCCCCAAACAGCAATGACCTTTCAAGAGTGCATATGGCTGATGCCTGTGACAAACACTTATGTAAAGTTTCATGAAAATCAAAACATAGATATAGAAGTTGTAAAGTGGATATAAAAATGTAGCCTTTGAATACCAAAGACAATATCTAACAACTACAGTGACCTTGACCTTTCAAGGATGCATATGGTTGATGTGCACGACTCACCTTTCTTTTATGACAAACACTTTTGAAAATGTTATATGAAAAATCCATTCATTAATATGAAAGTTATAGAGCAGACAGGAAGATTTAGCCTATGAGCACCAAATACAATTTCAAACAACTCCTGTGACTTTGACCTTTCAAGAATGTATATGCTGATGTGCATGACACATCCTTGGGTAATGAGGAGTACTTCTGTGAAGTTTTATTGAAATCCATCCATAAATGTCCAAGTTTTAGATCAGACATGAAAGCGGGACAGATCGACAGAATAATGGACGGACAGATGGAAGGAAGCACGCAAACCTATAGTCCCTAACTGGTTTCACTGGTGGGGGCTAATTATCTCATTTCTTTGAATAACTGAATTTGGTTGTCATTTAAACAGCAGACTACTTCATGGTAAAGATGCCTTTGGTGTACCCTGATGAATAGATGTGGCTACTATCTGCATTAGGCCATGTATGGGGGAACATATGTAACATGATCAATAGATTTAACAATAGACAGGCAGAATATTGTTATGCATATTTTTTCTTAATCAAGCCCTTCAGAAAATGGTTAGGCCAATGGTTGCTAAATGTGTTATAGTTTGTCCAGTCATAATCAGCCGTCGCTGGTCGCAAAAAGAAAAGTTTTTTTCATAAATGAAAGATAAAGAGTAAATATTAATGGGGGGATATAAAATGGTTATTTAGGACAAAAAGTTGCTTAAAAGACTTGGTAGTTTGAGCAAGTATGACTGCAATGCACTTACCTTCCCTTACAAGCATTTCTTGTCTTCTCTGGACTTCTCTCCCATCCCCCATCCTCTGGTTCTCAGTGTTCTGTGGTCTTGTAGGGCGCTGGAAACCAGCTACGGAACTTTTCGGCACATGTCCTGCAGTTACACACAGAAAATTAAACTTTCTCCCCTCAATATTTTCCTTATTGCCAATATAGATTCATCATGTTTCAAAGTCTATTAATATGCTAATTTGCTTGAATGTAACTTTTCTTGGCAGTATCGTAGTCCTTTTGGGAATTTGTCAACATGAGAGATATAGTGCTACCTGACTGCATACCTTTATGCTGTGTGCAAAGCAAAGAAGATATTCAGCTACCTCCTTTAAGATTTTGGAATGCTGTGGCTGGGGATCAAACCCACAACTTCCAAGTAACAAGACGGGTGCTCTAACAGTTCATCCACAGGGACTGATCAAATATTTTAAATATAAAAAAGATACAATTAATAAACACCAAATTAGGAACAAGGGAATTTTCTCGTCTGTCATACGGAGACATTAAACCATAGCCCCATTCAATTTACCATAAGACAGTCACTTGCTCCTAAAGGATATCACTTGAGGTCACACTCTTCTACTCTAAGCCACTCTTTTGCCAATAGACATTTAACTCAGAATAGAAATAAGTGACCTAGCATAGCCTGAATTTTTTCATACTTGGTACTCAAAAAGACACAATCATAATGTACAAAAACAACGAAAACAAGTAATGGTGTTTCACGCAACACATGAGTCCCCTACAGGTGAGGTGCATAATTTTTCAATTACCATAATTACCAGACTTTTGGTCTGAGAAAAAAAACAACCAAAGTGACGTGCAGAATCTCCATACTGCCATCTTTTCATATACAAAGTTACATAATATTATCTAAAACACTTTTAAGTTATCGCGGGATCCAGATTTCTGGACGGACGGATAGACAGTTGGACAGATGAATAGATGGAGGGCAAACCTGAAGACCCCTCCAGTGTAAAATGATATACAATGATACCTGCGTATTTCCGGACGTTGTCTGCCAAGTCTTCTCGTTTGATTTTGGCTAAGATATCGATCAATGCACTGACATTTCCAGAGTTGATGAGGCCCTCTTGCTCCATCAGAATGAACAAATCGTACGGAGTTTTCACCTCCATCAGCTTGCGCTTCTTGATCTGCTCCGCCAACAGGAACTTCATCTTCTCTAGCTCCACACTTTCCATGTCATCTGCAATCTCCATCTCCATAACTCTAGAAAATTAACGGTTGGAATCTAAGTGAATCATCTGAACCTAGAGCTGAAGGGGATGAATACCCCTGCTACCCAAAAATAAAATGGGAAAAGTAGGTTTCATTTTGCAGGAATCATTTATCAGGCATGAGACAGAGGACCAAAGGAAAAATCTGAAAGTAAAACTTTGCCACACTCAGCAAACCTAGACACTGCCATTTTGAAGGAAGAATTCTGGACCTACTAATCAACGGTCTCAGTTCATCAGTTCACCAAAGACCATTGAAAGGAGACCGTCGATTAGTATACTATAATCTTCTCATCAATCATCAGATCTGCAAGAATCTCAAGACACCCCCACCCCAACCCCGGCTGTCAAAAAAATCGGAAATCTGCTGAAAATCAGAAACAAGAGGCCCAAGGGCCATAAACGCTCACCAGTAAATCAGCATATTCAAGATGATTTTTTCTATAAGGAAATCAAATGACAAACCAGAGATCAACTTCATTTTAGCAATCATGGCAGACATTCATGAAATCAATCCTGACCATTAATTTCATGGAAGTAAAATTCTGAAATTTATTAATTGAAGATAATATAATATTTTAACTAGCAGAATTTATCATGATAGTTTGAAAGACAAAGGGCTTTTTGTATGGGAAGTAAATGAAAGCAGTTCGTTAAAATGGTTGATTTAACTTTAACATAATATGATTAAACTTTTAAATAACAATCTGTAACAAAATATTTCGAAAATTCTTTAATATCGTTTCAGATTCCTTTTATTTACAAGTTGTCAAAAGAGAAAGTAAATCCGCGAAAACTGATGACATTTAGAAATGCAAAGCTTTTTTGGTTATTAATTTTATTTACATGGTCAGAGAAAGTTGTGAATCTATTTTGAAAAATACTAAAAGTACTCTCCAAATTACCTACAGTGTGTCTTTTTAGCTTTTATCCACAAAACAATGCATCTCTACATTAAAATATTTTCGTAACAAAATCGGCAATTTGCGTACGTGACATCGCCATGGCAGAATTTTATGCAAAATAGAAAAAGTGGGAAAAAAAGAAAAAAAAGTTAAACAGATAAGCTCATTTCAAGTTTTTTTCCTCTCTCTTTTTAGTTCTCTTTAGATTACCAGGCGGATTACCAGTTACATGAGAAAAAAACAAAACAAATTGAGAAGGAGAAGTGTGTAAGATGCGGAGAAAAGCTAAAAATGCGGATCATTTAACGATCTTTTATTTTTATTTTTTTTTTTATTATTATTTTTATTTTTTTGCGGGGGGGGGGGGGGGGGGGCATTTTAACCTACAGTTGAGGAAAAATATATACTTTTACGGATGGGAATGGGACCAAATTTCGGCCCCAAATTGGCCTTTGCACAAAAGAAGAATTTTGATGTTTTCAATATAGAGTATATAAGGAAATTAGCCAACCCCCTAGGGGCCTCATTTTTCAAGGGATCAACTTTATTTTAGCAATTATGGTAGACATTCATGAGGTGACTATTTGTGCCAAAGGAAAATAAATTCTGACCATTTGTTTCAGAGGAGATGATTTTCAAAGTTTTCAATTATTTTTTCTATTTGTTGCCATGGCAACCAGAGTTCTTCATGGATCAACTTTATTTGAGCAATTTTTGTAGAGGCCCACCCAAGGATCATACATGCCAAGATTTATCAAATTCTGTCCAGCGGTTTCAGAGGAGATGATTTTCAAAGTTTTCAATTATTTTTTCTATTTGTTGCCATGGCAACCAGAGTTCTTCATGGATCAACTTTATTTGAGCAACTTTTGTAGAGGCCCACCCAAGGATCATACATGCCAAGTTTTATCAAATTCTGTCCAGCGGTTTCAGAGGAGATGATTTTCAAAGTTTTCAATTATTTTTTCTATTTGTTGCCATGGCAACCAGAGTTCTTCATGGATCAACTTTATTTGAGCAATTTTTGTAGAGGCCCACCCAAGGATCATACATGCCAAGTTTTATCAAATTCTGTCCAGCGGTTTCAGAGGAGATGATTTTCAAAGTTTTCAATTATTTTTTCTATTTGTTGCCATGGCAACCAGAGTTCTTCATGGATCAACTTTATTTGAGCAATTTTTGTAGAGGCCCATCCAAGGATCATACATGCCAAGTTTTATCAGATTCTGTCCAGTGGTTTCAGAGGAGATGTCTTTTTAAGCAAATTGTTGACGACGGACGACAGACGACGGACGACAGACGGACGAAGGGTGACCCCAATAGCTCACCCTGAGCACTTCGTGCTCTGGTGAGCTAAAAACTCATACCTAGTTTATAAATAACAAAAAATGTTGGTGTTACAATACCATTTACTGACATTTCAAGCCTGGTAAAAATTTACAAGAATTACCATGTTAACACTACAAGCATGTCTGACTGATAAGTTTGCTTTATCACAGCCATTTTTCCTTGAAAACGCTATTTCCCCAAGCGCAATATGCTGTAAACAATTATTGGTTTGAGACAACACCGAGTCACATTATCCTGACTAACCCCTTACTCGACAATCCAATCTTGGAACTACCCTTATGTGCGGCATGTCAACCTGAACCAATGGAGATAATATACCAGTGTCTATTTTAATGACTTTGGTATGTTGCAGCCAGGGATCAAACCCACAATGAGGCTATCTTAAAGATTTACAGTGGCACATAGTTCCTACCTATTTTTATAAATTTTATTTACACCAATTCAATTTGCATGTGAGTTGTTTGCAGCCATAATTGACATTTTGTTGAAGAATCTCTAACCTAATTTGTACAATGATTTAACAAACAAAGTGATAGCTTACCTCAGTGGAGATATATTTTGGAAGGTGTGAACATTGGCGCGAACTGCGTCAACATCGTATCCCAACATTCTGACGAGATCATAGCGATGAATACGACACAAGAGCTCCAATATGAAATTGAGGTTGATGGGGCTGTATGCTGCGACTTTCTTCAGGAGATCGAACACATCCAGGGCTGAACTTGCTTTCTCTAGCTTTGCCGCTATTTCAAACAAAAACAAGCAGATATCAATGAAGGTGACCAATATCCTCATTTCACTGTCATGACACAATAAAAAGATATTGAAATTTCATATCATGGTGCAGTGTGCAAGAAATCATACAATTTTGGATCATCACCATAACACAATGTAGTATGTAATATTGTATGGTACTTGGAACAATATCATAGCTGAAAAATATGTCATATTGTACCTGGATTCAGGAACAATATCACAGCTGAAAAATATGTCACATTGTACCTATAACAATACTGTAGCTGAAAATTATGTAATATTGTACCTGGAACAATATCATAGCAACAGAACTTCATGTCTTTAAACTCCATCTCCGTCAGTTCTTCGCTGATGTCAATCAACTGTTGTCGAAGCATTTCCTCTGACAGTTGAATTGGATCACTAAATCCAACACTGTCACACTGTATGTTGTCATCTTTATCTGGGTCTGGGTCTCCCATAATTCTCCTATAAAAACAAAGAATTCTTTTTTCTATTGGTCGTTTTGTAAGAAACCCTTTACTATTACAATTAAAATATAAATATATTTCGCATGGACTTTTGTTTGTTTCCATGGGTTTAACACCCAAATGTCAGTATTTCAGTCAATTTGGAAAATTTTGTCCACAGGAGATATATGTTGCTGCCTCACTGTCATATCACACCATAGACAAGTGGCATGATACCAAACCCAGTCGTCTTACCCTGACACTGCGCCAACCATACCTAGGGCTGCCCTTTACATGTGCAGAGAACCAAGCACAAGAGAGATGGGAGATTACACATGTGCCAGTTCTAACAACTTTGATATATCATTTGGACCCATGACCTCCCAGAGGTGTGACAACCAGTACCAAAAATAGAATGTCATGCCGAGAGAGGCTCATTGATGGGACTAATTAATTGTGTACTCTGGTAGGGCTGAAACGAGTCCTTTATTTTTTTCTGGAGTACCAAGCATACTAGTTATTACCCAAAGGTACCCATGCAGATATAGTTATTTAGCATAAAAAACATTGAAATGCAATACAAATTTAATAAATAAATTCAACAAGTTTCACTAAATGTTTAATGATACAGACTTGTACACCCAAAATATGTCTATCTTGAATGCATGTGAAGACAATTTCTTGACATAGTGAAGAAATATGTTAATGAATATCATATTTGATATGAATAAAATTATCTTCTAACATTTGTGGGAAAAACATAATGAATAATGATCAAATTATTTTATATGTCCTGCTGCATGAAGTGATGATATATTGATTCAGGAAAAAAAACAACTGTCAAATATAAATATATAACAGTGTTAAAATATCTGACTTGTTCACCATAATAGTATAGCTTTTTTTATTTCATGAATGCATGCAGTATTTTGTATGGGTACATGGGGATGGCCCTGACAACATGTCCTCTATTACGGGGAAATAAACGAGGTTTCATTTTAAACCTAAAAAAAAAAAAAATGTTTATGTATATGTATATTATTATGTTAAAAAGAAAAGAAGATCATGAGATATCATAATAGAAAAGGTGAACATCGAGTAACAGGTAATAATTTCCTACATGGGTATCAGCAATTTTCTACCAAACCTGAGGTAACCCAGGGTACTCATTTCACTTTTTCAGCCCGACCATCAGACTGACTTAACATTTATGAGAGGATGATTTGGAGCAACATGTCAACAAGACAGTGAATCATCTTGAAAAGAATGTTTATCAAAGTGTTTTTGAGCAGGCACTGGAGGTGTCCCACCTAAATTAGACATTTGACTATTTCTAGTTGGTTGATATATGACACTCAGAGTGAGGGGGTCAGACAGATGAGACTTCTTGAAAGCATAAAACCTGGTGTCGTATATTTTGCCTGATTCCCGAGACACCAAAAATTGGAAAGGGACTCCAGAATTGACATGCCAGGTATTCCGCCGAGACACTTTTTTACGATTAAAAATAAATTGAACAGCCACATTTGTGGCAAACTGATGTAATCATCTTCATAAAATGTTCTTATGTGCATGTAATAAAATTTCTATCCTGAAGTATTCAGTATAGGGGTTTCGAGTGATATTGTGAGTTCTCTGGTATCATGATAATGTCAATTTGTTAGGAAAGAATTTGCCGATCACCATCTAGTGACACCATTTTGTAAACTAGAAGTTGTGATATTTATTGAAATAAACAAAAAGTAATATTTCTCCGTAAATGATAAGAAAAATGTAAATTTCTTGCAGTTTACTGACTTCCTACTACCATGCATCTGCTTATCACCCCATGTATGCCAAAAAACATTTTATAAAACAGATAATGAATTGACACACTCGACAAATGCTAGAATTTTGTCTACTACATTGTTTTATAAATGACTATTGTTTTGATCATGTAGTAGCGACACCTGTAGGTGAAGCTAGCAGTCTTTTTATAGAAATACTGCGTTACCAGAGAATCATGGGATTTCTATGCAGGCCAAACAATAACATGCATTTAATACGTTATTAGAAAGACTGAAGAAAAAATTGTTTTCATATTACGTCACAGATACGTTAACATCTTTGAACTGGAAATCACTTGGACTAAGAAGACATAATCTATAACTTTGCATGCTCTACAAGATTATTAATCATTTAGTTGACATAAAGAAAGAAGACTAACACCATCTGTTTCCAGAACAAGATCTTCTCACAATACAAAATTCCTACCCTATTCTACAAATTCAGATTCTTATAAGTTCAGCTTCTTCCCATGTACCACATCACATTGGAACAAACTACCAGAAACTGTTGCTGAGGCCCACTCTTTAGCATCCATTAAGAGTGGACTGTCTACCATATCAATTTAATGGAGCACTCCGTCCTGGCTGTTAGTAGTTCAGAGTGATGGGCTTGAGCTGTGCCAGCGGGGTCTCGCACCCTGGTATCACCACAGAAGCTGGAAGGGTCTCGCCCTGACAGTTCGAAAGCAGCTGGGGAAACTTTTACTCTTTTTTTTCTTTATGTCAAATTATCTTGCCTCTTATAAGTTCTGACTTTCCTATAATTTCTCTTTTTCCCCGACCTTTTTCTCAGCGCACCGTTGTATAATTGTCAACTTTAATTATGACAGCTCAACGTATCGATGTAGCTGTAGATATGGTACAAGGTGGAATAACTGACATACAGAAATAAACAGAGGATAAGACTTCATTGATATTTTATTTCTGTTCCAGTTGTTAGTACCACGATATGAGGGAACACCATTATACTCACCAGCATAAGAAGTTTTTGCAAGAGAAATGAAGAAAACAATCCCTCACCTACATCTTAAATATATTATATATTCCTGAATGCATAAATATATTCCTTAAAAGGTAATAAATTGTCAATGGTGATTGAAAACAAGTTTAAAAAAAATGTCAAAAACAAACGACAGTTAAAAATATTTCCAAAATGGTGTCTTTGAGTTCTTGTTAGATAAAAATGAGACTGTCAAAACGAAATGAAAATACAAACCAAGCTTGATCCAACTCCCAAGACAAAATAAAATTATCCTAGGTATCTGGGATTGGAACTTCGGTACGATAGATATGGTTTCGACTGAAGAAACACATTTAATATCACCAGTAAAGGTGCTGTCTTTTGTTAGGTTTCAAAAGCCACTGTACAGTGTTGTTCTGGAAATTCCGTGGGTTTTTCATCTAAGATTCACTTAGGCATAAATGAGCCAATCGGGTTCGACTTGCTATTTTGGTTCCCCGCGTTCTGTTTTACTGAATCCGGGTCAACTCGGCCTACTGAAAAAATATCAATCTTAATATAATATACTCTCTAATTAATAACTGTGTGACACTTTTATCATTTGTAACACCTTTATTATTCGTTGAGAAATTAAAGGATGTTTGGCTCACGTAGGTGTTACCGGGAACACCTTGTATCATTATTCATAGTAGGCCGACTTGGACTAGGCCGATTAGGTTTTTAGGCCGAGTTGACCCGACACCGTTTTACTACATACTGCGGCGCAGTGGATTGGCCCTGTCAAAATCAAAGCGCTTAATTAAGGGACAAATCACATTGACGAATATATATCCTGGAGTATCTAGTTCTCGACAGCATAAGAAGTTATTGCAAGAAAATTTTACAAAACAACCCCCCAATTTTATATTAAATATACTATCAAATTCATCAATATCTCCCTTTCAAATGTAATAGTAATGGTAATTTTAAAAAAAAAATGAAAAAAAAACAAACACTGAATTAAAAAATGGGGTCTTGAGTTCTCGGCAGTGAGCTCAAAATGGGTCTGTCACGAATATGGTGAACATATAGAGACAAAAATATATAAACGCCAGTTGCAGTGAAGTTCTGTGTTCTTCCTAACAGCACGGACTGGTGTGCAAAATTTAATATGAACCAAATGAGAACAAAAAAAAACAAAAACACTATCACACTCACAGTGTCCATTTAATTATAGGGTACCCTCCTTTGGGCGTAAATAACCCACCACAGGTAGTAAATGGACATGTTGTATTATAACTCTTAATATTCTTTTCCAGCAGCTAAATTTGTCTTCTTTTATTTTTCAATACTATACTATGATCAAATACTATGTTTAATGATTGTATGTGTGTGTATGTGTGTGTGTATAGAGAGAGAGAGAGAGAGTGAGAGAGATGGAGAGAGGGAAAGTTATTTAACAGTTTGTTTTCTCTTCTTTCACGTGTTATTTGTATATCATGTATTGTATGATGATGTACCATATTGTACAAGTCATTGATAATAAAACTTGAAAACTTATAATCAACAAGTGTGAAATTCTCTATCAGATCAATAACAACTATGGCTTTAAATGACTTCCGTACATCGGATTACTGAGAAGTGTATTCATAATCAAACTTACACTATTTAAATTTTAAAAAACAGATGCATGTTGGTTTACATAAATCAGTCATCATCTGCTTGCTGAGTGTTATCGTTATATAGATTTAACAGGTGTTTAAAAAAATGATAAAAAGAAACATTAGTGAAAATGGTATAAAATCGGTAATTCCTTATTAAATGAATGTTTTTATCTGTTTCCCAAACATTTTCAACGAAAAAACAGTTTGAAAACAAGGATCAATCAATTTTGCCTATTGATGGTTTCCCTGTCAAATATCGTCACACTCAAGGTGAAACATTGCATTAGTGTAAATAGCCCGAAAATACCAATATGGCGAGACCTGAATATTTGAGGAAAAGCCTAATACCTATTTACTATCTTCTATTTATATCAAACCTCTCGCGGGGACATAAATACCGGTATTAAAGTGGCGAGACAAACATGATTTTTCATTTTTATTTAATATTCCTTGTCTGATGCATGCTGATAAAGTGTCATGGGTCTGAAATACCGTGCATATTCTAATGTAGGCGGGGTGACTCCGCCGGGAAAAAAAAAAACACAAAAAAACACGAACAATTATAATCCTCGAGAGGTTTTTAGGGCGCTAATTATCGCCAGATACGCAAAGTGATTTTTTTCCCCCACAAATCTTATGGAGCTTTTCCAATCTGACTAAAGTACAGATCTTCCTACGGTAATGTAGCGTGGCGTATATATAGGAGATGACTTTAGTCAGATTGGGAGCTTTTCAAAACCTCTGTCGCTTTAGGTGTTAATTACGGAATACCATTAGGGCCATCGCCTCTAGCTGAATTGTTAGGGTACCCGATACACGACAGTACGATGATGATAATGCGATATCACGATGTTACGACGCCGATAACGCGAGACCACGATGATGATAGTACGATAGCACGATGATGATACTAAGAGAACACGAGATCACGTATGATAATGCGATATACTATCGTGCTATCATCATCGTGCCATCGTGGTATCACCATCGTGCTGTCGCGTTGTCGTTCTCTCGCGTTAGTCGTAGTATCATCATCGTGCTCTCGCAATATCATCATCGTATCGTCGTAGTATCATCATCGTACTGTCGTAGTATCATCATCGTGCTCTCGCGTTATCATCACCGTACTGTCGTAGTATCATCATCGTGCTCTCGCAATATCATCATCGTACTGTCGTAGTATCATCATCGTATCGTCGTAGTATCATCATCGTACTGTCGTAGTATCATCATCGTGCTCTCGCGTATCATCATCGTACTGTCGTAGTATCATCATCGTGCTCTCGCAATATCATCATCGTATCGTCGTAGTATCATCATCGTATCGTCGTAGTATCATCATCGTACTGTCGTAGTATCATCATCGTGCTCTCGCAATATCATCATCGTACTGTCGTAGTATCATCATCGTGCTCTCGCGTTATCATCATCGTACTGTCATACTATCATCATCGTGCTGTCGTACTATCATCATCGTGATGTCGTACTATCATCATCGTGCTCTCGCGTTATCATCATCGCACTGTCGCCTTCCGGTGATCATGCGCAGACAAGTGTTTTTATTGTCTGCGTGGTATACTCGAAGAAATGGATGAGTTTATTTCAGATCATTTTGAAAGAGGATAGTCTTATGGGATCACATTAATTGTTTTTCAATCTATAGTCAGATGTATGGCTATGAATGGCTATTTTTTTTCGTAGTATCATCATCGTGCTCTCGCGTTATCATCATCGTACTGTCGTAGTATCATCATCGTGCTCTCGCGTTATCATCATCGTACTGTCGTACTATCTTTTTACTAAATTTTGCCTTTAGGACTATATAAACATATAAGAATTCGGTATAACTTCTGACCTGGATATGATTGAGACCCATACTTGGTCTTATTTTATAGCCATTACATCATACTACATACCTATACTTAGTCTCATGGGGTCACATTGATTGCGTTTCGATCTATAGTCATCTATATGGCTACTAACGGCAAAATTTTGCCTTTAGGACTATATAAACATATAAGAATTCGGTATAACTTCTGACCTGGATATAATTGAGACCCATACTTGGTTTTATTTTGTAGCTATTACATCATGCTACATGCCTACACCTAGTCTTATGGGATCACATTGATTGTTTTTCAATCTGTAGTCAGATGTATGGCTATGAATGGCTATTATTTTTTTCGTAGAGGCGTAGTTAGTTATTTATTTTTTGCATGATTTTAAAGAAATATTCAGAGGGGAAGACCTAAATAATAATGAAGTTGGAAAGCCCTGTATTATATTGTAAATATTATTTTGTATATATCTTAATTGTGAAAAAAATCTTAAAGTGTATATTTAATACATATATAAATATTATAATTTAGCCCTATAAGTAAGTAAGTAAGTAAGTAAGTAAGTAAGTAAGTAAGTAAGTAAATAATTTATTATTGTGACATGTGCAATAAGATAATTACATACAAACTGTAAACAATCTAAACAAAAGAAAGCACCCGGCCCAATGGGCCTATATGTCACCAGGTCAAAAACAGTTTTCAAGTTTCAAGTTTCAAGTTTATTGGCATAAATCAGCAAATCAAATTTGCCTTTGGCCATTTACAATATATATTTTGAAGTATGGCAAAGACACAAATACAAAGATATACAAAACAATATTATACATTTAAGAAACAGCAAAATTGTTAAGGGTATTTTTTCGAATATCAAACGCTTCTTTTATAAATTTTGATATTTTATGTAGCAGCTTTTTACTTTTTGTAGACATCATGAAAACAAATTTATTAACAGTAGGCCATGATACACTACCTAAATATTTTTTACGAACATCAGAATATCTGGAACAACATAGAAAGAAATGATATTCAGATTCAATTGCATTCATATTGCATAATTTACATAACCTATTTTCTCTTTCAATTCTATTATGTCTTCCCAATTCAATTTCTAAGTCATATGAGCACAGTCTTAGTCGAGTGAACTGCTTTTTATATGATTCGTTATGAATTATGTCTAAGTAATTTTCATAGCAAAATGTAGTCTTAAAAATTTAATTTATGAATTCCAGTCTTGAATATATTGATCATATAATCTACTTTTAATCATATGAAAATAATTCATAGTACTATCAAATTCATACAACAGGTTTGAGAAACCAAGATGCTCAATTATAGAGTTTATACGTTTTGACCAAAAAGCACCAGAAATATTATTACACTGATCCGTATACATGTGTTTTAATGATGTATTTGACGATTTCATTATTTTTAACCAAAATTTAATTGACCTTTCTTTAGCTAGAATAGATAAAGGAAATCTTCCTAATTCCCCGTACACTGCTGAAGTAGGTGTCTGATTACGGACCCCTAAGATGTATTTACAAAATCGTAAATGTATCTTATCAATTTCTGTATAATTATATACTCCCCATACCTCAGAACCGTATAATAAGATAGGAACAATCAGGGAATCAAACATATGTAGCTTGGTTTAACATTCATACTGACTCTATCGAAAAGTGAAAGTAAGTTTTGATATGCCCTGAGGGCTTGATCCGACAATGTTTTAACGGCACATTTAAGATTACCCGTGTATGTAAATTTTACACCCAAATAAATAAAACTGTCAACAATTTCAATCTTATCGTCGTTAATGACGAATTCAATGTTAAAATTACTTTTCTTTCTCTCAAATATACATACTTTTGTCTTATTAATATTTATTTTAAGACCCCATTTATCTGAATATTTACAGATATTATTTATTTGTGCTTGTAAACTTATTGGGTTTGTTGTAAATAGTACAATATCATCAGCAAACAGAATTAAATAGTAATGATAAAACATAATAATCAATGTCACAAAGAAAGTAATCAGTAGAAAATGCAATGATACGGCGGCATAAAATTGAGGCATATTTTAAGAATATATCACAGTTCTCCTGCAGAGGTAAGCTTTAACTATAAATTTGGCTGTTTTTCTCGGGTGAGTATTTAATAAAAATGTTAATTTATCATCCGATGACAAGTTTGTATAAACAGTTTGTAATAGTATATCCCCAAACACATTACTTCGGATGGTATTATAGAGATCACAGGTTAAAAGAAAATGCTTTTCGTCTTCAACAACATTTAAGGCACAGAATCTACAAAGTCTTGAATCAACAGATTCACCAATATATCTGCCAGTCTCAATTCGTAAGGATATTTGATTACATGTGTTTTGTATATTTGTGTTTGTCTATATGCTTTCTATGTTTTGTTTCTAACTCCATAACATAAGCCTTGTATTTCGTTTCGACAAGGTTTATCTCAAATGTGGTGTTTAGCAATATACATTTACACTTACATTTACATCTTAGTAAATTCACGTTTAATGGCCCGGGGATTAAATGGATTTATGCCCAATTGCCTAAATACATCTGCCTTCCCCCTCTTCAAAACTTAAGCCATTCATATAATATTTTGAATAGTTTCTCCATCTTCGTCCCTTATTTTTATCAATTTTAGTCTGAGTATTTTTCAATTATCCCTTTAATTGTGTCACAATTAACGTTATAAACGTATATAAATGATAGGTATTATTCTCTAATCTTTATTCATTCTTATCGTTATATTGGATGGTATATAATAATTCATGAAAATTGTATAACTAGTTGTATGTCAGTTAGCTGTGCTTGATGTTTGTATCACATGTTTGTGCTTCATGTTTATATCAATGTTTATAATCTTCAATATTGGAGGAAATAAAGATATATTCATATTTTTTCAGGTTTAAAGTTACGTAATTGTCGCAACTAAAGTCATTTTTAAACAACCTGTATGTCCTTAATTTTGGCACGTTTTGAACATCATGTGACCATTTTCTGCTGTAATATTCCGTTATTTTGGTATTTGCCACGGAAATTTGCACAATCGATTTTGAATTAAAGTGATTGACAATACCTAAATTGTTTAATATCTGTTTTACGTCACTTGACCAATTATTTATGCATCTATTGTAGTCAAAATTGAAAACACGCTTGGTTAGTCTATTATTATCCATATTGAGCAGTCTATTCCAGTAGCGTATAATGCAACCCCATCTTCTGTATAAACTAGGTAGCCAGCCTGTATCCCCATGTAATGCTAGAATCGGAGCTAAGCGATGTACACCTAGAAAATATCGTAAAGCGCGGTGCTGGATGTCTATTGTCTGATATTGCCTAGCACCCCACACAGATGACCTATAGTCTAAGATTGGTACAACACATGCATTATATAGTTTATCAAATGTTCGAAACCCAAAGTCTTTTAGGTGGTGTATTTTGCTTATAAGACTTCCCAAAGCTCGACTACCGCCTTTCGATAATGATTCACAATTAGCGCTAAAGTCACATTTGTCTTGAAAGATAACCCCTAGATATTTATAGCGATCAACAGTTTCCAACGCATTTTCACCTATGTGAAATATATATTCTGTACGTGAGCTCTACCCCTGCAGAAATGCATACACTTAGATTTTTCAGTGTTAATAATCACTCTCCACCGCTTACACCTACATGTATATATAAGTCAGATCAGGCCCTTTATATTATATAGAATATCTTCTGATCTGATCTGGTCTGATAGATTAAATTATAATGTTTTTATCTTTCTGATATATGTTGTTGTTTTACTTTCCTAAAGTTATTAAGATGGTGTTTAAATCAACCATATAATTACAATGTAGTTAATATCTCTGCGGTACCTACTTGTTTATTGATCAACATTAGACAGTACTGTACAGTGTGTACAGTCCACTATCTTCCTTTAATATAACAGAAAAAAATATTTCCTGGTGTAATCAATGTAGTTATCATATTTAATACACTGTTTAAAATATATGAGAGTTTGAATTTTGCCGTTTTGATTAACCAGTAGCTTTTATTGATATCAAATATTATCATTTCTTTCACTATTGCTTGATAGATTGTGCTGATAATTTCCTGTTGTCCGGTAAATTCCCGAAAATAGGATAGGGAATTGTCGATTTCGTCAGGCGGGATAACTCTGAAACTTATTGCTTGCTGAGCTTATTGTTAGCTACTATTGCTTGCTAGGTTGTGTTCAGTTCTTCGCGCATGCTCACCGGAAGGCGATGATGATAGTACGACAGTGCGATGATGATAACGGGAGAGCACGATGATGATACTACGACAGTGCGATGATGATACTACGACAGTACGATGATGATAGTACGACAGTACGATGATGATAACGCGAGAGCACGATGATGATAGTACGACAGTACGATGATGATAACGCGAGAGCACGATGATGATACTACGACAGTACGATGATGATAACGCGAGAGTACGACAACGCGACAGCACGATGGTGATACCGCGATGGCACGATGACGATAGCACGATACTATATCGCATTATCATCATCGTTATCTCGTGTTCTCGCAGTATCATCATCGTGCTTTCGTTGTATCATCATCGTGGTCTCGCGTTATCGTCGTCGTAACATCGTGATATCGCATTATCATCATCGTACTGTCGTGTATCGGGTACCTTAACAATTCAGCCAGTGGCGATGGCCCTAACGGTATTCCGTAGTTAATTCATATTATGTTCGATTAGCATTTGTTCATTATAAGAACTAATGACGTCAGATATTCCCAAAGTATCAGACCAGGTTGTCATGTGTCGTGTTTGTTTTTATTTCGGTTTAAAATGCCGAAGCCTTTCGCATTATCCTGACTCAGCGACGGTCACTATGTCCCAGCTGGGGATTGAACCCGCGACCTCCCGACTCGGATATGTGCATTTACCACTAAACCACCGGGATCATTGTGAAAAAATAGTGATATACTTTGTACAATTACAAATGTTATAAATCAAACTGTGTGCTTTTTTCAAGTTTTATCGTTTTTGACCAGGTTACACAATGTTTTACCATTAAATAGCCCGATGAGATTAAAATATTTATAACTTTTAGTATGATCATGTTTTCCGGTGTTGGGTGGTTACGAAAAGCAAATTGTAGGCATTTATACATGTAGACTGTAGACAATACAATGTATATATATGCCCATATGTATTGATAATACTTATAGAACACCTATTGATATGAAATGGTTGAACATTAGTTCATAAATATATTATTGCAATAACACGAACCATGTTTAAATATGAATTTTAAATTAACTATGCTTTCAAACGTAGATTTCTGACTTTTTTATTGTGTGAATGTATGTAGGTCGTTTAGATTTTAAATTTTATGGAATTTTTATAGCGTTTTGTATAGTCCGTTTATTCACACATGATTACATAAGAAAAAACAACAAATAATATATAAAATATAAATCGCAGTCACAACATAATATAGATATATTTCTGTATCATTCTATAAATTATATTAGATCTAGTGATATTTATCGAAGAAGAAAAATGTACCTATTCTCACATTACGTTGTTTGAGTTTGCATTTTGTCTTAATACAAGTGTTGATTTTTTTACGATTCAAATAATGTAGAATAATATTCAATTCGTAAAGAAGATGTCCCACATGTTAATCGTTTTCTGTCTTCTAGATGTATTGTACGTAATTAATAGTGTATCCTGCAAGACTTGTACAAACGCCGACGCAGTATTTACCTCCCCTTACAGTGTAGCGTGACATGACCGGTGCGCTGAGTTGCACTTATCACTAAAAATCGACTTTGCTAAGCATTATGGATCCGCCTACCTTCTATCTGATTGACAGTTTGAATGATCAGTGTCGCTGGCCAATGTGCATAATACCAATAGCCACTGCAGTAAGCTCCGTCCCACAAAGCGGAAACCCAATTATTTCTCACTTTAATCAAAAGGACTTGTTGCTCTTAATTCTTCCTGTGATTGTTTTCTCTTATTTATATCGCTTATTTAAAGTTGAGTTATTTTTAATTTGCGTCAGTGAGATCAAGGAAATAATTCATGGGACAAGTATGAAGCGAGTGGTTTACATTCGCCACCATGTAACTATTTTCTGTCTACGGTAACGGTTAAATAAATGATGATTACTTTCCTTGTCCCTTCCGCAGTGTTTAACATGATAAGACGGATTTTTCAATCTTATTTGGCTTTACATGACTAAACATGACACACATGTGCATGCCCAAGTGGCAAAGTTAACAAGAGTTCCGCGTGTTTGAGCATTATACGCCCGAAGTATGTGTTGTCGTAAAATGGACAGAATTCATGAAAATGTGAGGAATCAATGGAAAAAAAGAGAGCTATAGACGTATACATTAAGTGTCACTGTAACCTTGACTTTTGACCTATGACCTCAAAATTATAGGGGTCATCTACAGACAATGGTCAATGTCCCTACCAAATTTCACAAACGTAGGCTTTTTCCTTCTCAAGTTAATGAACGGGCAATGATTTTTACACTAAGTGTCACTGCATGTGACCATGACCTTAGACCTAGTGACCTTAAAATCAACAGGGGTCATTTACTTGCCAATGGCGATGTCTCTACCATGTTTCATAAACCCAGGCTTATTCCTTCTCAAGTTATTGAGCTGACAAAGATTTTACACTATTTGTCTCTGTGACCTGAAGTATTATACGCCCGAAGTATATGCTGTCGTAAGAATGTGAGGACTCAATGGAAAAAAAAAGAGAATAATAAACTTTTACACTAAGTGTCACTCTGACATTGACCTTTGACCTAATGACCTCAAAATCAATAGCAGACATCAACTGAACATGACAAACCCCCTACTAAGTAAGAAGACAGCCTAATAGTTGCTCAAGTTATAGAGTGGACATCGATGTGACTAACGGACGGACGGACGAACAGGCGGACAAGCGCCAAACCATATAATACGACCGAAGTAACCTTCGGGCGTATAAAAAGGCGCAGAGATGAAAAACAAAAACAAAACAACTAGACTCATAGATAAACACTTAAAACTAATCGGATTTGTTATTGTATCCAATAATAACAGTAAATTGATAGATAAAATAAATAAAATTATGATACCAATATATATATATATTTACCTTATTATGGAACCAAACAAAAATCCGATCAAAAACTGTATCCATCTGAAAAACATTCTGCAACGCTAAATGTTCATTCGTATCAACACTATCTGAAGGAGCTTTATGAATGAATTACCTGTTATTATAGGACTTTACGGAATAAGTAAACTCAACAAAAAAAGAAACGCCCATCTGCATTTCAGTAACTTTTAGATCTAAGTCACAAGATTTAATTACTAGTGTCAATTCCATTGTTAGTGGATCAAAAGTCTAAAAATAAAACTTGATCACAAGACATCACGGTGTAATGATAGTGGTAGAAAATCAAAATCACCAAATCGTAGTTTCATATGTCATTTGACTTGTTGAAAAACGGGTTATAAATTTTTTTTTCGGCATGTATTGAAATTTTGAGAGGGTGATGGCTTTGACGTAATCTGTAGACCTTTTTCATTCCGAAATGAGACGTAAACCTACGTAAATCAGCGAGCACTACCTTAACACATAATCTACATGCTGGTGTAAAATTGCTGTTCACTGGGATATAAACATACACATGAGATTTTGGGGGCCGCCGTGGTCGAGCGGTTACAGTCGTGGACTACAAATCTCTCAGCCTCTCACCGCTGTGGGTTCGAATCCCGGTAGGGACTTCGGATTTTCCAGCTGGAAAGGTTACAGTCGTGGACTACAAATCTCTCAGCCTCTCACCGCTGTGGGTTCGAATCCTGGTAGGGACTTCGGATTTTCCATGTGAGGAAGCCTTCCAGCTGGCTTGCGGTAGGTCGGTGGTTCTACCCGGGTACCTCTGTGTACTCGGGGTCTTCCTCCACCTGTAATTAGCTGGACGTCGCTATATGATATGATAAACCCCAATACAACAACAACAACTACAACAACAACACATGCGATTTTGAACCAGTCACTGAGTGGTCAGTTTAAATCAGCGAATTATACCAAGTATTACCGAACTGACTGACCAAGCTGCCTTTGCAGTTACTTCCCTTGATAAGTAAAATTCTGCTGATTTCATATTATTTTAGTTTTATTTCAATAAAACAGAAATCTTTTGACGCAAGCGTCAAAGAATCGGACCGAAGGACTATTTTTTCTGGTACTTATAATTGCTTCTTTACTTAACGTAGTAATACACTGGCAACCAGCATGTAAAAAGACTGCATTTTGAGGTGGACCTTATAAATAACGCTCCCGTTTCGAACTGCTGGTGAAGGTGAGTTCAGCATAATTACAATAGGACTAAATACAAGAAGATAACCGTTGATACAAAAAGTTTAATGATGTGGTGTAATCAGTTTTATAACCCGTGTTCTCATGTTCAAATGTTGCTAGCACTATTATCAGCGGCGGGGCCAATTTGGACCTCAGGGTCATGATTTAACAAACTTGGTAAAGGTCTACTAAACAATGCTGCCCACCAAATATCTAAACTCCAGGCCTTGTAGTTTCTGACAATAAGATTTCTATAGTTTCTTTCTATTAATTAGCATGTGTTAAATCAAGTGACCCCTGAGGCGGGGCCAATTTGGACCTTATAGTGTCATGATTTGAACAAACTTGGTAGATGTCCTTAAAACAATTAAACACCAAAACACCAAATATCTTAACTCTAGGCCATGTAGTTTCTGATAAGAAGATTTTTTTTCATAAATAGCCTAAAACCCCGGGGGGGGTAATTGAGGTCTACTAGACAATGCTGCCCACCAAATATCTTAACTCCAGCATTGTAGTTTCTGACAATAAGATTTTTCTAGTTTCTATGTTAAATCAAATGACCCCTGAGGGGGGGCCAATTTTGACCCCCGGGTGATGATTTGAACAAACTTTGTAGAGGTATTCGATCTAGGCCATGTTACATACCAAATATAATTGAATATACAATTGAATTGTTTATATCAACAAATGGTTTGTTGATATCATTAATTCATTTGAAGACCTCGATCTCCAAATCATTTGTTGATATCTTCAAATGATTGTTGATATCAATAATTAATTTGAAGATATCTCTAAATATTTGAAGATATCTTCAAATATTTGAGTTTATGTAGATTTCGCGTTCCATATATACAGTACTTAATACCGCTCAGAAAAGAGGGACGTTTCTTTTTATGCTGAGCATAGTTTCGGTTTTCACTACACGTCATAGTCTCGATCTCTATGGATTTTCGAAACGGCGCATGCGTGAGATTGTACAACGGGTGCATTTGGTGCATTTTCAATTCGCTCAAAGGGGCCCTCAGTGGCCGAGAGGGTAAAGTCGCTGACTTTAACACTCACTCAGCCCCTCACCGCGTGGGCTCGAGTCATGGCAGGGTCATTCAGATTTTCATGTGAGGAAGCCTTCCAGCTGGACGTCGTAATATGACAGATATTGTCGAAGCGACGGTAAGTCAATTTTCTGACAAATAAACCGCTTTCGGAACATCTCGCCCTTTTCCTAGCGTAGAAATGGGCGAGGTGTTAGTACTAGATAGTTAGTAACTCCACGATGTTGGAACCGTTAAAGTTTGTTAGTACCCCCGGATTAGTTGGGAAAAACCCAAATATTTGTAAGGGGAGGTAAAACGCTGATGTCGAATCAAAGCACTTAAGGGACAAACCACATGGACAAATATATCTATCTTCCATTAATGTCAAACCTCTCACGGGGACATATATATTCAAGCGACAAACATGAATTTTCATTTTGAGAAAGTGTCATGGGTCTGAAATACCGTATATATTACATATTCTAATGTAGGCGGGGTGACTCCGCCGGGAAAAATATACTAACAAACCTTGAGAGGTTTTTAGGGCGCTAATTATCGACATTCTTTCGTCAAATTGTATTAGTCTACTCAACAAGCGACAGATCCACAAAGTTTTTTTTTCACAAATCTCACGGAACTTTTCAAAACCTCTGTCGTTTTATGTGTTCATATATGTTCGATCAGCATTTGCAGGCCCGGATCCAGAAATTTCCTGCTGGGGGGGGGGGGGGGGGGGGCAAAAACCGAATGTGATAGGAGTGGTGGGTGGAGGGGGATTCGGGGGCATGCTCCCCCGGAAAAATTTTTTTTTGGTGTGATGGAGATGCATTCTGAAGGGTATCTGGGGATAATAGTGAAGGTTTTTGTTGTTGTTGTTGCTGTTTTTGTTTTTAAACCCGATATATATTTTTGAAAATTGAAGGCCTAGGTCCCACTTGGAAAAAAAATCGGTGATGTGGAAATAAACATTTTTTTTCTACCGATGGCTCCCGATGTTTGAGCCAAAAAAAGACTGAGCAGTCCGTTGAAAAATGACAATTATTAGGCTTCGGGATTGGTCCGTTGAACATTCACTGTTGTTTCGGCTTTGGCACAATAGCCTTGAGTCCCGATGTTCGGAAAAGCACCGGGGGACCTCCTCGGGAATTCATCGGAGGAAAAAAAACCGCGGAAGCTCCGTGAATGCTGACCGGAGCTTCTCTGCGGATATTTCCCCGGCTTGTTTTTCCGATAAAACATCGGGGGGGGGGTGGGGGGGGGCACTGATATTACTGAAAGGGCATTTCTTCTTCCGGGTAAGAAATACGAGCTTATCTTGTATTTTCATTCACAAACTGGCATAAAATATTTAATAAGGGTTTCCTGAACCCCCACAAAAAGTGACTTGTGATCATTAGTTTTTGACTCAACAGTGTAAAAGACAGTTTTGTCAAAGACTGAGAAAAAAAATCAATTTTCACGTTAAACATAATCATTTTGTCAAAATTGTGGAAGGGAATAGGTTCGACCTTAATGATATTGGCTGTCAAATTGTCGATCTGGAAGCAGTCTTCACACAGAAATTCTCAGAAAAAAAATCAGGCGCACGTTATAGGGTAGGTGTGTCATTTTTCTTTTTGTACATTTTTAGTTTTAGTTGAAACATTTTGGTTTTTCTAAGTGTTTAATCAGTTACAAAACAAACAATAGATGTTGATATTTAATATAAAACCTTAAATATCCGTTTTATTTTGCACATAAATTGTGTATTCTGTGCATTAGTATTCGTTAACTTATCAGTAACATTGATCAATAACTGATTACCTAGATTTGATTTGAATTAGTAATCATAATCTACATATACATTCTCCCAAAATATGGCAGTTAACAATTTCCAAATTCTTTCATTTCTTGATTATATCTTATTTTTTATTTATATTTCTTAATTATATTCATAAATCTTAAATACACATATTTTATAATAATTATTATTATTATATTCGTAAATAATAAGAAAAGTGAACATGATGATGTATAGACCTACTTTTTGTATTCATATATTGAAAGAGTTAGTTAAGAAGAATTTAACTGCTTCGTTAAAATAATACTTACAAGTTATGTAAAAATAGTATAGCTGATGACATTTAGAAACACAACCCATTTCTGATAAAGTTTAATTTACATGGCTAGCGATAGGTATGCATCTTCCCTGCAGAATAGCTTTTTAATTTTTTTCCAAAACAAAATCGGCAATTTTTCATACCTGAAAGTTCATCAACCTGGCAGTTAAATTGCCCGCTTTTAATTCAAGATTTAAAATTTTATAGATGTAGAGAAAAGTGAATTTAAAATTTCGTTGATTAGTCAAAGTTATTTGTTAAATCAATAATTTCTTTGGGCTCTAGTGAAAATATTTCGATAGCAATTACATTTTAATGTCCAACTTAGTTGTTGTTTTTAGTGGCTAATTTTATACTAATCGATTTTTATGCTATTTCCTAAACACCACCTGTCTAGAATAGTTTTACTGATAAAAAGTTTTTGTAATTGCCTATTTTTCTTCAATCATTAGATCGCTCGACAGACGAGATGTCCTTAGGTATCACTCGGCAATAGCCTGTGAATCAGTGAAGGTGTCAATCAAATTGCATACACAGTACCTTAAACACATGCTTATCACTAAGTCATGGATGACTGCCGATTCAGATTACCTACACATTAACAGCAGGGGGCCATAAGACAATAGGAGTCTGGCTGGTCAGGTGGTTATGCGGTTGGTTCAGTATGGGGGCCAACGCAGGGGATTTCCTCTAGACAGCTCAAACATTATGTAATCAATGGGTTTTATAGCCTAGAAAAAAATGTATAACCAGGGCAGCTGGGGGGCCAAGGCCCCCTCGCCCCCCCCCCCCCCCCCGGTGAATCCGGGCCTGATTTGTTCATTATATGAACTAATGACGTCAGATATTCTCAAAACATCAGACCAGGTTGTCATGTATCTTGTTTTGCTTTTATTTTGGTTTAAAATGCCAAAGCCTCTCGCATTATCCTGACTCGGTGACGGTATGTCCCAACCGGGGATCGAACCCGCTACCTCACGACTCGGGTATTTGCATTTACCACTAAACAACCGGGATCAATGTGAAAAAAATATTTATATACCTTGTACAATTACAAATGTTATATATAAAACTATCACATTTTGTAAATTTGTATTAAACAATAAGCGTTATCTCTGCGTGTTTTATCATTTTTGACTAAGTTACACAATGTTTTACCATTGTATACCGATGAGATTGAATTATATATTTATAATTTTTAGTATGAATATGTTTTCAGGTTTTGAGTGGTTACGAGAAGCAAAATGTATAAACCGTGATCAGGTATATATGCAGGCATATACAATATATATATGTGTGTGTGTGTGTGTGTGTGTGTGTGTTTTGATAATAGAACACCTATTGATATGAAATGGTTGAACATCAGTTCATAAATATATTGCAATAACACGAACCATGTTTAAATATGAATTTTAAATTAACTATGCTATCAAACGTAGATATCTGACTTTTTTATTGTGTGAATGTATATGTAGGTCGTTCAGATTTTTAATTTTAATGAAATTTTTATTGCGTTTTGTATATTCCATTTATATGTAAAGACACATGATTACAGTGGCAAAAACAATGAATAATATATAAAATATAAATCGCAGTCACAACATACATGTAGCGTGGCACATTCTATAAATAATTTTTCCATGTATCGAAGAAGAAAAATGTACCTATTCTCACATTGCGTTGTTTGAGTTTGCATTTTGTCTTAATACAAAAGTGTTGATTTTTTTTACTGTTCAAATAATAAAGAAGATGTCCCACATGGTAATCGTTTTCTGTCTTCTAGATGTCTTGTACGCCGTAGTATTTACCTCCCCTTACAGTGTAGCGTGACATAACGGGTGCGCAGAGTTAGGACCTGTCTGTCTGATTGACGGTGATCAGTGTCGCTGGGCAATATGCATAACAAAACATGGCGTTTTATCCTGCTACTGTCCAGTAGAAGTTCCACGGAAGTTCGGGAACCACTTCACGTGCATACACCTCATCACCTTTGCACGAATCTACCTCCGATTTTCAGGAAATAGGCCGCGACTAATTCTACATCCGGTTTATTGCTTTTTTAAATAAGCTCAATAAAATGGATATTTCAATCCCTGTTTATTATGTTTTAGTACTGAAATATATTGTAATTTATAAGGAGAAGAATTTTTTCAAATTCAGCAAACATTTATCCGACTATCCCACTAACATCCATTTATTTCGAAGAAATAGCACTTTTTTTGCAGAAAATGTTTTTTGTTGTTGTTGGTTTTTTTTGTTTTTTTTTTTAATGAAATTCGCACTATTCTCCTTCAAAAAGCTAAAAATCTGTATACAAATTTCCTTTATATTTTGTTTATTCGTACAGTATTTCTTTAACTACTGAACATAAGAGTGGACAAAAATCTGTATTATTAGACGGCGATAGCCGTCTAATGCTGAAAACCGAAATCAGGCCTTGCTAATTTGCATATTTTCCACAACAATTTTAACTGTACCTCTCCGCGCTTAGTACGGATCCATGCAATGCGATTCTGCACTACCGAATACGAGTGGAATATGTTACACAGACGTTTAAATCATAACCGTAACCGCTTTTAGTGTGTTACTGTTTGTTAACATGTTTTCTTTTGCCATTATTTTGCACTGGAAGCATCAATTTTAAGCGTGAAAAAAAATATACGTGACATTTCTTAACCAGAACAGCAACCCATCTTACGTACATGAAGATCTACTCCTGTAAAAAGAAAAAGTAGTGCTCCGTATGTATGTAGTTGACCTAAAGTAGTCCACACAATATTTTACATGATGTCGAGTTAGGGCATTTCGTAACTTTGAAATAGATAGGTAAACATTCTAGTATCTTAAATAATCAAATACCTGGTCAATTTCTACACATACAAAACAACAGATAGAATTCGCTAGTACTAGAGAAAGAGAATGACCTACTTAGGTATGCAGCTCTTTATGAATGAAAGGTTCATGACCTTTACTCCGGATTATTATGTTACAAACAGAACCTCAGTAGCAACAGCGGGTGGAGTTTTTGTTGTCATGTGACTGCTTCAATAACTTCAGAAACGCTGGGTTTAGAATATTAATCCCGTCGCCGTCTCTCAGCGCATTGTGCGCTTTGATAAGAAATCGTATTCAAATTAAATCACCGTATTCTGTAGGTCAAACCGGAAGTTGATTTCTTATATTTTATTCATTTGATAAACCAAAAATACCTGTCATTTGTTGTTCATTGCATAAAATAAAAAACAATATGTGAAAAAATCAAATAAGTGTTTCTAAATGAATTTCCCGAAATTCAACCCTTTTCTCTAATTACGGTACGTTTTACTCTTACGTGTAACAATTCGGAAGCGGTACTACAGTAAGGGTTTTCCAGGGTGTGATGAAAGCTAGCGTTCATTTTTGGCTAAAAAATTCTGATACATTATCAACGAAATCATCAAAGGATTTGAAAATAAATGTAAAGTACGTTTTCGTGAACTAGTTTGTGACAATAAATTATATTATATTGTGGATTTAATGTATATTTTTAGTTGGTTTTTTTTTTTGGTTTTTTTTTGTTGTTTTTGTTTTATGACTGTCTATCAACTCTCATCAACTCTCCATTTCATTGCATATGATTTTCTTGTAAAATGATAAAACTAGGACGTTGTAATGGTTTATTTAATAGACATCCTTTTCTTAAATGTATTTTTTCATCTAAAGAAGAAATGAACTTTTTATTGAGACGCCTTCCAAACGATTAAATCGCCATCATTATCATACGCATGCAGACGACTGTGTAAAGATTTGTAAGTTGGAGAATTATGAGATGTTTTAAACTCCTTTTAGGAATAGTAACTAGAATAACACTGATTTATCACCAGCTAAATCAATAATCAACCAAGTCCGTTCATCTGCAACTTGTGTCATTTTCTTTTCAATTCAACATGAATTTCTAACTTTAACTTAGTGACCCCGTGTATTGAAAGAGGGTTGTTTCAAAAGCATTATTAACAGTTTATATGAACAAATTACACAGAACAGTACTTTTCAGTCTCATTTCATTTTATTTATTAAAATTTTTTATATCATAAAAAAAAAATATGAAGTAAAACAAGTTTTAGAAAAATAATTGACAGATATACCAATGAAATTTACAGTATTAGTATGTTATTTGAATCATGTTTTATTATAGAAATATACACAAAAATATGTTACAAAATCCTTATTGAAAATTCTCAGTTCTAAATAAGTCAAATTGTTGAATTTTCTTGATAACAAAGGCCCTGTTCCCCTCCCCAGTTTGTCTGGACAACATTTCTTTTCTTTCTTTCTTTCTTTTTTTCAGGTGCCTTTTTGTGACACAATCTTAACCGTGACTTTTCATCTTGAAGAATAACCAACTTTGACAATTCATTCTATGCATGGTTTCTTGTTCCTAATCTAGATATTTTATCTACTGAAAAATAAATAGGAGTTTGTATAAAAGAACAGTCTTTTTTAAAAAAAAAAAAAAAAAAAAAAAAAAAAAAAAAAAAAAAAACATTATTTGTTTCAGATGCATATCAAGATTTGTGAAACAAAACCATGCTGTAATTAGTCACACAGCAGTGTTATGTGAAGGTAAGATAAAGATGAAAAATGTATCACTTTCCATGGAAATTATTCTGCACAAGTCTATAAAAATGAAATGAAAACAAAAATAACGTTTTTTAAATAATGCATGCATAAGTACTTATTTACTAAAAGTAGAAGAGAAATAAACCAAAATGAGCTGATCCTGAAAAGAAAATGTTTCAAGATAAGAATGCTGATGCAAAAAAAGGGAAAAAAGTGATTTTCATGTAAATTACAAATACATGTTTCTGCAAAGCACACAATTATTTATTATCTACAGTGTTAAGCTTTCTTTGTTTTAGAAAGAAAAAAGACCACAAATCAAATCAAATGTATTGTATTTTACTTATGTAAAATTGTAGTCTGTGCTTGAAGGAAAAAGTAATTCAGATCAGCATAGCAGCACACATAAAACAAGCGAAATTACTTTAATATTCATTAAGAAACATGTTCATGTCATTAAAACCACCAACTGTCAGGTAACACTTATATTTGAAAAAGAATAAAAATGAGAATATTACAATATTTATATGGTATTTCACCTCATGTATTGTTGGAATTTTAAAAGTAATTTGGCAATCTCATCTAATCTTAAATTATATATATATATATATATATATGTTAGACATTGTATATGGGTCATGTCTTCATGTCATGGGTTGTGGGACCTCACATATCCAGGGGTGCAGGGAGAATATATATATATATATATATTTGCTGCATATGAAATAGACACAGTTATAAACACTAGAAACAGATTCATAGATTCAATTTGATATTGTAAGTTCTACTCCAATTTGGTTCTTACAAATACAAGTTCATTGGCTGGACCAGTACTTTGTGGCTGCACTTGGGAAAGGTGTATGCTAAGGTTTAAATCTATACTGAATATGAAAATGATATAATTAAGAGCATCATTAAAAAATAGGTTAACTGCTGAGCAACTGAACCACAAACAGGCCCCTACTCATTTTAATAAAAAAAGGGGAGGGACATTTTTTTCTTTGCTTAGATTAAGTAAAGGAAATAGAACTCAAAGTCAATGTAAATTTTCTTTAAACACCAACTTAGATTTCACAAAAGATTTCTGTCTATATATAAATATTTCATTCCTATGCATTAGCTTTTTTTTCCTTGCTGATTCCCACTGCTTTTCAAACCTTCAATGACTACCGGGTATATCACACACACACACACACACACACGTGATAAATGTGTATTTGCATGTTTCCGTGTTATTCACAGACTACTGATATTTATTGTGTGTTATTATAAATAAAAATAAGAAAAAAATATGTCGATCAGATAAGTGAAATATAAAGAAAGAGTGAGAGAAAATGCATGCATTTACATATTTCAACAATTATCTTGATGTACAAAAAATATGTAAACTGTGAGCAGAAAAGATAAAAAAAAGTAATTTCCATGACATTTTTAAGGAGTATTTCGGAATTTTATGCCATGTTAGTGAAATGCAGATCTTAACCAAAATGCAGAATACAAATCTCTCTCTCTCTCTCTGGTAAACTTTTATAACGCCCTCATTGTATACACATTCTGCCGATTCGAATTTTCCTACTGCATGTCATGTGACGAAGACGTCGTCGCTCGACGCCGCCGTCAAAGAGTTACTTGGCCGACTTCCCTGAAATTATGTACGGAATGGTATGGACTGTAGCAACGGGGCTGTCTTCAACATAATTCATGACCAGCATATATATATATATATATATATATATATATATATATATATATATGCGCGACATGATGTATGTGTCTGTTTGCCTATTTTGAATGAGATTAAGCGGTGTTCTTCATCCGTTGTGAATGACTTTGACGTTGTTTTGTGATGGACTTGGATTCGTTTTAGGTAATGACATTACTTTTGTTACAACTTCACGGCATGTATGCAAGCGATTCATGTGAGATTTTGTAATTTAACTGCTATTGTATTAAATTTTACTGGTCAGAATTTTCAGATGTAAGGTTCGTGTAATAAAGAAATGAGAACACTATTCCGCGAAATTTGTGAACAACCCTCGTATTCTCACATTACGTTGATTGAATTTTCATTCTGTCTTAATACAAAAGTGTTGTTTTTAAACTGTCATAATGAACATATTTTATTCGTAAAGCAGGATGTCCGTGCTCGTTGCGTCTCTCCATGTCTTTAAACACACTCCTCAAAAGTTAGGTTTGCCAATTTATCATAAATTATCCATTATGTTCCCCTTTCACATGCAATAAATTGGTAAATAGTTCCAGGCTAAAATGAAAAAATCAAACCTGAAAATCTTTTAAACCAAGGCTTATGTTGAAATTATTTTAGTTTTATGGATTACCGTGTAAATATGTACGTGACATACCGCCCAGCTTCACTGTTCGTATTATAAAAAAACTTAACCCTTCGAACCTTCAGCCGCTTGGGTAATTCCATATTATTTCATAAAGAATGTTTCAAATAATACTTACGTTATGCCGCCCATCTTTTTTACTAGGTCAATAGAAATGTTAATCTTTTCTATGAACATTCTAAGATTATATTGCGTATTTTCTATTTATGTCCAAGTTAATGTGAAAAAAACACATGTATTTTGTTTTGAAACGTTAAAAATTTGCCGTGTCTTAGCCGACTTAAATTGGACTAAGTAAAATCTTTATAGTTCCAATGATTGTTAAAATCATGCCCGGAAAATAACCCCGCTCGCTTCGGCTCACTTGGGTTAATATTTATATAGGAAAAGCACAAAATTTCTTCTATGAATCATAACTGAAGATGTTAGAGGATGGAGAACTCAGTCTATTTTATTACCAAATTGTTTTAAATTGGCCCATTATAAATGACTGAAAAGATCAGCTTATTTCATTGGCTGAAGAAGTGGACTATAAAAACTCATTGTGAACATGGACCTAGAGCTTAAAATATGGTTATGTACATATTAAAGGCATTAAGATTTAATAAGATGCCCTATGTAGATAAATGACCTCGCATTGTCTTGCTTTTAATCATAAGGGTCATAGTTGGTGGTAAATAATCGCAGTGTCTAAAATGTTTAAATGAAGTTAATCGATTAGATGACTTTCTGAAATAAATTCCTTAACCAAATTTTTAAAATTGGTTACCGAGGTTACAGCGTCCACCTCAGGCTTTAATGTCTGTTCGACATAATGGAAACAAGTCATTATTGATATTTTTTAGTCTACAATTCGTTATCAAGAGGATGCAGTGTCATACCTACCGTCTTCTATGTCTTTAAATAGTGTATCCTACAAGATTTGGTATTGCATTTATCATAAATTACCATTGTTTTCCCACTTTCACAGCCAATGAAATGGATATTTTTCAGTCAAAATTCGAAAAAAAAAACCCAAAATATTTTACCAAGGTTATGTGAAAATTATTTTTGTTTTGAATGGTTACGTGAGATGTGAGCGCATACCGCCCACTTACAGTTCGTATTTAAAAAAAAGAACTTAACCCTTGCGAACGGCTTCATCCCGCTTGGGTTAAATTCCATATTTTAAAATGAATGATTTATAATAATACTTACCGTTTGTCCCATTTTTTCTGCCAATGAAATAGTCCTTTTTCAGTTGAAATTCTAAGAATATATTGCGTATTTTCGTATTTTGTCCAAGTTATGTGAAAAAAAAAAAATGTATTTGTTTTGAACAGTTACATGTGCCGTGTGCTTCATCGCCGACTTCAAAGGTCCCGTGACAAACGATAAGATCTTTATAGTTCCGATGATTGTTTTGAAAAATATGCCGGAACTTAACCCTGCGCTCTGCTTCGGCTCGCTTGGGTTAAATTTCATGATAGAAAAAAACAACAAAAAAACTATTAGTAATACATGAACATGAATGATGTCTAGCAGGAGGAGACACCCAGGACAATTTTATTACCAGTTGTTTAAATTGGTATATAAAGACTGAAAAAGATCTAGAGCTATATTTCATTGGCTGAAGAAGTGGGACATATAAAACAACATTGTGAACTGGACTCTCGGTCATTGAAAAATATAGTTCATGACGATTAAAGCCTTAAGAACCTAGATAAGAATCCTCACTGTACAAAATGCCTCGCATTGCTGGCTTTTTTATAAGGTCATGTTGGTGGCAATAAACAGCAGACTTGTTTCTTAAATAATAAATGAATTCTAGATCGATCTAGATGACTTTCTGAAATAAATTCCATATAACCAGAGTTTCATTAAAATTCGTTACCGAGTGGTTACAGCGTCCACCTCGAGAGCAAAATGTCGTGGGTTCGACTTACGACCGCGACAAACCAAAGTCATTATGTGTTGATTACTCTCTGTTTAGCGTTCTACATATATACAGTGTAGGTTCCAAGACTGGATGGTCCAGTGTCGGGATAATGTGACTTAGTGTGGTATCATGCCACATGTCTATGGAGTGATATACTGCAGTGTGGTAGCACTATATCTGTCTCATGTAGAAATTGTCTCCAAATGATTTACATACTGTCTGTTGGACGTTTAACCCAACAAGCAAGCAAACAAACAAACTTAATGACATGTTGTAAAGTTCATAAATATGGATTTGGACATGTTTTAGAATATTTCATAAGTACATGTGCATGTACACTATAGAGTCATGTATGTATTTAGTTGTTGTGTCGTTATAACATACAGGTTAGAGCGTCCACCATGTATAAACCAGTAGGTCATGGTTGCGATTCTTAACTGCGGAATATCGTAATCATTATATTGTACTGGTAAATTTCCTTTGTGTTCGGCACTCAGCACATAAGGGTAATTCTAGGACTCAGGTTGGCCCAGCGACATGATAATGTGACTTTATGTGGTATCATACCACTTGTCTATGGTGTGGTATCGCAGTCAGAAAAGCATATCTGTCTAAAAAAAGTAAAACAAAATGACTGAGATATTGTTGGTTGACATCAATTTATAAACGCCCGTGAGAAAATGCGTGTTTACAAATATTAAAAAAGCACTGTCGATGTTCCCTGGGTAGATCCAGTACTGTGTGCCAGAGAAGGTCTTGAAAAGGCTCACCCTAAATGTGTGTGTGTGTGTGTGTGTGGGGGTGGGGGATCCTATCCAAAGTCCGAACGCAACTTCTTACATTTCACGTGATCATATGAACATTTCTAATTAATTATAACACACTTCACTTAACCAATAAAAATTAACATGAATTCACAACAAGTGATAAAATCAAAAAAGTCCTTATAAATATTCTAATTTTTGGTCCATTGTATCTAATTTTATTTTGTTGTGTGCGTGTGTTTGTGTTTCTTTCACCATAATTTAGAAAACGATATTTTCATGGGTGACAGTGTGGGTTTTCTTTGACTACAAATGGAAAAAAAAACAACAAAAAACAACAAACAAACAAACAAATGTAAACCAGCGGGAAGGCTTCCTCCCATAAAAAATCTGAATGCCATACCATGACTCGAACCCACAGTGGTGAGTGGTAAAGTATGTACGTGTCTGATTTTCTCCTAAGCACTGTTAAAATTAATTAAAGAACTGAAACAACATACATGTATTTCTATGGTGTCTATAATAAAAATAAAAGCTTTAATGTTAGTTGGTGAATAATAACTGTTGTAACACACTTGCGCATAAGCATACCTTTGTTAATTTTGAAAGTCTTTTTCATAGGTCAAAATAATGGAATTTTTAATAAAGCAGTAGATCTCTTTTTGTCACTATTTCGTGCTGGTATTTTTAATTCAAACACCAGTTATGCCTCAAAATTTACAATAGACATAAGGTGTTGTTGACAATGTCTTGCAGGTAAACACCCCCGTGTTCCCGTTACTTTCGGAGCAAGTCGGGTCAGCCACACTCAAAACCATTCGAGGGGATCCATAAGAAGCGAATCCGCACCTGCAAAAAAAAAAAGCGACAGTTGAATATACCTGTTAGAAATTACCCTCTAGTACCCCATGATCCATACAGCTCACATGCTATTAAAATTTAGAGGCCAGCTTTATTTGTCATCCAATGAAAACGCTGCATTCCTTTATATTTTTGCGTGTTAATATTTATGAACGGATAAAACTCGTTAGATGTGAATTATCAATATTTATATCTTGACCTTCCGTAGACTAAGGAGATGCATTTTATGTGCCATTGGTGGTTATGGTTAAGGGTTTTTGACAAGCTTCAATTTCCTAACATAATTATCTTTGCTAACTGAAGTCCACCATATATAGGTTGCTTATACTCTTGTAACACAAATATCCTCAAGGTCAAGGTCATATCGACAATGGCTGCTTTCATGGTATTGATTTGGAATTTTTAAGAAATGGAAGGAACTTTTTGTGGGTTTAAAAGGCTAAAGAAGAGGTTACCTCCCTTACTGGTACCAAAGCACGTTGCATTTTCCATACCTTAATTAATATATCATTGCAAACATTTTGCTGAATTATTCTTTTTCACACACACACACACACACACACACACACACACACACTCACATATATATTTATTGTTAATACAGTCAACCTGTCTTAAGCAGTCGGTCAAGGGAACACGAGAATATGACCGTTTAACAGAGGTGGCCGCTAATACAGGTTCAACTTTATTTCATTTTATGTATTGAGTGGATTACTCAGATATAAATAAAATTATTTTAGGAATAAATTTCAAACATAAAAAGAAGATCCGTTTGGTTTTTATTGTGGAAGATGCATATTTTTAATTTCTTGAAAACTGCACTCTTACGAGTTGCGCAGCCTATTTTCACGAATGGCAAATACAGTTTTCGAATTAACCCGAAAAAATTAAATAGAGGATATTCAAAATAATACAATTTTCACATTCTCACTCGCACTACGCTATCTTGAAAACATTAAAACTGTAGCACTTCTCGATGAGATATATTCCATATTCACTCAAAACAAACATTTTTTTTCAGGTTTACGCTAACCACTGCAACATTCCCTTTATAAATAAAACCAACAAAAGTTCCGGCAGATCAATTATATAATATCACTCACATCGTGAGAAATGGCATATGTGTAACAGATAAAACACAGTATTTCATCAGTTAGAATGAAATAAGCTTGCATTTTCCACAATAACGAACATAATATCCTCTCTATCATAACCATTTACTATAAGATCATTAATTTTCGTTGACATTAAATTTCGTTGATTATGTACCTAAGGGAATTTCGTTGGTACATTTATTCATGGATCTATCTTCTAGAAAACGTGAGGTCTATATAACCCTACAAGAAATCGACAAAAATTTGTGTCCCACGAAGATTAATGATTTCGCAGTATATCAATTGAGGCACCACCAATACTCACCAACTAAGAGTTTATTCATCAATGCCAAAATAAGGTATGATCAACGAAATTCTAAAGGCATGCAGAGGAATATATAAGCTGCGTATATGCGTAATTACTCTATTAGACATTTCTATATACGCAATTATTTTCAAATCAATGGGCAACAAATCTAATTCAATTCTTAAAAAAAAAAAAAAAAAAAAAAAAAAAAGAGGCCCAAGGGCCATAAACGCTCGCCAGTGTACATCAGCATATTCAAGATGATTTTTTACTATAAGGAAATCAAATGACAAACCAGAGATCAACTTCATTTTAGCAATCATGGCAGACATTCATGAAATCAATCCTGACCATTAATTTCATGGAAGTAAAATTCTGAAATGTATTAATTGAAGATAATAAAAATATATTGTATTATCAGTTGCAGTTTTCACGATGTGAATGGGGGTTCGAAAAAATAACTAGCAAAATGTATCATGTAGTTTGAAAGACACAGGGCTTTTTGTACGGAAGAAAATGAAAGCAGTTGGTTTAAATGGTGATTTAACTTTTACATAACATGATAACTTTTAAAAAACAAATCTGTAACAAAATATTTCGAAAATTCTTTAATATCGTTTCAGATTCTTTTATTTACAAGTTGTCAAAAGAGAAAGTAAATCCGCGAAAACTGATGACATTTAGAAATGCAAAGCTTTTTTGGGTATTAATTTTATTTACATGGTCAGAGAAAGTTGGTAATCTATTTTGCAAAATACTAAAAGAACTCTCCAAATTACCCACAGTGTGTCTTTTTAGCTTTTATCCACAAAACAATGCATCTCTACATGAAAATATTTTCGTAACAAAATCGGCAATTTGCGTACGTGACATCGCCATGAATCTGGCAGAATTATAGAAAAATGGGAAAAAATAAAAAAAAGTTAAACAGATAAGCTCATTTCAAGTTTTTTCCTCTCTCTTTTTAGTTCTCTTTAGATTACCAGGCGGATTACCAGTTACATGAGAAAAAAAAAACAAATTGAGAAGGAGAAGTGTGTAAAATGCGGAGAAAAGCCAAAAATGCGAATCATTTAACGGTCTTTTCTTTTCTTTTTTTTATTATTATTTTCTTTTTTTTTGGGGGGGGGGGGGGGGGGGTTCACTACAGTTGAGGAAAAATATATACTTTTACGGATGGGAATGGGGCCAAATTTCGGCCCCAAATTCTGACCATTTGTTTCAGAGATGATTTTCAAAGTTTTCAATTATTTTTTCTATTTGTTGCCATGGCAACCAGAGTTCTTCATGGATCAACTTTATTTGAGCAATTTTTGTAGAGGCCCACCCAAGGATCATACATGCCAAGTTTTATCAAATTCTGTCCAGCGGTTTCAGAGGAGATGTCTTTTAAAGCAAATTGTTGACGACGGACGATGGACGACGGACGACGGACGAAGGGTGATCCCAATAGCTCACCCTGAGCACTCCGTGCTCTGGTGAGCTAAAAAAGGAGAAAAAATCTTCATAAACGTTAATCCAATATCCAGTGCGTAACTTTACTTACATCCACATCAATATTAAACGTTGTAACTCCTGAAATTGGATTTGTTTCTCAAATTTAATTGAATGACATACTGAATTTTGAATATGTTTGGAAATTATGATTTTATCTGTCGGAACTGTGTATTAAACACTGAATTATGGTTTTTCATCATCCGCTTGTTACTCAATAAATGAGAAATGACAGTGTAACAGTTACTCAGTTACTTCATAGGATGTGCTAAATTGGGTTATACTCAATCAACTGAAAAAGTGTGTCTCTTCTTCTGCAATATATTTACATACAATGGCATATGAAGCTTTGAAACTGGGGACGCACGATGTCAGGATCAGACAACACAATGCTTACAAGCAACTGTCAAAACCCGCGTCCAGAGCGTCATAAAGATCACCAGGTGTCGCGATTCTGAGGCCATTGGACACGCATAGTTGAGCAGCCTCGTTTGACGTCATCGGGGATGAATTCTCTTGTTTCATTATGAACACTGAAATAGACAGACAGATAGTGCTTCTTCCATACATCTCCAAAATAAATACATACTCCTGAATTCAATTACTGACTTGTAATTTATAATTATATAACATTTGGGCAACGATATACATGTGGCACAAATAATTAATGTTTTACAGATTCAGCTGTAAATTTTACAGATTAAAGTGTTGAAAAAAAAAAAGATAAGTGTCAATGTGGCACTAATACGCTTCCGTAGAGGTCAAACAAAAATATCTGACTTATCATACTCCTCAAAGTTTGCTGAGCACCACATTTCACGTATCAATATTAATGTGCATGCGCCAAGTCTCGAAAATGAAAAGGCCATAACTTCTGTAACAAATGTCCATACGATTGGAAATTCTACAACCATCCTTAACATACTCAAACCGTTCATGCAATCTAAATTTGATTTCATTTAAAAAATATGAGGAAAAATATCCTATAATTTTCAAAGCATTACATCAAATAACTAAAATATAATTGCATTTCCAATTTTAAATGACTGCCTGAAAATATCGTTTGTGAATTTTGATTTTGACCCTTTTGGTCTTATCAATTAAATCCTTATGATCAAAAACCTGAAATAAGTTTTTTATAGATTCAATACCACTACCCATTTTAGTACAAACACTAGAGGTTTGTTTCGTAAAAAACTGATGTCTAACCCCCACTCAGACAACATACATTGAGGCACACCGTGATGCACAAGAGTCATATCGGTCTGCTTTATTTGTTTTGAAAAAACATGATTTCAGTTACCAAAACATTAGCTCAATTTTGCACTCATTATCTTGAAATAGGAATACATTGAATGTTATTTTTCAAAAAAGATGTTTGCAGTACTGCTCCGGACAAAAATTAAGTATGAAATTAAACAAAGAACAATACATGTAACTTCAAAATTATGATGTGTACAGTTACGGTCCTTGTGCACTGCAAACTCTCCAAGACGTTTTTCACCTATGAAGTTTCAAAGTTATATGTTTTATACATGTATATGCTTTAGACAGAACCTAATTGAATATGAAATTAAACAACGGGCAATAACTCCAAAAACATGATGTGCAGAACTAAGGTTCTTGTGCAATGCACTTTTCCCCCACAAGACCTATCCACCTATGAAGTTTCAAAGTTATATGTCTCAGAGTACATGAGTAATGCTCCGGACTAAATTAGATGTGAATTTAACAAAGGGGAATGGCTCAAAATATGATATGCAGAGTTACAGTTCTTGTGCATGACTCTCATCCACGAGATCTATCTACCTGTGAAATTTTAAGTTAGTAGCTTTTATGCTTTTTGAGTTATGCTCCAGGCAAAAAAGAGACAGACAAATCTGACATAAAGTAAACTTTTTATCGTAAAAAAAAAAATAAAGTTAAAACTTAGTCCTATATATTCCTTGTACCCTTTATGCCACCTTAGATAACTATTTACTTTTGTGGATAATCAAACGTAATGAAATACATAAAGCAATAAAGATTAAACTTACGCAAAGTGTCGTTGGGTATCCATATTTCTGAAGAAGACAGTTTGGGAACCAGGATAAATTCCACCCGGTTGTCACAGGCACAAGCCTTCGAAACCGGATCATAGGACACGGCTTTGCATTGTGGGTTCCTGATGATACACGCAAGTTGCGACTGGACAAAGTCTGTTCCAGATTGGTCTTCAAAATGTACATTTTGAACGCCCCTGAAATAACGACTGACATAGCTCCCTTCAGTTGGAATTTCTTGAAACCCGAAGAGAAATACTATCCAGCATAACAAAATTATCTTTCTATCCGCCATGGTTGGAATTCTACCGCGCAATGGCGTATTAAATTTGAGAGAAAGTAGTTCGCTTGAAGCAGCTATGTAACAAAGAATTCCGCTACGCTTTTATGACTGAATGGAAGTCAGCATCTCACATAATTGTACGAGTATCGGCATTTCTATCTGAACGAGTACTTGATCAAATTCAAAGCCCCTTCAATCAAAAACAATATATGATTCAACGCTTATTAAAACTCAGTATTCCGATATCATCAAATGAATATGTTTTGAGAGATAACCGTTCCAAGAGAAGAAACGATAAAGCAAATTTAATTACAGTCCGTCTTCCATATTTATATTCATGTGTACATATTGAAAGCGCGTGACCAGAGTTGATGGAAGGGAAAATAATTACCCGCCATATATCAAGAGTCTGGAATTCAGAATCTGTCGATGGCATGTCATGCAGTCGCGGCTGCAATTTATTTGCTTAGTTTACGTATATATGTGTCAGAAAATGTTGACAATTTTCTGTGCACCCAAATTTGTTTAACTGCAGAGCATGGATAATTTTCGAGAACATTTTTTTTGCTACTAATTTGAATCAGTTAATATATACGCCATTGATAATAGCATATTTCGAACGAAATTGTTTTGATATACGATTGATATCGGTTTGATATCTGAAAATAACGATTCAAGCCCAATATCCAGTCAATGATCAGATTTATATCGGTTTGTCATTAAAAAAAAAAAACACCAGTCAAATGCCGATATCCTTCCAATATGCTTGTGCTATGCTTTTGGGTATTGTTTAAATCCAACTTTTATACAAGTTTTAGCCTGCCAAAAAGCATTCCTAAACTTAGAAATATGAAGTGAAAGCCATATTTTTAACATTATGAAAGATAAATTAGCCACACGCAATTTTTGTTTTCAAATGTGTAAACCCCTAACCATATTCGGCAGCCTCAGAGTCATGTGATACGATATCCGCCACTGATTTGCTGATAACTTAACAGAAAACCAACACGTCATCAAAAACGTTAAAATGGCCGTTAAAATGGCGGATAAATGGCGGTTTCTGCTATCACGTCACTTCCGATTGGATCCCGTCTCATCGTAGGTATCATGAGGCAAATCAGATACTAAGCGGGATAACATCTCCACAGGAAGCGAATCTGAAACTGTCAAGTTGAAATGTATGACTATAGATGTTCCTTCCCATGGGAAGGAACAACAATGTATACTATCTGGCAGGCTGAGAAATATACATATATAAAGCCTATATCTGTCAACAAAGGAGTTGAAAGTGAAGTTCATAAAAATTAACAAATAAGATTGACTATTTGATATTATTTATAACATCTATTAGTTTATGAGATAAGTCTTTCATGACAAGATTTTTTTTCTTTTTGCATGTCCAGGCGCCAAAATAAAAATGACGTCATTTGAACAATATAGTCGTACTATTGGAAATCCCAAGATTCCGCAGACAGAACAAATTAGATGATATGAACAAGCGATAATTATATTACAGTGAAATATATGTATTATTATTTCGTTGTAAAGCCATATACATGTATAATTTCGTTTCCAAAGAAACTGGCTAGAGTCTATTTTCATAGAATAAAGTGTGATCTTTAAATAATAAACTAATATATCTACCTCTATAATCGCCAAAGAAAGTATCAGGTATGACATTGAACTTCAATTTAAGACCAAGATAAATCCCCTTCTGAATGTATGGATAGGAGGATCAGTAGGTGCAGAATAATTGGTACAACCTAGCAAGTTTCGCTGCCTTTAAAAGAAAAACGGTGTGATTAATGCAATATTTCGAATGAAAAAGCAGTCAATTGTCCACGTGTCTAAGAAATGAGGACTTTCTGATCTTAACGTAGGCCTTATTGTATAAGATCGTTTCATGACACCAGCGGTTTGAACGGGTCAATTCACCACAACTGATTAACGTCCATGCAAAGTTCAAGATCAAACATGTCATCAGGAACGTTCAACGTGACGATTCTGTGAGAATCAATAGATGAAGCGAATAAAGCGAACAAACAAATTGTCGTTGAAATTTGAATAAAAAACAACAACAACTTAATTTAGCGTCTCTGGATTGATTTCTACACACCACGCTTAATCCTTAGGAAGCTGAATTTTCAAGAGATCAGCTTTGTTTGAGCAGTTTTTGTAGAGGGTAATGATGTGATAATTTTTGTTAAATGACATTAAATTCTTACCAACATATTTAGAAAAGAAGAAAAAAAACTGGTAATATTCATTTGGTTCATATACATTCACCAAAATTCTACATGGAGAACATGTCTCTATAAATTTCACTATATACATATAAGGCAAATTAGCCCCGCCCATAGCAGCCATGTTTTTTTTTTTTTTTTTTTTTTTTTTTTTACGGATAGGAATAATTTTAGCAATCTTGGTTAGAGGGTTACCCAAGGAACATCTGTACATCAGTAATTTTGAAGAAGAGGATTTTTAAAGTTTTCATTATTTTTTTCTTTCCGTTACCATGGCAACCAGAGTTCTAAGTGGATCAAGTTTATTTTAGCAACATTTGTGAAGGTTCTTTGTTAGCGGTTTCAAAGGAGATGTCGTTTAAAGCAAATTGTTGACGATGGACGTCGACGGTCGACGGACGCAGGGTGATCACAAAAGCTCAACTTGAGCACTTGTGCAAGCAGGTGATAAAAAAATACCCCCTCCTCACCATTCTCTTCTACGACGACACTACACTTAACACACGGACACACACACAAAGAAACACTACAAAAAAACATTGTAATTTCATAAAAAGAATGGCTGAACGCGTTTCTACCAACCTAAGTATTGCTTAGCGTTATCTATTTTTGGCGGAAATTCGAGCTAGGCCATTGAACGGATGTCATATAGTCATATATTCTCTTTCTGATAGAGTAGAGGATTTTTTTTTCTCTTTGGAACCAACTAATGCTGGTCCGTTTATTAAAGTAAAAATCGTATGTACAATAACAATCATAAATGCACGAATGTTTAGAACGAATAATGTTCATTACACTTTACAGTGCTTTACAGTTGTCAAAAAAAGGCATGATGTCCTTATCGCTCACCGAGATAAAAGTGACCAAGAACATCTTATATATAAATTCTTTGTGCTCAGTGAGCTAAAATAAAATAAAAGACAATATTCAAATATATTAAACAGCACACATTAACATTCACATACCATACGCATGCATATATTTCTACATAGTAGAGGAAATATAGAAAGTAATTGAACTAGTCAAATAAAGAGATGACGATTCGGCCAGTCTCGAACCAGGGGCGTTTCCCTTTTTACTTTTTATAATTCACAGCCATCTCTGTGTGTGTTTATATAAATTCTCAAGTCAAAATACCAACAAAGAAGAATATACGATCGTAAGAAAAAGAAGTTGGTCTTTCATCAAACTGACAGTATTCCAGACATTTAGAAACAATGCTTCCAATGGTGGTGCCGCACTGCGGAATCACGCCGTGGACATGGCGCACACAACCAAACACGGGCGTATATGTACTTCTGACCTCGGCATTTCGAAACCAGCGATAAACTACTCTGTCATGGTTTCACAATCCTTTGGAGAGGGGAATTTGGGGTTCGATTAATGTTGAAATTGGTACTGCTAGCTCAATGCATAGTCGCCAAATATCTGAAATACTGCCGGTGGGACGTTAAATCCAAATAAAACAACAACAAATATAAAAAAAGAAAGTTACATCCCGGCCGGTTTCTTATTTTGTATTAAAATCTATGTAACTTCATCTTTTAAGTCAGGTATACAACTAAAATATTATGCCATATTTGATTTCTCAAATTTCCTTTTTAAACCCATTGATATTATCCTTAACCAAATACTTATTGTCAACAAGTTATTGGCGTCACATTCTATTAATAGATTGAATCATTATTGAATGATGTTTCATGTTGTTGTTATACAGTGGTCTCGCGATGTCTCGAGGTTAGACAGGACCTGTAAAAATTCTCGAGAAATCGTTCCGAATACAAAGTCTTAACTATGTGATGTGTGCGTATTTACACTCAAGAACTGTTTTTTTAATACAGGTGTCACCTTCTGAAAGAAGCCTAACGGAAAAAGTGTGACAGTTAGACAGACGAAGAAGGAGAAATTCCTTTGTGTCATCTCTGTTTACAGCAGATGACACAACAATGTTCAAGCTTGAGTCATCGCCAAAATTCAGTGTACCGACACAATGAGAATCACGTGATTTCTGCAGTTGTTCACTGCACCCGTGGC
This sequence comes from Solen grandis, assembly GCA_021229015.1. Lineage (NCBI taxonomy): Eukaryota > Metazoa > Mollusca > Bivalvia > Adapedonta > Solenidae > Solen > Solen grandis. Next base: position 53,847,973 of record CM037786.1, on the reverse strand, counting down.
GTTTCTGGTGAGTGTTCGGTTGTGAAGTTATCGATTCTTCCTGGGTGTTCCATAATGTTTTATATTGTTGTTTGTTTTCTTTTTAATGTTTTATGTTGCATTTAAGTTGAATGTAGAAGCACCTGTGACAGCAGCATATAGCAACGGCCAGTTAATGGATAGTTCCCTGACCCTAACTTTTATTTGAATAAAAAATAGGTTTGGCCACAAACAATGACATGTACTCCTTTGTTAACATCGTGTTTGTGGGACAAAATCTAACTGTAATCTATTGTTAAGATATGCTAATAGGTGGGTCATGGAACTATGTATTGCAGGTGAACTACCGACCAACCGCAAGCAGCAATTTCACTCAATCCTTGCGACTCTCCTTGAAACTTTATCTGACTCAATCTAAATCGTGTTCTCTCTAATGAACAACGACACCAAATGTTCAATGTTAATTCCATTTTTATTTTTTTCTTTCAACAATAAAATTATAATCGATTTAAGGTAGGTAAGTTATACATAACACATTTTGTATCTTTCTCCACAGTTTTCATTTTATTAATACACATCTTTTATTTGAAGTGTAGCCCTTTATAAACATATTTCTTACTTAGAACAGTAATAAACCTGTGAATAACTATAAGAAGATGTATGAGATCTAAAACGTGCAATAGATGTAATAAATTTCATATAAACAACAGTATTACATAAACGACCATGAACACCGCGTATTGTATAGGTATAGGTTTAAAATTGCGTATATCGTGTAAGTACATTGTTTGTAAACTTAATGAAAAGAAAAGTAGAACACGATGTACAACTAATGATTTTCATATTTTGATGCAGTTCTTTGTTTGTGTATATACACGGAAATAAGTATAGACAAAAAATAAGCTACTTTAAATGCATCATAAAAATACTTAATTGCAGTAGAAAACATTTATAAATAAAAACATACACAATATTTTCTTTAACAAAGTTATCATAAATTTCTCTATTCCATTTTACTATTCTAATGTTTAAACAATAAAACTATATATAATGCAAAGTGCAGTATTCGTTCCAGATACTTTTTGCTATAGCAGAACACCATTCGTAAAACAGAGGTAATTTGGACACAAAAAGTGGTAAGCATTAAATTTTGTACTTTATCCATAACAAATTATTATTTAATAGTCCAATGTTACGGCATGTGTTTTGATATTAGTAATAATAGTAACATAAGTGCGTAGGTCAATGTTCGTTTTTTTTTTCAAATTTAAAAAGCAACTTGCGTATTTAATATATGAAGATGACACAAAAAGAACTATGGCAGAGTTTCACTGTTGAAGAACAATTGCTGATGATTATATATTCAGTTTCAAAATAACGTTTGGGTGAGTCTATCACAGTCTTAAATAGATGAAAATATCACAGTCTGGTATCATTTCCACTGTATCCGTTGTTTGCAGAAGCTTCTTCATACCATTCCTCTGCTGCAATCTTTAAGTTCTTGTTTGCTCTGGAAATAAGGAGAAACAAGCATATTCTAATTGATTTAAGAGTTATATATGTTTTCGTGAAGATTAATATTTACTTCATTCGCGGGATCGATCTTGTGGAAAATCATCTAAAAATTTTATTTTGGACTCGCAAACATATCTGCAGTATATCGTAGGTTTATTTTGATTAAAACATAAATATATAGATGGCTGAATATTTATAATGATCTTTTTGAAAAGTAAACAAAAGTGCGCGATCGTGAATCTATAATGGTGACTTACCAGTATCGGACAATTTTTTATCATCGTCATCCTTCTGTGTCTGTGTTTGTTGTTCCGGTGACTCTCTTCCTTTGTCTTTATCTGTTGCTTCTGTTTGCTCTGTGAAATCAATAATAAACGCTACATTAGGAACAGTGGCTCGAGTGACACGTGTTCAGGCTATCGACACAGCAACGGCTAAGAATGTAAAAGTTTCTCAATCAATGCTGACTGAAAATCTCTGAACAACTGCAGAATCTGATTAACTCCGAGCTACCAAACAATGATTTGATGTATGCAATCTCTTAGGAAGCACTTCCAGTGGTGTAGTTCAATAAGACCAGGTGGGTAGGTTTTCTATCCAAGTTTATAAATATTCCCTTGTCATACCTATATTCTGTCAAGAGGCTATAGAAGCTGAACAAATTCAATCGCTGATGAAGTAGCTCATAGTCACTTAAAATCCAAATTTAGTTTATAATTGAAACATGAATACAGTATTAACCGTCACAACAGCCATGACCTACATTCAGCGAATGATAGCTGGTATACGAGTATATTTGAGTTGTGTAAAAAAGGGAAACACAATTACTTCATTTCTATTAGATGCAAACGATTATAGATATGTTTAATGTATAGACAAAATAATTCATTATGCAAATATAAAAAATAGAAATAAAAACATGTTCCATAGACAGTCAATGCAAACACATACTTGAAAACGCATTAGATCTATAATATTAAAGAATGGATGATTTCAATATTCACAAGTAATTTTATTTCTCAATGTCAAACATTTCTAAGTATTAAACTGGTTTGTCGATTAGAGAATTAAGTATTACGATTTATACAAAAAGCCTATCAACTTTTTCAATTTCTGGTATGGACCAGTGTTTTGAGGCTGTGAAGCCACGAAAGAACCCAACACAAAACACGGTTTAAATCTACGCAAAATGTATAGACATGAATGTATTCTACCATCAGATCACGTGTATAACCGCATGGTCCAAAGCTGAATAATTTGTTCAAAGAATAACACAGGAAAAATACCAAATAAAAGTAATATGAATGATTCTAAAAAATTAATCTTTAATATCATAGAAATATACATGTAACATTAATGGCGACATAATATTTATGGAGATTTAACTCAGAAATACACCTTGCAGTGAAAATTTTGAGTGGAAACATGAACGAAAACGAATATAATAATCAGTACATGCAAAATAAGACACATAAAAATGAAGATAGCTAAAGTTCTTGTAAAATCTATCGTAATAATGGGCATATTTGATTTTAAAATATGGGGACACAATGGTCACACTAAAGTTTTCTTTTAAGTATTATTACAAAATACAGAGAACACTGAATATTTAATTAAGCCGGAAATCTTAAAGTCGAACTGTTATTTTAAATCGGCGGAAAAGAAATGAGCTGAAAATAATCAACAAACATTTAGAGAGCACTCTGGTAGAATAATACATGCATAGAATAAGAAAAACAATAACAGGATTATTACACAAAATGTCACATGCATAACATAACACAGGTACAAGATACACAGGTCAAACAAGCTTGGTCATCTGTCTATATGTAGATACATGTATAAACATATATTGTTCAATTGGGATACACACATCTGCGGTGAGCACAGGTAAGGCAACTAGACCATTATTGCATTATTCTTATTATTCTTATTATTTTATCAACTTTGGTTTGTCATGGCCGAGAATCAAATAGATAACAAATCCCGATGGCAGAAGAATCACTCGGACACACTAACCTCTCAATTCACCAGAACCGTTGCATTCATACAATGTAGGGAAGTATAAAAAATTGTGTCTGTGCAACCCATCAATGTGCATAACCAACGTACCCAAACAGTATGCCGAGGATGGTCACAATTATGCAGTTACTTTTCAATGGCGTGGCGATGTCTGTATTAGACAATGCCGGTTTAATTAGCTCAGAAATTTTCAGAATTATTCGGATAAAGGATGATTCAAAGCACCGAAATTTTGGTTATACCTTCCATCAAGAGTGAGAAAACTAGTTATTGATTCGTACTTCAAATAGAAATAAAAATGAAGCAATATTTTCTTACAACATTCTTAGTTATATCCAAATAACAACAATGTAATAATCACAACTAGAGCTATCAATGAAGTTGATGAACATCCCTGTAAGAACGTCGTGACTCGTTCAACTGTTTTGTAAAGCGGGGTGTGGCGCGACTGGATAACTAAATAGCAATAATTCACATTCTGAAGCGGGGATCTGACAATAATATATAAAAAAATGAATGAATGAAACATTTAATAAAATGTTCACCCGAATTTTTTTGTTAGGAAATCGTTTGCTGAGGCATAAAGGAAGAAAACACATATCAAACTCACTCTGTAGCATGCATGCAATACAAATACAGCACGATTATATTTCCAGGACAGCACGCAGGGAGGGACAGATCCAGTATATGAGAAGACTCCCAGTAAAAATCAGCCAGTACAAAGATCGAGGAT
>CM037786.1:53793624-53843624 GCA_021229015.1 Solen grandis | reverse complement strand
TATGACTAGATGGCAATGTGTAGAAAATTGTGGTTGTTGGTAACGGAAATAGTGAAAATATGGCAAAAATGGGATCCCGCGATAACTAAGCAAGCAAACTTGATGAAACTTGGTATATGACTAGATGGCAATGTGTAGATTATGCACGTCATTTTATTTTTGTTCTTCAACTGAAAATTGTGGTTGCTATGGTAACGGAAATAGTGAAAATATGGCAAAAATGGGATCCCGCGATAACTAAGCAAGCAACTTGATGAAACTTGCTATATGACTAGATGGCAATGTGTAGATTATGCACGTCATTTTATTTTTGTTCTTCGACTAAAATTGTGGTTGCTATGGTAACGGAAATAGTGAAAATATGGTAAAAAATGGGATCCCGCGATAACTAAGCAAGCAAACTTGATGAAACTTGGTATATGACTAGATGGCAATGTGTAGATTATGCACATCATTTTATTTTTGTTCTTCGACTAAAATTGTGGTTGCTATGGTAACGGAAATAGTGAAAATATGGCAAAAAATGGGATTGATTACCATATTGAGTCAAGGTGGAGCCGGTAGGGGACTTTATGTGTTGCATACAACACCAGTTACTTGTTATACTAGTAACTCAAGTTTAAAGTTTTGACAGATAGGACATAGTAAGTTATTACTTTAAATATGCAAATTATATTGTGGAAAAATTCATGAAAACAATCAAAGAACATAAAAAACATTAATTTCAAGTTGTTTGAATGGACTAGGTCTTTAGTACTGGTCTGTTGTTTTTATTCTGTCATTTTATATGAATTTAAATACTTTCTTATGAATAATCAATTGTCATTTTTTAGCTTGATCATATAATTGATTATGAAATTTTTCTGATTATCCAACACTAGTTCTACCTGTGGCCTCTGCGCACTCACGGATTGTCCTCCACCTGTAATGAGCTTGATGTTGCTATATTACTGAAATACTGTTGCAGTGATGGTAAATCTCAGCTCACCATCAGGATCACATGAATGAATTTCAACCCTTGTAGTAAAAATTTCTTAAACAGTGACAATACAGATACTCTTGAAATAGTGATTCTTGAAATAGTGATTTTTAAAGGGAGACTACTGCAGCATCAATTCGTATATTGCCAAAGTATGATATCGATGACATGTGAGCAGTTTAAAATGATAGACTTGGTGTTATAAACTCAGTGATCAATTTAGTTTAGGTTTAATGTGATACTGGTTGACATGTTATTCAATTAATTGATACAAAATGATAATGTTGATCTCTTTCATAGCAAAATCATTCACTTTTGCTTGTTTTATTTGTATATTTTTCATGCTACCTCTTTGAAAGTAGAGGGTAGGGTGAGAATATACATTTTCCCTTGTCCCCCCATCTGATTGTTTTTCTGTCAATCACAAAATCTTGTATCTTGCTTATCTCAAAAACTTTCAGAGACAGAGGAGAGGCCCCTTACTTTGCAACAACAAATATAAATCTGTTTAATGGCATTTTCTGTCACACAGAACTCCAAAATTTTTATTTTACAAGATCTACTTAACAGATACATTCTGATTGTTGCGTAATTGTGTACCTAGAATTTTGTTTTTGAATTCATTAAGACATAGCAGAGCTATTGACATTGACATTGTCAAAATATGATACAATGATAAAGCCTTTTGTGGTACATGTAACTCTGTAAGTATTTACTCTGGATTGAAACTTCTTAGGCATATTCATCTTGATGTATCGGGATGGGGGGATATAATTTTGCACTTTTGTGACTTTAATATGAATTGGGATTTCAAAAAAATATTTTTCGTTTTTCATTACCCCATCATTCTGGAAAGTGGAAACTATTGCTTTTTTTGCCAAAATAAATTGAGTAAATATTCAAATCCATGCTTATCTGTTACTCTGGGATATTGTTATATGGCATTTTATGGCACCCATGATTTTTGTGTCGCCTGCATAGCATGGCAGACACATAGGGATCACTTTGTCCGTCGTAGTCGTCGGCGGCGTCGTCGTCGGTGTCGTCGGCGTCACACTTTCTTGTCCGGAGCATAACTCGAAAAGTATTTGAGGTATCACCTTGAAACTTAAAACATGGATAGATCACATTGAGGTGGAGTGCTGTGCACAAGAATGATAACTCTGACTTTTTTTCTGAGTTTTACCCTTTGTTGATTCTGATTTTATTTTTGTCCGGACCATAACTCAAAAAGTATTTGAGGTATCACCTTGAAACTTAAAACATGGATAGATCACATTGAGGTGGAGTGCAGTGCACAAGAATGATTTTCCCTTTGATTTTCATCTTAATTTTTGTCCAGGGCATAACTCAAAAAGTATTTGAGGTGCTGACTTAAAACTTTAAGATAGATAGATCTCATTGAAGAGGAGTGCAGTTCACATAAATGATAACTCTCACTTTCTTTTCTCCTGAGTTATTGTCCTTTGTTGATTCTCAGTCTTTATTTTTGTCAGGAGCATAACATAAAAAGTATTTGAGATATTGCTTTGAAACTTCATAGATGGAAAGATCTCATTTTTTTTGGGGATAACTCGAAACGTATTTGAGGTGTTGACTTGAAACTTAATAGATCTCAATGGTCTGAGTGCAGTGCACATGAATGATAACTCTGTTTCTCTTTTTCCTTGAGTTATTGCCCTTTGTTGATACTCAGACTTCATTTTTGTCTGGAGCATAACACGAAAAGTATTTGAGGTATTACTTTGAAACCTCACAGGTGGAAAGATCTCATGGAGTGCATTGTGCAAGAATGATAACTGTTGTATTTTTGGAGTTATTTCCCTTTGTTTATTTTTTTGGATTTAATTCTTGTGTGGTGCATAACTTGTAAAGTATTTGAAGTGTTGCCTTAAACATTTATAGTAGATAGATTTCATTGGTCTGAGTGCAGTACACAAGAATGATAACTCAGTAATGATAATGATGACTACAAACTTGCAACATATATATAATTAACGTCATAAGTGCTTAATGACGTCATAATTTTTCTTACAGTTAATGTTTTGAATTCAGTCATTCTGACACTCCCCTGATGAAGACTGTATAGTCGAAAGTGCTCGGGAAAATTATTACATTTGCACAGTTAATGTTTTGAATTCTAGTTTATTTTGTACCAAAAAAAAAAAATATATATATATATATATATATATATATATATATATATATATATATATATATGTGTGTGTGTGTGTGTGATTTGGTGTTATTTTGTACCTCACAAAATAGATTATGCTATATCAATTATTTGTCAAAAGATCGATTTTCTAGTCAATTCTTTCATCAAACATGCTTAAATGCAGGCGACACAAGTGTTCCGAGGAACACCCACATCTAGTTATTCTAGATCTAGTTTTTCAAGGTTTTATTAGATGTAGGGGAGATAATCTGTATCTAACTTAACATTGAAGTCTATGGGAAATATAGAAATTCTGTGAATATGAAAAACTGAAGTTAATTTTCAAGGAAAACTCATGGTAGAAAGATGCATTATATGATTCCGATTCAAATTTCATGAACACATCTAAACACTGTAGGAAAATGAAGACACTTTTTACGTCGTTATTTTGTAGTTTTCAGGGGAGATAACTTGTGACAACAAAATTATAAAGGGGAGGTAATAAAAGAATTTCTGTCATATGTCATAACATGTCAATTTGCCTTTAAGATTTCCATGATTTGACATTTTAAAAGCTTATATTGTGAAGTTATATGCATGGCTTTGATTGTTATTATGGAGCATATACCTTAACCGAAGGTGAATTACAGGGCATAAACCTTAATAATTTCTCATAAAGAAACTTCAGTTTGGACATATTCTAGCAAAAAATAGACATCTCAAGTAAGCACAACATCAACAAAAATATTGCACAGTATCAGCTTATGCTGTTGCTGTCACTTCTAGCAATGGTGGATTCTGTCAGACTGATGTCAGATATAGCAAAGAGTTTAGGATTTTTGCATCCTTTTAAAGATGAACAAATGGAGTGTCTCCTCAATGTAGTTGAGAAAAAGAGAGGGGTCATGATGAAAGTAGTACCTATCCCATGATTCTTACAGCGAAAGTGCACAGATCAGATAGCATAGTGTTTTATTTTGCAGGCACAATGGCTACTTTTTTACATTGTTATTTCCCAGTAAGGCATAACTTATGTAGACAAAATTCTCAAATAAAGGACATACTGTTGATGCAATATTAAACCCAAACAAGCAAAATTAGGAGGGCATAGTAATGGATCAACTCTTGATGGAATGCTTTTTGCATTACAGAAATACCACAAGGACTGTTCCTGCAGATCACGGAAGACGTAAAGAATCAATTTGACAATCTAGGGATAGACCTAGGATACAGCAATGCCCAGTTGGGGGAATTAACCGCAAAGTACCCGGATCCAGCGGAACGAACAAGGCAACTGTTGAGTCATTGGCAAGCCCAGAAAATCGACAAAGGACAGGTAGGCAGGGAAGATGGCAACTGTCACTTTGTGTTCAGCAATTTGGTTCTAAAAGAATTTCTGCTGGTTTCCAAATTATGTCTGAATCCAGTGAAAAATGCTTGAGTCATTAAAAATATAAATTATTTTTTCTTGGTTCTGCTGTACCTTCAATACATAGATTGCCATTCATGCAAATCAAGAATGATCTTGTCACATTACTGATAGCTCATAATAGGAGAGGAAATGAGTAAGATACTGGGTAGCTCAGTCAATGGAGTATTCAACCTGAAAGCAAAAGGCCCTAGTTTTAATTACATTTAGAGATAGATCTAGTTTCTCATCCTGTGACATCTGGCGCCTGCGCAGTGTTATAATTCTAATATGGAGGGGGAGATTTCTTAACAGGGGAGAACAATGAAAAGGGACCGGGTAGGTCAGATGGGACAGAATTTACTCTGTAAGGGTAAGGCCCAGGGTTTGAGTCCCAATTGGGCTGCATATTTCATGATTATGAGTATATTTTCACTGGATATATAAGGAAGAGAAAATCAAGTTAGACATTGAAATTTTATCTATCTATCTATATATACTGCACAAACTCCCCTTTCGGGTATTACTGGCAGGTGCGCGTCTGTGCAAGGATAAAACTGTTAAAATAAAAATTTTGTTAGGGTGAGAAAATTTTCTGAAAAAAAGGTGAATATGTTAGGTTTAAGATCTGGTAAAAACATCTTTTTGTTGATTCAGGGACGGTCTACTATCTGAAACGAGTGGAGCTTTTGTTTAAATGCTAAAAGATCATTTTGTGAGACTATATTTTCTGGTAAGCTGTTCCAAAGTATCACTGTATAAGGAAAAAAGGAATATTTAAAGTAGCTAGCTGGAGTATGAATTTGCCTGTAAGATAAAGAGTGTAAGTGGCGGGATATCCTCGCTGGTCTTTCAAGATATGCAGGTAATGGGACAGCAACAAGGTTATTTACTATTTTGTAAAACATAAGAAGTCTGGTGACATCACGTCTGTACTGAAGGGTTTGCCAGTCAAGTTCCTTCTGCATGCTGGTGACACTGTCGTAATAAGAATAGTTATTATTAACCCATCGGACTGCTCTGCGTTGTACTTTTTCTATTTTATCTATATATGTCTGTGTATGAGGACTCCAGACTGTAGAGGCATATTCTACTTGAGGTCTAACCAATGCTTTGTAAGCTGCTTCTCTAACTTCCTTATTCTTTGTCTGGATGTTTCTGTGGAGGAAACCAAGAGTTTTATTAGCAGAAGAAGTTATGTTGTCAATATGTTTATTCCAAGAGAGATCTTTTGATATTGTAACTCCTAAGTATTTGGCATTATCCACTGTTTCTAAAGCTTGTCCATGTAATCTGTAATCAAAGGAAAGTGCTTTCTTCTTTTTAGTAATATTTAAAACAATGCATTTACTGGGATTAAATTCCATTTCCCATTTCTTTTCCCACTGTACCAGCTTGTCGAGGTCTTTCTGAAGTGTAATACAGTCCTGCTTGTTGTTTATAGCTAGGTAAACGGCAGTGTCATCTGCAAATAAACGAACTTGAGAAGTTATGGTATCTGGAAGATCATTTATATATAACAGAAAGAGAATTTATATGTTTGATAAATACAGCCCAAATTAGATATATATGAAACCAGTTGAATTGGGTCAAAGAGAATTTTGCAATATAACAAGGATTATAACTGGTTGGTTCTTGACTTACAGTGAATTAGTCTGTTTAGCCAATGAATATTGGTCTTACATGCCATGTAGTGGGCCTGTTTGATTGATGCTTATAAAAATGGAATATGTTCTATTATAATTGAGTTGTGATCTGGCTCCATGTATGACATTGTAATGCTACAGTACTGTATGAAAAAAAAAATGTCATTGATGCAGGGTTGTGGTCTAGACAAATGAACCCAGGTCATTAACCCACTGATATTTTTACAGATTGCCCCTGGGTTGTACTTTGTTCTCACTAAACTTGGATGCAAGACAGCTGCAGAATCCATGAAGCAATGGATTTCATGTATCGGCCAGCAGACTGATCATTCAGAGACTGTCCAGAGGGTAAACCCCAACCCAGGTAGTGTTTTTAATCTATTATAAAGAGGTCTTTTTTTCCAGTACAGTATTGGAAGCATGCATAATTAGTTTTTTGTCTGTGCATGTGTGTGTCTGACTATGCTTGAAAAAAACAGTAATTGTCAAAGATCCAGTCAATAAAATAAACTTTGAAGGCTTTTTTTATAATTTTTTTTTAAGTTTTTTTTTAATTCATCTTGAGCTTTTGTGATCACCTGTTGTCGTTTGTCATCCGTTGTAAACAATTTCCTTTAAACAACATCTGCTTTAAAACCGCTGGACAGAATTTGATTAAACTTGACAGGGGTGATCCTTTGGGTGAACCTTCACAAAAATTGCTAAAATCAATTTGATCCTGTAGAACTCTGGTTGCCATGGCAACGGAAAGAAAATAAAAACTTTAAAAATCATCTTTTAAACTACTGGCCAGATTTCAAAATGTTTCAGTACAGATGTTCTTTAGATAATCCTATACTCAGGTGAGCAATCCAGGGCCTCCTTGGCCCTCTTGTTTCATTATTACTCAATGTCTTTTAGATATATAAATATATGCTTATTGTTGAGTCTTTGGATTTTTGGATAACTGTTGAGTCTTTGGAGTTTTTGATAACATGAATTGAAAATTGCTTCAAATTCAGAACAGTTAACATCAAATTATTAATTCATTACAGGTTTACAGCGTACGGAAGAAAACAACTACACAAGTTGTAAGTATATATAAATTTAAGACAATGTGCTTAAAAGCATGTTTATTACTTAGGATGAATGTTTATTGCTTCATTAGGAACAGTCTGTCAATCAAGAATTTAGATACGAAAACCATTTGCCTATTTTAAAATTTCCCGCATCTTTCATTTATGTGTATGGATTTCTTCTACATATTTAGAGCCACTGTTTTGTTATTTGGTCATCAAAACCACTTTTTGTGTCGTCTGCGTAGCACTGCAGATCCATAGGCACCACCTTGTTAGTCGTAGGCATCATTTGATCATTTGAAGCTCACCCCTTTCTCTTTTGGAATGCAGCTGACACAAGTGCTCCAAAGAACACCATCTATTTATGTTTCATATAAAGTATTTATTCATTCTCAGTACAAGAAGCAAGACTTGATCCTGCCCGGGACACTGCCGGCCAAGGCAGTCCCATGACCCAACTCCAACAACAGATAGCAGTGAAGTCATCAGACACGGCACCGCCTGTAGTGGGAGTAGGTCAACAAGTATATCCACAACTGACCCAGGCAATCATAGATCAGCTTCAGAGAATCACATCTGTGCAGGCACCTGATCATCGCAATCCAACTGCAACCTCATCACCCCAAAACCATGAAATCGCAAACATAGACGCGGACCCTGCTATTGATACAGCATCCATGGACTTTCCAACTTACAGGATGGATAGGCAGCCAAGAGGTAAAATCTTTGGCCTGAATGTTCTATGTTACAGGGAACATTAAATTACTTGTTATATACACATCAAAGGATGGGACATATTATTGTATGGCAATGTCCATTTAAAATCTTCTTGTCAGAACCCACAAGAACTGGAGTTAAAATAATTCGGATATACATTAATTAAATATCATTTTGTGTTGTATATACAAATAAATGAACAAATAAGTATATTGGCATAAAAAAAAATAAGATCTTGGTTCATTTCACCAATTATATCTCAAATTGAGGTTTTCATCAAACCAAATTTCTCAAATTCTGTATGATTACAATTTTGAAATTTTTTAGGAGGTTACTGACCATTTTCTTTATGAGCAATATATTCACCCATCTAGTTACATTTATAAAGGAAGGGATGTGTCTTGGATTGATTATTAATTCTCTGAAAATTATTATTAATTTTAAAAATAATTCAATGTTTTTTACAGCATTACATCAGCACACACATGCATAACTTAAGATTTTGATTTTACCAGGACTAGAGTGACAAGAACATATTGTCCATTGAAAGCCAGAAGAGGCTATCAGCCTTCTTTTTACATATGCTGATAGCCCCTTCTGGCTTTCAATGGACGATATATAATTTTATTAAGCAACAATCTTTTTAAATGTTTGTGCATGACATCAAAAGTCACTTAGCTATGCCCCAGCATATAGTGAACTAATGTAGAAAAGGACATTTGCATATGATTCCTTTTTACTTTAAAAAGCCCTACTCAAATGGAAAATATATAGTCCAGCCTGTATTTACAATTACCTTTGAAAAACAGCCAACTGCATATATAGGGAAGTTAAGCTCTAAATAACAGCTACCTCCATACAAAGGCCATACCCTAAGTCTTCTCTAATCATACCCAGTTATGAAAAATCCTGGTCATAATTGTAATTAATAAGTCTGAGCTTTAAAATTATACTTAAAATTGTAAAAGTACTATTTAATTTTTGCGAATGTATAGCCAGTTTTTAGTTTCCCATGTGTGGCCTTTGTTTAGTGGTTTTACTGTTCACTTTTCTGTTTAATGGTAATCAGAGGGACATCCAATTTATCAACCCTTTATTTCAGGATGGTGCATTATTGTTAACAATCAAGACTTCTACATTGAAAATGGGGATCGTCAGACTACGGACAACAATCAGAATCCTCAAAACAAACCAATGCCCTCAAGGATCGGTACAGAGAAGGACGCGCGTAAGCATTTTATCTGCACTCTTAAAGTTTTATTATTTACCTTCCTGTTTTATTTCAGATTTTACTATTGCTGCCTGTCCCTTACTCTGATATAGCATGCTTTTGTCAACTTTTTATACCCCCGAAACAAAGTTTGGGGGGTATATAGGAGTCAACCGGTGGTCGGTCGGTCGGTCGGTCGGTCCAGCGGTCCGTTGCATTTTCCTTGTCCGGAGCATTACTTGAAAACCACAAGTTGGAATTCAATACAACTTCATGCAATGATCAAGCACATCGAGAGGAAGTGCAGTGCACAAGAACCATAACTCCATCTTGACTTATTACAGAGTTATTGCCCTTCGTTACTTTTCCTTGTCTGGAGCATAACTTGAAAAGTACAAGTTTGATTTCAAAACAATTTCATACAATGGTCAACCACAATATGAGGTAGTGCAGTGCACAAGAACCATAACTCTATCTAGAGTTATTACATAGTTATTGCCCTTGTTTTTTCCTTGTCGGAGATAACTTGAAAGTACGTTGATTTCAAAACAATTTCATACAATGGTCAACACAATAGAGGAGTGCAGTGCACAAGAACCATAACTCTATCTAGAGTATTACAAGTTATTGCGCTTTGTATTTTTTCCTTGTCTGGAGTATAACTTGTAAAGTACTGATTGGATTTCAATACAATTTCATACAATGGTCAAGCACAATGAGAGGAAGTGCAGTGCACAAGAACCATAACTCTATCTAGAGTAATTACAGAGTTATTGCGCTTTGTATTTTTTCCTTGTCTGGAGTATAACTTGTAAAGTACTGATTGGATTTCAATACAATTTCATACAATGGTCAACACAATAGAGGAAGTGCAGTGCACAAGAACCATAACTCTATCTATAGGAATTACAGAGTTATTTCCCTTATTTACTTTTCCTTGTCCAGAGTATAACTTGTAAACTACTGGTTGGATTTCAAAACAATTTCATACAATGGTCAACCACAATATGAGGAAGTGCAGTGCACAAGAACCATAATTCTATCTAGAGTAATTACAGAGTTATTTCCCTTTGTTACTTTTCCTTGTTTTTCTTGTCCTGAACATAACTCGAATATTATACATGGTATATACTTGAAACTTAAAATGTAAACAGATGGCGACTAGGAGAAGTGCAGTGTACAAGAACTGTAACCTTATATTTTTAAACTACTGTGACAAACAACCATTATTGACTCTCTATCAACTTTAAATAAAAACTTTACTTACTTATTACTATCACAACCAATATACTATGTATACAGGTTCTTATCTATGCTCTGCCTGAAGTCTGGCTTCTCCTGCATTAAAGTATTTTGCGGGGGTATTAATCACCTTCAGTGATAGCTCTAGTTTATACTGATGCTTAACAAAATGAAATGTAGGAATTTTTTGTGTTGTCCTATCCCCTCTTGTTTGGTCCGACTTTAAAATGGTTCAGTACCTCCTCACACGGTTTAGCGAAGAAGAAAAGGTATTTATGATCTTTAGTGATTGCTTCAGTATCTTGTAAAGTGGGAGCTATTTTTGAATTACACAGCATATAGCCTCTTTCCCCCATGTCCTGTACATTTACTGGTAATGGTTCTTCAGTAAAACATAGGAAGTTTTTTATTATTACAAAAGGCTGCTTAAAATAACCTGGTTATGGTCTCAGTTACTAATAACAAAAACCTGAAATTGATGGATGGTACAACTCCTTGACTGGACCAGTACTTTTCAACTTGGAAGGTGATGAAAAAAAAGTAACCTTTGAATCCATAATTGATGTTAAAAACCATTGGTACACCTTGTTTTTGTAGGAGAGAATTTTTTTTTTTATAAAAAGATGTTTCTTTTTAATTAATTTTTCAGAAAGTTTACAGTTCATCTTTGATAAACTTGGCTTTGTTGTCCGTCGCCGAGACAACCTGAGTGACACAGAAATGATGCAGTACATGGTGGAGGTAGCTCACAATGTGGACCACAGCAAATTTGATTGTCTTGTCGTCTGCATCTTAACGCATGGCGTCCTGAATCACGTGTATGGGTCAAACGGACGCTTGCTCGCGGTTAAGGATATAACAGCAGTCTTTCAGGCAAACCGTTGCCCGACATTAGCCGGGAAACCGAAGCTGTTTTTCTTGCAGGCTTGCCAGGGAAGAGACAAGATGGAAGGTCAGCATTAAGATGTATTTGGTAAAATTTAATCAGTTAACCAGAAATATTAAACATATACTATTGATTTTGAAAAAGATTGAACCAGTTCCAATCTAAGTTGAAACGTTTTAGCTCACTTGAGTTCTACAGTACTGACTACCCTAGGTTTGTTGTCAGTGGTGCCTTGTCAAAATTTACTTTCATTGACATCTCCTCTGCATTCTGTTAACACTAGTAAAATCGGTTGATACAAACAAGATCAGTATGCCTTTAATCTTGTATCTATTATTTCAAAGATTTTAACAAAATTATACAGTTGTACTCGTTATCTCCAATATATCAAATGTCAAATTAATTGACTTGGTCCAGATTTTTCTCTTCTTTGTCTATATACATTAATTTTGTGTGTCTCAAAATTTATTTATTTCAAATTACTGCTATCTCAAAGTGAAAATTTTGACACTCGCCCTATAGTACAATGCGTATTTGTTTGTTTATCTCAAATTCCACTGACACTAATTAGCCTGCCGATATTTTTCACACCTATCAGTAACTTGGCACAGGGCTATCTGTAGGACAAACCGTGATTTCAGGCTTTCATTAATTACCAAATTGTATTGATGAAATATTTGCATGGTAATTAAGTGTCCAAACACAAACTGTTGTGTTTGGCAATCTTTGCTCAAAATGAGCCAGATTTGCTTTAAATACATCGTAGAATAAACCAGGTCATAATTCACACTGTCTCAAGAACCTACTTGTCCATCTATGAGCCCTGAGCAGTCTGGCGAATATTACCCCCCCCCCCCTTTTAAAAAATAGAAAGCAAATTGATGAGATAAGTACCAGTTTTAGAAAAAAAACCTCAAAGAGATATAAGCTTGAATACAGGTATCAAAATTTTTTTTCATAATCTGTTTGTTGACCATATTTTAATTTGAGCATGAAAATCTTACTTAAGTTTAGTAAATGGTTAAGAAAACACTGGAGCCAAAACATTGCTGGTCTTATATTAAGCAACTATCAGCTGGTTGAATTATATATTACATAACTATCAGCTGGTTGAATTCTGTATTATGCATCTATCAGCTAGTTGAATTGTTTTATGACAAAAGATGTACTTGGTTATAGGGAAGGATATTGAGAGAGATGCCCCTACAGTTGTGGGGCCAAATGATGAGGATGAAGAGGATGACAGACTCTACACAGACCAAGACAAGCAAGAGTTTATCCCAAACGAGGCTGACTTTCTCCTGGGTTATGCCACTGTGCCTGGATATGTGTCGTTCCGAAGCCGTAATCACGGATCATGGTATATCCGGAAACTCTGCGAGCTACTGGAGAAACATGCTGCCAGGTACGAAAGTCTCTGTTTTGTTAAAGCATACCAGGTATTTAGGTCTTGTTTTGTTGGAACAGTTAGGCTGTATATTGCATAATCACCCAAAAACAAACCATTCATTACCCTGTCGAATTCAATTGATGGGAAACAAAACTTTAAATCTGAGAGGCTTAATTAAATCTGTATGCTCTTGCATTAATATCCATATGTATCGTTTTGGTTTGCTAACAGAAAAGAAATCTTTCGTTGAAGTATAAATGTATATGTGTAAAATATGTATGTAATATGATTCCTTCCAGGCATCATCTGATGGACATCTTGGTGGAAGTTAATCGTGAAGTGGCCCTTGCAAATGCTGAGTTGGAGGGAGGGAAGTTCAAGCAGATTCCAGCCCCATTTGTCACCTTGAGGAAGAGACTGTTCTTTAGATAAAAAGGGGTCTTATCCCTTTCTGTGGGGAAGCTGATTTGAACATTGGAAAGTGCAAATATAATGGAAGACACTATGAAAGCTTAATCCACTGTGTGGATGTTTCCAACAGTTTAACTGTTTCTTACTCATACAAAGACTTGAAGTCTGTGATTCATTTAGTATTCATGTCATTGTTGATTGTTAGGCCTGTGTATTGTTTGGAAGGGAAAATTATATTGTAATATATTTCAACATTTAAGCTTGGCATGTGATAAATTACATTTTTTTTCTTTTTTTCTTTTTTTGGAAAATAACCACTATATGAAATGGTTTTATTTGAGGCATTTTTAATGTTCATAGTACTTTAACAATTTCTTATTATTGAATAAATTATAAAACAAGATTATAAATGTAAAAACAAACTCAAAAGAAACATATCATTTTTTAGAAATGGCTTTGTATTTTAAGAATATAAAAAAAGTTTGTTTATTTATACTTTGCATGAAAGCATTCATTACAGTCAAAGCATATGGCATTTTGAAAGATAATTGGAAATAATAATGTAATATCATGTTGCCCAGAAATTTATTTTGATATCCAGTGTATTGCATTCTCATATTGTTCGAGTATGTTGATTACATATATGTTTTAAGTATACGTGTATGTTTGTGTATATGCATGTGTGTGTGTGTTCATTTTGGAGAAGTTCAACTGAATTTTCCACATATTTTGTTCTGCTGCAAGTGCTTTCTTAGTTTTTACTATGTTAAAGATCTTTGTTGATTTTTTTTCATTTTGATATGACATAATATATATAAAATGTTATATTTGTGTGTGTTTTGTATGTAATGGCTGAACATAAATTGTATTCCTCCGTTAGAAAAAAAAATCTGTTTTAAATGTTTTAAAAAACAAACAAAAAAAAACAATATTCATTAAAATGAAATGTTTGGAATTTTTTTAAAATTTTTATGTCAACATCAACAAATTTCTATAAATTTTCATGAAAACTAATTATCATATACATGTCAACACTTACCCTTTAATATGGAAGGGCATTTACGTAAATAATTTACACATACATTCATCTAAATGATAAGTGCTTGGGTATACATGCAAAGGTTATGCTTTCTATTGACTATTTCATTTGTGTTATTGAGTTGTTCCTTCTCACTACTTATAAGTCTATATATACAGCTTTAAGGTGCATCTACGTAAGTTAGTTAATGACATTGTGTACGTTTGCAATGTATTTTATGCATCACTTGTAAATCTAATGTCCTGTGGCTAGTCTCTTAGCAGTAAGCATTAAGACCAATGCAGATAGATAGATAGATAGATTTTATTTGGCAGATATGCATTGGCATGGACAATTTATAAAACAAGCACATATAAAATTGTTACATGTTGATAAATTATATCCATGTCAAACACACCAACACCAAGGACGACACAAAAAAGAGTAAATAACTCTTATTTCCATTGTGGTCCTTGAATGCAGTAAAACGAAAATGAATATTAATGGAAACGGAAACCAGCAAAAATTGGTCGTACTAAAAGGCGACATTCAGCCATCCATACGACCGCCGTCCAGGGATCTATAGCTCCACCCGTTTTACAGGTTGTTTAGGTATGGAATTTCACCAGTGGCTTTATCATAACGTTTTACATCATATGTGCAAATTTCAATGATTTTTTTTTTTTTTTTTGATGTTTAAATTCATTTTCAAAATTCACTTCAATACCTCACCAGTGGGGGACGTCATCCATGGTTTGAAGACGCCAGTTGTGTTATTTCAAGTCATAATTGTATGAAATTTCACAAGTTGCTTTAAAATAACATTTAAGAACAACTGTGCAAATTTCATTCGAAAATTTTATAAATAAAAACTGGGGTGGCGCAAGATACTATAGAGAGCCTATATTTCTATTTGAGTCTGACCTCCGCAGTAACAGTGGGGACTTTATAATGACTTAAATGAATTTATCATACATTTATGTCATAGACACTTTATTTTTAGCTCACCAGAGCACGAAGTGCTCAGGGTGAGCTATTGGGATCACCCGTCGTCGTCCGTCGTCCGTCGTCTGTCGTCCGTCGTCCGTCGTCAACAATTTGCTTTAAAAGACATCTCCTCTGAAACCGTTGGACAGAATTTGATAAAACTTGGCATGTATGATCCTTGGGTCGGCCTCTACAAAAACATCTCCTCTGAAACCGTGGACAGAATTTGATAAAACTTGGCATGTATGATCCTTGGGTGGCTCTACAAAAATTGCTCAAATAAAGTTGATCCATGAAGAACTCTGGTTGCCATGGCAACAAATAGAAAAACTAATTGAAAACTTTGAAAATCATCTCCTCTGAAACCGCTGGACAGAATTTGATAAAACTTGGCATGTATGATCCTTGGGTGGGCCTCTACAAAAATTGCTCAAATAAAGTTGATCCATGAAGAACTCTGGTTGCCATGGCAACAAATAGAAAAAATAATTGAAAACTCTGGTTTGTCATTTGATTTCCTTACAGAAAAAATCATCTTGAATATGCTGATTTACACTGGTGAGCGTTTATGGCCCTTGGGCCTCTTGTTTTCTTTTCTTATTTAAAATAAAACGGTTGTCACGAAGTCACTAGATCCGGATTTGGTATCCGTATAATAGCACCGTACTAAGCTTTACAGGTGCAGTCGTGTAAAATAACTAAAAGGTAACTTTGTATTAAAAACATAACATTTTTTAATGAAATTTGCACAGTTGTTGTAAAATGTTATTTTAAAGCAACTTGTGAAACTTCATACATTTACGACTTGAAATAACACGGGTGGTGTCTTCAAACCATGGATGACTTTAAGTCCCCACCGGTGAGGTTGTATGGATAGCTGCATGGCGCTTTTTAGTGCAACCAATATCTGCTGGTCCGTGGTTTCTGTTTCCGTCAATATTCATTTGTTGAACTGCATTCATCTTAATGCTTACTGCTAAGAGACTAGTCACAGGACTTTAGATTTACAAGTTATGCATAAAATACATTGCAAACATGCTTATAAGTAGTGAGAAGAAACAACTTAATAACACCCATGAAATTTAGATGAATACATGTACAAGTTACATCAACCAATTATTAACGTAAATGCCCTTCCATACTTTAATGTATCTTTCTTATTAATAGAAAATGGGTGGGGCTTGAAACTATGTATAGATATCTTGTCAAAACTTCATCAGATAAACACTAACCTCACCTTTTTATGTAAGGAAGATGAGTGAGATTTGAGTTTATGATTAAAATGTTTTTTGTGTTTTTTTTTGTGGTTTTTAGCTCACCAGAGCACAAAGTGCTCAGGGTGAGCTATTGGGATCACCCTTCGTCTGTCGTTCGTCGTCGTCCGTCGTCAACAATTTGCTTTAAAAGACATCTCCTCTGAAACCGCTGGACAAAATCTGATGAAACCTGGTATAAATGGTCCTTGGGTGGGACTCTGCAAAAATTGCTCAAATACAGTTGATCCTTGCAGAACTCTGGTTGCAATGGCAACAAAGAGAAAAAAATCTTGGAAAGTTTAAAAATCATCTCCTTCAAAACTACTGGCCAGATTTCAAAATAAATTGGTACAGATTATCCTTAGGGGTAGCACTACAAAGATTGCTAAAATTATTCGGATCCGCAAAAAAACATTGGCGTCAGGGCCAGGCTTATTTTACATTTTTTTATTTAGGGAAAAATTAAAAAAAACATCTCTAAAACCAATGGACAGAATTTGATGAAACTTGGTATAAATGGTCCTTGGGTGGGACTCTACAAAAATTGCTCAAATAAAGTTGCTCTATGCAGAACTCTGGTTGCCATGGCAACAAAAAGAAAAAAATCTTGGAAAGTTTAAAATCATCTCCTTCAAAACTACTGGCCAGATTTCAAAATAAATTGGTACAAATGATCCTTGGGGGTAGCACTACAAAGATTGCTAAAATTATTCGGATCCACAAAAAAAAAACATGGGCGCCAGGGGCTGGGCTTATTTTTCAATTTTTTTTTTTTATATAGGGAAAGATAAAAAAAAATCTCCTCTAAAACCAATGGACAGAATTTGATGAAATTTGGTAAAAATGATCTTTGGATGCGAGTTTACAAAAATTGCTCAAATAAAAATGATCCATGCAGAACTCTGGTTGCCATGGCAATAAATAGAACAAAAATCATCTTCTTCAAGATTAATATAAAGCATCTTCCAGATTAATTATTTGCAGGGTTTCAAAATGTTTTTAATTGGTACAGATGATCTTTGGGTGTAGCTCTACAAAGTATTAAAAATTATTTGGATGTGTGTTGTAAACTCGGCAACAATACGAGGGGAGGCTAATTTATTATATTTATATTGATTTACGCAGAACTCTAGTTGCCATTGCAATGCAATGAAAAGATAAATTTAAAATTCATCTTGTTTAGAACTGCTAGCCAGATTTAAAATACATTGTCATAGATGTTTATTTAGGGTTAACTGGCTAATTTTTACTTTGTTTTTCAGACAATTTTAACAATTAATCAAAATCAAAGGAAATGTCCTTTGTTTTCACGTGATGTCATTAAGACAAATCCGCCATCTTACCATTTTACTATTTGCACTTCTGTTTCAATTAAAGATTTACAGATATATACTTTTGAGTTTAAAAAACAGAAACACGTGAAGATTGATTCTATATTAAAGAAGTGAAATTGAATAAAAATGGTTATTTAATACAATATATAAATTCATTATTGAAGACGGAAAATATAAACGTTGTAATTTTTTGAAGTTGTCGGTAATTAATTTCCTTAGTGTCCTATATGAGACAAATGGATCCATTAACCTCCAACAATCAGTTTTAAGTCACTATAAACTGTTCGGAGTCAAAAGTGTATTTTTGTGTGATTTTTCACTCCGTTGTCTAAAATATTTTTATCTTAATGGAAGCAAGCACGTTTTTCCAAAAAAAAGAAATGTAATCCATCAACTTACAACCAGTTAACTGTTCCAAGTCAAGGGTGTATTTTGTGTGGTTTTTGACTCCGATTTATCTGTACTTGAAATTGTTTTGACTGCTTTTTCCAGATTAACAACTGTTACTGATTTAACCTTTTCCTTCATATAGACTCATATTGACACTCTCAAAAGGAACCACATAAAATAATCACAGTGAAACATTCCTTGTTACAGAAAACAATTGTTTCATTTTAAAATGCAGATGTACTCTGGTGAGCGTCTATGGCCCTTGGGCCTCTTGTTTTAATAAAACAAGGCCAGCCTGAAAGAGGATAGAGAAGCTTGTAAGGCCTCAGCTGTACTGAAAATGGTGAAAAGTGGGGAAATCCACTGTCCAATGGAGATTTCGAGAGTTTAAACCAGACTAGTCTGTGTGGCTTTTTCAGTTAGATCAGGTTTTATACTGCTTGAATAGTCTCTTTTTTTTAAGTCTTTTTACATCCCCTAATTTATAGATCTAGGGGCATATTGTATTCATCTGTCTGTATATCATATACCAATTGTTTTCAATACTGTAAAATCATTAATTTTAATTGACATTCAGCTTCTTTGATGTACTTTGTGTAGGAAATTTTGTGGGTACATTTATTTGTAGATTCAAGTTGTAGATTCAAGTTGTAGATTTAACATGAAGTTTATGAAATGAGCAGTGCTTTTTTGGGGTTGATATTCCAGGATAAAATCCTTCATGAAATCAACAAAAATTACTGTCCAACAAAAACTAATGATTTCACAAAAATTTAAGAATCCACAACCTTTTTTAGCTCATCCGAGCACAACGTGCTCATGGTGAGCTATTAGGTTCACCCCGTGTCCGTCGTCTTGCGTTGTCCGCCGTGCGTCGGCAACAGTTTACTTTAAATGACATCTTCTCTGAAACCGCTGGACAGAATTTGATTAAACTTGGCAGGGATGATCCTTGGTTGAACCTACACAAAAGTTGCTAAGATAAACCTGCTCCATGCAGAACTCTGGTTGCCATGGCAATGGAAAGGGAAATAAACTTTAAAATCATCTCCTTCAAAACTACTGGCCAGATTTCAAAATATTTTAGTTAAGATTTTCCTTGGGAAACTCTATACTCAGGTGAGAGATCCAGGGCCTCTATGGCCCTCTTGTTATAGGTTTTTTATGTCCCCTAAGTTGTGTTACTTGCTGTAAGCAGAAGTGACACATAGGGATCATTTTTCCATCATCTGTTTATCTGTCCATCACACTTTTTGTTCCAAAGAACACTCTTGCTATGTCATCTAAGTGATAGATCTAGGGGCATATTGTATTCGTCCCGTCTGTTCAACTGTTTGTCACCTTGATCATAAACTGAAAACTGTAAAAAGACTTTTTTGTAGATAAATTGTACATAGATGGTGACTAGGAGAAATGCATCAACCAAACTGGTCGCATTTTTATCATCTTCCTTTTGTGATGATGCATCGTCACAGGTATAAATACTATCTCTGACTACTGCGTCAGGGAATTGACTCTTTGGCTCAGTGGTTACAGCATTGGACTTGCATGCCGGCGTACTGGGTTTGATTCTGGGCCGGGTCAAGTTTGTTGCACTTTATTTTGTTTTAGAGCTCACAGGGGTTAGACTCATACGGGATCATTTTGCTTTACAAACACATCTTATTTGTTAATTTGATAATCTAGGGGCATAGAAAATAATGAAGTACTTCTAAGCACACATATTTTTGTTATCATTTCATTTGTAATTGCCTTTTAGAATACATTGCTGGTAAGTATTCTTCATTTTAACAGAAATGCCATTTTTTTATGATGCTGTTTAATTCATCTTAAATCTTTGATTTGTTGATTGTTGCGTAAGTTACAAAGCTGTCCAATACAACATGCCATCAGAGTAATGACCGCATAGGCAGCATTCGTTTACGACAACAATTTTCTATTTGTCAAGGAAACAAGCGTTAGCCCGCACATGTGTAGTCAGTAAATGCTGCATTAAAATGGATCTGTACCATACTTTAAGTGATGTTTGTAAATATTTTTATTTTAAATCGGTATTAAGTATGCACATTAAAAAAATCTTTTTTAGAGTTAAATTGTTTCACAGACTCCTTAACTCAAAACATTCACTTTCTTATTTTGCTGACTTCGAGCAAATTATACTGTATGAATTTAACAAAAAATACCCCAACCATTTTTTTTTATTTCCAAAGGGCATGGTTCTATAAATATTTGTACGAAGAAAATCTCCTCATATACAAATTCAACAGAACTGTATGTCAATCAAAGATAATGATGTTATAGTATAAATTAGATATCATGATATCTGATGTTGTTGTATAAGTTGTAGTATAAGTTAGATATCATGATATCTGATGTTAAAGTATAAGTTAAATATCATGATATCTGATGTTATAGTATAAGTTAGATATCATGATATCTGATGTAGTATAAGTTAGATATCATGATATCTGATGTAGTATAAGTTAGATATCATGATATCTAATGTAGTATAAGTTACATATCATGATATCTAATGTAGTATAAGTTAGATATCATGATATCTGTTTTTTAAATTCTGCTCTCAACCCCCCCTTTAATTTACCATGTGATTTAATAAATTGTTATGTTTCAGCCTTCAATTTGTTTGAAAATTCTAAATTATATATCAGTTCCTTTGTCAATGCTAAGATATAACAGTAGTGATAAGAAAATTGAAACTTTTTAGTTCGAGATTTCACAATAAGCTAAACAGATCTGAGAAGATGTTTTGGAAAAGAGCGGATCACCATATTAGGTCAAAATATAATAATCATATCATACAAAAGAAAAGAGAAAAGTTCCATGAATGACCTGTTACAAAAGCTATGATGCATGAAATGAAATTTGAGCTGTATAGGAACTATTCATGTTGTCTAATCTCATCCCAATATGTTACATTTCAGTAAAAGTTCTGAAGAATTCTTTGAGGAATAGCTATGAAACCTTGCACCCATTTGCAATTGCAGAAACTTGTGAAAGGCACATCTTATTTTTCTCACTAAAGTTTTTCACTTAAGTTATGGAACCTAAACTATTTTTCTACCATTAGCAGGGTTACTTATCATCTTCATTGATACTGCTTGTTTGTTGCTGATGAAATGTTTAGCTTTATCTCCACATTGTGTGTCTTTATAACTGTCATCTGGACTAGAATATTACACATTGTTCTCTCAGAAGTGTTCACACTTCTCTTCATTTTATGAAAAGAATAGAAAAATGCATTATGTATTCCATGCTTTTCTGGTCATGATTGAAGGATGATGTCCGTCCTGTCCCGTTCATCCCAGTCCTGCTCCTGCACATTCTGCACTGTTGCGTCACATCCTATCCCGTTTTGACAGGTTACGTCACATCCCTCTTTGCTACAATATCTAGTTTACTTATAATTATGGTACTCCAATGAAACTTAGAACAGTTCTTCAATGTAACAAATGCTGGCATGAAGTTGTATTTGGGAGGAGAGGGGTCAAGGTCACTGTTTCTAAAAATAGAAATAGTAAGTTGATGGTACATTATTTATGGGAGTTGATGAGGTGATAATGAGCAAGGCCATTTGGTGGATACATGTACTGGTGTAGATAATACGTATGAATATTATTGTATATGAACAATATTTTTATCTTTATATTAACAGCCAAGTCTCGTATTCTTTTTTTTTTTCCCCCTGAAAACAGTTTTCCTTTTTGTATCTAAGTATTTAAGTGTCAAAGGTCTTGTAAAAGGTGCTGGTTAACTTGTGTAAGCAATAGACTTGTGTGAGATTATACTTTGATTTTAGTCCCAAGTGCCTTTCCTATGTTAAAACCAGATATGCTGGATAATCACTTGCTAGATAATCTTGATTGATACTATTCAGGGGTGTATAGTTCCTAAAATTATCACTCACCCTTCCGAAATTGAGATAATAAAATCAAGAAAAAATACAAAAAAAAGCACTCACCGTGGCAAGGGGGCAAGTGGAATTTTACACCCCTGGACTGTTCACTGACTTTCAAGGACAAAATGGAAATGGTGGATTAAAAATTAAGACACAGTCATACTTAAAGTCACTCTTCTTTTGATCTTCTGTAGTAAGGGGAAAAAGGTAAAAGCTTATGAATGTCACTTTGTTTTGTATAGAATATACACAATAAATACTATAGTTAGATATACTAGACAAAACTTATAATTACTCTGACTAAATTAGTGTCAGAATTAAAGGATTTTTTTCAGCTTTCAGGAGTTGTCTGCGAAAATTGTTTTCGTATGGTTGATTATGCAGCAGACGACAGATTTAGCCAATACTAATTTCCTTTATTGAATGGGCATATGTTTTGGAAAAAAGATTTGTCCTTCAAGTTTGAAATCGGAATACACAAATGTACTTATAAGTTTTGTTAAGTATAGTATGAAATTTAATATCATTAGTACAATTCATTAATGCTATAATTGTTTGAAATGGAATTTTCTGTATTGATAGTTTGTCAGAAAGATGTCAAGGTGTTATCAAAGTCTGTGTTGCCATATACGGTTGGACCTGTACTAGTGGCCACCTGTACTAAGCTGTCAACCTGCCTTAACCCTTTCCCTCATATAGACTCATTTTGACGCACTCAATAGGTACCACATAAAGCCTGATCTGCAGAAAGCCAAACTCAATCCTTACCAAATTTATTTGTGAAATCCTCATTACCAGACCACTGAGGAGCAGCGAACAGCATAAAACCTGATCAGCCTGCGAGTTACTCGCAGGCTGATCTGGTTTTATGCTGTTCGCATAGGTCTTTTCATGGTATCCTCTATGAGGGAAAGGGTTAAGCGGTCAATCTTAATATTACCAAACTAGCATTTTGGTACATGTTTAACATTAATTTAGCGGCCACACTCTGTTAGGTGGTCACTTTCTATTATTCCCTTGACTGACTGCTTAAGACAAGTTTGACTGTATATAAATTTTTTACTTGCATATTTTTACACTCCTGACAAAAGAAGGTTATTGATTAACTGTCTCTCAACTGAAGCTAAGACCTATTAAACAAAGCTTGTCAACTAGTCTAATTCTCACAAAAGCATGTAACAAATTGTCTGATTCTCACAAAGTCACATTTTCAGTATGAAAGTTAATTGTAATATTACATTATCATTAAAACAATAACTTAGCTACTAATATAAATCAAGAAATAGAAATGTTTTGTGGAAAATAGAAAATGACCTGCATGCTGATACTTATGTAAAATATGTTGTTTTCCTGCTACACTTCTTGAATCATAATTTAAAATATTTTTAGAATATATCAAACATAATTCTTTGCAGTAGAGAGATGATTGTTTTATAATATGGTAACATTTTCCTCTGTGATTTTTCCATACTTTTTTGAAAGTTTGAAATATTCAATGATCTGCTGTGCACATTAACAATATTTTCAACTGCCATCAGGAGTTTCCTATCTCTGTTTAATTATAAATGTGTCTTTGACTAAAGCAATGCAGACAATTACTGGTAACTGTGTGGATGATTGTGTTCTGACAAAGATCATGCATCAATAATATGGCAGAGTGAACTGTACAAGATATATGTATATTTTTACGTACATCATTTATGCTTTTGTTTCCTTGAATAAATTTGAAAAGTATGTGTTATCATCAATACTGATAAAATAAAATTTCCTTTAACCCTTTCCCTCATATATACTCATTTTGACGCCCTCAATAGGTATCACATAAAACCTGATCTGCAGAAAACCACAGTTAAACCTTACGAAATTTAATTACAAATCCTCATTTCCAGACCACTGAGGAGCAGCGAACAGCATAAAACCTGATCAGCCTGCGAGTTACTCGCAGGCTGATCTGGTTTGATGCTGTTCGCATAGATCTTTTCATGGTGTCCTCTATGAGGGAAAGGGTTAAAAGGAAGGCTTGTCCAGTTTATTATTAGCCGGTCTGTCCAAAGCATTTGTTGCTTAACCACCATGTTGGTTTGGTTTAAGTCTTGGCGACAGTATAATAACCAAGTACCGTCAAATGGATTTACCGGTAAAGTTTGAAATTGTTGGCAGTCATGCTTGCGAGTGTAGTTTGATACTATGTGTCATATACGAACTGATTGCATCAATAGTTTTATACAGATTTTTTTTCAAGTTAATGTATTGTGCATCTGTAATTATAACATCTGTAAGGCATATGATAATAATATTGTTTAAATAATAATTTGCGAATCGCCCTATGAAACTTTGAGCCCATGTGTTTTAATGTGTCAACACTGGTCTGATTACCTGTGTGAAACTGCTCAAAGGATTATGGGTAAATCATGGCTGGGCCATTGAGATTTCCTGTTACGGAGATTGCACTGAAATGGCTATGCAACCATTCTACATGTTTGTGTTATTAACACCAGTCAAAAGAACAAGAAGACCCTAACGGGTTAATCCTGCATGTACACGAGGCTATCATATATCTTGATGTCGCGCATAGTCATATCGGACCATCTACCTGACTTTCTTCCTTTCTCCCTCTTAATAACAATTAAACTAAAAGTCTGTGTTTACATGGGTTGCTTAATCTACAACAAATAAAAATGAATTTATATTGTAGTGTGTCAACAATGATAAAAAACATTTAGATCTAGTAATATCTAGGCATGCTCATGTTTCTGACCGTTGTTCATATTCATAAAGTGTTTTTACTACGTGGGTCTATTTTGCACTAGTGCAAGCCAGTTTGTTTGTTTTATCATGTTTAAATAGGGCCCGTCTACAGATATATTACTGTTAAATGAGCAGACCCCGGAGTCTGACTCAAACAACTTAAAGATGAATTTGAATGCCGAAATAGGTCGAATTCTGAAAAGTACGCGGTAAGTACTTAATAAAATCAAAAATTTTGTGGGAATTACAAAACTCGGCTAATTCAGCCTAAATGTTGTCATCCCCTGTGACAAGAGGGAAGGGAGGAAGTGGTCCTGAAAAGGACCATTTGAGCCGTTTCATTCTGGAAGATTAATATTTGTGTATATAGCCAGCAGCAAAGTTCCCCACAAAATTACTAATTCCAAAATTCAAAATGGATATCAAAATCAGCTACTAAACTTCTCCATTGATGTTTTCAGAGAGATATTTACATTATACGTGTATACAATTGACATCAAGTGTTGAGGAATATCATTCTTTTTTGTTTAAGTTAAAAGTTTAATGTTTTTACAAAGAGGTCTAACAGGATTCATGTAGAGTATATCATGTAACGACATCATTAATGATTTATATGTATTATATTTCAATTCCATGAACTATACTTAGTGCAAATTAATACTTAAATAAAATCACTTAAATATATTATTTTTACAAACATTTTTAGTTATGTATGTAATAATTTATGTCAACTTAGTCATAAATAAACATTTCATAAGACTGGAATGGTGGAACACCTTGATTAATAAATGAAATATTACTTAGCGCTAAGTATGGTCGGTGGAATTCGACCCTGTATTCTGAGTAACTTCGCTTTTTACTAGGAAAAGTTAAACATACTGGAAAGTTTAAGTTAAGACACGTTTTTTTTTAAATTTATTTATTGTTTTTTTTGTGTGTTTTTTTTTTCAAATAAAAAGGTTTTTTAATCATGCCATATATACTATCATTTGGTTGATTAACTGGTGTTTGCGCAGCTACAAAAAAAAAAAAAAAATAGTGCATGAATGCATGTCAATTATCTAAAATGTTTATTTAAGATTTGCGGGAGAAAAAAACACTCAAAAGATGTGCTGAAAGGTTCTCGGACTCTAATGCATGATTTTAAGATATATATACCGGAAGTATAATAGGTTAGACAAAATATAAATATTTAATGATTTTACAATCTTTAATAAGATTATGCGATCTTTTGTTTCTTTTATTTTGAAGCGCTATGATTGATGGGTGGGGAAATGCAATAAATAAATAAATAAATAAAAAAATAATAATAATTTAACATGTGAATCATTCAATAAAGTTGACTAAACAATTCTACTACATGTATACTATAAATAATTCATAACAGGATCGAGAAGAGGACACACTTCTTACAACCTCATTTTTTATATTTACAAACTCAGTGCCATACTCATGTTTTAGTAACTGAACCGAATATTTAAAAGCGTACTGTCTTTAATATAGTGTAAGTATGCATACTCTGTAACATATTGTAAGTATAATCACGTGCAGCATATTATTGATGAAAAAATGTGTAAAGAAAATCTTTTTTTTAGCTTTTTAGAACATACATTTTGAAAAAAAAAGGTTATTTTCTCTTTAGAATTGCAGCTTTAAAGCATTGGCCCATTTATATACTGGAAAAATGCAACAAACGAACATAACATTCTTTACACTTGTAAACCTTTTTGCAACACCTTTAGATGCCCATAGTTTGTTTTAACCTTTGGTCCATATTCATCCCTTGTCACAAGAATGTTTCTTGACGTATTTTGGATACAGGTTTTAAGAGACTCGAACTCGAGGGCGCTTTTGTTCGTCCGTCAGCAACTGGTGTATATATATGGCCAGTGATAAGTAGCATTTTAATTTGAACTTAGCTACCGGATGTAGTGTTAAGCGCGCGTCTGATTACTTTCTTAGGTTGAAGTTGGCCGGCTCCCCCATTCAGCGTGTTTTACCTGCTCTGGAATCGAAACTGTCATTGTGTCTATATACAACGCACAACGCATGATGTATCTGCTTTGCGCATAGCCGCAATACACCAAGTTTGAAGCGTGTCTTCCATTTTTGAATAAGTGTCAGTGACTAGACTTGCAAACAAACTGAATTGTGATCGTTATAGTTGATCAAGAGAAATGATTGAATCTGCATTTGTCAGTGAAAAGAGTTGGTCATTACCGAATTACTACTTATTTTCGTTCTCGATCTCACCATATCTAGACAGGATAAGCCAGTTACACTCAATGACCGACTGACTAAAGGTTCAATTTGTCTTCGTCCGCACCGCTGTGCCATCCCCGGGCTGTGACCTTCACACCTTATAGATATCAATTTTAATGTCGGGAAGGTCAAATTTTGAAGCACCCTTATTGTGTTGATATGGTTATTTTAAAGTAATAAAATGTGCGTTTCTCTTTTTCTCCAAAACAATATTGTGATAACAATTTGGGTAATTCAGTCTGAAATATTAAACTCGCCTATTGGATGGGAGTTGAGCTGTATATCATTCGAATGTTATTATTCAACGGAAAGGCGATGCTTGCAGGCCGAATACTCCGACTATATGCCGTGGTCAAGACTCGAATGGGAAAAGAAGTAATATCTTATTTACTCGTACCAAAAGGTAAGGTAAAAACGTCATTTTTTAAAAGTTAATACTCGGGTAATGGACTTTTCAAGTGTTCATATATGTACACTGTAAATGTATTTGAATTGAATTCTAGGCCCTGGGATAATGGATAGTCAATGATTGCCCCGGTTTACGCAAAAGAAGGCATGTTTTTGCTTCTGATACTGTTTGTGAGCAGTTGACCTTACCGGAGCTTAAACATTCACTGCTAAAAACGGGAAAGCTACACTAATTATTAATTAAGGTCAAGGTCACAGAAGTCTGTTGACCTTAAAACTGTGTCCGGGCTCTAACACTTGTGTTGATTCCTATTTTGATAATAATAACGATCCGATCCCTAGGTCAAGACGGTGTGTCGCGAACAAAAACCTGGTCGCTGGCTTTAAGGTCAAGGCCACAGCAGTCGGTTGACCTCAAAACTGTGCAAGGTCTGTAACTCTGTAAATAATTGTGTATGGTCGTCTTTTCAAATAACTTGGCACAAACAATCACCGGGATAATACGATGAAAATGACACAGGGTGATTAATATTTTTTGCATGGAACAGTTCTGTAAACACATTTTCAAAATGAATACTATCCTGTCTCTTTTTACATTTTCAGTTTTCATCTTTTTCAAAAATGAAAGAAAGAAAGAAAAAGATCTGAGTGATACAGAAGTAATGGTCGGAGAGATAAAATAATGAATTAATTAGTTTATATACGAGGGTCATCCAGAAATGAATGAGAGTTGCTTAATTACGCAAAAACTACAAGTGTTACTCACAAAATATCTTCATAGTCCCTCAATATAATCTCCCGCGGATGCTATGGTCGACTCTATCTATCTATATATACTGCACAAACTCCCCTTTCGGGTATTACTGGCAGGTGCATCCCATCTCCCATCTTTTTGGCAGATCCCGAACTCCCGTTGCTAGGCAACCTTTGTTAATGTCCCTAACGACCGCGTTCACGGCGACATATACTTCATTCAAATCGTCATATCGGACTCCTCGTAGTGGTTCTTTAAGTTTTGGAAACAGGTCGTAGTCAGGGGGACTTTAGTCTGGCGAATATGGCGGGTGATTATGAACTTCCCAGTGGTACCGCTCGAACACGTCCCTAACAACGCCGGACTTGTGCGGCGTGGCGTTATCATGAAAAATTAATGCCGTCACCTGTAAAAGTTCCGGTCGTTTGCGGCGTATCGCTTGTTGAAGAATTTTAGTCAAATACCACTCATAGTACTCTTTATTAACCGTGCTTTCATGTGGAACTCTTGTGTGTTGTCAAAACGCCGTAAATATCGTAAGCGAATATCATTAACATCTTTGGATAGTTCATACTGCGGCGATATTTCACAGGTCTCGGCGAGTTTTGAGTATGTCATTCAGAGCTTTGGCGTTTCAATTCTGGCTCGAATGACCGAATCCATATTTCGTCGATAGCAACCACTATATTCAGCATCATTTCACCTTCCTCTGAATATCTGTTCAACAATTCAGTGCAAATTTGAACACAATTGTCTTTTTCAGTTTTTGAGAGTGCGTGCAGCACCCACCGCGCGGCGTTCTTTCTCATGCCTAAATTCTGCGTCAGAATAACATGAACGGAACTCTTACGTATCCCCGATTCATACGCAATTTCCACGCATGTAAATCGTCTCTTAAAGTTGAGAAGTTGAGCAACAATTTCGCTGTTATCGGCGTCTGTAACTGTCATCGTCCTACCGGAGAAGGGCTTCTTTTAAGACTCTTGCCGGCCATTATTGAAATCCTTCACCCATCTACAAATAGTGCTACATTCAACTGCTCATGTCGGGTCAACCTCCTGGAGTGCATTAAATATTTCAGTGGCTTTCTTTCCGCGCCTACTCTCCATCTTGATATACGCATAAATTTCTTTTCGCGTCAGCGCGAACGCATCGTCCGCCATTGCGTTGTTTGATATGACGTCATCAAAAATGACGTAACGTCACGATAGTTAATAACATGTTCGCTTACGCGCAAAAAGTTAATTTGGTTACGTGCCAAGTTTTGTGGATTTATTTTGTTTCAATCAAAAGTTACAAACTAACTCTCATTCATTTTCGGATGACCCTCGTATTTTACAGTCCTTCAGTGTTATCTTTTATTAGCGCATTATTAGCTGCGGTAATTGTTTACTGTTCAATGTTGACAAAACGACACATCAAAACAAAGGGAGATAAAACAGTAAAATACTTTACCTGCAGATGTCATTTTCTGTAAAGTTTAATTATCGATTTAATATCGATTTAATACAAAGCTGAAACTACGCATACCGTAAACATTTATACAGAGGATCGAATACTAGTACAGTAAAACCTCGCTTAAAGACCACCTCGGAGTAATGAGCATCTCGCTATAAAAACCAATCATTTTTGGAATAAATAGAACCTTAATAGCCATCAATTCCATCGTTACTTTCTCCATTTTCCTATCGTAATACTTAGATTTTTTTCTGAAATTTTAAACAGAATCATATAATGCACTTTCTACCGTGAGTTTTTCTCATAAATCAAATTCACTTTTTCATATTTAATGTATATTTACCATAGGCTTAAATGTTAACTTAAACAGATTATCTCCCCTAAATTAGATAAAAGTTGAAAAAACAAAACAAAAACAAAAACAAAAAAAAAACTCTTGGTGAAATAATTCATTTTTGAATGTCTTCAAAGTGTCAAAGTTTCATAGAAATTTTACCACCCAGTGTCAAGATATGAAATATGGCTATAATGGTGCTTATACCTTAAAGTCCTGTTCTAACTATATGGTACGTAAAATCTACTATAAAGACCACCTCACTATTTAAACCACTTTTCACTGAAATCGATTCCAGTCTTTAAAAGCGTGGTTCTTCTGTATATATTATCAGAAAACGACAACAGAATCGTTGTGGTCGAACTTTAAACACAGGTGGGTTGCGTAATATTGGTGTGTACAGCTTTCCTCATACGGATAGTTCCAGCACCAGTTTCCCCGGTATCAGAATAATACGACTGGGTGTGGTATCGTGTCACTGAAACTAAGAAGGCTTAGTTACACAGTAAATAATAATTTTAATGTAAAAAGTTGGGAACAATATGTTTTTGTTTGGTAAAAAGAAAAATCAAAAAAATCTCCCTTTCAATATTTCATAAAACGCACAGAAACATGTAGTCATTTTTATCAGTAGGGCCTCGATTCATCTGCTCAAATGTTTTAACTGCAAAAAGACTGTACCGATTTTGTGTCCTCGCTATTTTGTTCCCGATGTACAACATTGTCCTTAGGTTCTACCGGTTTTTGCGACTGTCCTGCAATATTTAGCAGGGGCAGAGCTCCAGCTTGCGTTGTCCGATCATCTTTTGAAATCAATGCTTTGCTCTCAACGTCATTTTCCGGCGTTAAAAAAGGGTCAAACACTGTCGTTTTCTTTTGCTTTTTGAGATGCCCCATTTTCTTTTTTCTATCACGCTTTTTCACTGGATCAGTGAATGGTGGGGACGAATGTGATGGCACGGGTTCTTCAATAGTGTAAATGTCATTCTCTTCTTTGCATTCTTCTTGTTTGTCTTTTTCATTATTTAGGGCCTTTATGTGTTCTCCACTTTTTCGTCCTAAGCTACCTTTGTTTAATTTCACAACGTAATTGTTCCCCATAGCATATGTTTGATAATTGTAAACATCAGCTGACCCAATTTCTTTTTTGTCTGGTTTTATGTCAGTCATTTGGATTTCTTGTTTGTCTTTCACGGTTTCTTTGTATGATGGAGGTAAATCTTTGGAGACCTCAGTTGTCAGATCTTCGGCGGAAGCCAAGGGAGGTAATCTTTTCATATGACGTATTTCCGGTAAAGCAAGTGATGCTTGCCGTCGACTACTGTTGCTTCCTTCTAAATATGGCAGCGGGCTTTTGACATTGCCTTCTGCATACTGCAAACTTTGGTCATGGCATCTGCTTGTGTTTGTGGTATGAATGCTAGCTTTCGTTGTCGTGATTGTATGGTGTGTTCTTTCTGCTGTAACCCTCGCTTTATCACTATACCAGTTTGGTATTGCCACACGTTCAGCAATCCTTTTAACCGTGGAGGTCAGTTCTGGAAAGATCCCTATATGGGTATTCGTCATTATTTTCCTGAAATAAAAAAGCACCATAATTCAGTAATAACATAGGTAACAATGAACTTGAAATAATCACAGATATGTTGAATTTGTATTTTAAAAAGTTAACAGTTTTATAATTTCGTGTCTATATTTTTTGGATAGAAGGCGACATCACCTACAGTAATTTAATCGTTTCGTCATCACAGATGGTAGCAACTTCGACCTCCAACGCAGGAGATCTCGCTCATATGTCTGTCACTGTGAGTTAAAATATAGCTGAGTTTCAGCTAAATCGCGTGAGTTTTGTTACACATTATGGTCACGTGATAATTCAGTGTGGTAGTGATTTATGCGGAGCCAATCCACTGTGTCAGAGTTTGGTAGTCCCGGAAAACCCGGACAAAACCTATGTGTCCGTTTTTTGTTTTTTTGTTGTTTTTTTTTCATACTACGGCGAACCGACTTGGGATCAAACCCTTGGCCCTAGGTAACTATTACGTTATAAAGTTCATTACAAGTTCGAGTGTAATCCATTATATGTTTCATACTTGTGTTTGACGATTATAATCTAGCCACGGGGGCTATGGAGGTATTTTCTGAATGTGATGGCGTTGTTCAATCTTTTCAACACTTACAGTGATCCATAACCGTATCATGCCTTTTCTATGCCCTTTTCTATTCATTAAGTCGGGTTTTCATGAAGCCTACAATTTTGGCGCCAAGTACACGCGGAAAAAAAAGTTTCCTTGAAGCCCAAACCCAACGCGGTAACCCATATGCGTTTTAGTTTAATTGGCATTTTATTGACCTTTTCTAATTAAAAAAAACACACTGTGATTGTAATGTGGAAGAGTATAAGACTTAAAAACACAAGTTGCTGCTTCACAAACACATGCATCGATTTGGGATCCACAGCATAATCGAATGAAGAAAGACGTTTGGACTTCGCATGTACTTGTTAGTTGTACACTAAAATTCATGACAATCACCATTGTTGTTGTTGTTGTTTGACCAGGAAGTGGAGGAAATTACGCATTTGTTTTTCTTATTCACGCAATACACTACCATTTCGACGCAGCGAATTCTAATATTCAGCATTAATTGATAGAGACTGGAGCTAAATATTGTGAAAAGTGCAAGCTCGGCGCTGAATAAAATAACGTTTGAAACAAACGCGTATCTTCACCGGGCATAACATGGGCAAGTCTTTCCCAATCTTAATGTCAAATATGGTAACTGTCTCCCAATTTTTCGGGGGTAAAATATAGCCGAGAAGTTGAATCAGCCTCTCATTATTTTTTCCATAGTATATTATATAGTTTAGTTTATTTCGTAATACATGTAGGCCATAGGCCCATTCGTATACACATATAAAAAGAACATGTCAGTTGTGTACTAAGCAAAGTCAGTGACAAGAGTAATAATACAATACAATACATTACAATACAATACATACAATACAATACATTACAATACATTAAATACATTACAATACAATACATTATAACACTTGTTCATTAATCTTACATAATACAGTTGACTGGACAACGAAATTAAAAAATATCATACCAGGTAAATTACTATTGTAAACTAAGCCGAAACGAAACACTTAGTTTAGCATTCCCGGTTATACATTAACAAACCTACAATAAAACAGCAAACAGTCACATAAGTATAGTAGCGTATGGAAAGTACATGTACGTGACATATAAAATTAAAAACTAATCATAGTTCAGTCTATTTCTTTTTTCAAAAGATTTGACAATGAATATTCCAAGATTTTCTAGTGTCAATAACTCGATAAATTTTAAATATATTTTAATTAATTTCTGTCTAATATCAGTGTATAATGGACATTCTAGTTAGTATGAAATGGCACTTATCTTCTGATCTATAACAAAATCTGCATTTTCTTTCCTAATATGGTTTAACTAAGGATGTGTGCCATATACAAGTTTCCGCTTCTAATCTATAAGAAGATACCCTTAGACACGTTAAGGCAATTCTATATTTATCTAAATTTAAATAAAAATTTAAAAAATATGTAATTTAATCTTTGTTTCAAAGAATTTATGAAACAAATTATATTTCAAACCCCTTGATTCAGCCACACATCATTAAAACCTAGATTTTCTAATAAAATGTTTACCCATTTGGCCAAAATTTCTTTTCTGATTGAATTTCTATTTCTCTACACATCATGTTATATACATTTTTATATATATTTTATGTCACTTAATTGTACAATTTCTAACCAATATTTTATAACACTCAAAGCTCTACTTGTACTCAAAGATGTTCTGCCTAACTCACTATAGAGCATAACGAATTGTACTTTTTAAGAAAATAAGGAATTTATTAACGGGCGTGTTTTGCTTTACAGTAATCATAATATGAGTATCGAAAATAATATTCACATTTTTAAATGAGTTCATGAATTATAAAAGAAACTAAAATATTTTAGTAATTGAATGTGTGTTCTCTCTCTCAGCTTAGCACATCATCTCAACACTCATTTAAGATATGAATTGTAATGTTTTTGTGTATTACTTTTGTCTTTTTATACATACTTTCGGAGTTTCCTTTTCACTCTTATTTATGTATTTTCTTCCACTCAACTTATCCTTATTTTCTTTCTTTTTCTTCTTTCTTAATATTTGATTTTTTTCCTTTCCTGATTTCATTTTTTTCTTCCATTATTGTATTTGAATATCATTACACAATTATTATTATAATTTTGTTACTGTGTTCATGTCAAATTAAATATTTATCATGCTTATGATCAGTGCATTTTTTTATTTTCATTCATGTTTTATTTTTTGTATTATACATATTTTGTAGGGGAAGGGCTTAATCTTAGTTGTAAGAACTTGCTGCCCAACCCCATGTCTGTAATATTTGGCAGAATAAAATATGTTAAAACTATAAACTATAGCCGATAGCTATGTTTTTCAGATTTAATACACTAACCTAGTAATAGCATAAGAATGCTTAATTTGGCGTATTTATTTTACTTTCATGTTAAATGCACATAAAAATTAAATATTGCACACAATATGCAAAAAAAAAGATAATAAGAAATAATTATTAAAAATGTAGGAATCATTATATAAATAATGATTTTTTTTTCACGACTCGGTTTTCCCATTTTCTTCCAGGATCTTTTTCCCAAGTGAGTCAGGGAAAAGCCTCTTCACTATATACTCTCTTTATTCCTTTTTCGGAACATTGAAGCTTTAGTCAATGCAGATTGCATAAATAAAGTTATACACCTGTTAACATGTTGTTGTTTTTGATACGTAGTCAATCTGCACTGAACATCAAGCTATGAGACCTTGAAATAATCACATTGCGTATTTAAGTTTCATTTAGCAACCACCTGGGATGGGCGGCCACCTTATCTTGGTCCCGTAACTGACATTCCGATGTCTTCTCTTCTAGAGATTGTTACAGTTAACGAAATGTCTTCGGACCCACCGCATTTTCAGTGAACTATTTAAACAAAAGCATGAACAGGACGAGGTACATGTATACAATTTAGGAGGTGTGTGAAGTTAGCGCGTAGATCGTAGATCGTAGATCGAAACTATAACTAATTTTCTTTGTCGATCTGGGTCGTAGATCGTAGCTCAACCATTCAAATAAACCAAAATAAATGGTTGAGCTGGGTCGTAGATCGTAGCTCAACCATTCAAATAAACCAAAATAAATGGTTGAGCTGGATCGTAGATCGTAGCTCAACCATTGAAACTGGGTCGTAGATCGTAGCTCAACCATTGAAAATGTTCATAGAATGGTTGAGCTGGGTCGTAGATCGTAGCTCGACCATTCAGATAAACCAAAATAAATGGTTGAGCTGGGTCGTAGATCGTAGCTCAACCATTGAAAATGTTCATGGAATGGTTGAGCTGGGTCGTAGATCGTAGCTCAACCATTCAAATAAACCAAAATAAATGGTTGAGCTGGGTCGTAGATCGAAGCTAAACCATTGAAATAAACCAAAATAAATGGTTGAGCTGGATCGTAGATCGTAGCTCGACCATTGAAATAAACCAAAATAAATGGTTGAGCTGGGTCGTAGATCGTAGCTCAACCATTGAAAATGTTCATGGAATGGGTGAGCTGGATCGTAGATCGTAGCTCGACCATTGAAATAAACCAAAATAAATGGTTGAGCTGGGTCGTAGATCGTAGCTCAACCATTCAAATAAACCATTATAAATGGTTGAGCTGGATCGTAGATCGTAGCTCGACCATTGAAAACTTTCATAGAATGGTTGAGCTGGGTCGTAGATCGTAGCTCAACCATTTAAAATGTTGATGGAATGGTTGAG
Organism: Solen grandis; assembly: GCA_021229015.1. NCBI lineage: Eukaryota > Metazoa > Mollusca > Bivalvia > Adapedonta > Solenidae > Solen > Solen grandis. The sequence continues at coordinate 53,807,775 of CM037786.1, read as the reverse complement.
CTGGATCGTAGATCGTAGCTCGACCATTGAAAACTTTCATAGAATGGTTGAGCTGGGTCGTAGATCGTAGCTCAACCATTCAAATAAACCAAAATAAATGGTTGAGCTGGATCGTAGATCGTAGCTCAACCATTAGGAAAGTTCCCGACGGAAACATTTCCGACGAATGAGATATTCCCGACAAGTACAAAGTACAACCAAAAATACAATTTTCACAACTAATACTAAATTCCCGACATATATTTATTCCCGACGAACAGTAAATTTCCCGACGGAATGTTTTCCGACGAATGAGATATTCCCGACAAGTACAAAGATTTTCGAAGGAAACTCTTTTCCCGACGAAAGCATTTTTTTTCTCCGAAAAATGCAATTTTCCCGACGAGTACAATTATCGCGACGAAGATTAAATATTAACAAAATGCAATTTTCACAACTAATACTAAATTCCCGACATATAATTTTTCCCGACGAACAGAAAATTTCCCGACGGAAACTTTTCCGACGAATGAGATATTACCGACAAGCACAAAGATTTTGGACGGAAACTCTTTTCCCGACGAAAGCATTTTTTTTCGACAAATGCAATTTTCCCGACGAGTACAATAATTCCGACGAAGATTAAATATTAACAAAATGCAATTTTCACAACTAATACTAAATTCCCGACGTATAATTTTTCCGACGAACAGAAAATTTCCCGACGGAAACTTTTCCGACGAATGAGATATTACCGACAAGTACAAAGATTTGGACGGAAACTCATTTCCCGACGAAAGCATTTTTTTTCCCAACAAATGAATTCCAATTTTTCCCTTTTTTTCCGACTTTTCAAGTTAGTTCTTGCTACGATCTACGATCCAGCTCAACCATTCTATGAAAGTTTTCAATGGTCGAGCTACGATCTACGACCCAGCTCAACCATTTATAATGGTTTATTTGAATGGTTGAGCTACGATCTACGACCCAGCTCAACCATTTATTTTGGTTTATTTCAATGGTCGAGCTACGATCTACGATCCAGCTCAACCATTCCGTGAACTTTTTCAATGGTTGAGCTACGATCTACGATCCAGCTCAACCATTTATAATGGTTTATTTGAATGGTTGAGCTACGATCTACGACCCAGCTCAACCATTTATTTTGGTTTATTTGAGTGGTTGAGCTACGATCTACGACCCAGGTCGACAAAGAAAATTAGTTATAGTGTTGATTTACGATCTACGATCTACGCGCTAACTTCACACACCTCAATTTAGGAATGGTAGCAAATTAAATGTAGTTACAATATATCGTAAAGTTGTTGTTGTTGATTTTTTTTTGTATGTATTTTGGCTTACTTGTCAGGTTTGGGTTTTGACAGTCAAATACTGTAGAATCATTAGATTTCGTTGGGGACTATTTTTCGACGGTTTCATGGATGTCTGTATCCACGAATATTAATCCCAACGAAAACTGTTTATTTTATAGACCTCACGTTTTCTAGAATGAATTCACGAATATATGTACCATACATATTGGATTGATAATATATTCCACGAAAATTAATGGTAACGAAAATTAATGATTTTCGGTGTTGTTGTTGTTGTATTGGGGTTTACTGTCGCTGCGATAGTATTTCAATCATATAGCGACGTCCAGCTAATTACAGGTGGAGGAAGACCCCGAGTACACAGAGGTACCCGGGTAGAACCACCGACCTGCCGCAAGCCAGCTGGAAGGCTTCCTCACATGAAAAATCCGAAGTCCCTACCGGAATTCGAACCAAAAGTGGTGAGGGGCTGAGAGATTTGTAGTCCACGACTGTAACCGTTCGGCACGGCGGCCCCCAATAATTTTCGTTGCCATTAATTTTCGTGGAATGACACAGAATAATGCCAGAACCGTAACACACGATTAAAAATCAAACCAGCTGATGATTAAATCAATACATAGATTTGCTCATGTATAATGGAAAATTGTATTCTGTAACACTATTCCAGGGATCCTATTTGCATTCAATATTCATAGATCGACAACATTTGATGTGTAAGTTGTTCACGCTGACTGGCCCCAATCAATATTTGATATACCCAAATGAAGCAGAATTTACCGTAGGAACTACATATCACAACCCGTGGCGCGGCACTGGAATAACCCAACTATTTCCTATACATTAATTAAGGATTTTAGGTAAACTGAGAAATATTCACGAGATCCGAAAATTAACCTTCTATTGTTACCACATTCTCCGACGTACATCACTATGGAGACCAGAACTTTAAGAACATCTTTCCCCGAGTTACCTCGCTGTTCAGGACACCTTTCCCCGGTTACCAAACTATCAATACCAGTATTTCAATGACCACTTTCCACGATTTGTGTCACTTCTCTGACTTCAATGATTTTTGATCTGGACTTTACCTCCCTATTGAGACCAGTCTGTTAATTATTTTAAAGTACAGGTTACCTCACTATAAGACACGTATTTCAATTTTTAACCGGACATAACCCCACTATTGAGATCAGTATTTCAAGGATTTCTTTTCTTGCACGTGAAAATGAAATAAGCAAAGAAAATTAAATTTTATTACTCTCTTTTGAAAAAAACAACAACAACAAATGAAAAAAAAGAAAGAAACAAATTTGAATTAGCAAATGCTTTAAATCTGTTTTTTTGTGTTTTATGTTTATTTTTAGTTGATGTATAGAATAGTATACTTTATACACAAGTAAAGGTTAGAGGTAGGAAATACGTTTATAGTAGTAGTAGTAGCAGCAGCAGCAGTATTAGTAGTAGTTGTTGTTGTTGTTGTTGTTTTTGTTGTAGCTATTTTAATGATAATAATTGCAATCAACATCACCAGTATTAATATTATCATTTATGTATTTATTTATTATTTTCCTTTTTGCGTAATCATTCCTTTAATCCCGTCTGTCATATGATCCACTGTAGAAACTGCTAATTCATCTGCATAATATGGTATCAAGTGTATCTTTTTTAATACATTGGCATCAAATTTCCATATATTAGCATGTGGCATTTCAATCCTGTGTTCATGAACCGTTTGGCGTTAATAAACAATTTTGCCGGATGAAAAGCTATACATGATTGATTTTAAATTATGGCCAACTGAAAATTGTATCGACTTGAATAGCTGCATGTTCAGAGAAGGCAAGGTTTATAATGTAATTCAAGCATCCGGTTCTGTTGTTAAACCAATTATGCACGTGCGTTTCGAAGAAAAATAAATCTTCATTTGTCATCAAGATCAAAGAGAAGATTAACAGCATTGAAATGTTGCAGTCATTAGTTGACCTCTCGCTTGGTATGAAAGTGAACTGCTAGTAGTTGGGGTCAGGTAAATTATGGGAATCGATGCATGCGCGCTCACACATATATACACAAATTTGCATTTTTAAGTATTTATTAATTGAGATCGTTAAGGGACCCTAATTTGAATGATTGAAGTTCCTGGCAGATTTTTCAACGGAAACTAAGCGTCATTTATATTGAAATGACTTAAGTAGATTATGCATCACTTTCGGATACGGCAAGTCTTACATGGTTTTATGTAAAAGGTGACATTTTTCAAGGAAATGGAAATGTATTGTGTAATATTGCAGTATTTTTAAAAGACGTAAATAGATAAATATTTCGGATGGCAACGAATACTTATTTGATATTCGAATCGGTTTACGTTGTATACATATGTATTTTCAAGTGAATACTGTGATAATACTGTGATAATAGTGTGATAATACTGTGATAATAGTGTGATAATACTGTGATAGTAGTTTGGTAGGGTGAATATAACTATGTTTACTATATATCACTCGTATATTTGCTATAATGATTAAAATCGAAATATCAAACAGGCACAAGTTCTTTAATGAACGCAAAATGATATTCAAAAAATCTACATCTATACAGTCATTTTCGAGGACCCACTCTGACGTCAAAAGCGATTATCTAATCACTTATTGATAATATCTGAATCTGAAATCAGTCAATAAGTCCCGTAAAGTCGCCCCAGAGTCCATTGTTATTTCTCGCGTGACGTGAGTGAACTGCCTTATTACACGTCAATTCACAGTTGCACTTGTATATATTGACCATACGACACGCAAGGTCTTGTTTGTTTATTTGCTTGTTTGTTTTGTTGGGTTTAACGTCCCGCCGACAGTATTCCAGACATTTTGAGACTATGTTCGCTTGAAAATGATATAGTGCTGCCACACTGCAGTATCACGCCGTAGACATCTGGCATGATACCACACCCAATTACATTATCCTGACATCGGGCCAACCAGTCCTGGACCTACCCTGCATATATGCTGAGCGCCGAGTACAACTTTTAACGACTTTGGTATGTTGCAGTCGAGGATCGAACCTCGACCTCCCGTTCCCGAAACGGATGCTCTAACCACTCGGCCATGACCACCGAGGACGAGCTGTGTCCACAGGCACTTGAACCGCAGAATTTCAAATTTCATAATAATCTTGGTTAGATCTGCGTTTTTTGTTGTTGTTGTTTTTTGCTGTGTTTGTTGTTGTTTTGTTGTTGTTGTTGTTTTGGCCACCTGTACTGAACATATAATGAACATAGTAAGGAACGGAATCTGACATCACTTGATTACGGAGGTTGTAACTTTGTATAAATGTATGCTACCATTATATTATATGTATGATTCGGTGAGTTTGATATTCAATTAACACGTGTTGTAACGAATCATTGTCAAAAGGCAAACTTAACTAAGTAATAACGCGAAATGTCAACAATTTGTGCATAGTCTGCTCCACTCTCGACTTCCATTTTTTCTGGGGATTTAATACGTCTACAAATACAATTTTCCGCACTTTGGCGATGTCAATTTCACGTCGTCCAACCATATCACTCGATTTAAAATCGGCCGAACAAAAACGGAAATTGATAGTGGAGCAAAGTTAAAAAGATGACATTTCGCGTTATTTCTTCGTTAAGGACCGTTCCGTTCCTTAACCATGTTTCAATATACAGAACAGAAAAAATGAAACTTTTTTTTTTCAAATCGTACATTTCTTTAATAAAAATCAAGATTCCAATGTAATTGGCAATTCTGCAGTTCTAGTGTCAGCGGTTCTGTCATACAAAGAATTGCTTAGGCGGCCCCCTTTTTTAATAAAGAAATAAGAAAAAAAAATGAGAAAATAGCAATAATAATTTGCTTATGCTTTTTTTTAAATATTGGTCCCTTTGAAGACCAAAACACAAAAGTTATGCAAGTGTGTATACTTGTCCTGGCGGCCGAGTGGTTAAACGTCCGCCCCGTGACGATGGAGGCAAGGGGCTTTGATCCTCGATCGCGACATACCAAGGTTTTTAAAAATGGTACTGGTATATCTCCTTTGCTTAGCGCTCATCACATTGTAGAATTGTCAAAACTCGTAATGCGATTGGGTGTGGTATCATGTCACTTGTCTACGGCGTGATGTCGCAGTGAGGCCACTAGTGTTGGGGTGATTAATCGGTTCGGCGATGAATCGTTGACGAATACCACGCGGCTTAATCGTCGACGATGATTTCTTATTCGTCAACGAATTTATAATTTTATGATTTTATTTTTTATTTTTATGCCTCAGCATCGATAGATCGGGATGCATATTGATTTTTGGTCTGTCTGTTTGTTTGCTTGTCTGTCTTTCTCACTGTTTGTCACAAAACTTTAACCTTGACATAACATGAAAGTTTTTCCACCTACAGCCTCCAAACTTCATAGGTGCATGCACCTTGATGAACTCTACCCGCCATTCGACCTTGACCTTCACATGACCTTGATCTCCCAGAGCTAAGACTCCCCGGAGGGGCATACCGTTCTTTAATTCGAACGTAGCGTTTGTTTTCTTTTTAGCAGTGGGAAGCTTCGTGAAATGCGTTTGTACGATATCGGGCTAAAACTAAAAAATCATACTCAAATCTCTTTTTATCTGATGGATATGTTTTTACTTAAGAACAGTTGTTTTTTTCCACGAGAACTTCGAGAAGGTCTGGTTATTAAAGTGTAATTATTCATTCAGATTATATTTTTTCAGTTTCAGACAATATTCTATAGCATTGATACATGTATTACTGGATGGCTTTACCCTAAGCATGGGGCAAAGGAAGCGGCAACCCCCAACCCCAACACACACACACACACACACACACACACACACACACACTAAATTCAAAATATTTCACATAAAAAAAGTGCAGTTCGCTGACCCCCCACCCCCACCCCCTCACGTACGGCAATTTTCATAGTTGACCAGGCCCCAAAACCCCAGCCCCATCCCCCAACATCCCCAAACCCCAAATCCTGTATCCACGCCTGCTTACAGGGCCCCCATATCACGGCATTGCGTTCCATCTCTTCATGTCTCTTCGAGATTCATTATCAACAACATTTATTTATTCATGAAATTCCTTCGCTGCAACCACGCTTTTAAATTCCCACCGGTAAATTGTTTGTATAGTGTGCGTTCTGGTTTCCGCTAAAGGTGACGTTCGCAAGGTCAATGTTGAAGCGGGTGTATCCAGGCTTGAAATGGACACAGCCAGTGGGGCACTTGGTTCAGCCTGACTAAAGTACACCTTCTCAATGACCTAGTGCTATGAGGACGACCCATTCTCATTCTCGGTTGATAGGAATTCCGAATTCTCTATATATCAGCCAATCAGATAACGCGTTTCTCAAGTCATTTCGTAAGTTAGTTTTGTGTGGCGTTTGTTCTGCCATGTTTACAGGCGCGATATTTACACGATTCTGGTAGTAGTAAGGACAGGGATACGTGATAGTTACTATAGAACTTCACTAAAACTAGAAACACACACACACTTTCAAGATCATAAAAGCCAAGATCTGGCGAAGGCTTTCAAGAATGAGAAGTCAATGGGTCGTCTTCAGATCCTCATAGCATTGCGTCTTTGAGGAGGTGTACTTTAGTAAGATTTCCGGTTTATATTACCCGCAATTAACTAGGATATAAAACTATAATTGTAAATTTTGTATTGATCTCGGACCCAACATTTTATTTTTTATTACCCGTAAAAGGCGCTATGCTATTGATTGATGCGGACGAAAACCAGAAAACACGGACGAAACTAACTTGTCCATTCGGGTGACCGGACACACTTTCCATACATTTTAAACCCTTCCCAAGCGCTAAGTACTAGTTCAACGGATGAACCGTCGAAAGTGACTTACTATGAGTTGGGTATTTTTTCTCAACCGATGTAAAAGAAAATATTTTAACCAACAGATTCGCAATCAGCACGTGTTCTTACCTCGCGCGGATGATTTTCATATCCTTGTAGTTACACCCCGGCAACAGGTTGTCGAAATGCTGCATGTATTCCTTCTCGTGACGCTTGGCATGGAGACGGCGGCGATGGAAGCGGACGTAAGATATAACCAGGCCTATTATCATAACCACGCCCGTGATGGCAGCGTAAACTGCGTTCGTCTTTGGTCCCGGGTCCTCTTTAGCTTGACCTTTCATCATCTAAAGGAAGAAAAATCATTCGAAAAAAATGCATGATAACAATTTACATCACATTATCGTTATTGACGATTCATTCAGATAAAACATATGCACGGATAAATAACGCGCCATCAACTACTTTGACCAGTGGCTATGGCAAAAAGAACGTAGGTTCGATCTCCGGCCATGTCATAATACCAATTTCGATAAAATTGAACGAGTAAATCTCACTTGTGCTTGGCGCTAACCATATCATGATTGTTCCTGCACCGGTTGGCCCAGTGTCAGGATAATGTAACAAGGTGTGCAAACGATGCCAAAACAGAAAACGTAGCAAGTTTGAAAAGTTTGCTTGAAATGCAATGCTATGATTGAAAATTTTTAGTTATCGGTGTTCAATAGCTATATGCAATCTTTCAGATATCAGAAATTTTCCAGAAAGTTTTTATATGACTCAAAATTCGCAAGATATCGGAAGATTTTGTACCCCTTACCAAGGTTTTGCCCATGACTTACCGGAGACCACTGGGCCCAAAGCTCTAAATAATGTTCGTACATTAATTCTTGTTAATGTATGGAATTATATTTTGACCAATGAGATTGCAGTATTTTTCAAAATGTTCAATCGGTTTAACTCGTCAAACCGCTTGGTTTAATTGGTAACCTAGTATATACAACCAATTTTTGTGCACATTCGTGTAGGGATTGACTTGGATAGTAACGTCAAAACATAATTCCATACATTAAGTAGGTTAATGTTTGTTATCGAGGGTTTAAACTCTCGATAACAAACATTAACCTATACATATGCACCTGATGTGGTATGATGTCACTTATCATTTGTGCAGCATTATTCCGTCGGTTGCACGTTTAACTAAAACAAACATCCATCGCTGATGACGTCAGAATAACAGTAGGTCAGAATAAATAAAACATGTGTTTTTCCACATTTCATTTTCATAATCTTTTCTTTCCCCACATCAAATAATTGCATAATTATGCTCTCAAGAAACCACGTGAGCAAGGCCAAGGAAATCCACCGCTAGAAATAAAGCCTAGCGACGTTAAATTAAAAAATAAAATAAAACATTTATAAATAAATCATTATTGATTCGATTTTGCCACAAGATCTGTTGAACCAAAAGAACTCGAACACTGTTCAAATAAATTCTATGTCTACTGTGAATCAAATATATGTAACAATAGTTACACAATTATTGACAAAATAATTGCAAGTGTATTGATTTACGGTAACTTGTTGACAGATATTCAAAAAGTGCGAAGCAAAGGAGACATACCAGCACAGTTTTAATTACTTTGGAATGTCGCAAACGGTGATCGGATCAATAGCCACCTTGTTACGGGGCGGAAGTTCAAACCGTTCGACCACTGGGAATGTATAAACTTAATGGATCAAACTTGAATCAGTTTCTAGCGCCGGGAAAGCTTACCCAAAATAATCTTAACCGAAAGCGAAAGACCATAAACCACGAAACACGTGCATGCATTTAAAAGTAAATTGTAAAATATACTAGCATCTGAAAACTCATTATAAATATCAAATACATTTCCGTGACAACATTAAACATATACGATTACTTACCTTACCAATTATGTACAGTATTAATAATATATTTCCCCTTCCATATTTACTTGGTATTAATCATATATTTCCCCTACCATACTTACTTGGTATTAATCATATATTTCCCCTACCATATTTACTTGGTATTAATCATATATTTCCCCTACCACATTTACTTACTTGGTATTAATCATATATTTCCCCTACCATATTTACTTGGTATTAATCATATATTTCCCCTACCACATTTACTTGGTAATAATCATATATTTCCCCAACCACATTTACTTGGTAATAATCATATATTTCCCCTACCATATTTACTTGGTATTAATCATATATTTCCCCTACCATATTTACTTGGTATTAATCATATATTTCCCCTACCACATTTACTTGGTATTAATCATATATTTCCCCTACCACATTTACTTACTTGGTAATAATCATATATTTCCCCCACCACATTTACTTGGTATTAATCATATATTTCCCCTACCATATTTACTTGGTATTAATCATATATTTCCCCTACCATATTTACTTACTTGGTATTAATCATATATTTCCCCTACCATATTTACTTGGTATTAATCATATATTTCCCCTACCATATTTACTTGGTAATAATCATATATTTCCCCTACCATATTTACTTGGTAATAATCATATATTTCCCCTACCACATTTACTTGGTATTAATCATATATTTCCCCTACCACATTTACTTGGTATTAATCATATATTTCCCCTCCAATTTACCATATTTACTTGGTAATAATCATATATTTCCCCTACCATATTTACTTGGTAATAATCATATATTTCCCCCACCACATTTACTTGGTAATACTCATTTATTTCCCCTACCACATTTACTTGGTAATAATCATTTATTTCCCCTACCATATTTACTTGGTATTAATCATATATTTCCCCTACCACATTTACTTGGTAATAATCATATATTTCCCCTTCCATATTTACTTACTTGGTATTAATCATATATTTCCCCTACCATATTTACTAGTAATAATCATATATTTCCCCTACCATATTTACTTGGTTTTAATCATATATTTCCCCTACCACATTTACTTACTTGGTATTAATCATATATTTCCCCTACCACATTTACTTACTTGGTATTAATCATATATTTCACCTACCATATTTCCTTGGTATTAATAATATATTTCCCCTACCACATTTACTTGGTATTAATCATATATTTCCCCTACCATATTTACTTGGTATTAATCATATATTTCCCCTACCATATTTCCTTGGTATTAATAATATATTTCCCCTACCACATTTACTTGGTATTAATCATATATTTCCCCTACCATATTTACTTGGTATTAATCATATATTTCCCCTACCATATTTACTTGGTAATAATCATATATTTCCCCTACCATATTTACTTGGTATTAATCATATATTTCCCCTACCACATTTACTTGGTAATAATCATATATTTCCCCTACCATATTTACTTACTTGGTATTAATCATATATTTCCCCTAGCATATTTACTTGGTATTAATCATATATTTCCCCCACCACATTTACTTGGTAATAATCATATATTTCCCCTACCACATTTACTTGGTAATAATCATATATTTCCCCTACCACATTTACTTGGTAATAATCATATATTTCCCCTACCATATTTACTTGGTATTAATCATATATTTCCCCTACCATATTTACTTGGTATTAATCATATATTTCCCCTACCACATTTACTTACTTGGTAATAATCATATATTTCCCCCACCACATTTACTTGGTAATAATCATATATTTCCCCTACCATATTTACTTGGTATTAATCATATATTTCCCCTACCACATTTACTTGGTAATAATCATATATTTCCCCTACCATATTTACTTGGTATTAATCATATATTTCCCCTACCATATTTACTTGGTAATAATCATATATTTCCCCTACCATATTTACTTGGTATTAATCATATATTTCCCCTACCACATTAACTTGGTATTAATCATATATTTCCCCCACCACATTAACTTGGTATTAATCATATATTTCCCCCACCACATTTACTTGGTAATAATCATATATTTCCCCTACCATATTTACTTGGTAATAATCATATATTTCCCCTACCATATTTACTTGGTATTAATCATATATTTCCCCTACCATACTTACTTGGTAATAATCATATATTTCCCCTACCATATTTACTTACTTGGTAATAATCATATATTTCCCCCACCATATTTACTTGGTATTAATCATATATTTCCCCTACCACATTTACTTGGTAATAATCATATATTTCCCCTACCATATTTACTTGGTATTAATCATATATTTCCCCTACCACATTTACTTGGTAATAATCATATATTTCCCCTACCATATTTACTTGGTATTAATCATATATTTCCCCTACCACATTTACTTACTTGGTAATAATCATATATTTCCCCTACCACATTTACTTACTTGGTAATAATCATATATTTCCCCTACCACATTTACTTGTAATAATCATATATTAATCATATATTTCCCCACCACATTTACTTACTTGGTTTAATCATATATTTCCCCTACCACATTTACTTACTTGGTATTAATCATATATTTCCCCTACCACATTTACTTGGTAATAATCATATATTTCCCCTACCATATTTACTTGGTATTAATCATATATTTCCCCTACCATATTTCCTTGGTATTAATAATATATTTCCCCTACCACATTTACTTGGTAATAATCATATATTTCCCCTACCATATTTACTTGGTATTAATCATATATTTCCCCTACCACATTTACTTGGTAATAATCATATATTTCCCCTACCACATTTACTTGGTAATAATCATATATTTCCCCTACCATATTTACTTGGTATTAATCATATATTTCCCCTACCATATTTACTTGGTATTAATCATATATTTCCCCTACCATATTTACTTGGTATTAATCATATATTTCCCCTACCACATTTACTTGCTTGGTAATAATCATATATTTCCCCACCACAATTAACTTGGTATTAATCATATATTTCCCCCACCATATTTACTTGGTATTAATCATATATTTCCCCCACCACATTTACTTGGTAATAATCATATATTTTCCCTACCATATTTAACTTGGTAATAATCATATATTTCCCCTACCATATTTACTTGGTATTAATCATATATTTCCCCTACCACATTTACTTGGTAATAATCATATATTTCCCCTACCATATTTACTTGGTATTAATCATAATATATTTCCCCTACCATATTTACTTGGTATTAATCATATATTTCCCCTACCATATTTACTTGGTAATAATCATATATTTCCCCTACCATATTTACTTGGTATTAATCATATATTTCCCCTACCATACTTACTTGGTAATAATCATATATTTCCCCTACCATATTTACTTACTTGGTAATAATCATATATTTCCCCCACCATATTTACTTGGTATTAATCATATATTTCCCCTACCATATTTACTTGGTAATAATCATATATTTCCCCTACCATATTTACTTGGTATTAATCATATATTTCCCCTACCATATTTACTTACTTGGTAATAATCATATATTTCCCCAACCATATTTACTTGGTATTAATCATATATTTCCCCTACCATATTTACTTGGTATTAATCATATATTTCACCTACCATATTTCCTTGGTATTAATAATATATTTCCCCTACCACATTTACTTGGTATTAATCATATATTTCCCCTACCATATATTTCCCCAACCATATTTACTTGGTATTAATCATATATTTCCCCCACCACATTTACTTGGTATTAATCATATATTTCCCCTACCATATTTACTTGGTTTAATCATATATTTCCCCTACCAATTTCTTGGTATTAATCATATATTTCCCCTACCACATTTACTTGGTAATAATCATATATTTCCCCTACCATATTTACTTGGTATTAATCATATATTTCCCCTACCATATTTACTTGGTATTAATCATATATTTCCCCTACCATATTTACTTGGTATTAATCATATATTTCCCCTACCATATTTACTTGGTATAATCATATATTTCCCCACCAATTTACTTGGTATTAATCATATATTTCCCCACCACATTTACTTGGTATTAATCATATATTTCCCCTACCATATTTACTTGGTATTAATCATATATTTCCCCTACCATATTTACTTGGTATTAATCATATATTTCCCCTACCACATTTACTTGGTATTAATCATATATTTCCCCTACCACATTAACTTGGTATTAATCATATATTTCCCCCACCACATTTACTTATATATACGATATAATGATAGATATTTAGAAAAAGCGATTTGAAATATATTTGCTATATAATACAACGATAGAATATAAAACTCTTACTTCTGCCAATGATGCACTTCCTCCAGACGTATCCGCTATATTGGTCGCTTCGGTTGACATTGTTAAAATGAAATCAATTTTGAATGTGGAAACCTCAACGCCCCGTCACAAACCGCAACATGTGAAAGCCTCTCACGATAGAATCTCTATGAATCATTTAACTGAACATCATTCTCGCGTCCAATCGTGCCCAAGGTAGTCAACAGATTTTACTGTGTTTGCATATTCCAGTAGGTGAGCCTGACTTAATAAAGTTTAAACTGACAAGGTGAAAAATCAATAACATTGACTGTCTGATCGATGCGATACATTGTGACGGTACTGAAATATGCATCATACACACTCATTTGGTTTTATGTTATATAATCAGATATGAAATATTTTACCGTGTTTGGATTGAAAAACAAAACAAAGAAAATGTTTGTAGGGAGGTCAAAGCCAATAACGAGTTTATGGAAAGTTAATATGTTCACATATTTCCATAAACATTTCTTACTTTTGTCCTAAATGCACGATGAAATATAAAAGAAATAAGCAAACGCCAACATAGACTTCATTTTAATAGGCATCAGATCCCCTACTGTAAGTCATAAACATATGTGAAAAATCTCACTTTCTATAAATATTGTTATTGGTTTTAATCTCTCCAAAATTTTA